>CM060661.1:33272133-33934212 GCA_030686955.1 Odontamblyopus rebecca
AGTAGAAGTAGTAGTAGTAGAAGTAGCAGTAGTAGTAGTAGTAGTAGTAGTAGTAGAAGTAGTAGTAGTAGAAGTAGCAGTAGTAGTAGTAGTAGTAGTAGTAGTAGTAGGAGTAGCAGTAGTAGTAGTAGTAGTTGGCAGTTTGAATCTCTCGACATAAACATCACTTGTTGAGCGGTCAGTTTCACAGACCCACAGGTTGGAAGTCTAATTCCAGCTCCGTTCCACTGCTGTTGTGTCCTTGGGCAAGACACACACCTCGTCCCCAGTGTCTGCGTACACTAGAGTGTGAGTGTGAATGGGAGAGCGGCTTCTTGGTGTGAAGTGGAATTATTATCTATTATCTGCCTCTTCATAGTACTTGAGAGTATTGGAGCTGCTGTCCTGTCCCTGTCTCTAACACATGTGCATATAAATTAGTTCAGAGCCACAGCACAGCCTCTGATTGGTCGGGACAGCCAGGCCTTTTTCTGTCTTCACTGAAAAGCCCATTCGCAGAGGCACAGAGCAGAGGGAGCGCTGTCCATTCACTTTTCTCTAACGTCTGGAATGTCTGTAAGGTCCACACACTGCACACAGGGACAGTAACAAACACACACACAAACAGGGCTTTTTGCATTTTATATTTCTATGCTAATTCCAACTGAAATGATTCTCTGAGTGCTTTTCAGACAATATGTACTGTAGCATATCCCTCTGAATGTAGACTGACACTTAAAGGGGAACTCCGGCACGTTTGAAGCTTAAGTCCGTTGCTAGAGGTGGTCTAATTCTGTCAGAAGACAAAAACGGCACAGATCAGTGTTGCCTCGGCAGAGATCTCACTGTGGCAGTGAGTCTGTCAAGGCAACAAACTAGTGTAGTGATGGGGGCAAGTTCTTAACTTCCACATAAAACGAAGCTGAACACCACTTTAACCCATCTTACAACAGCCACGAGTCTAACAAACAAAACGCACGGCCTGGCTCACTCATTAGTGTCTGGAAATGTTAGAAAACAACTTTATAAGCAGTCTTACACTTCCCTCTGTTGATTTCCCACTGCACATGCCAAAGCCCAAAAGACTTGTCGACTCCAGCGGAGAAGCAACAAGTGAGAATCGACTACTGACAGTGAAGAAGAATAGAAACTGAACGTTGTTGAAAGACAATGATTTGGGAATGTATTTTTTTCGCGTTTTTCAAAAAATACAATTCACTTGTAAATAAATGGGATTAGAAACGACATCGGTGATCTCACATGCGCAGTGGGAAATCAACAGAGGTAAGGCTAAGGTTGCTTATAAAGTTGTTTTCTAACGTTTCCAGACACTAATCAGTGAGTCAGGCAGAGCATTTTGTTTGTCAGACTCGTGGCTGTTGTAAGATGGGTTAAACTGGTGTTAAGCTTTTTCAATGTGAAGCAATTTGGTGTTTTACGTGGAAGTTGCCCCCATTCAGGGAGCAGGAGACATCATTTTCACACTGTGGCATTGTTTGGATAAGCTTCTGCAATGTCACAAGATTTATTTCCATCCAGTGTTGCATTCATTTTTCACCAAGATCTTGCATTGATGATGGTCCAGTCTGAGTGCTGCACAAAACCTTCTCCAGCACATCCCAAAGATTCTCAATGGTTTTAAGGTCTGGACTCTGTGGGGGCCAATCCATGTGTGAAAATGATGTTTCCTGCTCCCTGAATCACTCTGTCACAATCTGAGCCCGATGAATCCTGGCATTGTCATCTTGGAATATGTTCGTGCCATCAGGGAAGAACAAATCCACTGATGGAATAACCTGGTCCTTCAGTATATTCATTTTCAGCTGACCTCATTCTTTGAGCACACACTGCTGCTCAACCTGGACCTGACCAACTGCAGCAACATCCGACCTATTTGCTTAGTTCAATCCAGGTGGACACTTTATTTTTGGGCCAGTGTATGTTCTGTAGCACTTTGGTCAACCTCTGATGTTTTTAAAGTGCGTTATAAATACATTTGCAATTGCAGTCATCACAAACATGCCTGAAGAGCTTTGAGAGTCATCCGGGCATGTTTGAGTAATCTAGCGATCTCTCCCGGGCCCTATTCAAACCCTTCTTATGGTTACTTGCTGTACGATTCTGTCCAGTGCTCGACAATTCTCCATAAAAATGCAGAAGCAGGATATAAAACAATACACTACAACTTGAAAGAAACCTGATGTGAACGCTCTGAAGGGGGAGTGACTTAGCGCAGAGAGCAAAGGGAGGGGGTTTTGCAAAGGTGATCTGAATGCACATATATAAGTAAAATGTGTTGAATATTGGACTATCAAGCCTATTCGTTAGTACTGAAATCAAATCTGACTTGGACTTTCCCTTTAAGAGCATATTGTTGGCCTTCCCCTTTAAGAGCGTCTCAGCCGACCCCCTGCGTCCCACTGGGAGAGCCTATTTGTCACGAGGCATTAGTCCCACTCATTACAGCAGACAAACAGCACCCAAGGGACCAGCACCCGCCACTGTGGTCCATGTACCCGCTCATGTACACACTGGAGCACTTCTGTTCTCTATAAATATCTTTTAATATGTGTTTCCTCCACTGTCATGACATTATTTAGACCAAGCTTCCCTGAGGTTGTGACGCTAACTGTAGGAACTGCTCTGTCAGAAGCTCGATTGGGTTTTAACCTTATGTTTATTTTAACACAATCTGGCGAGAAAGTGAAAATGTCCTGTTTTTAGATTACCTTAAATCTTGTTTGACAGTGTTTGCTAATGTGTGTATCTCCATGGTAACAGCAGAACATTCAGTCATAGAGATAAATGTAGAGCACCCCCCTGCATGATGTCTCTGCAGTTATCAAGTAGCGGTCAAAGCAGTAAGAAATGAAACCGGGATAAGAGCCAAAGGATGGGATCTAACACACACACACACACACACACAGAAACATATGTACACATACACACACACCCACACAAGCACACCACACACACTTACAAGTGAAGTGTCTCTGTCAACACACACACACATGAACCACACACATAAACGCATGCACACGCACACACCACGCAAACGTGTACAGGTGAAGTGTCTCTGTCCATACGCACATACATCAAACACACCACACATACACACGCACCACACACACACACACACACACACAGGCAAACACACCCATAAACACATGCACACACATACCACACATATGTACAGGTGAAATGTCTCTGTTCACACACACATACACCACATACACCACACATACGCACACACCACACAGACACAAACACACCACAAACACGCACAAATAAACACACACGTGCAGGTGTCTCTGTCCACACACACGTACATGCAAAGTGTCTCTGTACACACACACACGTGCACAACACACATAAAATCATGCACGCACACACCCCACATACACACGCACTACACCCATAAACACATGCACACACACACCACACACACACAAACAAACCACACACAAAAACACCCCCACGCACATACACACACCACACACACAAATACACACACATATTTACAGGTGAAGTGTCTCTATCCACACACACACATGCACACATGCACAACACACATAAACGCATGCACACACACACCACACACACACATGCACAACACACATAAACGCATGCACACACACACCACACACACACATGTACAGGTGAAGTGTCTCTCTATACTTACATACAAACACAGTCACACACATTCAGACACACACACTCACACAGTCACACATCAGCCCTGTGAGTGTTCTGTCGCAGGAGCTGGTGTGGCGTTTTCGGTGTTGATTGCGTTCACACTGCAGTGACGTGTGAACAGGCCGAGTCAGTGGAACAAACATTCAGATACGAGTGAGAAGAAAAGGCTCTGACCTCTGAGGAGACGCCAAAAATCTGCAGTCAATCAACCGCAACGAGGCAATAACGAGTCTGAGTCACGGGGAAATGGATTCGAATTTTGCCTTTGTTTTTAAAGCTCCTGTAGCTGATTTTTCCCCATGTATTTAATAGGAGAGGGACGAGACTTAGACAAACTTTAATGATCCACCAGAGAAATTATTTGGACACAGTAGCTCACAGTATATTATAAAAACAAAGAGAAATGTATATAAACTCCAAAAATCCAAGCTATATTTGATACTTTTTTGGTTTAAAAACTTGAAATGACCTGAAGCTCAAAGCAGACGACTTGGACTTGATGTGGACTTATGGGCCAGTGACTCAAGACAAGAACTGACCGATTTTACCCCCAAAAATCGTAGAATTTTTTATAAAAAAACTCAATTCATGATTCAGTTTGATTCGACCGTATAGCAGCATCCAAAACTTTCACCATGTTGTGAAAACCTCTTCTCCACCGAATAAATTGGAAGCATTTTCTTTGGTCCACAGTAGGGACGGGCATTTGATTTAATCGATCGCCGGGAGAATCAATGATCAATTATTGAATAATCATTAATGTTTGTATCTTAAAATTATCATAATTATTATTACTATTACTAATCTGCATAAATAAACTCAACTTTACAACATATAAACCATCACCACTATAGAGCCACATCAGCCTGTGTGAGATTAGAATGTGTTGAATGCAGCTTTGGAACATTTGTCTACGTCTTACAGAAACTAAACTTAAAACCACATGGCTCATTTGCAGAAACTGTAAACCCTGGAAAAAGCAGCTCTTTCCTTGTGCTGATGCTTCAGCTTCAGTCGGAATAAAAGACATGACTCAGTGGATTATATGAGCGTTCTTTCTGTGACAGAGATTTGTTTGTGTCTGTGCTGTTCTCGGGGGGGAAAGTGAGAGACGCAGGAAGTGACTATGGAAAGACTATAGGAAGTCTTGGCCAATGCAAAATGTATGCACTGTATAAAAAAAAGTATACTTAACTTACAAATCGATTTGACTTGCCAACTAGATTTTTATTTTAAATCGATATTTTGCCCAGGCCTACTTGAGACTCGACATGGACTTACCAACATGGACTTGGTCAAAGACTTAAGACTGGCAAAACAAGGACTTGGTCCCACTTCTGCAAGATTGGGTCCATGAGAACGACGAGATTTTAATATAATTCATAATAAATCAATTGTTCAGTTTACTATTTTGACCTCAGTATTTATGGTTTCCTTTATTTAAATTATATTGTATTCTATAATGCTATTATACTGAAGGCTTTTTTTTTTTTTTGGTACACAAGCTTCTCAAGAAATGTAAGTTGCAGCACTTACTCTTTTTTTGTCTTTTCTAAGGATATGCCATTGTTCTGTCTGAAATGTTCCACAGTGTGACATTAAACAGCTCTACTTTACATTTATTCAATTTCAGGTGATTTTATAGCTCAGAAATACCAGGCATTTTGACTGTCGGGAATATTTCACAGTATGGCATTAAACTTTTCTATCACCGTGGAGACCAAATTAGACCAAGTTACAGGTCAGATATGTGGAGAGGCGACCCCACTCATTCAAAGTTTTTCTAGTTATTTTCGAGCTATAGAACCATCTGCAATAGACTAAATGTAAAGTAGAGCTGTTTAATGTCATACTGCGGAACATTCCAGACAGCGGAGTGACATCTCCATAGAAACAAGAACCAAAAAACAAAACAAAAAAGAATGTAATAACAAAATCTTGAAAAACAAAACAAAACTAAAACTGGCAACAAAGAAAATATTTGACCCGTACCAATGCCCCACTCTGTTACAGCCTATCTGTGTGATTAAGTGCAGTGCATTGTGGGAGTTCAGCAGACGTTTTTATAGTGCAAGGCCATTAGCTGCTCACTGGAGAGGTTTAACAATGTTTTTTATGTTTGCAGATGGGACCAGCCAGGTACTTTGGCACAGCCTCAGATACGACTCAACAGCTCAGAGATATTAATGCTTTTATATATTTCTGAAGTGAAAGTAAAACATTAAAATCCCGCGATTAGAGCAATTTTCTACAAACATTTCGACATCAGAGAGGAGATATGCAATAGCTTTCAACTACTTTAGATACCGGGGCTTTCAGGGCAGTCGGGCGTCCTTTGCTGTGTCATTGCGCTGCCTAGAATGTTCCACAGTCTGACATTAAACAGGTCTGTCTTACATTTATTCAATTACAGGTGGTTTTATAGCTCAAAAGTACCTAGAAAACAGGCACTCTGACTGTGAGCAGGGTCGCCTCTCCACAGATCTGACCTGTAACTTGGTCTGGTTTGGGCTCCATGATGAGAGAAAAGTTTAATCCCATAAGTGTAAAATCCCTTAGTCATCCAGGTAGAATCCATAGCAAAAGGTGAAGTTCAATTTGTCAACTGGAAAAAAGTTTATTTGGTTGAATAAGTTTCACAGCTCATCCAAGCTGCTTCTTCAGTTCTGGTCAGACACTGGAGGACACTGCCTTAAATCAGCCTGCAAAGGGAGGAGCTAACTACTATGAAATTAATCTGAAACTAATACCCTACTTGTTTACAGTTTCAGTCGGTTAGCTCGGCTAATTGACCTCAGTGTGCCGTCCATCTCCACCTGAAGCCACGGGCCATTCATTTGAGGACAGTGAGATACAGATATTAGCCAGAGAGAAGAAATGGTTTGAGAGAGGAATTAAAGAGGTTATTTTTGTGAAGAAAGAAAATCCTTCTTTAAACACAAATGAGGATTCAGACACCATCTGTCCCCCATTTATAACTCCATCCTCAAAACTACATCAAAACAAATTAAGGAAACAATAGATGTCGTCATGTCAGTTCCAGAGGTGTGAAAGCTCCATTATGGCCCTGAATGATTCTGCTAATATGACCCCAAACTCAGGGCAATTTCAATAGGCCGAGCTAACAACAGAAACTGTAAGAAAGAAGGGTATTAGTTTCAGATTAATTTCATAGTAGTTAGCTCCTCCCTGCAGGCAGATTTAAGGCAGTGTCCTCCAGCGTCTGAGCAGAACTGAAGAAGCAGCTTGGATGAGCTGCGAAACGTATTTGACTAAATAAACTTTTGTCCAGTTGACAAATTGAACTTCTCCTTTTGCCGTTAATGCCATACTGTGAGACATTCCAGACACAGTCACCAGCATACCCCAGCATACACAAAAAAACAGGGCTTCAGTTCACAGTGTTACAGACGTGCCACAGTCCTCATGCTCAGAGAACAAGCTGAGACGAGGCAAACTTTGGATCTGACTTTCATACAATCCAGTTATGGACAAAGCTTCTACACCTCAGAGCACTGCAGTGTTTAAGTCTAAAATCATTCTAATAAACAGCTGAACACGATTCACGTAGAGGTGCTCTGACGCTGGGATCATCGGTCTTCAGGTTTCAGTTCCATTAAACTGGCTGAGCTGCACTTCAAAAACTAAAATCTGGTCAAGTTAAGATCACTTGAATTAAGAAAGTTTTATGATGATTTGAGTAAATTTCACTGCATAAGTAAAATTATCTACCAGTGGATTAACTGTGTTTTCCTTAATTCAAGCAACATTAGATTTAGTTTCTTATTTTCAGTTGCTGTTTTTCTGATCTTAACTGAAGTAAAGGCCGCTACACACTACAGGATTTTTCGGTCTTAGACGATTGATAAACTGATTGAATTAGACATAACTGAGAAAGAATTAAGAGTTTTATGATGTTTGAACAACAAATCTGTTTTGTTGTTACATATTTAGACCAGTTTAGTCTTTGTTCTATTAATTTTGTTTTAAGAAAATGCAATTGTCAGTGTCTGTTCTGGTATCTGCTGATACTGGGCATCGGCAGATACTTAAAGCCATAGAATCTTTACACTGGGATCTCCCTGTAGCGTGATGTAGACCCGTGGCGTGCTGTGTGTTAACACGCTGCTGTAGTGGAGAAGATAAGCTCAGTGCCAGGTCTGAGTCATGCTGCGATACTCTCCTCTGTCAGGTTTTAGATTAAACATCGACGGAGCGGTGAGATCAGGCCGTTTCAGAACTGCACGCAAAACTAGAATAACCAAATAGAAAAAAACCCAACACACAGCAAACCTAGCAGACGCCCAAGGACTTCCAAGGATCTCCTCTGCAGGTGTTTAAAACCTCTTTATTCCTTGATGTAAATTGTTTAGTGATGGTCTCGTACAGGTGACACTCCCGCTCTCACTCTCTTCTTCACTCCTCGCCCGAAGCCGCCTTGTTTATAGCGGAGGGAGATATCTTCAAAGGGGCTACAGAGCCGTAGGGGGTAGGGGGATGGGGTATAGATGGGGTACGGTGGGCATGAATTATGGATGAAAAGTCTCCAAGCAGAATAATGCGCCTCTGATTTGTCCCACATCAGACTCAGCGGTGGACGAGATGTTTCTGTCAGCTGCGGTTAGTATGGAACACCATGACTGGAAAACATACCAGAGAATTCCATTATGTGTGAAACTCAACTCGGAGATGTGAGCGGAAAGCAAATGATGAGGAACAGTGAGTGACAGTATATAGATATAGGGTGTACACATGCACATCAGTATCACGGTTATGATCGGGTTTTTTGAGTATCCCGGTTTTGTTGTGGTCCCAGTTTCAGTATCCCGAATAAGCCAGTATCCCAGTTATGAGAAATCGGGATGATGTGGTATGTATACGTAGTATCTCGGTTATTGCAACATAAAGTTGAGTGCGCATGCATCCAAAAGACAAACATTTTCAGTCTTTTGACCATAACAGTAGCCAAAATAAATAAAGTGACCAATATAAATAAAGACTGTACATGAGTGAAATGTTAAATAAAGAGCTGTGCTAAACCTGCACTTGTATGACCTGCACACGTATGAATAGTGTGACCAGATTTTCAAATTCAAAATTGGGACACCCCTGGTTTGTGTGAAACGAGTGCATAATTAAGGAAAATTGTTGTGAAAACTCGGCCGATTCATGACTAACGCGTGAGTCAGTACAGTCACATGTTCTTTATGTTTTGGTCATTTTTAAGCAGGTTTTCTGTATTTTACCTAAAGAAATGACAATTTATGCCTCTCTTTACTGTTGGCAGGGATCAAACTGGTCAAAAACAGGGACACCTGGGATATTTTTTGTAGAAAACTGGGACAAATCACTGGTTTTGGATAAATCTGCTGAATCAGGGGACAAGGCTCAAAACTAGGACTGTCCCGAGTAAAAAGGGACGTCTGGTCACCCTACGTATGAGCAAAATCGTTCATATCTAAAATAGATAATTTGGGTCAAAGAATTGAGCCTTGGTATCGCACCTTTCTGATTCTGTCATTGATTTGTACATACTGTTTCCTAAATAGCTCGCTGTCCTTTGATGAGCCACCCCTCGAATGCCGCACTTATTCAGTTTCAAGTAATCTTGAATGATTTATTACATCCAAAGGTTTTTGTAGGTCAATGAATATACTTATATTATACTTATATACTAATTCCCATAGTCAGTTTCAGTTGTTATTTTTTTGGTTAGTTCCATTATTACCATTACAGTTGAATGTTCTGCCCTATATCCGTACTGGTTTCATTCAAGATGTTTTGTTTTTGTACAAAACTGTTACGTCTTATTGCAAACTCCTCCAATATTTTAGAAAACTGTGGAAGCAGTGAGACTGGCCTATCGTTTGAGAAGTTGTGTTTATTACCGTTTTTATAAAGAGGAACTATTTTAGTTCATTTCATTTGGTCAGGGAAAATTCTCGTTGTTAATGGTAGATTGCAAATGGATGTGAAAGGCTCAATAACAGATTCAGTTATATTTTTCACAGTCATCATGTCCAAACCCTCACCCTTAATCTTTTGTTTCCAGTTTTTAACCATTTTATTATTTCATCTTTACCCACCTTGTCCAGAAAAATACTCTTCACATTGTCAATAATTATATTTTCATCTGACCTTTTAGAAAGAATATCTGCAAAGCTGGAGCCAGCATATAAAATATTAGCAAAATATTCACAAAACTCTTTTTTTATTTTTTTTATTTTTTTTGATTTTCATCATAAATATCACATGATAACTGTGTTTTTAAAACTCCACACACCTTCACTAGAATCATTTGGATAATTTCAGTTCTGGAATTGCCGATCTTTACTAAACTAAAGGTTAAAAAAAGCTGTTAACTTGAAAACTAGCACTACATGACATCACAAGGTGGAACAGAGCGTTTTGAGTTTTGGAGATGTAGACACACTAATAATGAAGGACGACTGAAACGTGAGAATGAAACAAAACACAACTCCAGGTCTGTTTTTGAGGAGGAAACAACATTATAACCTGTCTTAAAGCTCACAAGAGTCGTCAACCGTGGAATATTGGACCTGTAAATAACTGAATTTAAGAAATTATTTTTTTATGATCACATTTTTTATTCAAGTGTTATTTGTAATTATACAGGTTGCAGTAAACTTAACATTTTTCTTCTTTTTAAACCCACACCTCCCACCCTAAACATTCCCTCATGGGCAAATACAACACAAATATACACACACAAATACATATGCTGAATACATACACGCATATACAATATACATATACAGAATGCACAAACATATACAATATATATGTATATAGTATATAGAAGAAGGGGAAAAAAAGGTTTCAGTTAGTTTAGTAACTGAAGAAATGATAGATATTGGAGCTTAATACTCATCAAAACTAACAAAATTCCTGTTTTGATTTCGCCGTCTCGTTAAAGTGAACGGGGCGTTTTTATTGCTGGTGTGTGCACAGCTTTTCTAAACACGTCAGTCCTGGAAGGCCCCATTAGGCGTGCACTGTGCAGTATGTCTGTAGAACATGTAAATATATAGTGCCCACATCATTGCCTTACAGTAACAGCTCTGTGTATTCCTGTGGGGCTCTGCGGGGGGCATCCTGTTATTTTTCTCCCTGGTTCTGACCTGACAGGCTGCATTTCCTGACAGCACACGCGATTACAGCCGTACAGAGGGGAGAGGAGTCTGTGTTCTCCGCTGGGTATACATGCTACACGCTGTCACGTTATTGTTTATGTGCATTTGTCTTGTCTCAAACATAATGAGAGATTTGCATTCATATATTTCCACTCAGGAGGTATAAAATGATATAATAAAGTCGTATGCGAGAACGTTATAACGCCAGTCGAATTTAGAGAGAAAATTTAATGCCACTTTTTTTTCCTGATATTCATTGTTATTGGATTTGCAATTTATGTTTTCAGAATAAGGTTTCGAAGTGCACATTTTAACAGGTTCAAGAATATTTGAGAGAAGACTGAAAATGAATACAAAAAGCCAGGGATGGGACAAGATCTAACAAGATTTTTTCCTTATGTTTTTACGTTTGGATTGAAAAAAACAGAGTACTGGCGAGTTACGTTTTTTGAGAATGCCCAAAAGCAGAGCTACAATGACAGCAGAAATATTAAATACAGTAAAAATGATGAGTCTAAAATTGGGAACTGAATTGTACAATGTTTTTATTCGAGCCTCGTCATCTCGTCTTGTCTCATTCTCATAGATCCAATCTCGTGTCTTGTCTCGTCTTTTTTTGAATCTCATCCCGCCCCTGCAACAATTCCATGGGGCTCAGAGTCACATTTTCACCATAAAATACCTGCTATTATATATGTGCAGCATGTGTGATTAGATCAAAACAAACTGTGATTTGGATTAGATTGTAACTGTGTGAACTGTGCAGACCTCAGAACCATCTCACTGTGAGGCTGAGTTCAAATTATGAAGACATTTTGCCATAGTTCAGTATAGAATTGTATTGTATTGTAATTTAATTGTATTGTATTACAATCCAGCACCAAAATACAAAGAAATTGTCAAAGCCTAATCTTGCCAGATCTCTGAAGCTAAGCAGAGATGGGCCTGGTTAGTACATGGATGGGACACCGCTGGGAAAAACAGGTGCCACAGTGGGGCACCATTGACAAAACTGTTGTTGTGTACTTAGGCAAGACACTTTCAATCAATCAATCAAACTTTATTTATAGAGCGCTTTTCATACAAAAACATGCAAAACAAAGTGCTTTACAGTGACTAAAAAGAACAATCCTACATTTCCCACATTCCCCTCCACCCTCCATCCCCCCACAAAGCTAAACTAAACAGATGAGTCTAGACCAGTGGTTCTTAACCTGGATTCAATCGAACCCCAGAGGTTGGTGAGTCAATCTCAGGGGTTTGGCAGGGGTTAAGACTCACATCCAACTCCATCCAACTCATAGGATTAGTGATGACACGCCCCATTTGGCCGTTATTGGCTGCAGGAAGTCTTGTGACTGTTGTGATGGTGTCGTGTAATTTCTTTCTTAATATTCTCCCTTCATACGAACTATGTCGAGCAAAAAAAGAAAGTGGTCGGACGAATATGTGCAATATGGATTCACATGTGTGCACCAATAAAATATATATATATGTATGTTTTGAATTTGAAAAAAACAAACATATTTTATTTTTCCAATTAAGAAGGGTTCGGTGAATGTGCATATGAAACTAGTGGGGTTCAGTACCTCCAACAAGGTTAAGAACCACTGGTCTAGAGATTACTGTGACAATCCCACATAAAGATAAACTAAATAAGTGAGTCTAACTGTGACATAACTGTCTTTATTCACTACTAACTGAAACAGGAAAGTATGAGATTACTACTGTGACATACTATCTCTTTCTGTCTATCTCTATACACAAGGAAGGCTGGTGGGAGGGGCTGATGGTGCAGATTTGCAGCCCCACTTTTGTCAGCCGTCCCAGGGCAGCTGTGGCTACAATAGTAGTTTATCATCACCGCGTGTGGAGGGAATGAATGATGCTGCAAAGTGCTTTGAGTATCAGAAATATATAATATCCTCCTGAGACCTGGCCTATTTGTGTTTTTATAGTGGACATTGAGTTGACCAGTTTATCTTTTAAGTGTTTAGAGATAGACCTTTAATGGGGGAGGTTCCTCAGTCCTAAATAGAGCCGGGGAATTATAGGGCACTATCATGTCCAGGATTTTAAAAAATGTGGCTGCACTATGATTAAAAAAAGAAATTAAAAGGGAGTCTATAAACTTTTTGAGGTGAAGCTTGTCAGAGATGTTGTCGGTTGTTTACTTCACATGAATTAAACACCAAAATGTCCCCGGCATCCATTACAGAGGACATGATATGAAATTAGAAATAAAAATAAAATGAACAAAATCCAAACGCTAAGGTGTTCATTTACCATCAAACAGAAAATCACAAAAAAATGTATATTGCAAATACACTTTTTTTCTTCACGTTCCAGGAGGATATATAAAATCCAATGCATTATGATTCAATTTTATGATTGCAGCCCTGGAACTTCCCATCTCCACTGAAGAAAAGATAAGTGTTAACTTGAAAACTACCACTTCATGACATCACAAGGTGGAACTGAGCTTTGGAGATGTAGACAGACGGATAATAAAGGATTGCTCAAACATGTGTGAATGAGACAAAACACAACTTGCGTTAAAACAGGAGTCACCAAACTTTTTTGTCTGGGGGCCGGGGCTGTGTCGGCCGTATAATAGAATTGTATGACCCAGACTGAAATGACCACCAGCAGGCCTCATTGTGTATTGTGTGCACTCTCTGTCAACTTTTTGTATTTTAGCCCTAGCTATTTTGCTGTCCTTAACTACACTACAGTACTCTGTGTGCGTAGACTGTCACTGTTTGATCTAGAACTTGTCAAGTGACGAAAATTCATCTCCATGAAGTTGGCCCCTACATCAAACGCAAACCTACACAAAAACTACGTCAGTTGTTTGTGCTGTTTTGTGCTGCAAAAAGTTTTGTTTGTGCTGCTTTAGTTTAGGAGAAATTATCAATTCTTTTATAGGTCAAATTGGGGTCAGCCAGTGCCACGGGAAGCTTCAAAACACTCTAAAACGTCCAAAATGGAGTCAATTGTTTGTCACTAGTTTTGCGGAGTTTTCCGCCGTCAGCTGAGCAGAAATGACGCCATATAATTGCCGTAGAAATAATAATGAATCATTTTACAAATATATTTGCACAAATGAAAATTGTCACAGCACAAACGAAATACAAATGTTTTCTATAATTTTCTGCCTGTTTTGAGGCTGTTTAACATTTTGAGGGGCTGGATGACGTCATCAGCCGAAAATAAAACTCCAAATATCTTAAGCCAAACCCGAATCACAGAAATTAAACTTTTTGCAGCACAAACGAAGCAAAAACAATTGACACAGTTTTTGTGTAGGTTTGTGTTTGATGGGGGAGGGGGGTGGGGGGGTGGGGTGGGGGGGGCAACTTCACGCAAAATTCTCTGGCAAATTCAGCGGCAAATGTAAATACATCATAGAATTATTTGAATATAAATATAAATACTTGATGTTAATATCATTTTTATGAAAAACAAAACAAAACAACAACAACAAAATACAAGCTGCAGCCAAAAAGTAATAAAAGAAGGCCATGACAACTTTTGAGGATTGCTTCATAAGGCCATTTCAAGTAGTGGGGGACAGAGGGGCTTAAAACATATTAAACATCTAACGTGACTTCTCTTTCCCCTCCCTGTGTGTCTCTTTCAGCCTGAAGAATCAGCTCTGTGTCCAGTGAGCAGCGTCGTGGCTCTGAACCACCAACACTTTTAGGATTGATGTCAAAAACAGGCTGCCCTGGTCCAGCTTGTCCCGCCTCCTCCTGCCTCCTCTTCTCTTTCTTCTCTTCACAATCTCTTTCCTTATTCATCCTCTGTGTTTGATCCCAAAAAGAACAAAAATCCAGACTTTTTTTTTAAATGCTCCACTGTTGCCCCTGGTGACCAAACTCGACATTGTGGATTTTTTCAGTCCAAACTTTCAAACGTTTTCTTCGAAATGCATGGACGCTCTCCTTCATTCTCTGCTCTTCACAAGATGCTTACGTCAGTGGGACTTTTGTCTGGGTATATGAGGGTAGATTTCTAACGAATTTTGTGTTTACTTGAAGAAAACATTAAAGCGTTGTTCATTTCTATGGGAAATGCATTGTCTTTTGATGTGAGATGTGCATGTTTCAGTTTGAAGCTGTGTACGCGCTCGATTTTCACTTCAAAATTTGGCCGATTTTTACTGGCCTCACTGTCTAAAAATAGCAAAAATATGTGTAGATATTAAAACTAGCTCAGCGGGTGCATTTCTTTTTGTTTATTAAGTGAAAAAAAACAAAATGTACTTTCCTGCCTGTTATGTTGGATGAAAAAAGGTAATATTTTTAATTATTTTCACCTCAGAAAATTTGAATCAAAATATCGAAAATCTTGAAATGAAAACTCCAGTGTGAACATAGCCTCAGTGATGGCAATAACGGCACTGCTTGGACCATGCTGTACAATGGCTTGTTGCTATAACACTTTATGTGGGCAGATTTATGTGTTCCCTCATCACTCTTATAGTTATTAATACAATACGGCGTCTCAGTCTGCAATCTCCTGGATAATAAAACACACAGAATGTGTTAGCAACCTGGTGCTCGTGGTGTTCTAATAAAAGGAAAGGAAATTGGAAATTAAATGAGTAAAGAGAGACAGATAACTTCCAAATCTGTTAAAACACTATGGGCCCAAAGATGGAGCCTTGTGGTGTAAATTTTTCTTTTTTTTTTTTTTTTAAAGAGGGGGTATTATGGAAAATTGACCACTTTTTGAAAGTGTCCCAGTTTCAGCCCTTTTTACGGTTACAATATGATTCTACCCAATGCTCAGCTCACAATCCTACATCACCCACGCTCCCACACAACAATTCTCTTTAAATATACAAAAGCATGACACAAAAACAACACACTACAACTTCGTAAACTTGTTGTGATGTGCAGTAGTTTCATTAGTGGGATGCATGCTGATTGTAATGTGAAAGCACTCTGAAGGGGGAGTGGCACAGAGAGCAAAAGTAGGGAAGACTCAGAGCATCAAAAATGAAGCTGAAACATGTTAAACTTATGTTATAAATATAAATATGCTGTATTTGCAAAACAATAGAAGGTAACATGGTAAATATGTGGGTTAGCAAATAATACTGCATTAAAGTGTATTACCCCTAGCAAGGCTGGCGCCACCTAGTGCCTCCACTCAATTTGATTTCTCTCCAGCGACACTCTGCAGTTTGCAAGAACCCCAGAAGCTGTAGTCGCCGCAACGGCTAATCAGTGACGAGCTGTGTTGACCAGAACCAACCCGAGTTGCGACAGCAGACTGCATACACTATCCTCCTTCGGACTTCCTTTGTCAAAAAGTAACTTCGTATTTTTTATCGTACCTTTAATTCGCAAGTTCACCTCACAGAAACGACAATGCTCGTTGATGTTACTTGGACCCCACTGAGCGTTTCAGCGCATTACATACGTCACCACCAAATAGCAGCGATTTGTTAAATCAAAAAGTACCCGCCTACCATCAAGTGAATGAATCCTAAAGCTGTGAGATCAGACGGTTTCTACGAGGTGAAACCGACTGATCAATCAGGCTATAATACCCCCTCTTTAAAGGAGCAGTGTGTAACTTCGTGATTGGCGGGTCTGTTACTTCCTTGTTTATTTAGATACGTCATTGCTCCTTATGGAATGTTCCACAGTATGTCATTAAACAGCTCTACTTTACATTTCTTCAATTCTAGGTGGTTTTAACACTCAAAAATACCTAGAAAAACAGGCATTCTGACTGTGAGCAGGGTCGCCTCTCCACAGATCTGGCCTGCAACTTGATCTAGTTTGGTCTTCATGAAGATAGAAAGATTTACCGTGAGACATTCCAGACAAAGCAATAAGCTCCATGCATCCACCAGAAAAGTTACACAATGCACCTTTGAACTTGTTGTCCAGTTGAAAATACACATGTACATAACCAAATTCTTTCCTATTTATGACTTGCAAATTGTTGTTTTGTGTTATTGACAAAAGAGTGATGAGGTCTGCTGTGTATGGGAGAGGGATTTTAAACAGATTTTTCTACAGCTTCTATATTTTAGCGACGTGCACAGCCTGTAAATGGTCAGTATTCTAGATTCTGAATAGGGTATATTGTTCTGTTTGGACCTCATCTCAGGGAGGTGCTGGGAAACTACATTCATTCCACTGTAGAGCCTTTAAAATAGATAACAAGAGATATAATTATTTAAAAAGTCAGTTACCATAATGTAGAGTGTGTATATACAAGTCTGTGAGCTGATGTAGCATTCCTGTTACATGTTGAAATAGAAAAAGCACTGAATTTAATGACGACTAGACTACGGAGGATTGTTTGAGATCGTTTTGTTATTTTTAGTGCTTTGTCATAATCATAGAACTCTAATAAAATCTGGAAGGTGAACCCAAGATGGCGTCGTATTGTTTTCAGTGGGCTGGGCTCACTGGTGCATGGGCCCAAAAATAATTTTCTGTTCCGCATTTACTTCCTCAATATGGGCGAGCGCCTCCCACCAGTGAAGCAAACTTTTAGGCGCTTTGAGGGTTTAAAAATGTTAAAAAGTTTATGTTGTCAAAATAGTAAAGAATCCTACAAAATCTGATCTTATTGTGAAAGTTGTGGATGCCCTGTCAGACCATGGGCAGTTTGTATTCCCAAAAATCAATCATTCAAACTTTATTTATGGTGCACTTTTCATCCAAAAAATGCAACACAAAGCTAGGGTGACCAGAATTTCAAAATAAAAACTGGAACATCCCCAGTTTTTTGGTGGTTGTTAAAACCTTTTTACTACCACAGGGATCACCGGTTACCCCACTATTTATTAATTCAAACTGCCCCTGAAAGATGTGAAATGGGGCTTGACACTGGGCTTGAAACGGGGCTTGAAAGTTTAAGAAAATTCAATTCCTTTTTGGCCTTTTCGTCTTATAATTATTTGACACAGTTTTAGGTATTTGACTACATAATGGTAAATACTTGACAGTTCTACTTCTCCTGGAAAAGGGTGTAAATGATTTACACATAGGGCATTCTTTGACACAATAACTGGCAAAAATAGACTATTCAGTTAAATCTTTATCAAGAACACATACTATCTGGTTCATAGTAAGCAAGTATGTAAAAAATAAGAATAATCAGAAAAAAACAAGAAAAACAGACAAAGACCAGGTGTTTCAATAAATATAGCTATTATTATAGGGTTAAAAGGGTTAATAAGAAAATTGTGAAACGAGTGTATAATTAAGGAAAACTGTTCTGCAAAGACCATTCATGACAAACATATGCCAACATTGTCACATTTTCTTCATTATGTAATAGATATTTCTATCGCTGGACTTATTTTCTCCGCTAAAGTGTCACTCTGCTGCTGCATAGATCCATGTGCTGCTGCCACATGTAAACAAACAGCACCGTGTGTTGACGTCATCACCCTCAGTACAGCAGCGTTGGGGTCATGGATCTATGATAAATTTAAATAATAGATTTTATTATAGTTCTATGGTTGGTGCCCATGGTTGGGGCAGAAAAACACGGTCACAAACACAGTTGCAATAAAAAAAGAAAAACATTTGCTCAAAGCCTATCCACTATTTGTTATGTTGATAAGAGTATTAAAATGATTATTCAAGTGACAAATATATGTGCGATTAATTTGCGTTTTTAAGCAGCTTTTCTGTATTTTACCTAAACAAACGACAATGTATGCCTCTCTTTACTGTTGGCAGGGATCAGATTGTTCAAAAATAGGGACACATGAGTTATTTCTTGTATAAAACTGGGACAAATCACTGGTTTTGGACAAATCTACTAGGCCAGGGGACATAGGGCTCAAAATAGGAACATATGGTCACAATACACACAGTGCTTTACAGTGATTAAAAAAAAGAACAATCCCACATTTTCCACACTTTCCTTCACTCCCCCTCAAATCTAAAATAAACAGGTGAGTCTCGAGATTACTATCTGTGACAATCCCACATAAAACTAAACTAAATAAGTGAGTCTAACTGTGACATAACTATCCTAACCCTAACTCTGACCCTAACCCTTTACTACTGACTGAAACAGGAAAATATCAGATTACTACCTGTGACATACTATTTTTCGTAACTAAAATGCATTCTGATTCTGTGTGAGAATTCGTTCTGGCCCCAAGATCCCAGGTGCTGCAGTACCTGTTGTGGCCACTAGTCTTTATTATAGATCCACTGTCATAACGCAAAATGCATAATGTCCACAAATTACAGCATAAAATTATCAGATAAGACCACATGATGATTTGAAAGAAATTACTGGGCCTATTTTATGTTTGAAATGACGTATAATATAAAAGAGATCCATTTTTATCTTCACCTTTGTATACAAATTGGTATTGAGTATGTCTATTAGTATCAAAATAGTTTTGGTATTGTGGCCATAGACTATATCGTGGTGTACTGAGCGAGTGGGAAGTCAGCCATAGCATTCAGTTGCAGTCAAATGAAGCTCAGTGATGCAGTTATAGTGGTTAATCTGCAACCAGGGTCCATATCTGGAAATCGGCGAGACTGTAGAAGGTACACAGGGGAGGGCATTGAGTAACGAAGCTGTCAATCAACCAGTTGCTAACGCGGGAGGGACCTTGGGGAAAATAGGCACTGTATTGGTGTGTTATTAGTGTTATCTTAATTTAGGGACAGAATAGCGAAATAAAAACACCAGGAACATGTAGAGCAGGTTAAAACGAATATTTTAAGATGAATATCATGAGGTTCACAGCAACAGTTACAGAGAGCGGTGAAGATTTTTCAATAGAAGTCTACTGCTCGAGCTCGAGGGAACAACTTTGTGTCCATCCTCACTTCCTGTTTGGAATGCACAGGCTACCGTGTTAGATATGTCCATTTATAATTATTTACGAGCTCTGACTGTGACTATGCCACAGTGACGTAAATAAAACTGATGTAGACCTGGGATAGACCTGAGTTAGATATGGTTTAGTCCTGGTTTACACTCGGTTTAGTCCTGGTTTACACTCGATTTAGTCCTGGGTTAGAGCTGGTTTAGATCTGGTTTAGTCCTGGGTTAAATTTGGTTTAGTCCTGTGTCACCACTAGTTTAGTCCTGGGTTAGACCCAGTTTAGATCTGTGTTAATACTGGTTTGGTTCTGGGTTAGACCTGGTTTAGTCCTTGTTTAGATCTGGTTTAGTTTTGGGTTAAACCTGGTTTAGTCCTGTGTCAGCACTGGTTTAGTCCTGGGTTAGACCTGGTTCAGTCCAGGTTTACATCTGGTTTAGTCCTGTGTTAATACTGGTTTAGACTTGGGTTAGACCTGGTTTAGTCTTGGGTTATCACTTGTTTAGTTCTCGGTTATAGCTGGTTTAGTCCTGGTTTAGATCTGGTTTAGTCCTGTGTTAGTACTGCTTTAGTCCTGGGTTAGACCTGGTTTAGGTTTGGTTTAGTCTTGCTTTAGTGCAGCTCTTGGGCTCAGGATGTGGCAGTAGAGACAGTCAGTGAGGATTGGACAGACATTAAAAAAGTCATACCTGGTCCTTTTATATTAGGCCTATCCATAGTGTTCATTGATTTCATATATATCAGATTTAAAAGTACGCAAATACAGTTTTTGATCTGCAAAGTTACAAAAAATTATGAGCAAAAGGTCTTATATCAGAACAAAAAACACATTGATATTTTGCAGCGTTCACACATCACGCTGGGGGTGTTCTACATGTATGGTTATGACGAAATGTTCATCAGTTACTACAGTGACACAATGCGCACAACCAAAACAGTTTTTAGACGGTCTGAAAAGTCAAGAAAAGATTTTTCATTTTCAGGCACCTGTGATCATTACGGGACGCACGCTGATTGTGTTTATAGCGCTCTGAAGGGGGAGTGACTTAGCGTGGGGAGCAAAGGGAGAGGAGACTCATCTTAATATATTGTTTATGGTGAGAATAGCATTTTCACAACAATAAAAGGTAACACGGTGATCGAAATGTGATATGGGTTAACAGTTAATGGCCAAATCAATCCCAGTTTGATTTTCAACAAAAAAGTAAAAGTAACTGAAAAACTTTTTTGGTTTTCTGGTGAAATTTAAATCTAACAAATCCTCAGACAGAGTGTGCCTACTGTTAGCGTCACCCCCCGGAGAATAATGATGACATAAACTGCAAAGTATCACTAGAAGCATCACCACCTTTACACTTTTGTCTATTGGCTGATGTCAGTTCTGCCAGGAGCCAGGACCAACCACCCAACTCCCATTTCTACAGATGTGTTTTTATGGAATCATTCAGTGCACGAAATGAACTGTCAAAAAAAAACGACTCCATCTCCGAATCTCATCTGGACAGTTCGTTATCTTCAGCCCCTCATGCTCTGGGTCATGTGATCTTTGTGTCTCAGAAAACAATAAAACTATGAAACAGTAACTTCTCCATTGTTTTGTATGAAAAGACACGTATTATGTATTCTTGTGGCTTTGATTCCATTCTAAACACGCTTTTGGTTTGGTTTTGGTTTGGATAAATATTTCACATTTTATAACTTAAAATCATTTGGAAAACGGTAGAATAGAAAAAAGAGATTCAAACGGCAGTTTTTTGGAGCTCCCAATTTGGATTATTTTAATAGCACCACAGTGCGGGGTCAAGCCCTTCTTCAGACACACAGAACATCACATTCAAAATGTGGGTGCTCCAAAGAACTGTCATGTGGATTTGCTTTTCTTTTCTACAATTTTCATCATTTAGGAATTGGAGCTTCCTCTGCTGTCAGCGAAGGGAATTAAAATGAGAAAATAAACCAATTAACTCCTTGTGAATCCTGTGCTAATAGAGCCATACATTTGTAGTAAACACAATTTGAACAGGACACACAATCATAGAGACCCACACAGAAATATTTTTGGTGTGTCTGTCAATTTCCTAATTTGATTTGAACTTTTCTGAACTTTTAACCACATTACATAACACTCCTGTGGGCTCACCACCCGCAGAGGGGTTCATAGGGGGGGTCAGGTGCTATGAGGATTGGGCAGAAAGCTGCCCCCGCGACCCAGCTGGATTAAGCGGGAGAAGATGGATGGATGGATGGATTAACCACATTATGGGTTTTGTAGCTTAGTCCCTAAAACCAAACAAAGGTTCCAGGTTTGACTGGAAAGTGCCTCCTGCCCAACAGCTAAAAAAATTCCGGAACTGTGACCAGTTCAACCTATGTGTAAAAACGTGTAAAAAAAAAAGTGCATGTTCTCCTCGTGCCTGCGTATGTTTCCTCCAGATGTCCCCTACCTCCAAATACATGTACAATAGGGGCCCCTGTGGGGCCACGACTCCCTTGAAAAAAAGAGATTCTTAATCTCAGCGGAACTATCCTGGTTAAATAAATTTGTGTGAATGGAATAACACTTCCTCCATATAAAATGCTCTGAGTGTTTCCTTCACCCACAGTTGATGCAGCTGTCTCTGTGTTTGTCAATGGGAAACCTGTTCAAACTTGACTGGGCACATACACACACTTGTAGCAGGTCCACAGTGAAAATAACTGACTGAATGGCCTTTTATTTACCGTCTGTATGGCCCACAATGAACCCAAGGTTTTCAAAAGTAAAACAAAGCAGAAAGTGAAAGTCTTTGGGGCACTTTCAGAGATACAGGTGCACACTGTGCTGGTGGCAACTGATCAAATACATTAAATATCTGTTTCTATGTAATTTGATTGAGATATCCGCTCTACACTTGTGTCAAGCATCAAAAAAGTGTTTGGATTCAATTGTTTGTAGTGAAGATAGCATTTTCAAAACAATAAAAGGTAACATGGTGAGCTAAATAGGGTTAGCAGCAGCAGTGGCCGAGAGGCTAGCACCCTGGGTCGTCTGGGCCTTTCTGTGTAGAGTTTGATTGTTCTCCTCGTGTCTGGATGAGTTCCCTCTGGGCACCCCGGATTCCCCCATTAACCCAAAACATGCAGCGCCCCTATGAACTAACATCAAGGACCATGACATCGGCCGGGTCCACCCTCCTGTGGACTCACCACCCGCTGAGGGGTTGATAAGGGTCTTGTGCAGTGGACTGGGCGGTGAACAGCTGCCCCCGCGACCCAGCCGGATAAAGTGGAAGAAGTGCATGTGAAGGTGCATGGAGAAATGGAACACACTTCCTGTATTGCCACATGACATCACAAGGTAGAACAGTGTTTTCTGTTTGAGAGAAGAACTCAGCCTAAATCTGCAGGGTTTATGTGTCAAGCATGTGTGAATGAAACAAAACACAACTCCAGGTCTGTTTGTCATGAGGAAACATTAGAACATTGATCAGAAAATAGCGTGATATATGGGTGTTTAAGTGTGTTACTGGTGACCCGTTTTCCATCCGTGGACCTGTAATGCACTGTACATTATGAAAATGAGCAGCTAACTCAGGGGGGTTGGGGGAGTGGAGGGGGAGGGGTGTTTTCAGTCATTTGTCATTGCCACATTCTGAAACTGAGCCATCAATCAAACCCAGAGCATGATGGGAGAGTGACGGCCAAGGACGAAGCGTGACTTTCAAAACACTTGACAGTCTTGAGCTCGTTCGGAGTGAGTAAGCGAGTGATGGAAAAAATGCTGCCCAAATGTATTCTGTATATGTGTGGAGAAAAAAGGTCAAATACAACATGATCCAGATAGTTTTTATGTGGTGTAAACCTGGTACTGTGGTCTTGTATCACAGCAGGAAGGTAATGACGATTATAGTAATGGACTGACCTTTCAAGACACTCCAAATTCTTCACAAATTATAGCTCTGTACTGTAGTCGGATTTTTTAAAAGGTTCTACATTACATTAAATGGACTCTCCGCTCTTTTTACGTTTTGTTCAGTAGAGAATGCCAATTACAGGGTTGAAATTATACAAGTGATTCTAGTGAAGTTGCATTGAGTTGAAAAACATTTAAAAACATGACATCACAAGGTGGAACAGAGTGTTTTCTGTTTGAAAGAAGAACTAAAGAGCCTAAATGTGCAGGATTTGTGTGTTAAACATGTGTGAATGACACAAAACACAACTCCAGATCTGTTTGCGATGAAGAAACAACATTAGAACATCGATTAGAAAAGAGCGTAATATAAGCCCTCCTAAAATAGTGAAATATCTAAATCGACTTTATTTTGATAGCACATTTTAGAAACAGAGCAGTTTCCAAAGTGCTACACAGCGATAAAACAAAAAGCTAAATGCTAAAATTTGGTCATACCAGTCCTAAAACAATAAAACCAGTAAAATCTAATTAACGCAGCACCATAAAACAAACACAAAGTAGCACTGAAATAAGTAAAATAAAATAAAATAAATAAAAGACACAGAGGAACACACAAACTCACGCGGTGTTAAAAGTCAGAGAGTAAAAGTGGGTTTTAAGGCGAGACTTAAAACACTCCACTGTGGGGCTGTTGGGACGTGGGGCACAGAGCGTTCCACAGTTTAGGGGCGGTCACAGAGAAGGGCCCGTCCCCCCTGGTTTTTAGTCTCGACTTTGGCACCATGAGCTGGAGCTGGAGCCCTGCAGAGGCAAGTATTTAAAGTGGCAGGTAAATTTGGCAATCAGGGTGTAAAAGATGTTTAATGCTGTGTTTTTTAAAGATTTCACTCAGTGGGAGGAGCAAAAAAAACAGGCGCGAGAACTGAACCCTGGGGGACTCCACAGTTTAAGGGGGAGGTGAATATCTTTACAATTATAGAAGAGATATCCAAGTCTCACAATATGATATTGTCACGTTATGAACCTCCCAGTACGATATTTATTCCGATATCGTAGGAAAGCTCACAATATGGAGGGAAGGCTCACGGTATTACGATATTCTACATAATAACAACATTTGGTACATTTATTGTTATTAGGGATGGAACGATATCCAAATCTCTCTGTACCATATTTTCACCAAATACAAGCAAGAAGGTTAAGGGTTCGATCCCCAGGTCACTTGGACCTTTCTGTGTGGAGTTTGCATGTTGTCCCCGTGTCTGGATGGGTTTCTGCCGGACACTCCGGTTTCCCCCATCAACCCAAAGCATGCACTGTAGGTGTGAAAGTTGTGTGAGTGAGTGTTGGTGGTGGTCGGAGGGACCGTTGGCACCGGTTGGCTTGGCAGCCGCGCCTCCGTCAGTCTGCCCCAGGGCAGCTGTGGCTATAACAGTAGTTTACCACCACCGGGTATGGAGTGAATGAATAATGCTCTGTAAATAATCCTCTGTAAATAATCCTCTGTAAAGCGTCTTTGTGGCATATGTCTGTGAAAAGCGCTATATAAATAAAACACTTACTTATAGGTTTGTGTTTGAATAAAATGAACATTTCTGTTTCATTCTATAAACTACTGACATTTCTCCCAAATTCCAAATAAAAATATTGTAATTTTGAGCATTTATTTGCAGAAAATGACAAATAGTCAAAATAACAAAAAAGATGAAATGTTTTCAAAGCTAAAATAATGCGAAAAAAAAAAACAAGATCATTTTAAAACAACACAATATTAATGTCTGAATTTAGAAAGAGTTCAGAAATCAATATTTGGTAGAATAGCCCTGATTTTTAATCACTGGTTTTTCTTTCCTTAAATCAGGTTTGGTTCAGGTGATTTCCTCATCAGTGCCTCATGAAGCGGAATGAGGTGAGTTTTTGTTGGAATTCAACAGATGCTGGAATAGAACGACCGTCACACATGTAGAGACGCTGATTTCAGGAGAAAAAAAAAGCAGTGGTTTCTTATTTTTTTTCCAGGGCTGTATATCTCACTGTACCAGATTTATTGCACTTTTTTGTGGAGGCACAAAACTGTGAATCTGCTCCTTTTTCCTCTAAAAATGCTTCACAAGACTTAATCCAAAGAATGAAGATTTCAAAGTGCTTAGAACAGTTATTTCTTTCATGTAGTCTGCACTGAAACGGAGCAAAGGATCATGGTCTATGTAGTTCTTTTTTTTTTTTAGCTATTTCTGCATCAGAACTATTTATTTAAGCAAAGACACTTGGGATTCGGTATATTGTGATGCTCCACGATATTATTGTGAGACCTTTGACGATACAATATCACCATATTTCAGTTACATCCCTAAATTATAGTGATCTTAAGCCACCCACATGTACATCGTAGCTTCCAGGAGCTGCTAATCATTCTAGCTGCTGTATATAAAAGTGTATGTACAGTATTTATTCTTATGCTTATGTGTATGTATATAAGCTTATATCCCTGTATTATCACATCAGATCAAATCCACTGCTTCATAGCTCTAGGAAAGACAGCTCCCAGAAACCTTATTTTATTAATGTGCCTTTAAAAATGGATTCACGGTCATTACTTTTCAGAGCTCCGTATGCGCACCAAAACCTATTTCCTCAAAGCAAAGAGGTTAGCTTCGAACGAGGAATTTTAATGGTGACTGTCCAGAGAATACTGATTTACCGAGTGAATATATGTCAGAATAAAAAGGTTCATACTGCAGAAGTTCAAATGATTTAGTGTAGTGATTAAGTGCAGTTAAAAAGTGCTGTTCTGATACCATCTTTTAAGGGGAAGGGTCCAAAACGACACCGATACTTGGATTTACTATGCTCACCAATATGATACTAGTCTAGTGCTTCATGTCAAAAAGTGGACTAACGGCCGCAACACACTACAGGATTTTTCGCTCTTAAATGATTTTTAAACGTGCAGCAAAATGTGCACACCACAGACATGAGGAGAATCTTAAAAAGCTTAAAATCTCTGATCTCACAGACTCCAGTGGGATCTTTCTGCGGACCACAGGATATAAAGCTGAGAGCGCGATGGCGTCAGCTGTTTCCTGTCTACAGTAAAACCACTCGCTCTGAGACTCTGAAGTGTTCAAAGATCAGAGCTCTGCACTTCCAGTTCAGATACAAGTCAAAACTGTGTTATTATTATTTGTGAATACTTCAGATACAGGATTTTTAAAGCGTAAAAGATTGGAGATAAAGTCCAAAGGAAGTAGAGTCACTATCGCTAATCTGCGGCTTCACCTTGATCCGTGCACTGTGTGGATGGAAACAAACACTGTAACTTTACCACTTTAAGAGAGGTGAGGAATAATAAAGTCTCTTCGCTGTGTCCTGAGTTTGTATCTTGCGTCTCTGTGGCCGTCAAACTTCTGCCCCTGACGCTGTTTTATTGGCTGTTACTGTATTAATGAATTAATCATTGCATTTATAAAGCACCTGTCATGACACCCAAAGTGCTTTACAGTTCATTCCTCATTTACTCCACACTCGGTGGTGTAAACTACTGTTGTAGCCACAGCTGCCCTGGGACAGACTGACAGAAACGAGGCTCCAATCTGCACCATTGGCCCCTCGGACCACCACCGTCACTCACACATACACCACTTTCATACTAGACAGTGTGGGTGAAGTGCCTTGCCTAAGGACACAACCACAACAGTTTAGTGACTGGCGCCCCCCTGTGGCACCTGATTTGCCCAGTGGTCTCCCATCCAAGTCCTAACCAGGCCCTGCTGAGCTTCTGGCATGTGACGAGATCAGGCTTTGACAAGCCGGTATGGCCACAAGCGTTGCTGATATTTGGTCGTTACTATCTGACAGTGGCACCGCCCACATGTGGAGCAGAGGCTTCAAAATCGCCCACGACGACACAAAGTCAGGTCACGCCTCCCTGAACTCCAGGGGAAGAAAACGCAGCCAAAATCGGACACATTCTCCTGTAGTGTGTGGCGGCCTTAAGGCTACAGTACAAGTATAATACAGTACAGTACAAAAGGGAAAAATGCATTTACTAAAAGGGTGTCGCTAAAGAAAACCTACAAGAAGAAATGAAAAAAAAGTGTCATAAAAGATCAGACATACAGTATTATGATCTCGATGATGTGGCTTAATTTGGTTCAGTTAAAAAATGCAGTGTAGTGGAAAGTAAAACGAATCAACCTTGAAATCTACTTAAAGGTGCATTGTGTAACTTTTTGGTTAGGGATCTGTCCCCTGCTTGTTTCTCTGGATATGTCATTGCTCTGCCTGAAATGTTCCACATATGACTTTAAACAGCTCTACTTTACATTTATTCAATTACATGTGGTTTTATAGCTCAAAAATACCTAGAAAAACAGGCATTCTGACTGAGCGGGGGGTCGCCTCTCCACAGATCTGACCTGTAACTTGGTCTGGTTTGGTCTCCGTGAAGATAGAAAGGTTTAATGTCATACTGTGACAAAGCAATAACATCTCCATGGAGAAAAGCATTTAATGGACCCTCCACCAGAGCAGTTACACAATGCAGCTTCAAGTAAACTACAGATACCTCAAATGTATACTTAAGCACAGTACTTTACTACTTTTACTTCTTTTCATTCCACAACTCCTGAGTTCTATGGATGACGTCTGTGCATCTTTAAGAAAATTTGGTCCACTGAACCAAAGCTCCTGGTGGGTTGGTCCAGAACAGCATTCAAATCCTCTCTCAACATCAGACTGAAGATCATCCGAGCACAGAATGTCATGTATTCATAATTGATGGAGCGAAAGGGCACAGGAAGCTCTTTTCCAAACGCGTCCCAATCTGAGGCCACGGGGAGCGAGGAACAGCCGGAGAGACGGGCACCCTGGGATACGCTCAGGAGGAACGCCGAGGAGGAGCTGGCATTTGGACAAAGATTCGTTTTCATTGTGATTCCGACATACTGACCTACTTTAAACATGCACTTTTTAGTTGGGGGTCTGTCACCTGCTTCTGGTTTCTATGGAGATGTCACTGCTCTGCCTGGAATGTTCCACAATATGACATTAAACTGCTCTACTTTACATTTATTCAGTTACACGTGGCTTTACATACTGCAAAAATACTGAGAAAAACATACATTCTGACTGTGCAGATAGAAAGGTTTAATGCCATACTGTGAAACATTCCAGACAAAGCAATAACATATATGGAGAAAAGCATTTGATGGACCCTTCACCAAAAAAGTTACACAATGCAGCTTTAATCTGAGATCAGAGAGTCAAAAGTCAAACACCTGCTTATAAAACACTGGTTCAGTTTGATGTTTAAGAATTAGTTTTTAATTAGAGCATTTTGAGCACTGGTGATGTAGACAGATTAATAATAAAGAGTTACTCATGTGTGAATGAAACAAAACACAACTCCAGATCTGTTTTTGACAGTCAGTTTTTTTGTAATATAGGCCCATTAATAAAATTTTATTTTTTTCTTAAGTTCTCAGATCATCTAAAAACTCTGTTCACTAAGATGTGCATTGTGTCACCATGGTAACTGCTTAGCTTTACTTCATAGACATACAAGCGATGCAATGTGATATCACTCTAAAGTATCACAAGTAAAAATGTATTGCAAATGTATTGTTTTCATTTGTGATGTAGCATATTGTGGGACACTGAATGATTATTAGACAGGTGAACAATCTTGATTTATTTTGCTGAGGAGGAAGGAGGCCCCGGGGAAGACCCAGGACCCACTGGAGAGACTATGTCTCTGGGCCTGAGAATACCTCAGGGTCCCCATGTAGGAGCTGGAGGCAGTGTCTGGGGTGAGGGAAGTCTGGGAGTCCCTGCTTAGACTGCTGACCCATGACCTGACCCCGGATAAATGGAAGAAAATGGATGGATGGATTATAAAAGTTTAAGAATTAAAATTTTAACTCTGGCACATATTTCACAGTTTAAAGTTGTAGAAATAAAGCTAGGCTAAGAATTGGATATCAATAAACCCCTCCAAACTTTCAAAATGTTTTTAAATGCCAGAGTGAAAAATACCTCAGACATTTATAGTCGATGTTTGGGCCAGAGTATAATCACAATCCTCTATATACAGTGAATCTATCGGTGGTGAATTGATAAAACATCTTTCTGTTTATACTGAACTATTTCTTGTTTCCAGAGGGAAAAAAATCAACCAAAATATATTGTATTGTATCAAGACAAAATGAACCTTAAAGAGTGGGTATTACACTTCTGTTGGGTATTCAATGGTAAGAAGTAGGGACGTAACAACTGAAATAATAACTGAAATATGGTGATATCGTATCGTCAAAAGTCTCACAATAATATCGTGGACCATCACAATATATCGACTCACAAGTCTCTTGGCTTAAATGAATAGTTCTGATGCAGAAATAGCTAAAAAAAACAGAGGGAACTACATAGACCATGATCCTTTGCTCCGTTTCACGGTACAATATTTATTACAATATGGTGGGGAGGCTCAAGATATTACGATATTCTTCATTATAACAAGACTGACATTCTAAAATGCTTTGACCAGTCATTTGGTACATTTGTTGTCATTAGGGATGGAACGATATCCAAATCTTGCTGTGCGATATTTTCACCGTATACATCAAGATTTCAAAGTGCTTAGAACAGTTATTTCTTCATGTCGTCTGCACTGAAATGGAGCAAAGGATCATGGTCTATGTAGTTCCCTCTGTTTTTTTTTAGCTATTTCTGCATCAGAACTATTCATTTAAGCAAAGAGACTTGGGATATGATATATTGTGATGGTCCATGATATTATTGTGAGACCTTTGACCATACGATATCACCATATTTCAGTTAATGGATGATATTTAAAACCTCTTCAGGCATGTTTTTGGTAGAAAGCTCCAAAAAGTCGATAAAACCCCCTTATTTTTTTGTATTGTCCAAATGCCTCTGTGACATGTACATGCATCTCTGTGCTTCAACAGGTCCATACTCCCTCTCTCCTCTCTCCTCTGTCCTCGTTCCTCTGGTGCATGTGTGGGATCACGCGATGCCTCGGTGTCATCTATGTAAATGCAGCTCTCATCATGTATTTTTCAGCCTGCTGCTGCGTGCTCCTCTGGCTCACTTCACTTCACTTCTGTTCACCACACTCTACACACTGTGCTGTGGTGATTTCAGATGGAGGCAAAGGGCTGTAGAATATAACTGAGGAAGATTTACTGTGTTTGGAAGAAATATCTGAAATGAAAATCCACAAATGTTGAATGGTTTACGTGAGCTGTGGTTTAAAGTCCTCTTAGTTGGCACACAGGGCTGAATACTGCCACCACATTTTAAAACTAATGTGAAAATAGTCCTGTTCAGTCATTTTGTCCTTGGGCAAGACACCTCCCACCTTGGCTTATAGTGTGTATGGGGGTTCTTGAATGACGAGAAACAACTCCGGGTATGTTTCTGATGATGGATCAAAATTCTAACATGGTTAAAAGCACCAAAATGTAGTTTTACATGTGTGTCCTTTAAACAGATGATATTTTACAGTGCTTAACAAATGTATTAGACCAGAACCCAGTATAAGGTGTTGCTACTGCTGCCATACATAATGTAACAGTATTTATGTTTACCAAAATATCGTTTTCTGTCTCTATCATGGCTAATCCCCCAGTATATGCAAGATTTTTTTTAAAATCAAAACCATATCTTTAATGCTGAAATAGAACTATTGTTGCTATCCATATATATTTTCAAGTTGAATGTTTTCCAAAAAATGACACCAAAGACTCACCCAAAGCAAATCTGTGGGAACAGCTAGAAACTATTTGGAATTCAATAACAAAAGAGCAAAATGACATAAAGATCTGTCATCAGAACTGAAGAAGTAGCTTGGATGAGCGGCGAAACAAACAAAAGACTCTTGTCCAGTTGACATATTGAACTTTCTCCTTTTCTCCTTGGTTTCTATCTGGATGACTGAAGGATTTTACACACAAAACAAAAGGTGCTCACATTAAATATTCGACTATTTTGTTATTCCAATTGGTCATTTTCTCAATAAATAATGATGCAATTTGAAACAAGTTTTGAATATACTATGACGTTATTTATGTTTTCTTGTTTTCATGACTGATGCTTTAATACATTTGTTAAAGGCACAGTTCAGAATTTTGGACATAGGACCTCATTTCCTTGTGAGCCAGAGTGTTGGAGACGTGTGGAGACACTTTTTGAAATCTTCCATCCAGTCCTTGTATTTGGAGAGGTTGCTGGTGCTAGGCTAGTGCATGTCAATGGCCATAGTTGTCCTGCCACTAAAAACAGTCTTACCCACTCCACAGTGCACCCGAGGCAAAACTATTAGAACTCCAGACTGTCCATGTGAACGTCTGTGTCCAGAGAATCATTTTAGAAATAAAACCAACCTTACATTTGAAAAAATTTATGTCTGAGCAGCAGCGGCGAGTTGTACTTCCTGATAAAAAACGGAAGCGGCGGACTGATATATGAGAAAATAGTCCCTCAAAGTGCGATGATTCATGGGATGCAAGGTTAGTTTTATTTCAAACATGATTCTCTGGACACAGACATTCACATAAACAGTCTGAAGTTCTAATAGTTTTGCCTCGGGTGCTCTGTGGAGTGGGTAAGACGTTTTTAGTTGCATGATAACTATGACCATTGACATGCACTAGCCTAGCACCAGCAACCTCTCCAAATACAAGGACTGGATGGAAGATTTTAAAAAACCCCAATGTCCAGAATTCCAAACTGTCCCTTTAAGCCCTGTAAATATAAATACGCAGACTTTCCGGGTTAAACACAGTAAAAACATCAAGCGCTGTTCTTTGTTTATGGCCGTTTCAGCTCATGATTCCAACAGGCTGTGGCGTTCTGATCGATTTAACAGTAGTGGAACAAAACGGCGGACAGCTGTTTGGCGCTGTGTGGATGTTTGACCGATCATGCTCAGAACGTGAGTCATGTGAAGAGTGGACTGTTGTGGACAACCGATGTTGTTGTGTTTTATTGCATTTTTCTTCATAAACACCCACTATTGAAGACCTCTTTACACTGCCCTATTATCTTCCAGACAAAACATAAATATGCAACGTTTTTTCTGGGTGGATATAAAAGCCACTCCATCCACAACACACACATGACCCTTTTAAAACATTGTTCAGTGGAGCACGTACACAGATGCACGCATAATGTAAAGCTGCTCTCGGAGATGTGTGCAAACCAACATTCGACTTTTCCAGTTCACGCAGGGGCACTTGAACACGCCGCCCTCTGTGAAGTCACACGGAAAATCATATGCAAAAGTCTGCTGCGGAGAGCCGAGTGTGCGTGAGGGAGAATAACATTGGTTTTGTCCACAGAAGAGTTGAACCTTGGCTTAAGCAGTGACTGGGAAATGGACATTAAGCGAGCACTGTGGAGCTTTTCTGGTGGAGGGTCCAAATCCACTTTATTTCTATAGCACATTTTACCAAACAGCAGTTTCCAAAGTGCTGCACAGAGATAAAACAAAAAGAATGCAACAATAAAAGTAAAATGCTAAAATTTGGTCATACCAGTCGTAAAGCAATAAAACCAGTAAAATCTAATTAAAGCAGCACCATAAAAATCACAAATTAGCACTGAAATAAGTAAAATAAAAGACACAGAGGAGCACACAACAATGTTAAAAGTCAGAGAGTAAAAGTGGGTTTTAAGGCGAGACTTAAAACACTGTGGGGCTGTTCGGATGTGGGGGGTAAAGCGTTCCAGAGTTTAGGGCTACAGAGAAAGACTGATCCCCAGTGGTTTTAAGTCTCAACTTCACGAGCTGGAACTGGCCCTCGGAACTTAACGTGCACGTTGGGGGGTAAATCCAAGACGTACTGTGAAGCCAGTCCATTTACAGCTTTAAAACAAACAGTAAAATCTTAAAATCAACTCTAAAACGAACTGGAAGCCAGTGCAACGACGTTAAAATCAGGGTAATGTGCTTGCATTTTTTACTTTCAGTTCGAGAAAAAAGTGCATTACAGTCGATTAAGATAAACAAGAGGAAATAAAAGCGTGTGTGATGTGAATTATTCTCTTTGAAAGGGGGGAATTGTGAATTATTCTCTTTGTGTTAATATTAAGGAATGATTAAACAAGTACGTATATGCTTCTTTCTTATTCTGACTTTATAACCTATGCTCAACTTCAAATGCCATAGGAGCATGTTAACCTTGTGACCCTTGTCTATTTAAACAGATGTGCCGTCTCTGCAAGGGCCTGCTTTAAACATGGCCTAGACGTTGGGCTAGACGCTCAATTTCGTGAATTTTACGTAAGCAACAACGATAGAACTACACCTGCATCCATCAGCAAGTGTTGTAATCAGCAAGTCCTGCTATAAAAAGGTCTCACAGAAGGGGCTTTGCAGAGACGGGGGAGCAAAGACCCATCATAAAGGCCGGTATCCTGTTGAATCCTGTTGTGGCTAAAATAAAGATCTTCTTAAAACTGCTCTACGACTTCCACGTGTTTGTTTTAAGGTACCTCAAGGAGTCAGAAGTTTACAGTGACCTGTTCAAATGATTTAAAAGATAAAAAAGGTTTCATTTTAGATGAAAGCCGCAAATGATAAAAAAACAGATTTTACAACCGCATTCTCGTGTTTGTAAAATTTAAAATCACTGTCAATAATGACGCCAAGGTTGGTGGCAGACTGTTTCAGGTGCTGTTTCAGTGGGCCCAAGTCAGTGAAAGGGTCGGTATTGCAGAAGACAATGACCTCAGTTTTTCTCTCATTTAAACTTAAAAAGTTGTGGGCCAACCCGTCCTTGACATCGTTAAGACAGTGAAGAAGAGGGGTCAGGGGGGGAAAAGGCAATTTTATTAAGTGGCAGGTAAATTTGGCAATCATCTGCGTAAAAAAACTTTTTTCCTTTCACATTAGTTCCCGAATACTGGCCTAGCCCCGCCCAACATGATCAGTCAAAATTTAAGATCTAAACACTTAAATCTATCACAAAATGACTTAAAAGTAGTGAAATGATCTGTCCATGCACCAAGATCATTTTACCAGACAAGTTATCTTAAAATACGACCTCTAGTCTAGAATTAATGACAGACGCAGCGAGTGTGGAGCAGCAGAGTGAGAATGTTCTTTTTGGAACAGTTTTTTCAGCGCTTAATCTCGATTAATCAGTTAAAGATGTTTCCCTGATTTTTTTCTGCTTAATTTAAAAAAAAAAACAAAAAAAAACTCATCCTTATGTAACAGATAATACTCCTTACAACAACAGCTCACCCTAATGTACCAGATAATACGCCTTACAACCAAAATTTAGACACCATTTATACTTACAAAATACATTTTTCTGACACTTTAAACATGATTTCAACAAAATAAAGGTGTTTTCTTACCATTTTATTTGTCAAATAATAATCTCTGTGTATCTTAGGGGTGTTTTGACCTACTCTGCATTATGGTTGCTAGGTAACAGTTCCAACCAGGAAGTAAAATTTGAAACATTAAAAAATAAAAAAAGTCCAGGCTGAGAACAAAACAGTGACATGTTTTGGAAAATCCTAAATATAACGATCTTCACTGTGTTTTGTAAAGTGTGTAGTCAAACCTGCCCTAGCACTTTAAATGCCCTGCTGTGGAACATTCCAGACGAAGCGATAATGTTGTTTCATACTGCCAAAGTGATAACAGAAAAAAGTTACATAATGCAACTTTAACTTTTTTTCTCCGGTGCCTTCCAAGTCACAGTCAACTTTTCCATTGGATACACCAGGAGAATATAATGTATTGCTTCATTTAACGAAGAAGATAACAGGAAAATGTGACACAATGCACCTTTTAATGTTTTTTCTTCAGTGTTTTCCCACTTCTGTTAAAAAGTTACTAATTTTTCCTAACTTTTCCATTGGATACGCCAGGAGAATAAAGCGGGAATGTGACTTTTACTTTATGAGCCGCTGCGTCCTGGGGGAAATCACGGCCCTCTCCAAAAACACAATCATGTTTCAGTTCCCTTCAGCGGGAGGATTCTCAAGAACAGGTGCCTTCTACGACTCCGGCAATCCCTCATTCATTCCACGATATCGATTCCCTGTACAAATGCATTCTGGGTAATATGAAGTTTTGTCAGGTCGGAGGAAAAGGATTTGACCGGGTAAATGAAATCTCTAAACGCATCTGTCAGTGTGGTTCAGACTTAATACAGCGAGAACGGAAATATTGGGCTGTCAAATCCAAAATTCAAATGAAAATAGCTGAGTAAACTTTTTTTTCCCATGCAGATATAATGTCTTTGCCTGACAAGTTTTACAATACGCATTAAACGCATTAGATTGCCATGGAGACGAGCAAGAGATGCCGGCAAGGCCAAGTTACAAGTCAGATCTGTCGAGTGGAGAATGCGCTCACAGTACGAATGTGTGTTTTTTCTGCAATAAAAATAGCTGGAATGGAATAAATGCATGATGGATATGTTTAATGCCGTACTGTGGAGCATTCCAGGCAGAGAAATAATATCTGTGGAGACACAACAGGGAAATTAAAAAAAAATCTGGATAACTAATAAGGGAAAACTGAGATGAAGTTTTGACATATGTAGCACTCTGAAATCTGGGATAACCCATTGAAAGTGAATGATGCATTTTAACAAACAAGTCATTTTTTTTTCGCTCCAGCCCAACATGATCAGTTCTGACCAATGAGAGAGATGGCTGCAACAGAGGAGATAGTGCAGGCTCAGAGGGAGGCTAGGCTAAATTTTACAAAACAGACTTTTAGGCATTTTGACCATTTATAAAATCTAATAAGTTTGGGAGGATAAGGTACGTCTGAAGTTCATTGTACGTTTGTTTTGGTTTGTTTAGGCCAGGGGTGTCAAACTCATTTTGGTCCGGGGGCCGTATACAACCAATTTTGATTCCAAAGGGGCCGGATCAGAAAACTCATGGCATATATACCCCAAAAATAGCAATGAGTCCAAATATTTGTGCAGAGAAACGCAAATCTATTACAGAATTTTTTTTTTTTTTTTTTTTTTTTTTATTTTACAAAATATTATAATATTATGCTAGGTTAGGTTGTTTTCACAGCAGCATCACTAGCCTCTTGGCCCCTGGGTGAAAACAGACAGCTGTTTCTTCAGTCCCAGCAATAATTCGTTTATCTTCTGTCTTCTCAATTCTCTGTTCAAGTTATTGTATTTTTCACAGTGTCTCGTAGTGGTGTTTAAGATCATATTCCTTGAGCGCCGCCACTTGTTGCAAACACACCAAGCCACAGGTTTCCCATTCACCTCCGTGAACAAATAAGAATTAGTCCATTTTTCTTGGAAAATCCTGCACTCAGCTCCACTTTTCTTATTTTTGACATTTTGCTGATGAGGGTGTCACGGTCAACAGTCAAAACGATCATCCTATAAGAGCGTTTGGAAAGAGGCAGGTCTTCATTTGTCTGGTGGAGGCGCCACGCACAGAAGCACTGGAGACGCTGCTATGCTAAGCTGCGCAGAAAATTACCAGAAAAATCTGATTTTTAAAAATATTTTAATAGAAAATCAGCCGAGGGCCAGATTAAAGGTCTTGGAGGGCCGGATCTGGCCCCCGGGCCGCATGTTTGACACCTGTGGTTTAGGCGGTTTGCAGACCTCAGTGCTGCATTGTGATTGGTCCACTCGCCTGTGTAACCTTACAGCGGGAGTCTCTCAAAATGGATTCTCATGAGTTTGTGTAATATCACAAGAATCCATCTTACATACAACAATGCAGCTTCTTTGGGAAATGTTAACAAAATGTAGGATTTTTCAGTTTCTGTTCCAAATTTACTAATTTAGTCAAGACCTCTTAAGTCCTGGTTCAGTGTGGGTTCAGACCAGCTGATCGTGGGTTTTACACGGCTATTGCTGATTACGGTGGGTCTAGTCTTGGTCCTGCCCACTAAACATTAGACGTTTTATGGACGTGCAGGTCATGTTGTGTCCATCAGTCCAAGACCAGTTCTGGACTAAATGACATGCAAATTATGACCACTAATTGGACGTTTCACTATGACCCCACTTGGACGTCAGTTAAATATTTGGACTGTGGGCTAGGTGACTTTTTTACTCGTCATGGGGACGTCTATCAAAGGTGCAATAAAATGACTTTATTCCTACTTTTTCGCCAGGGCATCTCCACAGCAGGTTTAGTCCTGGTTTAGACCTGGTTTAGACCTTGTTCAGTCCTTGTTTAGTCCTGGTTCAGTCCTGGTTTAGTCCTGGTTTAGACCTGGTTCAGTCTTGGTTTAGACCTGGTTCAGTCCTGGTTCAGCCCTGGTTTAGACCTGGTTCAATCCTCATTTAGTCCTGGTTTATTCCTGGTTCAGTCCTGGTTCAGTCCTGGTTTAGTCCTGGTTCAGTCCTGGTTTAGACCTGGTTCAATCCTCGTTTAGTCCTTGTTTAGTCCTGGTTTAGTCCTGGTTCACTCCTGGTTCAGTCCTGGTTCAGCCCTGGTTTAGACCTGGTTCAATCCTCATTTAGTCCTGGTTTATTCCTGGTTCAGTCCTGGTTCAATTCAAATTCAAATTCAATTCAAATAACTTTATTTATCCGTTAGGAACTTCGTTTGCAGACAGAGCACCAGCACAAGTGAAGACTCCACACAAACATTAATAAAAAGCACATTCATCAAATGCATAATAATAAATAGATCAATAAAAGAATACATTCATAACAGCACCTCTCACTTCCCCAATGCAGATTAACTGCCCATGTGGCTTCATCAGTCCTTGTTTAGTCCTGGTTTAGACCTGGTTCAGTCCTGGTTCAGCCCTGGTTTAGACCTGGTTCAATCCTCATTTAGTCCTGGTTTATTCCTGGTTCAGTCCTGGTTCAGTCCTTCTTTAGTCCTGGTTTAGTCCTGGTTCAGTCCTGGTTTAGTTCTGGTTCAGTCCTGGTTTAGTCCTTGTTTAGTCCTGGTTCAGTCCTGGTTTAGACCTGGTTCAATCCTCATTTAGTCCTGGTTTAGTCCTGGTTCAGTCCTGGTTCAGTCCTGGTTCACTCCTGGTTTAGTCCTGGTTTAGTCCTGGTTCAGTCCTGGTTTAGACCTGGTTCAATCCTGGTTTAGTCCTGGTTTAGTCCTGTCTTGTGGTGTAAATCTTAGTTTAAAAAAGGTGTTCACTGTTTTTGCTCTAATTTCTTTAAAATTCTGTATTTTTTACAGAAGTGAATAAGTTGGAGCTGCTGAACCATCGATGACTTGTCCTCCTGTTTTAATGTCTGACAGATTTTGCAGATGGAAAAGTTGAAGTTCACGTTAAGTTCACACACAGACGCTCTTTTAGTTCTTCAGTTCTAATCTCTGCTGTAGCTCCGGCTCAGTGTGGCCTCTGTGCAGCAGGTTTCTGTTCATAAACACCACGACATTGAAATAAAATCCTGACCTTAGTTTTCATTCTTGCATTAGAGTTTTGGAATTTAGTGTCTGAATGGTACAACGTAAGTTTCTGTGATGTTTGCAAACCTTCACATGCATTTGAAGATTTGAAAAAATTGTGGATGAAATGGAAATATCTGCTAGAAAAATCACAATTCCATTTTTTCTTCAAATCGTTCAGCCCTAATCTGGCATCACAGTCTGCACCTTCAGTGGACTGAGATTGGACGTGAAAAATTACCCTAAAAAGACATCGTTTCAACATTACTTTGCGCAGTAGGTGATTTAGACCAGGTTCGTTCATTACGAAATTTGCAATCAGAAAACAGAACTCTTTTTAAATTAAATAATTTGCAGTGGCCCAGAGTCACTCCTCGCTTTCCTCACACATTCCTATATAATAATAATAATAATAATAATGCATCAGTTTTATATAGCGCTTTTCAGGACACTCAAAGACGCTTTGCAAAGCATTATTCATTCACTCCAGACCCGGTGGTGGTGCTACTATTGCAGCCACAGCTGCCCTGGGGCAGACTGACGGAAGCGAGGCTGCCAATCTGCGCCATCGGCCCCTCCGACCACCACCAACACTCACGCACACACCACTTTCATACTAGGCAATGTGGATGATGTGCCGTGCCTATGGACACTACGACAGTTTTTGCAACTGGCGCCCCCCTGTGGCACCTGGAATTCCCAGTGGTCTCCCATCCAAGTACTAACCAGGCCCAGCCCTGCTTAGCTTCTGAGATCTGACGGGATCAGGCTTTGACGAGCCGGTATGGCCACACAACTATTCACCACAGTGATTTTAGAAGCATATTTCAACTTGCAGATACGAGAGTGGAGTTTTATCAGCAACAACTAGAATGCCAACAGTCCCCCAGAAGTACTTCCTAGCTTGAGGAGAATAGAAATGCAGTTACAGTTTGACCTCAAGAGATTCTTATTGACCTTATTCTGCCCTGTCCAATTTTGCCTCTAAATAATAAATACTAAACAGCCCACTCAATGTGGCAGAACTTCAGAATAAGTGAGAATCTCATTAATTTTAATGTAAAATATGAGAAAAGTTTTGGAGGAAAAATCTAAAGGGCCTTGTCACACCTTGACGATTTAACCAATGTACCAGAATATCCCCAAAAACGAATTATGGAATTTTTTTCTTCAATTTTGGGCGTATACATAGTGTATTCATAATGAGTTGGACGTATACAAAACATAGTATTAACTTATATAGAACGTTGAGATAACTTATACCAACTAACCACTACCAACTGATCTGCAGCTTCACATGCAGCTGGACGTAAACAAACACACGTGCTATTCTCGCCTTTTTACTTTTCTAGGAACGCCTCAAATGGGATTAATATTTTTGAATAATTTTGTGGACTGGATGTCATTATTTGCGGTGGACAAATTCTATGGATAGTGAGGGTGAGTAATAAAGTCTTTTCATTGAGCTGGCGCAATGAATTGATTAGTTATTTAGACTATGTGGTGTTCTCCGCAGATCCAATTTACAATTCCCCTAAAAGCTGCCAACACGTTCAGTAAGTTCTGTGGTCGTCTGGAACATGTCAAATACGTCTGCACATGTCCATACGCACTGGAGATAAGTTCGATATAAGTTACACACAGGTTCAAAGCTCGTTATTCAAAAGTCATGGGTGCGATAGACATTATCTCAACGTATTTGGACTGATGAGTAACTTGCAATTAACGTGTGTCAACGATCGCATAACTTACCTCCAACTTATGGCTCACGTATGCAGGACGTATGAGCACACACTGACACGTCGAGAAATTTTAAACACGCTGAAAATTTTTCGGCGACCTTGCTGTATGTGGGTGTATGACAGCATGTTTCAGTGTGTTTATGTATTTATTTATTTCAGGGACAGCACATATTAATAAACATTTCTGTAAATATGCCAGGGTTAGCCCAAAGGCTATTTTTCACCTGCAGTCCCCAGACAGAAGGTAAAAGCCGGCCTACAAGAACAAGAGCAGGATTAAAAGTGTCCAACACAAAATTACAATTACAATAAATATTATAAAGCTAAAATGTACAATGTAGACACAACAGATCAGCAGTCAGGCAACAACAGACATGGTACATGAACACACACAAGCAAACACATACACACACATACAAACACATAATTTTGTATATGAGACATAAGTTTGAATATTTGACCATGTTTTCCCAGCTGAGTAATCTGTGTTTTTATAAAATTGGACAGTGATGAGTACTGTTGGGTTTCCTGTCCAGGGTTTTTATTGTTCTCTTGTACAGCGATTGCAGAGGTTTGAGGGATGTGACACCAGCCAATGACCAGATGGGGAAGCAGTATGTGATGTGAGAGAGGATCATGGAGTGCATGAATACTTTTGCAGCCTGTATGGACATCTGATGGCGGATGTGTCTGAAGTTACTGAGGTTAAATTTGATTCTATTACAGACACTTTTTATATATGATTTGTATGTTAGTTTTGTGTCAATTACGACTCCCAGGTATTTATACTCTGGGACGATCTGCAGCTTTTCCCCTGACACTAAAACCTCTGGCTCAACAGTGGAGATATTGTTAGCCTTGGTGAAGAACATTGCTACTGTTTTTGATGTATTTAGCTGCAGGCAAGAGTTCTTGACCATAGCATTTGTAAGCTTTTCAGCTACTTGAGTTGTATTGCTACCATGAACATAGATTACTGTGTCATCGGCATACATTTGAATGGATACGTCATCACAAACAGATGGGAGGTCATTTATGTACAGCGCAAACAGTAGAGGTGCTAAATTAGGTCCTTGTGGGAGTCCAGTGGATAGACTGACAGCTGAAGAGTTAAATGCCTGGACACGGACATGTTGGGAGCGGTCAGTGAGGTATGATTCAATCCATTTAAGTGCATCTATGGAGAAGTTGAAGCTGCATAGTTTTGACAGTAGGATTTTGTGATTAACAGTATCAAAGGCCTTTTTAAGGTCCAAGAAAACGGCACCAACAGCCCCCCCGTGGTCCAAGAGAGCTCGGATGTTTTCAGTGAAGAAGCATGTTGCGGTTTCGGTGGAGTAATTTGCCCTGAAGCCAGGGTGGAGAGAAAATGGTGAGGTGTTAATGTGGTTGATGATTTGTTTTGTTACCAGTTTCTCTGCAACTTTTGACACTGTGGGAAGAATACTGATGGGTCTGTAATTTGATATGGAATGAGGATCTCCATTTTTAAAAATGGGAGTAACAAGAGCTGGTTTCCATATACTTGGAAACAGACTTTGTGTAATTGACAGATTGATGATGTTGGTCACGGGGCGTGTTACTGATGAGCTGAGGTCCTTGAGCATCACTGTATCTATACCAAAGATGTCTTTACATCTGGAGGGTTTGAGTGGCTGAATTACCTGTAATACCTCTGATTCTGTAGCATGTTTTAGACTGAGAACTGGTTGACTTGTGACTATAGAATGAGTGTATGTGTTCACAGGTGGAAAACTGGCTGCTATGGATGCCACAGAATCAATAAAACAAGTTTCAGCGTGCTCATAACTTATACAAAACTCACCTATAACTTATCCGAAGTACGACAGCTTATTTGCCAAATGTTTCATTCGTCGGCAATATGCTGGCAAAATCGTCAAGGTGTGACAGCCGCTTAAGGTTGGTTTATCTGTGTAAATGTTCAGTGTTCATGTGCACTAACAAGTCACCGCACTGATTCTCGGGGAGGCTTTAAAACTCATTTTCTAGTCTGTGTAGAACGGATTTACTGTGAGATCTGCAGCTCCGTGCAGAATACAACTGCAATGACAAGGGCTGAACCCACTGAAGCAGACAATATATCTGTACTAGGACAAGGTTTTTACTTTATTACATGAAAACAAATTGGATACAGCCCCTTTAAGTAGTCATCATAATCCTGAATTTTCTGCTTTTCCCCACCACACTTTCCTCGTCAGCTTTTCGGAAACATTTTACAAACAGGCACCAAATCACTTCCTCCATTTTAGAAGTGGTGCAGTGTCATCAGAAAAGACGAAATGTTCTAAAAAATAAGGTGTGTATAAAGTACTGGTGTTTGATTGTAGCTGTCCGTGCGTCTGGGAGTGTGGAGACCGCAGAGTTCTGCAGTTTATAAAAGATCGAAGTGACACAGAACTGGAGAGGTCAGCCATATTTGTGCTGGTCAGGATTCACACAGATTATAGGAGCATTATCTGTTGCCATATCAACAGTAAGGCTAGAAAATTTGCTGTTGTAACTGTACAAAAACTTACCCTTTTGGAACAGATAATACTCCCTACAACTGTACAACAACTCACCCTTATGTAACAGATAATACTCCCTACAACTGTACAACAACTCACTCTTATGTAACAGATAATACTCCCTACAACTGTACAACAACTCACCCTTATGTACCAGATAAGTCTATGTTCTGTCAATCATTGTTTCACTGTTTCGTTTAAGTCTAAGTCTAAACCCCAAAAGGTCCAAGACTTTGCCAGGATTAAACTGTGAAAGACTAAAGCACAAACAGCAGTCAGGGGGATTGTGGGTAATTTGTGCAGCCAGTTCCACTTGTGTGTGTTGTTTCTGACTCATTAGCACTAGCCCCAAGCTAATATAATCCGATAAACAAACACATTACACAGGAGGGCCCCAGGATCACGCTATAAAAACACGCCGCGTTCAGGTGCGAGAGATAACCGGATTACACCCCCACCGCTCTGTCCATCTGAGATTTCTGAATTATAAATGAGTTTTTAATCAGCTCCAGATAGATTTTCCTTCCGAGCAAAGTGAGACGTTTTATTTAAATGTTTTTGCACTAAAGGTTTATTATGAGAATAAGAGGGGATTTTAGGAGCATAATCGTGTACTGACACCATGTCTTCGTGGAGATGTTATTGAGATGGTGAGATTGTTTCACAGTATGGCTTTAAACATATTGAGTGCATATACATGTGCATGAGTATCCCGGTTTTGTTTGGGTTTTTTGAGTATCTTGGTTATGTGAGTGTCCATGTAGACGCAGTATCCTGATTTCAGTTTCCTGGATATATCCCAGTGATGAGAAACCCAGATGCTCTTACAGGGTTTTTCTCAGTGTATTCGGAATACTGTTGCCTGTAGACGCAGTATCGTGATTTCTCAACATTGGAGATGAACTGAACATGTGCGAACTCAAGTAACAAAAATGGTATGAGCCATTACTTTACCAAAACCAGGACTTTTAAAGTTTATGCTTATAAACATAAAGCCATCAACTGTTTAATGCAACCTCATGTTACTCCAGTGTGTCTGTGCTGCTCTTGAACTAAACTGACACTGTGAGACTTGTATTTTTCAACTGCATCTTTTAAAGCAACTTTGAAGTCACCATCTGGCAGGATGGACTACTGATGAAAAATAGCCTTTTCGGTTGTTGTAATGTTTATTAATGTACATTGTCCCTCTTACCAAATAAATAAAAAAATTAAAATGAAAAATGTAAGAGATAATACTCGCTACAAATGTAAGTCACTCTTATGTGACACATAATACTCCTCACAACTGTACAACTCACTCTTATGTACCAGATAATACTCCCTACAACTGTACAACAGCTCATCCTTATGTAACAGATAATACTCCCTACAACTGTACAACTCACCCTTATGTACCAGATAATACTCCCTACAACTGCACAACTCACCCTTATGTAACCGATAATACTATGTCCTATTAATCATAGTATCATCTTTGCACTGTTTTGTCTAAGTCCAAGTCTAAACCAGGTTTGTATAGAAAGGAAAGGACAGTTTCTGAGACTGGTAAAGAAAAGATTGTAATAATAATAAAAATAATAATAATAATAATAATAATAATAATAATAATAATAATGCATCAGTTTTATATAGCGCTTTTCTGGACACTCAAAGACGCTTTACAGAGCATTATTCATTCACTCCAGACCCGGTGGTGGTAAGCTACTATTGTAGCTACAGCTGCCCTGGGGCAGACTGACGGAAGCGAGGCTGCCAATCTGCGCCATCGGCCCCTCCGACCACCACCAACACTCACGCACACACCACTTTCATACTAGGCAATGTGGGTGATGTGTCTTGCCTAAGGACACAACGACAGTATTTATTTATTTATTTTTATTTTTTTTTGCAACTGGCGCCCCACTGTGGCACCTGGAATTCCCAGTGGTCTCCCATCCAAGTACTAACCAGGCCCGGCCCTGCTTAGCTTCTGAGATCTGACGGGTTCAGGCTTTGACGAGCCGGTATGGCCACATTGTACATCTATGGACATAGCTAACGTTCCAAATAGGAAGTTTGCATGCAGGCTTTTCTGGCTTCTACTGACCCTGGTTCCCATTGACTTATATTGGAATACTGTGGCCCCTCTCTCTGTAACTGCTGCTTTGACCCTCGTCATTTTGGTCTTAAGATGTTACATGATCCTGGTGTTTTGTTTGCTATTTTGTCTGTCTAAAAACTCCTATTCATAATATAGAGCCTGGTTCCAAATTCGCCCCTGTAACCGTGAGCATCAAGAGCTTCATTTGGGTGGTGCTGAATGGGTGACGTCGCACTCTCTACTTTTTTATACAGTCCATGGTGCCAACTTCACATGATCTCTTGGCTGCATTTCCTTTGGTTCAGTCTAGTACACAGCTCTCCTCCTGCTAGCTCTGACCCCATCTCTGGACATGCACGACTTCACTCAGACACTCCAGGGTTGACCGAGCGAGTCAGGACTCATTATTAGTGTCTGGGTTATTCTGTCTGGTACGAGAAACACCATCTGTGGAGGTAAGAGAGCTAATGCCGGGCGTACACTGTGCGATATTGTTGTTTAAAAGTTCACAGCTCACAATTCATGTTCTCACACTTCCCGAACAAACAGGATTGATATTCATGCGACCTATTGCCGATGTAATTTCTAATCCATTTACAAGTCTTACAATCTTTTGAAAAACGCTAAAAGAAATACATTCCGGAACCATTTTCTTTCAACAATTTTCAGTTTCTCTTCTTCTTCACCGTCAGTAGTCGATCCTCACTTTTTACTTCTGGAGGCTCGAGCCTCTCGCCGCCGCTGGAGTCGACAATTGAGTCTTTTGGGCTTTGGCATGTGCAGTGGGAAATCAACAGAGGGAAGTGTAAGGCAGGTTATGAAGTTGTTTTATAACGTTTCCAGACACTAATGAGTGAACCAGGCAGAGCGTTTTGTTTGTTAGACTCGTGGCTGTTGTAAGATGGGTTAAAGTGGTGTTAAGCTTCTTCAGTGTGAAGCAAATTGGCGTTTTACGTGGAAGTTAAGAACTTGCCCCCATCACTACACTAGTTTGTTGCCTTGACAGACTCACTGCCACAGCGAGATCTCCGCCGAGGCAACACTGATCTGTGCCGTTTTTTGGCTTCTAACAGAATTCCATTACCTCTAGCAATGGACTTTAGCTTCAAACAAGCTGGAGTTCCCCTTTAATCGATTCTGTTTACTACATGAAGCACGACACACGATTAAGCCAAAACTCGGCGCCATCCCAAAACAGTTGCACAAGTGAAAAATCGACTTTAAAGCTGCCAAACTGGCACAGTGTACGTGTGGCTCAAAGGAACCAACATTCAAGCTTGGGGATGTGCGTTCTCTGAGAACACAAAAACCCTTATGCTGTTCTGCTGGTGGGCTTGTAGTGACCAACTCCAACCGTCAAAAACGAGTGGTTGACGTTTGTTTTGGCCTGTTCATAGTGCAGAAAATGACGTCTGGTTGGGTTAAACTCCTGGTGGGCCCTTCCTCTTCCTCTGGGGTGCGTTCTGTGTTTTCTCAGTTGATGAGTTCATGACATTTATGACTGACAACAACAACAACAACAACAGCTCCACAGATTCTGGGCCGTCAGTCAAACCGGCATTATCCATTCATGAGGAGGACCGGCCCCATGTGAGAAACAAGATAAACATGCAAATGCACCCGGCTATACTCAAACTTTGGACTTAAAGGTTCTATTGATATTATTTTTGGATCTGTTCTGTTTCCTCATCACAAACAGACCTGGAGTTGTGTTTTTGTTGTCTAAAGCTCACAAGAGTCTATTTTGTGTAATACAGAACCTTTAAAGTGGCACTATGTAACTTTTCTAGAAGGTTCACCACCTGCTAGTCGCCATTGGTCCAAAGTTATTCCTCACTTACATCATGCATTTAATTAGCATAATTATTCACTGCCATGAGTTTGTAAGAGCTTTTCACAACTCTCCGAGACCATGGAAGAGTTTTGTTGTCATGGTAAAGCTAACAACAACTAGCATGCTAACACGCCCTTTTTGATTATCAGACAATAATTCTTTTAAGCTCAATATATCTGAATCTCTGTATCATTCGTTCATTTGTTTTTCAAAATAAAACTAAAAATAAGAAAACAAAAAAACAACTCTTTTCTTCATTATTTGTCTCCAAAACTAAAATGAAAAAATGGAACAATTTGTTTTTTCAGTTTTCGATTTTGTGTTTAAATGAATAATGGGAAAAAAAAAAAAAAAACGGATAACGGCCGTTTCCTGAACCAAACTCCTGGTCCTAATATCCAGTGTGGAACGTCTGCATACAGAGGGTCATTAGAGGACTGAACCAGGACTAAACCAGGTCTAAACCAGGACTAAACCAGGACTGAACCAGGTCTAAACCAGGACTAAACCAGGACTGAACCAGGTCTAAACCAGGACTGAACCAGGACTAAACCAGGACTGCATCAGGACTAAACTAGGACTGAGCCAGGTCTAGACCAGGTATAAACCAGGTCTAAACTGAGAGAGATACTCACTTTTGCAGTCACAGTATCTCCACCCCCTCTTCCCGTTCACGGCCTCAACTAACCGATTTTCTGCAGGAAACACTGGTTCAGTTCTAATTTAGATGTGGTTTATTCCTGGTTCACTCCTGGTTTAGACCTGGATTAGACATGGTTCAGTCCTGGTTTAGACCTGATTCAGTCTTGGTTTATTCCTGGTCCAGTCCTGGGATCGGCTCAGCTCCTCTAACACTGGATATTAGGACCAGGAGTTTGGTTCGGAAAACAGTCGTTATCCTTTTCTTCCATTATTCATTTAAACACGAAAACTGAAAAAAAAAACAAATTGTTATCCATCCATCCATCCATCCATCTTCTCCCGCTTAATCCGGCTGGGTCGCGGGGCAGCTTGCTGCCCAATACTCAATTGTTATCCATTTTTCATTTTGGTTTTGGAGACAAATAATGAAGTTTTTTTTTTTTCACTTTCCTATTTTTGGTTTTATTTTGAAAAACAATGAATGAATGATACATGGATTTATCTGTACTGGGGCAAGACATTTTCTTGTAATGTGTGTGTATGAAAAAGCTGAAAGAGGGGTATTTTACTCATTTTATTATGGGGTATAGAGATGGAGATCACTAAATTACTCAAACATGCATGGAGGACATCTAAAAATCTTCTCGGGCATGTTTTTTAACGAGGAAACATTATAACATGGCAGAAACACCCCCAAAAAACAATAAATACTTGATTTAACTTAACTGTAACTTATCAAGTGGAGGGTCTGCCAACTGGGTGTTTCTATGGAAATGTCGTTGCTTTACCTGGAATTTTCTACAGCACGGCATTAAACATATGCATTCCCAAAGAATCATGCAATGACACTAAGGCCAAGTTACAGGCCAGTTCTATGCAAAGGCGATTACGCTGAGAAGGCATGTTGTAAGGTATTTTTGAACAATAAAAATACCTGTAACTCACTTAATGTAAGATTTATAAGTTTCATGGCATACTGTGGAACATTCCAGGAAAAGCAATGATCTCTCCAACATGTAGAGTATGTCCTGGTCTTTTCTGTGTTTTTCTCTCTCCTCTGACCTCTGCTTTGCCCTGTCTCTGTCCGCAGATGTCGTCCGTCTCAGGGCCACTGGGGGCGCTGTGACATTTGGACTGGACCATTCTTCAGTCTCTCCCGCTGTAATGACATTAAACTGTCCCAGAGCAGGCGCAGAGGGGCACTGGCCAACACTGGCCAAGGAGATGGAACAGAAGTTTACGGGGACATTTCGATGGGACAGTGGGTGTATTAGTAACTGCAAAGTTTAAAAATGTTCTTTAAAGGGATCACATACTTGTTCGGAGGAATTGACTTTTTCTTCACTTATCTGACTCCTATAACTTTAACATTTGTATTCCACTTCTAATTAGGACAGTGCTAAGTATTTCCACCTTCTTTAAGAGCAGTACTGAATTTCCACCTCTACTTAAAGGCAGTAGCAGTCAAGGGCGTAGGTTTAGTCTCAGCTTTGGTAGGGACATTATCAGTCCCCCCGCCACCGCCATCAAATCCAACTGATCCAACTTGTTCACACACAGCCACACTATGCTGAATACTTAAAAAGCACAGAATCCTAACCTGTACAAGGCTTGCGTTGTCTAATTCCATGGACACAGATGTTTCGTTAGCTTTATTAGTAGCCAGTTAGCAGGCTAAAGTAGCACTAATTCATTTGCATTGAAAAACAGGAGCTGGTCTGACTCAGCATTTTCCATGAATTGCATTTCCACCAGTGAATAGAGGGCGCAAGTGCACCGCACTCCCTAACTTAACTTGACTTGCTGCTGCCGGCAGGGCACTCTGTACATTAAAGCGTAGTGCAGAGGGCTTAAGTCCACCTGGTGCCCTGGTGCTAATATGGACTGGCCTAACTTTCAGACTGAAGTGTTAAGTGGGATAAAGACGAGTTTTAGAACCAGCTTGTGCACTCAGCTCCAGGACTTTGTCCCATGGACCTGAATGGATCTGAGACAGAACCAACAGCACAGTGGGTAGAGGACACACACTGCATCAGAAGGTAAGAGGCTGGTTTTTGTTAGTTTGGGGCAAATCTGAGGACGGAGCCTCACAGTAAACAGTGTTATAATGTTAATAGGTAAATGTGTAAATGAAGGAGCGATGGAGCCGCTCCAGTGTTTCTGTTGTGTGCTGTAGGAGCGGTGCTGATGCCGTGACCGGAGCATCATTTTGGCTGCATTTTCATGACGTTACAGGGGATGGTTGTGGGGGCTGTTTGTGAGCGGTGTGTTATGTTGTGTTACGGTGTGTTACTTTGTGTTGTTTGGGTTGGGTGTGAGCAGGTGCATTAGGTTGTGTTGCTACACAAACTTTGCGCTTGGCTGTGTGTTGTGCTCTAGATGAAGCTCAGCCAATAGTGACTAAAATGACTGTTTCTGGCATTTGTTATAATTTTATATAGTCTATACATAATACATATATTTATGATTTGATTTATGCACCCCCCAAAAAATTATACCACCAGCCGCCACTGATTTCCATGCTTATTGCAGATATATGCTGAGGTTTTATTCTGCTGGCTACAGAGCAGCAGTCTAATGATTAGGCTAAATTATAATGTGTTTGCAATGAATAGGTTTACATTACATCACAGCTCAATAATATCAGCCTGTTGTGGGCGCACTACTTCCTTCCACGATGGTGAAATAACTTCTTATATCCCGTTTTTTTTTTTTTTTTTGGGTGGTGGCATCGTTTTGCCTGATTAATCAGCCGGTTTCACTAATTCCTGGTCATTGGAGAGAAATGAAATACAGCGGACAGTGGAGGCACTAGTGTGAGCAGCACATGTGACGCCTGCACTTCCCTGCACACTGAGGCACTTGCGGCCAATTAATAGCGGCATAACCCTGTTGTCATATCACTGAATACATCTCAGAACGTCTAATAAACAAAATGTGAACTAAATTGTGTTCAGTTAACACTACAGAGTTTGGAAAAATAGTGGAATACACGTATATTTTTTCTTATTAAAATAAAATGGCAAATATTGGTAGGGACTATTTTGTCTTCCCCAAATACTGGTTGTGACATGTCCCTATGCAATTCTACTCTCTTAAATGTTCTCATTTACCTTAACCTCTTTCCTCCGAGTGCTTGTTGATGGAGAAGGATTCACAAACAAGAAGAGTTCAATTCACTTTTTGCATATACTGCAAAAATACTGCATAAAACTGTAGGGTTCCTTTTATCCATCCCTGACTGGCATATATTGTATGGGGTCCGACCGGGCGCTCCACTTCTCCCCTTTCTGACCCCTGAACCTCTTTTATTAGCCGTTGCTCCTCCCAGTTTAAACATTTGAGTGATCGAGCCTTATTTGGTTTTATCCATGTGTGTCTTCTTCTTATTGGTCAACACAGTTCCTCAGTGTAGATTTCCAAGAGACCCACTGTTGCTGTTGTCTTCTCCTCACTCCAAATTTCACCTCTCCCCCGACAGCGCTGTCTGTTACACACCAGAGAAAACATGTTGCACCAAAGGAAGAAACATCATATTGACCTTTACATGACTCCATTCTTTACACCTCTCAGCCGTACCCAAAAGCCTAGTTTCTATTCTTTTTCTGACTTCACACACATGTGATTAACACCTTTATGAAATAAGCAAGCCCAAAGTAATCCTAAACCACCCTTTCTTTTTTTTTTACCCTAATTCCACACAATATTGCTACTACTGATCATCACAGTCATTCACACTTAGAGAAAATGGGTGACGTGAATAGACTGTAAACATAAATGGACATTGCTCACTCAGCGCCACGTCATGGGTGCACTTCTATGTCCATGGATTCTAGTTCCAATTTACGCTATTGTGCCCCTCTCGCTGTAACTGCTGTTGTTGGACTCATCGTTTTCATTTCTGTCTTAAAGTGATTGTATTAACCTGTTGTACATGATCCTGGTGTTTTTATTTCAGTAATTTGTCCATAAATCAAGATATGAACATTAATAACAGACCGATCAGACACCTTCTTTCCCAGAGTCTGCTCCTGCTAGCGTTAGTAACAGGTTTGACTGACTCCCGCTCAGTTCTCTTTCCTTATTTCCTTCTCCTTGATTCCTCTCCTTGATCCTCTCTGAAGGCAGGGAAGCTCTGCCTGCTCTCTTATAAGGCCGCTATACGAAAAGCGCAAACCAGATACTATTCAAACCTAATAGAAGTAAACAAAAGCAACCCCAGATTTCTGTTCAGCACTGTAGCCAGGCTGACAAACTCGCACACTGCCCCTGAGTCTCTTCTCCCTTCTCCCTTCTCTTCTCCCACGGTCAGTGTTTATATGCATCCACAGGGACTTCCAAAAACAACTGTGAAGACGAATGCAAAGTTCTAATCTGTCGGCGGGGGTTGAGAGCCTCACATAAATATGCAGGTGCCAGGCCATGCACATCTTTAAAAACAAAAATTAAAAGTTTAAAAACAACCCTAAATCGTACAGGTAGCCAATGGAGTGACCGGAGGACAGGGGTAATGTGATTATAGCGAGGGGTGTTGGTGAGGAGGCGAGCTGCAGCATTTTGTACGAGTTGAAGGCAGGAGATTAAAGATTGATTGACACCAAAGTATAGTGCGTTGCAGTAATCAAGTCTGGAGCTGATAAAAGCGTGGATTGCACGTTCCAGGTCATGCCGTGAGAGAAACGGCTTTATTTTAGCTAAAACATGTAACTGGAAGAAGCTGACCTTAACAACAGAGTCGACCTGTCTTTTAAAATGCAAGCTTTCATCAAAGCTAAAACCCAGATTTTTGACCAGAGTTTGTTATTGAGTTGTTTATGAGACCAGTGCCACCGAAAATAATGCTTTCAGTTTTAGATTCATTGAGATATAAGAAATTCTGGGATAGCCAATGATTTGTGTCCTTTAAACAGTTGGATAAGGACGAGATTGGATTATTATCTGTGGGCATTATGGGCAGGAAGATCTGGACATCATCTGCATAACAATGAAAGCTAAGCTAATGTTTCACAATGATAGATCCAAGAGGGAGAAGATACAGTGAGAACAGGGTCGGACCGAGAATAGAGCCCTGTGGCACACCACAAGTTAAATAAGACTGAAACCATTCTAGCGCTCTGCCCCAGATACCTGCATAGTGTGATAAACGTGCAGTAAGGATTGAATGGTCCACAGTATCAAAGGCTGCTGTAAGGTCAAGCAGCACTAATAAAACTGATTTTTTTGCATCAACACTAAGAAGGTCATTTTGTACCTTTAATAATGCAGACTCTGTGCTATGCTTTGATCGGAAGCCAGACTGAAATGTGTCAAGGATGGCATTATTTTCCAAAAAATACTTTAACTGATTTAAAACATTTTTTCTAAAATTTTTGATAAAAATGGCAAAAGAGAGATAGGTCTAAAATTGGATAAAACTGAAGGGTCCAAATTAGTTTTTTTTTTTAGAAGGGGTCTAACCACATCACGAGCATGAATCAGTTCAGGAAAAAAAAAAAAAAAAACATGGCAGAGCTTCAACTTGGCTGAGCTGCAAATGCCACAGGACTCGTGTCAGAAAGTGACTCCACTGATCACACAGAGTCATTCAGAGCTTTATTACCTTTTTGTTATTATTATTGAGTCATTCAGAGTTATTATGCTTTGCCATGTTGTTTTGAATTGAGGCACTGGAGAAGAGGAAGTAGAGAAGCAGAAGGCTTATATGCAGCATTTGGCCTTGGTGGTGCTGCCACCTACACTCTGGGTGTGCAAACTACATCGGCAAACTGAAAGTTTTGCGTCTCTGTGTGCAGAATTCCCCACCCAAAACACTTGTGTAAACGCAGAATAAGAGTAAAAACAAAAACAAAAAACCTTTTCCGTGTAAACAGTCTCAGTCCACTTCTGTAAACAGTCTGTGGTGACATGTCTTACGCAAGGACACAATAATGTATCACAGTGATGGCTGGAGACAGTATTTCAGTCACGGACATCTGTACAACACCAAACAAAAGAAACTTTTGTTATGCTGACTTTCAGATCAGCTCTAATCCCTATAATCCATTAGTGCGTGGTGTTGTTTACGGGGCACCTTGTCTTCTTCAGGATAGGAAACTTAAAGAGGGAGAGAGGCTGGAGTTTGACTTTTAAAATTCAAACAGTGCCTTCTGTGGGTTCCTTTGGGGACACAGCTGAGGAGAGAGATGCAGGGTCTACACAGAGGAAGACGACTGTCTGATATTTTAACCTGGCCTGGAGATTTCAAACCTAACCTACGTGCATTTAAAAGAACGATACAAGCAAAGAAAGCTGTGAACAGAAACAAAATTTGCGGCCACTGGTTGATTTATTTATATAGTTTTTTCAATGTACAAACATTATTCCAAAAGGCACTCCGAATCTGAGTTCTACATATTATCAGTCTGATTGGTCAAAGCATCAAAACAAGTGGAACAAGCTGAAAATTCAAACTTTAAACAGTTAAATCCAGTTGAGAGAAAGCCACAGACATCTCCTCTGTCTGCAAATGGACAAAGCTTTTGTACGTTTCTGCACACAGGTACGTCTGTTAGCATCAGCATGTTTGTTTTGGTTCACTTGGGCATTTCACCTTTGGCTTCTGCACAAACCTTAATGTTGTGATGTGATTATAGGCTCTATTCACATGACGTCACAAGGTCTATTCGCAGTAGTAATAGGTAAAACTACTGCGAATAGACCAGTAAGATCGAAAGTACCACCTGCCGGAAGGTGTAATTGCATCTTTCCAAACGTCTTCCCGGTTTATGACGTAAGCGTGAATAGAGCGTATTCCACCCACCACCTGTCGGCCCTATTACACCAGTGTGAACCAGGAGGTTCACAGAGGTGCTGTGCCAGGTTAAGAATAACTGTACATGAATTACACAGAGCTTTTGTACCTCCAATACGCTCTATTCACGCTGACAGGAAGACGTTTGGAAACATGAGGATGACGACTACTGTAGTTACCGACACTGGGCATGTGATAAAACTGTGGATTCAGCAGCAAGTTACACAAACTATTATAGGTAATTTCTAAAAGGAAAATAATAGAAGAATACAATGACATCTAGATGAAAAAAACTGGGCCATTTTCTAGGGATGTCTCGATCACGTTTTTTGCCCCAAGTCTGAGTCATTTGATTTTGAGTATCTGCCGATATCGAGTTCCGATCCGATACTTCCATTAAATATTATGAAAAGAACTAAGAGCAACGAATAAGATCGAGGATGTCCCTTATTTTTATTTTTTTCACCAATGGCTCTGATATTATTCACATGTAACAAACTGAAATAATTTCAAAAATGTGTAACAGTGTTTATTATATTTAAAAAATACAGACAAAGCCTTTTCACATCAAAGTAAAGTTGAGCATGTTAGTCCTGGTTTAGTACAGGTTTTAGGTCTAGTTTAGTCTTGGTTTTAGACTTGGTTTAGTTGTGGTTTAGTCTTGATTTTAGACTTTGTTTAAACCTGGTTTAGTCCTGGTTTAGTCCTAGTTTTAGTTCTGGTTTAGAGGAGCACAGGAAGAGGCACGGTCCATGTGCCGTACATGAGAAGACGCGCCATACGGGAGATGATGCATTGTAAAGGAGAAGATGTGTCGTACGAGAGTAGATGCGTCATACAGGAGGAGACCTGGCATAGGGGAGAAGATGCATTGTACAGGAGAAGATGCGTTGGACGGGAGTAGATGCGTCGTACAGAAGACCCGGCGTAGGGGAGAAGATGTGTTGTACAGGAGAAGATGCGTCGTACGGGAGTAGATGCTTCAAACAGGGGAAATGCGGCATACGGGAGGAGACCCAGCATATGGGAGAAGATGCGTCGTACGGGAGAGGGAGGATATTTTAATCACTAATAGCCCGTACATTGTAAATGTGATAAAAAATTATAATAATAAATATACATATATAATTTATCCAATACCTGATCGGAGCATAACATTCAAGTCCGGATCGAGTCCACAGTCACGTGATCGGCCCCGATTTCCGATCACGTGATTGGATCGGGACAACCCTACCATTTTCTCAGTTTGCCAGATTTTGTCAGAGTTACTATCGCCAGCAGAGCCCAAAGGAAGTCGTCACATCACATGTTTCGTCTTAACGTCTTCTGGTCTTGTGACGCAAGCGTGAATAAAGCCCATGTTTCCTGGGATCCAGAATACACACTTCTCCAATAATCAGCATCATCCCCCTGAGTTCAAATAGACGTGATTGACAGGTGGATTAGCCAATCAGTCCGCATTAAAAACAAATATGGCTGCTTTTTTAGTTTTTTTGTATTCTTTGGGGCTTTACTTTCTACTCTACTCTGGGATCATCTGAATTGGACTTTATGTTCTGTAACTGTATAATATTTGCCGAAACTATTCCAACACATTCTGGTCAAATATATTACACTGCAATACACCTTGCCAATCCCAGGATGGAACTGTAGTTATGAAGCCAGTGAGTTGATTTATAGACCTGTCCCTGTTCCTCACTCTGTTCTTTCTATTGGAGATGCCTGAGCTCCTGATAGCTGCCCATAAACTCCCTCCATGTAAAAGCCAGGGTCATAGTAAATCAGAGCACTGGGTTAGGCTACTGAGCCGCTCTGTCCCTCCACAACAGGCCTGACCACAGCCTGTAAATCTGTAGGCTCTGGTCCTGGCATCGATCACACAGTATTTTCATTATTCTCTTTTTATAGCCACTAATCAATGATCGAGGGCTGTCAGAAGAGAAAGAGAGGGAGATGTCAGGTTGAAACACTGAGGGGAAGAGGAAATGCAGAGAAAAAAACAGTTCTATAGACAAGACAAGAGAACGGACAGAATGAACTACACTGATGCAATCGTGAAGGCGGCGAATCGAGATGACTTGTGAGTTGTGGCATCCAACCGTACACTGTAAATACAGATGGGCACAGCTAGTCCACGAGCTGCTATGTTACAAAGGGGAAGTGAGCACGGGTGCGAAGCTGTTCATTCAGGGTGAGATTCCAACCGAGTTCTATTGAAAAACTGACCAAAAATCAATAAGGCGCAGACACTATTGACCATGAAGAAGGAGCATTCTTCACGGGACTATGGAAGTATAAAATGAAGTGGAAGGTGAACCAAACTTTTAGACGCTTTGGGGATATAAAAAAATAAATAAAAAAGCTGAGGTTGTGAAAATACTGAAGACTCTCTACAACAGGGGTCTCCAACCTGTAGCTCAGGAGGTACCGGTAGCTCTTGTTAGATATTATGTATTTTGATCATTACTATGCACTGGTGGTTTAGGACGACTTTATGCTTGTTTATTGCTTAAAAGGTGTTAATCACATGAGATGTCTATCAAGTCAGAAAAGGAAATAAGACTAGCTGACTAGACTCTGAAACTGCAGCAAATAAAGTTCAGAATGATGCTACTTCCTGTTGTGCGAAATGTTTTTCTCCAGTGTATCTGCAGAGAGGTCTGGGCGAGAGGTGAAGAGGTGACGTTCTACACTGAGGAACTGTTTTGGATCAGTGGGAGAAGAGAACAACTCTGTAACCAATAAGACTAGGGGCCCATTTCTAATTTCTACCACTACCCCTTTCCCCTTGAAACTGAGCAACAAGGGGTAGGGGTAGAAAGTCGACCCTTACGAATTGGGACACCCCTTCAACAATCACATATTTCATCAGAAGTCTCTGCCAGCTTTTATGTAAACTTAGATAAGCACAGGGATAAGTGTGATAACTGTAAAAGTGGAATGGCGCACAGACCATTGGAAAGAAACAACCTGAGCTTCTCTAAGGGTTAAACCAATGATATCACTTTCAGTTACTTGGGTTACAATATCCAAATAACCACTGTGTAGCACGGACACTCACAATTCATTCACAACTTTATTTGCAACTTTATATGCATGGGCATCAACCAGTCACTCAAGTCACAAATAACGTGACACTACTCAATGTAGAACTAGTGATTTTTTCGTGTGCATTTCATAAAGAAAATGACCATTATGCACTGGAACAACATTAAACTTAAGACAATACAGTGGTTATCACACATTTTAAACCATAATACATCTGTGAACTTCTTTGGTCTCTTTGGTGGTGGCAGCAGTGATTCTCAAGGCATTCTGAGAAATTGCTCATACCTACACCTACACATGAACACGCAAAACAGAGGGGTAGGGATAAGGGATGAAATGGGATTCGGCCTAAATCATTTGATGTTTAGACCAGGAGAATGCAACGGTAAATAAAAAGGGGTTCAAGGAGAGAAAGGGGATGCGAGAAGCAGAGCGCCCGGTCTTGGATCCCAGGTTTTGTATTAGATCAGGGACAGATCATTGAACCCTCTTCTTTGTATATTCAAGAGTACTTTTGTGGTGTATTGAATAAATAAAAGTGAACTGAATTCTTCTTGTTTGTCAGTTCTTCTCTATCAACTGGGAGGAAAAGGGTTAAGGTAATAACTGACATTTAAATACTGCTTTAGGAAAAGTGGAAAATTAGTACAGTCTTTAAGTAGAAGTGTGCTTAAGTGCTGCTCTTAAAGAAATGTAGAATACAATGAGTACTGTCCTAACAAGAGTAGAAAATCAATGTCAGTTTAAAGAGTCAGATGAGTAATTGAAAATCGCAATTTTCCTCTCAAAACTCTCCACCTCTTCCAAGTAGCTCGCCAAGGGATTTCTGAATTATATGTATTATGCTGAATAAGTACATTTTGATTAATTAAATGCCTTTCATTGTACATTACAGCTACTGCACTTTTGAAATATTTTCTACATTCATTGCACTTTACTTTCATAATTATATTTATCTTAATTGATTGTTGTTTTCTGCTTTTGACCTGTGCTGTTGACTACTTGGCCAGGTCACCCTTGTAAATGAGGTCTGGATCTCAGTGGGTCTTTACCTGGTTAAATAAAGGTTAAATAAAATAAAATAGCATGTATCATTTTAATGCCTCACTTTGTCCACCAATTAATGGATAAAGGTTTATGTTTTATCTAACTGTACCTCATTTAAGCCTCGCTATGGCTCTTATAGATCCTTTTAGGGCGGAAGTGATTAAAAAAAAGCTGAGGGCGCATTTTGGCAACAGAAGTGGCATTGTTCCCCATTCATTCTGATTCATTCAGACTGACCACGATCAGAAGAAGACGGAGATAAAAAACATTTCCAGCACCAAAATGTCTGGTTGTTCTGTGTGTGGTTGCCAGAATCAATATTCTATTGGTGGACTAAAACTTAAAAGTTTTACTCACTGATCGCACAAAGACCTGGCAGTCGGACACCGTTTGTCAAAGTCGGCTTGAGGAAATATTTGCGATCTTTTGACGATAATCCTTTCACAGAACTCGACAAGCCAGTGAGTTCTACCACACTTCTGTTGCCAACTGAGCTTCTGTCATTCACTCACACTTAAAGGGTCTATATATGTTACATTTCTTGTGACCGCTAACACTAGTAGCTCTCTGGCATTTTCGTTTTGTAATAGTAGCTCACCAGAGGAAAAAGGTTGGAGACCCCTGCTCTACAAAACTTAACCTTTGTGAAAGCTGTGGATGCTCTCTCAGCCAAGCACAGGAAGTTTGATCTCTCAGAAAATGCATTGTGCTCTATGGGAGAGTTCTTTCTGGTGTCTTATCCAGTTATTATAAGATAGATCCATGCATGGAACATCTTTTCCTAGGACCACCGGGCGGCAGGAGGCCTGATGGACCCTGCAGGTGGCTCAGACTGACCACGCCCACAGGAAGTAACTACAGCTGACACGTAAAAGAAAACCAAAATAAGTTATAATAAATGAAAACAAGATGAACGTTACCAAACCAATCAGGAAGCCCCCTTAAAAGGTCTGTACCTGATTTTTCCCCATGTATTGGTGCAAAGTTTGTCTTGCCCCAGGACATGTATACTGCATGAGCACCTGTTGAGATCAAAATATATGTCTGAATGTCTGCGTCTCATTTTTTTGTTTCAGGAAGTGCACATCAGCATGATAGTTGGTGGCTCCACTGTGATGGCAAAATGCTGCTCTGCTCTCTAAAAAAAGTTGTGAAAAGTAATTGGGATGAATAATTAGGATCCGCAAATGCACAAGGTAAGTGAGGAATAACATATTACACTATCTTCTTCTAGGTTATAACATGTTGTTTCCTCATCAAAAAAATTACCTAGAGTTGTGTTTTGTTTCATTCAAACCCTGCATATTTAGGCTGAGTTCTTCTCTCAAACTGAAAACACTCTGTTCCAATTTATGGTAATACAGGAAATGCTCCCCTGTGTTTTTAAACTCCAACTTAACGCCGACTGTCACAAATATGCAACAAACCATTTGGATCAAGATATAAGCTGAAATAGCGGCTGCATCCCCCCAGTGCCGGTTAGTGCCGATGCAGAACCTTCCTAGGAACTTTTAGCAAGCACTGGTTTCTAGTTGTCACAAATTTGCAACATGCGCAAATTTCTATTTTATATTAATAATCTCAATTTAAATTACCATCTGTTTAAAGGCAAAAATACACACTTTTTTTTATATGCATCGATATAAATTCAGGGGTTAAGGCTGCCACACACTACAGGAGAATTTGCCCAGTTTTGGCTGTGATTTGCTTCTCCTCGAGTTCAGGGAGGTGTGACCCCACTTTATGTCTTTGTATGAGATTTTTTTGTTGTCATGTGTGTGAAGTCAGTGTCAGATCATAACCACCAAACATCAGCAACGCCACGGTAACAGCCGATAAAACAGAGCGTCAGGGGCAGAGGAGTGACGGACACAGAGACGCAACAAACAAACTCGGGATAGAGCGAAAATAAAGAGAAGACTTTATTCCTTAAGTGGTAAATTTAAAGTGCAGCATCTGATCTACATTGTCCATAGAAAATGTCCTCTGCAAATAATGACATCCTGTCCATAAAAGAGCGCTGTGAATCCAGTTTGAGGCGTTCTTTAAAAGTGAAAAGGTAAGATAGTTCCTCACGTGTGTCTGTTTACATCCACACAGCGCAGAGATCGAGGTGAAGCTGCAAATTAGCGATAGTGACTCTACTTCCTGTGGACTTTATCTCCAATCTTTTATGCTTTAAAAATCCTGTTTCTGAAGTATTGCCCCACATTTCACAAATAATAATAACACAGTTTTGACTTGTGTCTAAACTGGAAGTGCAGAGCTCTGATCTTTGAACACGTCAGAGTCTCAGAGCGAGTGGTTTTACTGTAGACAGGAAAACGCTGACGCCATCGCGCTCACAGCTTTATATCCTGTGCTCCACAGACAGATCCCGCTGAAGTCTATGAGCTCGGGGATTTTTAGTCTCATAAGATTCTCCTTGTGTCTGTTGCACATTTAAAAATCGTTTATGACCGAAAAATCCTATAGTGTGTGGTGGCCTTTAAACATCACTAGAATCATTGGGTTGATTTCAGCCCTGGAATTAGCAATTTTTACTGAACAAAAAATAAAGAGTAGCTAACTTAAACTACCACTACATGACATCGCAGGGTGGAACAGAGCATTTTTAGCTTCGGAGATGTAGACAGACTGATACAGGACTACTGAAACGTGTGAATGAAACAAAACACAACTTCAGGGATGTTTTTGTGGATGACTTGAAGCTCAAAAGAGAACCTTTAATAATTGACACTCATATTTTTAGCCTTGTTGAAACTGCTTTTCTTCCGAGCCAAGAACGTGGTATTCCTTCATTTTCCAATCATCTAGGTAAACATATTTTTTGGGGTCTAATCCTTGCTTAATCCTTCTCGGACTTTAGCGTAGACGTCATCTTAAACCTGCTGTACTCAAGTGACTCTTTCTTGTTTTCCTGCCAACAATGAATCCGGACTATATGACCTCGCCACAAACCCAGCCACAAGCGAACACCGCCAAATCCCAGTCCATCATCCCCAAATCCTCTCGGAAACGCTGCTATTGTCTCTCTAAACTTGAGTGGCAGTCGTGATATTCGAACCTTTTGTGGCGTTCGGGTCCCTTGCCGCAGTGGGATATTTCAGTGCTTTTCATAAGAGCGTTTGTCAAAGGGGTTTCACAGTTAATTGCTGCCAAAACACTGTCATATCATTTGTAGAGTTTGTGCTTTCAGATGTTTTAAAGCGACATAAGGGAACGAGTTGAAAGCTGTGGCCTGTTCAGAAATGTGGAATATTTCCCCTGGTGCAACATTTCTCTTGTCTGTTTTTTATTTAACAACAATAAAGTGAGCAAAGAATGGTTAGATGAGTGGAGTGGAGCTGCAGAAGTTTGACATGCGACTTTTAGAACTTTTACTTTTATAAGTTTTATGTTTATTATTACATTTATTGTAATGTCTTTTGGATGGTAAAAAATGTGAACAAGACAAATGGGAAAAATGAACAGGGTTTATGGAAAAACATAAATGATCAAAGTGTGGGTGTTCTGACCCAGCTCTGCTAAGGACAGGGGAAGTAACAAAAGAACCAAGGTGGAAAAATGGTATAAATCAAGCGATTTAATTAACAGGAAAGTACAAGGTAAATTTAACAGAAAGGGGATCTAAAATATGTACAGACTCTCTTTACACGGTTTAAATAAAAGAGTAACAAAGGGCAAAGTAAACTAAACAAACTAAGTCTACAATAAAGAACTAAACAAACAAGAGACACATAAACTAATACATTAAATATGAAACTAGTGCCTCGTCTACAGAGTCAAGTGCAGAGACATGACAGAGACACTAACACAAAATGACACACTGACCACAAATGCCAGCAGTACCGAACAGGGACGGGAATCTTCTTAAATAGGGGGAAGAGGCTGGAGGTGAGGCAGGATTGGCCTACTTGATATGTGCCCCAACAATCAGGGACCGGGGCCCTCACAGCAGGACTCCATGAAGAGTGATGGGTGATGGGAGCTGGGTGATGTTCCCTCTATTTTTTTCAGCACTAAGCAAAGTGAAATGCGTCTGAGCCTCAGCTCTATGAGCAGCTTCAGAACTGTACAGTGATCAGCAGAATAGAGAGTAATTGATCATCATGCGAATGATCATGTCAGCAACATGTATTTATTTATATTTATTAACTTGAGTTCAGCATTTGTGTTTAACAACAGGTTTAGAACTGGAATTGTGTTCACTACATTAAAATTTTAACTGTCTGGGCTGGAAAAGAACAAAGCTGATATTCAGCTGAACAGAAACATAAATCTGATGTCAGCATCATAATAAAATAAAACATAAAAGTGTAAGCAAAACCAAAACAGAGCAAAAGAAGCACAATGCTCAAACATATCAGAAATAAAGTATATGTAGTCTACACACTGACTTCATCAGGAGCCCAGGTAAAGACAGAGGGACATGACACACCTCTGAACCTGGGACACAACAGGGATTAAATATACTGAAATGTTGGCAGCTTTAATCCTCCATTACAGTTCTATCAGTGTCTTTACATTAAGTCCACATGAAATAGAATCTTATGCACAGGGTTAAATACTGTCTGAGCTTTGGAACAGTTCTTTGTAAATCCACTGCACAGATCAAACTGAATGTTTCCAAACACTCTTGTACAAGTTCTACACTGCAGCAGCAAATGAGCCGAAAATAACTGACAGGATCCAACGATATACATGCAAGTATGTTCAAATATCTCATTTCAAAATGTGCATTCAAATGTCTCTATTTAAAATTCTCATAAACTTAACAGTATCCAACTATATACAGCACATGTCGGCATATTCAAAGGTCTCAACAGACCATTTTCTGAGGCAAACGTATGAGATAGAGAAAAATATAGAGAAATAGATTGTTTATATCGCATCGCATCACGTGTGTGTATAGAGCATTTCATTAAAGTCGCAGTATTTAAGTATTTAAAAGTGAATATCTCTATTATTTCTGGGTCTATCAACGTAAAATAAAAAGTGTGTGAAAGATAAAACCCTCCTCTGTTAGAATATTTCAGCTGTAAGTCCCTGTGGAGCTGTTTTCTGCTGCATCTGAGGAGGCCCTGACAACTCGTTTCCCTTTCAGACCAAAATAAATGACAACAGCGCGTATGGGCACGGGTTGGGATGACATCTTGGTCTGGACTCTTGACTAGTATTTGTCAACCCAGCGGATGCGCAAACTGAGTGCAGGAAGAGCCGGGGCTCCACCATAGATCCATGCTCCATCCGTCTGCCACTGTCTGCTGAACACAGAAACATCAACATCAGCTGTTTTCTGAAAGAAGATAATAACACATAGACTGTACGCCTTAAGTCTCGAACACATCTGCCTCTTCATGGTCCAAATGCTGATTCTTTGAGTGGTTCTGAATGAAGCCGATGTATGAGTGGATCTGTTTCCTCGGGTTCTTCATGTATTTAGCGTCTCCATTTAAGATATAACTATGAAACTCCGATCAATTATTTGATGCACGATCTGAAAAAATCATGTGCGTCCAAGAGACCTTCACGGCGGCAGCTTAGAGGGAACATAGGTGATGGGTGATGGGAGCTGTGCCAGAATCTGAGCTGGTCCTCTGGTGTGGGTCTGGTCTAAAAACAGGATGTGAAGAAAATATGAAAAAATAAAAAATAAGTAACTTAGAAAAATGCAAAGAAACAAACAAAGTGTCTATACCACAGTGGATAAACTGACGATCTGGCAGTGTGTGGAATGAGCCCAGTGTCTGTACCACAGAGGGTGTGGCTCGGTTGGCGTTGGTCTGCAGGTGAGGACCACCTTTACCTGCAGCCCAACGCCTGCTCGACGTGCACAGAGACGAAGAGAAACATTAATCCCGTCATTATGAATAACCAGATCAGAACGGTTTCTAACCTGGTGGACGCCCCACACAAAATGCTGTTTGTAAGCGTCATCTTCCCAAACTGCTATACAGTAGAGTGGTAATGGAGAGGTAAGCTTAGAAAGATTCATGTGAGCATTGCTCGACTGTGGAGTCAAATAAAGGTTCTTTTTGACAGATCAGTGTTTGTGCACAGATGTTTCGGAGGCCTTCTGCATCCTTCAGAACAGACACGTCATGTTATGGTGACGTGTCTTGCGGCTGATTTACACAGACACTACCTCCATTGATAGGGGAATAGCGCCATCTTCTAGTCACTGCAGGACACTCTATAAAGGATTAAAAGGCACAAATAAATACCACCAGTTACATTAAAGAGCGAGAGAGTGAAATGAGTGTGAAATCAGAGGGAACTTGCTTAGTGTTGATCATTGCTGTGTACTTTAAACTTCACAAATGTTTTGGTGTGTCTCAGCTGTTTTATTGTGTAAGAAACCACAACATCTCAACTTTTAATAATAACTTTCGTGCTTTTCGTTTAGAATCCGATGAATTGAAATACTCAAGATGGAGATTGCTTTGCCACTCAATTAGCCAATATGCACATGCAACAGTGGCTCTAATGAATGCCTGCCGCTGCTTATACGTTTGTGTTGATTGGGCCGAATACAGTTTTATTGCTAAGTGTCCCATAAAAGCTCCAGGATAATGGAGGTCTGAGAAGCAGAGACGCTGGAGGAGGATCCCAATCAGAGTGAGCTGTCCTGGGTCAGAAATGTGCTGATGACGGGGCACAGGACCACGCTCAACCAGGAGGAGCGGTTATTTTAGGTTTAAAATGTCTGTATTTTAGAGAGGTGCAAAGAAAGTGCAAAATCAGCTGGTTTTTAGAGAAGTTCTGGTGTAAGACGTGAAGATCTACTCAAATAGTAGCTGAATTGGCTCTTTATTTTACACTTGGCAGTTTTTTCAGGCTGATTCTCTAGAAAATGAACCTGACATTTATAACTATTGTATACAACAAACTTACAACTATACAACAACTCACCCTTATGTGAAAGATAATACTCCCTACAACTGTACCACTGATTGGGGAAATCAGTAGGAGAAGATCATTATCATATGGACAATGATGCTTTTAGACGTGTCAAATGACAATAATTTGATTAGTGAAATAAGAATTTAACTTGTCAAATAAGAATTTAACTCGTCAAATAAGAATTCAACTCGTGAAATAAGAATTTAACTTGTCAAATAAGAATTTAACTCGTGAAATAAGGTTACAATACTCAAATTAGGTGTTAACGTGTTAAAAAATAAGCGTGAATGTGAACTTTTTCTTGCCATACATTTCCATGGAAACAAACAGGCCCTGCCGTAGGACAAATAAGAGTGAGGTTTGTGGAGATGCAAGCCTGCTTTTTTATTTATTTTTTATTATTATTTTTATGTTACCTACTGTGACTCTAAGTATGAACAAATAATAAACACATTGTGTATTAAGAAAGTATTAGTCAAGTTTGTTTTCATTATGAAAGGCTATAATTTCATTTTTAAATGACATAAAAACATCTAGACATTCAATTATAAATGTGACAGTACTAAAATAAAAATACATGTGATACTAAACATTCCTTGCCTGAGCAGCCAGTTCCTTCTACATTCTGTTATAATCCATCCAGAAGAACCAAATTTGAGATGATCCAACCACAGCTGCTCTCAAATGCAGAAGACATCTCCTCTTGTATCTTTCACAATTAAATATATAACTTCTATATAACCTCTTTTTTCTGTCTCTAAACTGCTATGTTTGTTTTAGATGGGAACAGAGCATGCTTCTCTCTGATTGGTTTATCCACCTGTCAATCATACCCTCTGAAATCAGGGAGACAGAATGCAGCTCCGGGTCTTTGTAAAGTTTTGTTGCGACGTGTGGTTCGGTCACAAACATTCCCATAATCCCAATCGCTTTAACTCTGCTACAGTGACCCAGAGAGCAAAGCACTCCACTCAGAGAGATCAGGAGTCGAACCCGCAACCTCACTGAGAGAATGAGGCAGAGCAACCAAGGAGAACACGCTCGCTCCTCTTTTTCCCCTCTAATGTCATTCCGTTTTCCGCACTCTGCAATCTAAGCCTGGATATTTATTTTCCTCCATGTTATATTTGATTCGAGACATGTCGCAGGCGTCTCATCACATTACTGTCTCTGTTTACCTCCACCACCGGGGGGCAGCGTCTCCGCCACATGTAATATGCATGAGGACCATAGACAATTGCACGCCTCGTCATACACGCATCAAATATTCAAACTCTGCTCAATAATTCACTGCATTTAGATGATTAGATTGGGCCGTGACACTGACAGACTTCACTCCGACGACGGGCACACAGTAAATGTTATTGTGGTGATAGGTTAAAGAGGACATCCTGTGTTTTTGTGCGCTCTATAGTTGTAATCTAGGACACCCAAGGATCACTGTGTTATAATTTGGATGTTTTAAATCGTAATATTGATCTTAAACGACTTCATAAAAGAAACAAGTGCGCTGACTTTTACTGGCAATTCTGGTGAAGAGTTGCAGATCACATTAGCAAGTAACTGATTTCTTTCTCTTTTTTTTTTCATTTGTATCAAAATTACTACTCCAAAAACAACTTTGCGTGAATACATGGTTAAGGGAAACAACTGTAATGCTTAAAAGCTCTGAAAAGTCCAGGATTAGGTCTGTCAGGCTGGTCCCCACTCCCTCCATCGCATTTCAACACAGTTTTTTTTTAGTGACGCAAGCGAAACAATGGAGCTCATTGGTCACTCATCATTTACAAATAGAATCTAATTTCACTCCCCCCAGATCAACATAGTTCAGTGCTTTGCTCATTGACTTGGCAGAAATGGGCCATGTTTTTTTCAGTCTCTGTAATATTTTTTTTTTTCTTTTTTCCTTGTAAGCATGTTCCTGATTGGTTAATCCACCTGTCAGTCACATCCATCTGCAAACAGGGAGAGGCAGCAGTGATCAGACTGTTTGTAAAGTATCGGAGAAGTGTGTATTCTATTTTTTATACGTTCGCATGGTTAAAAGCTCAAGAAAATGACATGACATGTTTTCTTTAACATTATTATGAACAGATATTAGGAATAAATGGTAAAATCGTAATATCTAACACGAGGGTTCACTTGCATTCAACTAGTTTACTTTACTCACAGCATTTGTGGGTCATAGTGATTGTTGTGAGGTAACAGTGACTTTCAGGGTGAAAAAAGCACATGATTTGTCAGTTAGACTAAGGTCGACTTGGATGAGACGAGTAACTTCAACAGTGACATATTATTGCCAAGAGTCCAGATCCATTTCCCCGTCTGTTCCACTTCTCCTTTTGCTACCTCCCTGTTTTTCCTACATCCGCCACTCATTTCCTGATCCTCCCACAGCCGTTTCTATATCCTCCCTCTGTTCACTCAGTCTCTATATCCTCCCTCTGTTCACTCAGTCTCTATATCCTCCCTCTGTTCACTCAGTCTCTATATCCTCCCTCTGTTCATTCAGTCTCTATATCCTCCCTCTGTTCTCTCAGTCTCTATATCCTCCCTCTGTTCACTCAGTCTCTATATCCTCCCTCTGTTCATTCAGTCTCTATATCCTCCCTCTGTTCACTCAGTCTCTATATCCTCCCTCTGTTCATTCAGTCTCTCTATCCTCCCTCTGTTCACTCAGTCTCTATATCCTCCCTCTGTTCACTCAGTCTCTATATCCTCCCTCTGTTCTCTCAGTCTCTATATCCTCCCTCTGTTCACTCAGTCTCTATATCCTCCCTCTGTTCACTCAGTCTCTATATCCTCCCTCTGTTCTCTCAGTCTCTATATCCTCCCTCTGTTCACTCAGTCTCTATATCCTCCCTCTGTTCACTCAGTCTCTATATCCTCCCTCTGTTCACTCAGTCTCTATATCCTCCCTCTGTTCTCTCAGTCTCTATATCCTCCCTCTGTTCACTCAGTCTCTATATCCTCCCTCTGTTCTCTCAGTCTCTACATCCTCCCTCTGTTCTCTCAGTCTCTATATACTCCCTCTGTACATTCAGTCTCTATATCCTCCCTCTGTTCACTCAGTCTCTATATCCTCCCTCTGTCCATTCAGTCTCCATATCCTCCCTCTGTTCACTCAGTCTCTATATCCTCCCTCTGTTCACTCAGTCTCTACATCCTCCCTCTGTTCACTCAGTCTCTACATCCTCCCTCTGTTCTCTCAGTCTCTACACCCTCCCTCTGTTCTCTCAGTCTCTACATCCTCCCTCTGTTCACTCAGTCTCTATATCCTCCCTCTGTTCACTCAGTCTCTATATCCTCCCTCTGTTCACTCAGTCTCTATATCCTCCCTCTGTTCACTCAGTCTCTATATCCTCACTCTGTTCACTCAGTCTCTATATCCTCACTCTGTTCTCTCAGTCTCTATATCCTCCCTCTGTTCTCTCAGTCTCTAAATCCTCCCTCTGTTCTCTCAGTCTCTTCATCCTCCCTCTGTTCTCTCAGTCTCTACATCCTCCCTCTGTTCTCTCAGTCTCTACATCCTCCCTCTGTTCTCTCAGTCTCTACATCCTCCCTCTGTTCACTCAGTCTCTATATCCTCCCTCTGTCCACTCAGTCTGTAAATCCTCCCTCTGTTCATTCAGTCTCTATATCCTCCCTCTGTTCATTCAGTCTCTATATCCTCCCTCTGTTCACTCAGTCTCTATATCCTCCCTCTGTTCACTCAGTCTCTATATCCTCCCTCTGTTCTCTCAGTCTCTACATCCTCCCTCTGTTCACTCAGTCTCTACATCCTCCCTCTGTTCTCTCAGTCTATATATCCTCCCTCTGTTCACTCAGTCTCTATATCCTCCCTCTGTTCACTCAGTCTCTACATCCTCCCTCTGTTCTCTCAGTCTCTACATCCTCCCTCTGTTCTCTCAGTCTCTACATCCTCCCTCTGTTCTCTCAGTCTCTACACCCTCCCTCTGTTCTCTCAGTCTCTACATCCTCCCTCTGTTCACTCAGTCTCTACATCCTCCCTCTGTTCTCTCAGTCTATGCTCGATTACACTTGTTTTGTTTCTTGGGGTTTTCTGAGCCCTAAGTGCGGGGCCTTGGTTGAGTTGACTTGGAATGACTGAGCTTTATTATTTTATTGTCACAGATGTGGCGGCATGGTGGCTGAGTGGCAACACTCAGGCCTCACAGCAAGAAGGTTGCGGGTTCGATCCCCGGGTCGCTTGGGCCTTTCTGTGTGGAGTTTCGTGTCTGGATGGGTTTCCTCTGGGTACTCCGGTTTCCCCCATCAACCCAAAACATGCAGCACCCCTATGAACTAACATCAAGGACCATAATGTTCACCCTCCTGTGGGCTCACCACCTGCAGAGGGGTTCATAGGGGGGGTCAGGTGCTATGAGTATTGGGCAGCAAACTGCCCCCGCGACCCAGTCGGATTAAGCGGGAGAAGATGGATGGATGGATGGATGTCACAGATGTTACGATGTGTTTTGAAATTAAGCTGAACAAAGGTTTTACCAGGTTTTTTTTCAAAGACAAATAAATATTCAAATCCTTGTGTACCTGCTGCAGATCTCAATGGCACTAGTGTAGAATAGAACCTGTTTTTACTCTAACTTGTGGATATAAGTCACATTTACTCAGTTCAAGGCACTCGGTTTCCCTGGTTTTATCAAGTCAGATGAACTCCTCTTAAAGTAGAGGTTACTGCATATTTCAGATTTGAGAAAGTGACTGATTCATTGGCACAGCTTCACAACATGAGTTCTGTGAATGAAAGCTAAAGTCCACTTCACTTGCTGTGCCTGGTAAGATGAAAGATCAGCTGTAAGATCAGCTTTGGACTCACAGACCGCTTTTGTCAGATTTTTCACAGAAGTCGGTTTCCTAGATTTTTTTCAAGAAGGTCGACTTATTAGATTTGACAGTGTAGTGCTGAAGAACTGGGTGAGGACTGATGGGTTTGAGCAGACCTGGGGGATTTACAAAGGGCTATTTTCATCATGTGTTTTTATATTTATGGAGAATTGTCATGTGGGGGCATTGGTGATGTAGGCCTGTGGGTGGAGCCTTGCATAGAATCGTACAGTGAACCGTAAAGAGGGTTTGAACAGGACCCAGAACAGATCACTAAATTAGTCAAACATGCATGGATGACTCTAGAACCTCTTCAGGCATATTTTTTGATGAGGGAACGCTATAACATGGTGTTATAACCCCTCTTTAAACTTGTTCATGTTACATTTATTCTAACTGTGGAGCATCATATTTTCTTTTTTTCTGCTGAAGTTGGAATATTATAAAATGAACAGATAATTTGAACCTGCAGAACAGAGCGGTGTTTGACCAGGGCACAGGTCTGTCTGTGAAATACTGGACGGCCAGTGTGTGAATCTATTTAAACAGAGCAGGAAGGTTTAGTCATTTGTAACTGCATTAGCCATAATGCACACACTGCAGGGGAGTTCTAATGCAAGTACTGCAGGATCTATTCACTTCAGTCATGGGGAAGATTGTGAAACACTGCAGGAAGTACCATGAGAAAAGTGCACTTTAAAACCCGGGGTAGGCCACCTGATTTCAACTGTGAAGAGAGGAAATATTTAAAGGGCCCGTTTTACACTATTTTCTGATCAATATTCTAATATTTCCTCATCACAAACAGACCTGCAGTTCTATTTTGTTTCATTCACATGTTTAACACACAAACCCTGCAAATTTAGGCTGTGATCTTCTCTCAAACAGAAAACACTCTGTTTCACCTTGTGATGTCATGTGGTAATACAGCTTTCTGGATGCTATTTTTGTTCTTTGCTGTTTGTACAGCACTTTGTGAACCTTGTTTTTAAAAAGTCCTTTATGAATAAAATAAAGAAAATGCCCTGTTCCACCTCGTGATGTCAGAGTGGTAGTTTTACAGCTGTCTTTTACCTTTAGTCCAGTAGAAGTTGGTAATCCCAGGTGTGACAGTACACAGCAAAAAGTGGAGTCTTAAAATTTCAGGGTAAAATATTTCAGAGTTGTTTTTACATAAAAAGTGTCATTTTAACTATTTGAAAGTTAAATGGCAGTTCAGGTTGGGGTTATTTGCCAGAGTTGATATGGTTGAAGTTAATTCATCTTCCACTAGTGTTCATTCAACTTCCCTTAGTGTTGATTTGGCACATCCACCCACCATCAAACTCCCACGAGAGAAGACCAGTTTGAATCAATTTTGTAAATCTTAAATTTACTAAAATAAAACATCTCTAAATCAGGACAACCCTACAAAGTGTTATCTGTTTACTCTCACAACATTAATAGAACTCTTGATTTTGAGGTTAAACAGGAACTTTGTCCAGTGTTACTTAATTAACATTTCCAAAACTGTTAAATTAACTCTAGAACAGTCTGGACTCATATAAACCCTGAGAAAATGTTCAAATTGATTCTGTGAGAGTCCATTTTAACACCCCACTTTTTGCTGGGTATCCACATTATTCTGGTAAAGGATTATGAAGTTTAAAAACACAACAGAGCACTTCCTGTATCACCACTAAGTTTACAGTTTGAGAGAAGAACACGGTTTAGATGCAGGTTTGTGTGTTAAACGTGTGAATGAAACAAAACGCAACTTCAGGTGTGTTTGTGACAAGAAAATGACGTTAGAACAGATACAAATTGTGCAGTATCAGCCCTTTAAACTATCCGTTCATTCTTCACCTCTTCCATATTGCTTTTATCCTTTTATAATCTCCAGTGCTATAGTTCTGGGTCAGCACACAGACACACATCCATAATTTGCTGAACCCTGCGTGTCAAAACCACAGGAGGCGTGTCCGGTCGGCGTCATATCTGCTCTCTGCTGCGTGGACACTATGTTAATCTTGCTTGTCGTTAGAGCAGCATCTTTAAACAGCAGCGCGCAGACCTGACGTGCGTCTACAGGGGGCGCCGATCGAGGGCTTTGATGGAGGAGAGCCGGGCTGGCGAGGTCTGGAGGGAGAGCGCGGTAAAACAACAAACGTGTGTGTAAAGGTTTGATGTGGAACGGTGCTGTGGGTACAATGAGATTGTTTGAAAAAGAAAGAAGAAAATGAAGAAGAGCCTGCGGGTGATGCAGGTCGGGGGCGCTGGCTCGGTTCATGTGATGTCAGAATGTGTTTTTACAGCAAATTTAAGGTCAAAGGAGCTGTATGCGGTACTACAAACACAGATGCTACACTGCAGATAGAGCACACATACAGGTTTGTCTCATTCTCAGTATGTTACGTTTCCTCGTGAGGGCAGAAGGGAAGTGACAATAAAGAAAACCAAGATTGTCACAGGGTTTTCTTAAGAATGAATGTAAAAATGATAGTTTGGTCGCGATATTGGGGTTTTATTCCACAGTGCAAAAACAGGAAAATATGGGTATGGAAAATATTTACAATGGTAAAGTGAGTTAACAAGTGCATTCAAAAGAAAAAAAAAAACAAAAGAAAAAGGTAGACTTCTCCTTTAAAGGGGAACTCCAACATGTTTGAAGCTAAAGTCCATTTCTAGAGGTGGTCGAATTCTGTCAGAAGCCATAAAACAGCACAGATCAGTGTTGCTTCAGTGGAGATCTCGCTGTGGCAGTGAGTCTGTCAAGGCAACAAACTAGTGTAGTGATGGGGGCAAGTTCTCAACTTCCACGTTAAACACCAATTTGCACGGAAGAGGCTTAACACCACTTTAACCCATCTTACAACAGCCACGAGTCTAACAAACAAAATGTTCTCCCTGGTTCACTCATTAGTGTCTGGAAACGTTAGAAAACAACTTTATAAGCAGCCTTACACTTTCCTCTGTTGATTTCCCACTGCACAGGCCAAAGTCCAAAAGACTCAATTGTCAATGTCGTTTCTAATCCCATTTATTTATGAGTGAATTATATTTTTTGGAAAACGCTAAAAAATACATTCCGGAACCATTTTCTTTCAACAACTTTCAGTTTCTCTTCTTCTTCACTGTCAGTAGTCGATCCTCACTTGTTGCTTCTGGCGGCTTGAGCCTCCCGCCACCACTGGAGTCGACAATCAAGTCTTTTGGGCTTTGGCCTGTGCAGTGGGAAAAGCTGCTTATAAAGTTGTTTTCTAACGTTTCCAGACACTAATGAGTGAACCAGGCAGAGCGTTTTTTTGTTAGACTCGTGGCTGTGGTAAGATGGGTTAAAGTGGTGTTAAGCTTCTTCAGTGTGAAGCAAATTGGTGTTTTACATGGAAGTTAAGAACTTGCCCCCATCACTACACTAGTTTGTTGCCTTGACAGACTCACTGCCACAGTGAGATCTCCACCGAGGCAACACTGATCTGTGCTGTTTTTTGACTTCTGACAGAATTCAGCCACCTCTAGCAACGGACTTTAGCTTCGAATGTGCCAGAGTTCAACTTTAAGTCACTCTCTTTTGCTCAGTCTCTCTCCCTCGCTTGCACAGTGAACACTAGCTGCTTTGTCGCTAGGACACGACAAGCCAAAGATCAGGCCAGCCGAGACTCCAGACAAGACCTGGGTGCTGAGCACACCCTTTGCCCCTCCCACCTTACGTCACTCACCTCTGCAACATTAATTACACCATTCCTGCTATTGAATGGGTAACATTTCAGGGGCCAATAGATACAGATAGAGAACAGCTTTCATAACACATCATGAGAATACCTACAACAGTTTAAATACACATAAAATACAGGTAATAGTCCATGCAAAGCACCCGGGGCTCACATGATGCCCAGGCTGTGCGCAACGGGAGGATTTAAGATGTTATTAAATGGTTGATTTATTGCATAATTTGGAGGACAGTACCGGCGCTTCCAAGTGTGCACTCTCTCAGTGGGTTTACGGTCTGGACTCTGTGGTGGCCAATCCATGTGTGAAAATGATGTCTCCTGCTCCCTGAACCGCTCTTTCACTATCTGAGCCCGATGAATCCTGGCATTGTCATCTTGGAATATGCTCGTGCCATCAGGGAAGAACAAATCCACTGATGGAATAACCTGGTCCTTCAGTATATTCAGGTTCAGCTGACCTCATTCTTTGAGCACACACTGCTGCTGAACATGGACCTGACCAACTGCAGCAACATCAGACCTGTTTGCTTAGTTAAATCCAGGTGGACACTTTTTTAGCCAGGCAGTGTATATAAACAACTTGTCCGTCATGTCCAGTGCTTCTGTGATGTAGAATACATCAGCATTATAATTGTTATCAGTCCAGTCTACATTGAGCACGTTTACCTTGGAGACACAGAGAGGTCAAGGTTATGAAATGTAAATGAAAATCTTACATAAAGTGGTTTTAATCTCCTGTTGGTCAGAACAGTTGGCTTGTAAAGTGAGGTGCTGCCCTCTGCTGGTGTGTAACAGTAGACTGTGCTCGAACGTGCTGGATCTCAGCCTGAGTCACTTCAGATCTCTCTCTCTGCACTCATGTTACTGTTGCTGTTGGTGAACAGAGCTTGACGTATTTGACAAAATCTTAACAACTTCTAAAACAGAACTATTCATGGTTTTAAAGTCATTTTTCACTTATCTTACACATTTCAAGCATCCTAATAATTCCCTGAGTTTTCCGGCACTTTTCACAACTCTTAGACACCACACTGTGATGGTAATACTAACAACAGCTAGCATGCTAATACACACTTCCTGATTATTATCAGACTAGCAGCAGATATATTGTATAAGCAGCTCGAGAGCTGCTTATACAATATATCTGCCCTGGGACAACACATACTTTGCTCAAATACATGGGAAAAAAGACGTACAATAAGTCTTAACTCTGTAGACTTTAGACTTTATTGTCCCCGTGGGGAAATTCATTTTCACACACACAGAGCTCATTTGACACATACAGTGACAACACAACAGACAGACACACAATAGGCCTTACAGTGCACTCATCGGGGTCTACTGTTCAAAAACATAATGGCCAAGGGGATCAGGGTTCTGCCAAAGCCTCCTCCACCTGAGTGCCCTGAGGGGTGAAGTGATCCTGTAGTGGGTGAGTGGGGTCCGGTCCTGTTCTGTGGAAAGTGCAATGCATCCAATGGCCCGGTTATTAAGATCTGCAGGTTGGGTGTGTGGAGTCCTGTGATTTTAGCAGCTGTGTAAGTTTCCTTTGTGAGTTTAGAGCAGAGAGTTTTTAACAGTGAGCAGCTTGAAAAAGCAGGTGGAACAATACAGCATGATGGACTGGATGATAGATTTGTACAGCAGTAATAGCAAATGCGGAGAAACATAGAGTCCTTTGAGTTTTCTGATTATTGACAGTCGATGGCTTCAAACATTTTCCCTGTGTCCCACAAGCCACAAAACACTACTGAAAGAGTAACGGACCACCTTGAATGATACAGTATATGTAGTACATGTACTGTATCATAAAGTACATATAGTGTACTGTACACTATAGTAGTATGTAACTGTTGGCACACACAGCTGTGGATCTGCTGCTGGACACATTCTACAGGCTCAGTAGGACTTTCACACAGATTCACACACACACACGCACACGCACACACACGCACACACACACACGCACACACACACACACACGCACACACACGCACACACACACACACACACACACACACACACACACACACACACACACACACGCACACACACACACACACACACACACACGCGCACACACACACACACACACACACACGCACACACACACACACACACACACACACACACACACACACACACACACACACACACACACACGATAAATACTGATTTACATAAATATACTTTTATTGACTTATATGACATTTGCATCATTCAAAAGTTGAAGTCTGACAAATCAAGACAATAGATCCTAGACGGACATTAGTAGATTATTAGTAGGTGTGAGACATTGTTCTTCATGATTAATTAATTACAAAGAAAATAATGCATTAAAAATATTAACACATTTTATTACAGTTTGCCAAACAACATGGAACATTTTTCAGTGCACTACGGCAAGGCCAAGTCACATTTACACCTATTTTTAACACGTTAAATAAAAATCTCTGTCAAAAATGCCATATTTTTGTACATTTTACACCATTGTTCAAGAAAAGAACATAAAATACATGACGTATTTGGGGCTATTTATATTACGGTGTCAAATGTGCCGTTTTTTCCCCTTATTTGATGTGTTTGATTCTTATTTGAAAAATGAATTTAAAGTGCTTTCAGCCAATCACTGACCAAGACAAAGAGTCCAGAACAGTCCAACACAGATCTCCCTGTGCACTGATCCTCCCTCATGCAATCAAAGCTTTCTGAATCTCACCGTAAAGCCTACATCCGGGGTCTCCAACCTTTTTCCTCCTGTGAGTTACTTTTTGTAAAACAAAAATACCAGGGAGCTGCTTGTTTTAGCAGTTGCCAGAAACAGAGGAATTCCAAGAGCCACGGTAATCCTCAGAAAGGGTACAGTTAGAGTCTTATAAAACATAACCCATTATCCAGTTATCAGTTCATAACATTAGGCATCGAAATGATCCAATTACAATGGAAAGGCCTTGGTGAGCTACTTTGAAGGGGGGAGAGCTCCAGGCTGGAGCCCCCTGGCCTACAAGCTCATCAGAGCTACAGTATCTGTCAACTTCACCAAGAATAAACCCTCATTCTCTCCAAATGCTTCTTTGTTGTTATCTAAAAAGAAAACAAAACCAGGTGAAACATTTGCCGTGTTCATCCTGTCCTGACAGGCTCTGACTGTGTGTGCTCTGTGCACATGTAGGACAGAGGTGCAGTGGTGACGCCTGCAAAGGTTTTCTTTGTTGGGAGTTCAAGCCCCTGTGAGTGTAACATTGTTTTTCCACAGATTTGTCTCTAACAATTCTTTCTCTTTATGTTAATGTTGTGCTGTTGTTTTTACAGGTCACATGGCTGTACAATATACTTCAACACTATTTTAAAAGAACATGTTTCCTCGTCCATGACTGGCCCATCATGTTCCATCACAGGACATTTGTTGGCAAAATGAGCTCTCACACAAAGATGTAGGTGTGTCCCTCATCCAAGCAGGCCAACAGTCACACTTTTCATGCTTTACTCTTACAAAATAACCCTTACACTCTGTAAATTGTCATGCATCAGATTCAAAACAGTCTCATCCACCTCAACATATTTATCTTTTCAGTATGTCGCTCATTAAACTGATTATTTAACAAGTCCATATACAATTGTTAAATTAGAACATTAAACACACGAATGTTTCTTTTATGCTATTGCATTTTTTGCCCACTAGATGGCACAATAAGATGAGGAATGGATAGTGATTCTTTTATGTGTTGGGCTATTAGAACTCTCCAACCCTTTAAGGCCAGTAATTTGACAGCGAAATAAGCAAAAAAACAACAACAAAAACAGTGCATTTAATGCCATAATATAAATAGCCCCAATACTCTGTATTTTACACCATTTTCTCAAACAACAGCAGAAAATTCTGCACAAAATCACGAAAATACAGCATTTTTTACGGCTAAAAATAGGTGTAAATGTGAACACTTTGGCTTGTCACAGAGGTGAGCACAAGCGCTATGCCCATGTGAGGTGGCACATGTGACTAATGGTATCGGGCTCCCTCTGCCCACCATACAGTGGGTAGATTCTCTAAGGGTTTATCATGCACAGATTGAAACATGATTCTCCTTAAGGTCTTATTATTAATGCCAATAATAATCGTTTAAAAAACAAAGGATTCTTTTTGAAATATACGAATAAACCTCAAATTGAACAGCCTCAAACAGTATAAAGAGTTGGGAGAGGTGCACATGGCTCTGGTTAGTCCATGGTGCTGGCGGTGGGTCAGTCCATGGTGCTGGGTGTTGGTCTCAAGTAAGGTCAGCTCTTCTGTTTTGGCCTTATTGTAGTATACCAGTAAACTATATGCTGTGTGCACTGCTGTAGGTAAACAACAACTAAAACGACAAAGATTTTTTTAGGGAGAGAGAGTTTAATGGATAGAACTTGAATACATTTCAAATACGAAATGTAGTTGTTGGTAAACCACAAACTTACAATATTACCGAGGTTTATGTGTGCAAACAGAGAGATGCTGCTTTAGTTTCAAGTAGATATCTCAGTAATTACACAGGTGTTAACCACACACCAGGTCAAACAACTTTCATTTTAGTCTTTAAAGGAACAGACAGGATTTTAAACAACTGGCTCTTGTAACATCCCATAAACACAGACTAAAACTTATGTTATTTTCTACTCAACCTACTTCTCTGACTTCTCATGTCTTTTCAGGTGAGAGCGACGTCTAAATTGTGTGTTAAAAAATCTCTCTTTACAAACAGAACACAGTGTTTCTTTCAGCTCCTTCTGCTGTTTGTGACATGTTTCTATTGTCCACAGTGGCTCTGGTCTCTGGTGCACACTTGTATTTGGGGAATGACCTGAGTTTGACGCAGTGGTGCTTCTGGCTCTGGTCTGGACTTTGTTGTAGTGACCTCCGTCCGCCTCTGCTTCCATCTGTGCAGCTTGATCAGAAGAGTTCTCTGTGCCTGCATCAGTCTCGGGGTGGACATGTGTCTCAGAGGTGATGTCCTCTCCCTGTGTGTCACTTTGTCTTTGTTAGATGTGGTGGGAATCTTTGACTTTGTTTTCTGTTGTGGCCTGTTTAAGCTAAAGAATGTATTTTATGGGTTTAGAGAACTGTTAACTAACAACTGCTAAAGTATTTCTGTCACATGGGATGGTGTAATCTACTGTTCCTGGGATATCTCAAATGCAGGTCACTCTGCTCTGTCTTTATCCAATATTGTTAAGACAACACGCTGTTACTTTGCTTATTCTCATCATTTAGAATAGTGGGGTCCTTGGGGGAAAATCTGATCGATGCCCCAGCTGAACCAGACACGTAGTCTCTGTTTCGACGTTGTTCAGATATACTGTAGCATGTGTTTCCTCATGTTGATTTGTCTACTGCACATGTGTCAAACATGCGGCCCGGGGGGCCAGATCCGGCCCTCCAAGACCTTTAATCTGGCCCTTGGCTGATTTTTCTATTAAAATACTTAAAATTTTCAGATTTTTCTGTTAATTTTCTGCACCGTTTAGCATAGCAGCGTCTCCGGCGTTTCTGTACGTTGTGACTCCCACCAGAGCAGCACAAATGAAGACTTTCCTCTTTCCAAACGCTCTTAAAGGACGATCGTTCTGACTGTCGACCGTGACCCTCATCAGCAAAATGTCAAAAAATGAGAAAAGCAGATGCTGAGTTCAGGATTTCCCAAGAAAAATAGTCTAATTCTTATTTGTTGACAGAGGTGAATGGGAAATCTGTGCTCAGTGTGTTTGGAACAAGTGGCGTTGCTCGAGGAATATAATCTTAAACACCACTACGAGACACGGAGAAAAATACAATAACTTGAAGAGAGAACTGAGTTTTCTGATCCGGCCCTTTTGGGATCAAAGTAGGTTGCATACGGCCCCCAGACCAAAATGAGTTTGACACCCCTGGTCTACTGTATTAGAAGCCTGTTTTTGTTTTGCCGTTTATAGATTAGGGAGAGACGGACCTTGCGGGACAGAAGGTTTCATTTTCTCTGTAATTGTGTGTACAATTGCTTTAATAAATCCAGACTCTTTGATTTAAGACACCGCTTTTCCAGTTTTATTCTTCTCAAATTTAGAAATCCACAACAATTGGCGTCACAAACAGGATAAAGACAGAGCAGTGACCTGTGTTGAGATTCCCCAGGAACAGCAGATTACACCATCACATGTGGCAGGAATACAGAAATGCTTCAGCAGTTGTTAGTTAACAGTATCTAAATCCATAAAATACACTCTTTATTTTAAGCAGACCACAACAGAAAACAAAGTCAAAGATTCTCACCACACTGGAGCTCTGAGGACTCTTCTGTTTTTACACAGTCATCTCTGGACTCAGGGAAGGACCTGCATAAAAATAAAATATACATCAATTCAAATACTGTCTAATACATGACTAAATACTAATAAAATCCTGGGGAGAAATCAGTCTGTGTGTGTCTGCATAAACCGTTCTTCTGTATAAAACCTGATAACCTTGTACAAGGATTAAATGAGCAGTTCATATTTCTGGCTATTCTCAAATGTCTCTGAATTTATGAAATGAATCGTCAGTATGTTCAGAATAATACTTTTCCTAAATCGTTGAGCTCTAAATTGAAGTTCTTTTATGGCAACCAGCTTTTTATGTGGTCAGTGTTTGCAGTTCTGTTGTGTTCATACTAACGAACGCCAAGGAAAAGTGAGGCTGTTCATCATGTACTGTGAATTTAAAGCTGCATTGTGTAACTTTTCTGGTGGAGGGTCCATCAAATACATAACATAAAAAATGACTAAAACTGCAGTGTTCATGAGCCAACACTAGATGGTGGTGTGCTCTTATAAATCACAGTAATACACATTTGTACACATGTAACTATAGCACTAACCAAGACTAAACCAACACTAAACTAGGACTAACCCAGGACTAAACCATGAACTAAACCATGGACTAGCACAAAATTAAATCATGGACTAAACTAGGACCAAATCAGGACTCAACCATAACTAAACTTTGAACTAAACCAAGACTAAACTAGACCATGGACTAAACCAAGACAAAACCAAGACTAAACCATGGACTCATCTAGGACTAAACTTGAACCAAATCAGGACTAAACCAGGAATAAACAGGGACTAAACCAGGACTTTATTTAATACTAGCACATAAAAAAGACTAAAAGTGCAGTGTCCATGAGCCAACACTAGATGGTGTTGTGCTCTTATAAATCACAGTAAAACACGTTTACAGACATGTAACTGGAGCACTAACCAAGACTAAACCAGGACTAAACCAGGACTAAACCAGGAATAAACCAGGACTAAACCATGGACTAAACTATGACTAACACAAAACTAAACCAGGACTAAACCAGGACTAAACCAGGACTAAACCATGGACTAAACTAAGACTAAACTATGACTAACACAAAACTAAACCAGGACTAAACCAGGACTAAACCATGAACTAAACCATGGACTAAACTAAGACTAAACCAAGACTAATACAAAACTAAACCATGGACTAAATCAGGACTAAACTAGGTCTAAACCAAGACTAATACAAAACTAAACCATGTACTAAATCAGGACTAAACCAGGACTAAACCAGGACTAAACCAGGACTAAACTAAGACTAAACTATGACTAACACAAAACTAAACCAGGACTAAACCAAGAATAAACCAGGACTAAACAAGGACTAACACAAAACTAAACCATGGACTAAACCAGGGACTAAACTAGGACTTAACCAGGGACTAAACCATGGACTAAACTAGGACTAAACAAGGACTAGAAAGGACTAAACAGGACTAAACAGGACTAAACCAGGACTAAAACCAATGACTAAACTAGGACTAAACCAGGACTAAACCAGGGACTAAACTAGGATTAAACCTTGGACTAAACCTTGGACTAAACCATGGACTAAACCATGATTAAAACCAAGGACTGAACTCCAGGTTGCAATCAAAGTGCAGTATACACCATGTTACCAGTATGATTAAACTTATCTCCATGGAGACATTCAGGGTGCACCCACAGGTCAGATCTGTGGAGAGGCAAACCCGCAATGCCTGGTTTTAAAAGATACAAGACAAGATGAAGATCAGATTAATGCCCCATTGTGGAACATGCGGGGCAAAGCACACATACAAACACAAACACCGTTAAAGCTACTATCTGTAATTCAACCATCACGAGGAGACCAGAAACTTTGAATCTTGTGGATGGTCATTTCAAAATCAAATGATAAAGATAGAAATATTTTGGTTTCTGTTGCATGTAGAGTGTTGTCAATAGCAACAGAGAAATGACACAAAGCATAGTGACATTATTTCAGGGTTTGGGAATGTCCAGGTTGCATTTTTTCATGATTCTAAAAAAAGAAATACCCAACTTTTATGTTAGAATGTAGTTACCTCCTCAAAAAGGACCTGGAGTTGTGTTTTGTTTCATTCACACATGTTTGAGTAACTTTATTATTAGTCTGTCTACATCTCCAAATCTCAAAACGTTCGTTCCACCTTATGATGTCATGAAGCTGTAGTTTTCAAGTCAACAGCTCCTTTTACCTTAAGTTCAGTACAGATTGGCAAGACTGAAATGTTCTGAATGATTCTAGTAAAGGTGAAAAAGATAGTGGGGCACTTCCTGTATATCATACGTACTTCATGTACATGACAACACGAGGTGGAACACAGTGTCTTTCTTTCTTTATTTCATTCATTAAAACAAAACAAATGCAACATATTTACATCTGTACAACTTTAACATAAATATGAATGAAAGGGCACAGAAAGAAGCAAAAGTTTATAACATCTGCCCCTTATCAACTCAAAATTATATTACAACTCCAACAAAACAACAAGCATACTCTTCTTTTACACTGAAGTATTATATCGTTAGTGCTACTTTCACACTTTTCTTAAAAACTTGAATAGACTTGGAAGTTCTATTTTCACCAGCCTGATCCATACACGGACTCTTGGATTCAGATACATCGCTCCTTTGGTTGTTCGAAATTCAGGTTTAGAAAAAAACTGAGTTCCTCTTAATTCATAAAGACCTTCTCTCTTTTTGAATCTGTTTTCATGAGCTTTGTACATAGTTTTAAGGAGGTTATATTCTACCAATTCTTTAAATGTTAACGTTTCTACTTGTATAAATATTGGATTTGTGTGGGCCCTGTATCCACTTCCATTTACAACACGAATGGCACGTTTCTGTAAAAGGAAGATTGGCTCAGTGTCTGTTTTACAGGGACTTCCCCACACGTCAATGCAATAAGTCAGATATGGAACAATCAGTGAGTTTTACAAGAGAAACAAGGCACTTTTGTTAAAGCTGAACTCGGGCACGTTTGAAGCTAAAGTCCGTTGCTAGAGATGGTGGAATCAGAATCTGTCAGAAGCCAAAAAACGGCACAGATCAGTGTTGCCTTGGCAGAAATCGTGCTGTGGCAGTGGGCTTTGGCATGTGCAGTGGGAAATCAACAGAGGGAAGTGTAAGGCTGCTTATAAAGTTGTTTTCTAACGTTTCCAGACACTAATGAGTGAACCAGGCAGAGCGTTTTGTTTGTTAGACTCATGGCTGTGGTAAGATGGGTTAAAGTGGTGTTAAGCTTCTTCAGTGTGAAGCAAATTGGTGTTTTACGTAGAAGTTAAGAACTTGCCCCCATCACTACACTAGTTTGTTGCCTTGACAGACTCACTGCCACAGTGAGATCTCCACCGAGGCAACACTGATCTGTGCTGTTTTTTGGCTTCTGACAGAATCCAACCACCTCTAGCAACGGACTTTAGCTTCACAAACATGCCCGAGTTCTACTTTAAGACAATCTTTGACTTTGTGTAATACAGCTATTGCTTGGGATATTTTTGATTTAATTGCCCTATGGGGGATTTCCATGTTCATCAATTATAACACCTAAAAACTTGATCTCGTGTGTCTTTTTGATCTGTAATCCTACTATGACCAATCTTGCATCGGTGCCTTTCTTTTTGCAGCTAAAAATGTTTTCCGTTTGAGAGAAGAACTCAGCCCAAATCTGCAGGGTTTGTGTGTTAAACATGTATAAATGAAACAAAACACAACTCCAGGTCTGTTTGCGATGAGGAAACATTAGAACATAAATCAGAAAATAGCGTGATATGAGCCCTTTCAATGTGACATAATACATGTCTTTTTAAATGCATGTCTTTATTGATCGTAGTGCAGAAGCAGACTGGACTGAACTGCTTGTATCTTTTATTGATTTAGTTTTATTTCCGTGTCCCTGTGTTCTCGGGCTGTTCTTCAGTGATCCTTTCCACAGAGTCAACACTGTGAGCTAACACTAACAGCTAAACCCACTATTTACTTTTGTGGGTGGTTTTAAGTGCTCGGACCACCACAGACGCTAATGATACATTGTAAAAGGTTAAATAAGTTTAAAGAGCCCATATTACCCTAGTCTCTCATTTGTTCTAATGTTTCCTCATCACAAACACACCTGGAGTCATGTTTTCTTTCATTCACACATGCTTAACACACAAACCTGCATATTTAGTCCTTTTCTCAAACTGAAAACACCTTGCGATGTCATGTGGTAATACAGGAAGTGCACCAAGGTGTTTATAAACCCCACACACTTTCCCTAGAATCATGTGGATCATTTCAGTCCTGGAATTGTGAATGTCTGCTGAACCAAAGGAGCTTTAACCTTAATGGAAAGTTCACTTGAAAACTACCACTTCATGACATCACAAGGTGGAACAGAACATTTTGAACATTTTTGGAAATGTAGACAGACTAATAATAACGTGTTACTCAAACATGTGTGAATGAAACAAAACACAACTCCAGGTCTGTCTTTGAGAAGGTAACATTAGAACATGACTTAAAGTTCACAAGAGTCACTTTTGGGGAATATAGGATCTGCTGCCCAAAAACTGCACACACAATTTCATTTGGATACAGAAAGGTGAAGAGAGAACACAAAAGAGGAACTATAAATACAGGCTGTTTGTAGTAAATTAAAATGACATCACTTAAGAACATAATCTAAGTCAGCTCTACAAACTGACCCAAAATATGAGCTGTCCAGTGTCCTGGAGCAGTGTGGGGCAGTAACTAGTTACAAAGTACTGTAATCTAGGGGTGGAATAATATCCAAGTCTCACAATACGATATCATCACAGTATGAACCTCACAGTACGATATTTACTGTGATATGGTGGGAAAGCTCACGATATTACAATATTCTACATAATAACAAGACTGACATTCTAAAATGCTCTGATCAGTCCTTTGGTACATTTATTGTCATTAGGGATGGAGCGATATCCAAATCTCTCTGTACCAGATTTTCACCATAAACATCTCACAGTACCAGATTTATTGTAATATTTTGTGGAGGCACAAAACTGTGAATCTGCTGCTTTTTCCTGTAAAATGCCTTCACAAGACTTCATCCAAAGAATGAAGATTTCAAGAACAGTTATTTCTTCATGTCGTCTGCACTGAAACGGAGCAAAGGATCATGGTCTATGTAGTTCCCTCTGTTTTTTTTTTAAAGCTATTTCTGCATCAGAACTATTCATTTAAGCAAAGAGACTTGATTCGATATATTGTGATGGTCCACGATATTATTGTGAGACCTTTGATGATACGATATCACCAGATTTACGTTATTGTTACATCCCTACTGTAATCAGATTACTTTTTTAGTAATACAGTAATACATCGAGTTAGAATGGAAAATAGAGTAATTAGATTACAATTACTTTGCCTCGTAAGTTTTAGTTCCTTTTTCCTGCCAAAAATGTGTGTTGTCCATTAGTCCAAGTGTGTCATAACAGAAAACAGGAACAGGAGCACAGAGGTCGTCCTCTGCTGTAACGTTTTGGTTGGGGGTCCGTCACCTGCTTGTTGTGGGGTCGCCTCTCCACAGATCTGAGCTGTGACTTGGTCTGGTTTGGTCTCCATGAAGATCAAATGGTTTAATGACATACTGTGGAACATTCCAGACAAAGCAATAAAAAAGTTACATAATGCACCTTTAAGTTAATCTTACATGAGTAGTTTCACAGTCATTTCTTGGATTATATGAGTAGTATTATTTTGAAGTAATGTTACATTTACTTGAGTACAGCTTTTGGCTGTTCTAACCACCTCTACTTATTATAAATGGATATTGAAGTTTTCATAATATCATGTACCATGTAGGGCTCCACTGTGTTTTTAAACTCCTTCACTAGAATTATTTGCAGCCCTGGAATTCCCCATCTCTTCTGAACTAAAGGTAAAATGGAGCTGTTAACTTCAAAACTACCATTTCATGACATCACAAGGTGGAACAGAGTATTTTGAGCTTTGGGGATATGGACAGACTAATAATAAAGGATTATAACATCACTTAAAGCTCACAAGAGTCAATTTTGTTTAATATAGAACATTTAAAATAATGATTTGATGAAAACAAAAACATTTAAATTGTACTTCTAACAGACCAAAAAGTACACACCTTCCCCAGTGCGGTTTTTGAAATGACATAATTAAAGATTCACACTCGACCCAATAAAACAGCTCTAACGCATGACGTAAATCTCTGCCGAGTGCGTAACCCAGGCTCCTTTACCTGTCAGATCTTGCTCAGACTTATAAAAGCACCCATGGGGAGTTGAACCCTCAGCCAGCGCCGTGACATAAGAGTGAGTCGTGCGGCTCATAACTGGGGCCCATAAGAAGCTTACACGGGTTCTTTCTGTGCGCAGGAAACGCCGTTCGCTCGGACACTAGCTCCAGGATAAAAACATGAGCCAGGCTTAGCAGCAATGAACCAGGATTAGGAAATTTATATCACTGAGAATTAAAAATGGAGTTTGTGTTCATATTGACAAGAAAATATTATTTATTATTTACTTTTTTTAAATATTTGGATTGAAATTCTGCTTTTGTTTTAATCAAATTGTTATTTTAAAGCTCCTATATGACGCGAAAAGGACCCTTGTGAGCTTTAAGTCAAGTTATACCTCCTCAAAAACAGACCTGGAGTCATGTGTTTTCGTCTGTTTACAGCAGCTCAAAATGCTCTGTTGCACCTTGTGATGTCATGAAGTGGAAGTTTTCAAGTGAGCAGCTCCTTTGACCTTTAGTTCAGTAGAGATGGGCAGTTCCAAGGCTGCAAATGATCCAGACGATTCCAACAAAGGTGTACCGAGTTTAAAAACACAGTGGAGCACTTCCTGTATCACCACATGACATCACGAAGTCTAAATCTGCACTGCAAAAATCCCTCTCCTTAAAGCTAGAAACATACACTTTTTTAAGTTCAAATGCTCTAGAAACAAGTGAAATAATCTGCAAGTGCAGGAAGTGAAATTTACTTTTAATAATAAAATAATAAAATGTATCCAGGCCTTCAGAAATCTCAAAATAAGACCAAATCACTTATTCTAAGCAATAATCTAAGATTTAAGTGATGTAAAATAAAGCATAAAACACTAATTCTAAGAATAAATTAAGATGAAAAATCTTAAAACTGGAATTTAAGCTGTTATTGAGCGTTTTATTCTTGATTTTAGTTCATGAATCTTAATGAAATTCTTTATTTCCTAATTTCCTAATTACCACCTGGTTACTGACACTCTCCTGAACCTTTTAAATCTGCTAATCTTCCCACGTTACAAACAGAAGGTTCAGAGATACTGGAGAATTTCAGTCCAAGATCGACTGATTTACTGCCATAAAAACTGTCTTAATCTCCATCTTAACACTTATTTGGCTTGTTTTATGCAGATTCTAACTAGTTTATAGATATACAAACTAAATAAGAAAAAAAGAAATATTTTCTTGAAATAAGATTCACAATCTTACATATTGAGCAGGCATTTAGTAAATATCCCTTAAAACAAGAGAAATCAGATTTTTGGTCTAGATTTAATAGAATAAATCTTGGTTAGTTGGTTATTTTACAGTGTGCAGGTTTGTGCATTAAACATGAAACAAAACACAACTCCAGGTCTCTTTGTGATGAGGAAACAACATCATCAAACAGTTTAGCTGTAGCTTTATATGTACAGCCTATAATCCAGATGGTTGGTGGTTAAATGACTACTTTGTTTGTGGCTTTGTGTTACAGACACTGAGCACTCCCTCGCCCTGCAGCATGTGCCACAGATTCTTAGATTAGAACTGAGAGAAAGGCTGAGTCACTAATGCGTCACCTCCTACATAAGAGACCACCACCGCACCGTCTGTTGCATCACCGCCGTTATTTAGCAATACACTTCCTACGAAAAGAGCAAATGGAGAGTTTAAGGTACAATTTCATGTCCCCTGAAGGAAATTTGTCCTCTGCGTTTGACCCATCCTTCAGTACACCCAGGTGCAGCCTGTCAGGAGCCGGCTTCAGATCTGGGACTAGTCTTGGTCAGGACCTGTGGAGAAACGTAACAAAGTAGAAGTAAAGTATTGTACTTAAGTACACATCTGAGGTATCTGTACTATCTTACTAGTAGATTTTAACATATGTTTTAGGGTGGTCCGAAAAATATGATTTGAACCCTGCATTAGGCTATCACATATCTAAAACTAAAAAGAGTAAAATTCTGAGTTGATTTAGAGGTTGCACAAGACGTATGAAGTTTGTAGAAATTGCCGTGTGGTTTTGCTATTTTGTCATTGTCTGCAGGTTTATTATTCTATGTATTTCCCTTTACTTACAGCCAATAACGCTGTTTTTGGCAGCTTGATGCGTTCTATGAAGCTGGTTTGTTATATATTGTTCACTAGTTCTAAAACACTTGAGTCCATATGGTGCAGATACATGTGTTTTGTTCAGAATATTTGTTTTTTTGTGCATTGTTATATTGAGGTAAATATACTAATAAATAGTTGAGTAAGTTCAATCTTTAGTTTAGTCTATTTTTTGCACAGTTTACGCCAAGACAAACACACGTCCATAGGAAAAAGGTAAAAATATACAATATACATACAATAGCAAAATATACTGTAGTTAGTGTCTGAAACTCAGCGGTAGAATTCAGAAGAGAGTTCTTCTGAAAGTGACACTGCCGGTTGCTGGTTTTGTGTGTTGTTGTATTTGACAGAGATATCACACACTTACATGTGGGGAGTGTGTTTACTGGTGTCGGCCTGGTGCTTGTGACGGTGTAATATTCTATTATAAGTTAAAGAAATGAACAGAGACAAACTGAATCTCTATGCTTCACTTTTTTATTTAAATACATGTAGTTACTATTTGTTGTAATTTTGCATTAAACATGTTCACAGATGCAGCTTAAATAAAGGAGGGAACGAGTGAACTTTGACTGCTTTATGCAACCTCTAAATATTGTTTGATTTAGCAGAATTTTTTATGTAAACATTAAATCAATAGTTATTTCCTAATGCCGGGTTCAAATCTAGAGACAAGAGAGAGAGAGAAAAAAAAGTGGACCACCCTAATATATATAGATACTATTACTTTACTACATTTGAGAGCAGGTATCTGTACTTTCTACTATGTTTTTTTTTTTATAAATGTTGGAGCAAACAAAAATACACAGCAGACTCTTTATTCTAACTCTAGCTGTTCAGTTCTGATGCACAAACTGCAGCACAAATCTGTATCACAACATCACAACATTTGGAGTTTTATTACATCTGAAACTGTGCAAAACACTTTTACTTTTTACTCTTTTAGTACATTATATGGGTACTTCAATTATTTTATTTAAAGGTGCACTGAGCAACTTTATGGGTGGAACGTCCACTACCTACTGGTCTCCATGGAGATATTAACACTTTACCTTGAATGCTCCATGGTATGACATTAAACATATACATCTACCGTATATTCATTGCGGGTGTTTCTATAGCTCAGAAATACAGAGATTCCTTCTGTGAACAGGGGAGACTCTCCACAGATCTGAACTGTAATGTAGTGCTGTAACCTGCTTGTCTCCCTCATGAGAGGTTTAATCTATACTGCGGAACATTCCAGACAAAGGAGTCCTTCTTCCATCACAGGTCAGGTCTACCTGAACTGGACGATTTGACCTATAATGAAAGTTTTGGGGGAGAAAGCGTAACCCAGACACAGGAAGAACATGCAAACTCCACACAGAGAGGGCTGCCTGGAGTCGAACTGTGAGGCGTGAATCCTACTCACAGAGAAAGGGTTAGTCCCAACTGACGCAACTCTCATGATGTCACTACGGCAAAAGTGAGTCACGTAACATTTAAACTGTAAATACTTGTAGATACTAGAACTAGGATTAAAACGAGATACTCATTTGAACAGGTATTGATACTAAAAATATTACTACAGTCACATTTAGAGGACAGAAGTGAGCCTTTCCTGAATGTCTTTAGAATGATGTTGAGCTGTATCAGAACAAGGATAAGAGCACCGAGACTACAGTAGTATAGACCCATGGAGAGTGTGGAACCTACTGCACCACTGAGGATAGGCTGAGATTAGGACTTTTAGGATATTTAGTTTTGGTCAATCTGCTGCCCAAAACTGCACACAATGCGAATAGGTAAACATGAAGTGAGAACAGAAAACAGGACATAGAACATCAAACTGTAAATACAGGCTGTTTGTGGTCAAATAAAATGACATCATTAAAGAACATCATCTAAATCAGCTCTACATACTGGCCCAACGTATGAGCCACCCAGTGACCTGGAGCAGTGTGGGGCAGTAACTAGTTACAAAGTAAAGGATGACTGTAATCAGATTACTTTTTTTTAGTAATGCAATAATGTAACTAGTTACAACAGAAAATTGAGTAATTAGATTACAGTTACTTTGCCTCATAAGTGAAAAATATGTGTTGTCCATTAGAAGTGTTATGACAGAAACAGAGGAACAGGAGCACAGAGGTCGTCCTCTGGTGTCAGACACAGATCAGATGTGAACCAAAACAGCACAAATATGAGTTATATTATCAAAATATATGATGATAAAAGTGTGTCGCCTCCACTTCACTATAACATCTACAACACAAATATGAGTTATATTATCAAAATATATGATCATAAAAGTGTGTGGCCTCCACTTCACTATAACATCTACAAAGTGGCATGAGCCTGAAGAGGCCACGCATTTCATACGGTGGTTTCTGAGCTTTGTGAAAGTAACTTATAGTAATCAAGTTACTTTTGAAATAAAGTAATCCCAGTAGTAATTGGATTATGAGTAATAAGTAGTAATCAGATTACTTTTGCAAAATAATCTGACCAACACTGCCCTGGATTCTATATAATGTGAAAAACACAGGTCGATTTGTACAAATGTGGACTGTGAGAGTGTGTGTCCCATAGCGCCCCCTATCAACAGTGTGCTATAAACAGTGTGGTGGTGGTGGTGGTGGTGGTAGCACCAGTACCAGAGCCAGAGGAGGCTGGGTGCTTCTGAATGCTTCTCTGTGGTGTATTGTCTCTGAACCTGCTCCTCTCGTGTTACACTGACAGATGATCTTCTTAAAGGCTTTACCTCTGTGTGAGACCAGGGCTAATCCCACCAGGTCCAAACCGGTTCTGGGCGGTCCACAGCACATGTAGACTGGACCTCACTGACCGCAACCTGCAAATCACCTGCTCCAGAAGGAGGGAGGGGGTGGATCATTAACCAACAACAAACTCTGCAACTCTGTGAAAGTACAATCGACAATCGCCTTCACGCTCGTCTGAGCGTGGGGCTTTGCCTCCGTCTGTTGTTACAGCAAGAATTCAAGTCAACTGAAAAATACAGTGTCTTTTGAATAGGGAAAGGACCTCACCAAATCCTTTATTATTATTATTATTATTATTATTATTATTATTATTATTATTATTATTATTATCAATAATAATAATAATAATAATAATAATAATGTTATATTCCTGTAATCCTCATTATTTGATTATTCCTTGTTCCAAATCTCATTGCTGTGTGACTGTGTATGTGACGACAGCGTCACTGTTACTGACTCCCAAAATTCTGCCGGCCTCCTGGACACAGTAGGCTGCATTCACATTAGACTTGGACTTAATACAATATATTATAATAACAAAGAGAAAAAAATATAAATGGTAATAATAAATTCTAAATAAGTACAAAAATATTCAGGAACTGGTGTCAAATAAGGCATAATTATTAGGGATGTAACAATAACGTAAATATGGTGATATCGTATCGTCAAAGGTCCTTTTCTCTTTGTTTAAATGAATAGTTCTGATGCAGAAATAACTAAATAAAAACAGAGGGAACTACATAGACCATAATCCTTTGCACCATTTCAGTGCAGACGACATGAAGAAATAACTGTTCTAAGCACTTTTACATCATTCTCTGGATTAAGTCTTGTGAAGGCATTTTTAGAGGGAAAAGGAGCAGATTCGCAGTTTTGTGCCTCCACAAAATATTGCAATAAATCTGGTACAGTGAGATGTTTATGGTGAAAATATGGTACAGAGAGATTTGGATATCGCTCCATCCCTAATGACAATAAAATTTGTATCAAATAACTGGTCAAAGCATTTTAGAATGTCTTAGAGTGTGTATAAAGTATTCATGGTCTATCATCCTCTCCTCTTCACCAGTTTGTTCACATCCGGACATCTGATCACAGCAGAACCCAAGGTGCAGTGAGAGGAGATTGAATCATTCCCTTCAGAAAAAACAGGTCAGACTTTTCTGTTCTGAATCTTGCCTCCATAACCATCAGAAATCCAACCACATATAACACATGTGTTCATGTATTTGTCTGTTGTTTGTCTGATTGTGCTCTGTTGTGTCTTAAGTACTTTTAGCCAACATATTATTTTTACTAAATATGATGTAATTGTAATATTGTTATGTACATTTTAATTTTACTCTTGTTCTTTTAGGGTGACTTTTAACATCTGTCTGGGGACTGCAGGTGAAAAACAGCCTTCTGGCCAACTCTGGCATATTGACAGAAATGTTTATGAATATGCACTGCCCCTGTAATAAAAAAATAAAAAAATAAAAATAAAAATAAAAATAAAAATAAAAATAAAAATAAAAATAAAAATAAATAAATAAATAAATAAATAAATAAATAAATAAATAAAAATGTCTGTCTTGTTATGTAGAATATCGTAATATCGTGAGGCACCCCACCATATCGTGAGCTTTCCCACGATATCACAATAAATATCGTACTGTGAGATTCATATCGTGACAATATCGTATCTTGAGACTTGGATATTGTTAAACCCCTTATAATGACTAAATACAATCAATCAATTAAATACTGTGCCACTTTAACTGTCGGCTTATAACTGGCGTGTGTGAAGTTTGCCCCATCAAACGCAAACCTACACAAAAACTATGTCAGTTGTTTGTGCTTCGTCTGTGCTGCAGAAAGTTTTGTTTGTGCTGCTTTCGTTTTGGAGAAATTAACGATTCTTTTATAGGTCAAATTGGGGTCAGTCCCCAGGAAGCTTCAAAATGCTCTAAAACTGTTCAAAATGGAGTCGTCGTTTGTGCAATTCTGGTTCTTAAGATATTTGCAGTTTTATTTTCAGTTCATGACGTCATCCAGCCCCTCAAAATGTGAAATAAAGCTCAAAACAGGAAGAAAATTATAGAAAACATTTGTATTTGGTTTGTGCTGTTTTGTGCTGTGACAATTTTCATTTGTGTGAGTTTACACTGCAAAAAACAAAATCTAATCAAGCTAAAATGACTTGGATTAAGAAAGTTTTAACATGATTTGAGTAAATTTCACTTGACAAGTCAAATGATCTGCCAGAGCAGTAAGATTTTTGCACTTAAAATATGAAAATACATCTTGCTACACTGAAAATAAGAAAAACAACAACTTTTTGCACTTAAAATAAGAAATAAAACCAATGTTGCTTGAATTAAGAAAAAAAAAAACACTTATTCCACTGGCAGATCATTTGACTTGTCAAGATAAATTCACTCAAATAAAGTAAAATGTTCTTACCTAGATATAGTTTTTTTTCCAGTGTATTTCTAAAATTATTAACAATTTTTTCTACGGTAATTATAGGACGTCATTTCCTTTCAGCTGATAACGGCAAACTCCGCAAAACTAGTGGCGATAAACAATCTGAGGCTGTGGAAAAGTCTGTATTATTATATAAAATATGAATCAAAAGCAAATTGCTAAAGACTGATACAGACTTTGACTCCATTTTGGCTGTTTTAGTGCATTTTGAAGCTTCCTGGGGGCTGACCCCAATTTGACCTGTAAAAGAATCGTTCATTTCTCCAAAACTAAAGAAGCACAAACAAAACTATTTCCAGCACAAACGAAGCACAAATGATTGACATAGTTTTCGTGTAGGTTTGCGTTTGATGGGGCCGACTTCACACAGGTAATAAAAGTATCTCAACAATATCCAGGATACAGCGCCCGTCCCTTCTCATGACACCATTTGTGGACGTTAATGTGATGAAACAAAAATAGCTTCGTTCTTAATCCTCATCCACAAACGGCACAATCAAAGAGCTGTTGTGCTGCAGGTTTCAGCGCTGTGTTCTGATGTTCTGAGGTTGTGTCGAGTCTAAACACAGGAGAACATGGAGGAAGGGGGAGGCGGTGGGGAGAGCGTCTTAAACAAACCGTTACAAAAGCATTCTTCACTCAGACGCATCAAACGAAGCCAGACAAATGAGCCCAAACCTAAATATTTATCTCTGAGGAGCGGCCAAGCTGATAATGGGAACAAGGAGCTATTTTAAAAGAGAAAGTTCTGTACTCAGATAGTGTCCTGGGTCACTATAGAGCAGGGCTTCTCAAACGGAGGTACGGGTACTGGGGTAAAATCATCTACAAGTTTATTTTAGGCTTGGAACAGTCCTGTTTTAGATCTGGAAGTCCACAGGAAGCCCAGATCTTGAAATGATGCTACATTTAGTCCAACAAACGACTGTAAAGGATCACAATGTAACTTTTCTGCCTGTCACCATGGAGATTGTATTGCTTTCCCCTGATCAATCTCCATGTAGACCCGCAGGCCAAGTTGTGGGTCAGGTCTGTAGAGTTTCCGGCGGGGCGTCCACTAACTGATACATACGTAATATTCCAAAGTAGGTCAACATATGTATCTCGCTGTGACTGGGGTGTCCTCTCCACAGAACTGACCTGTAACCACAGACTGTGTATATATATATGGACATAGCTAATCTGCTGCTGCATTCCAAATGGAAAGTGAGCATAGGGGCGCTGTGAGTCTTGTCATTTTGGTCTTAAAATGCTCGTATTATCCTGCTCTACATTATTCTGGTGTTTTTATGTCTCTATTTTATCCTATTTTATAAATCAACTCCTATATTCCAAAGTTGCTCTTATAACTGCTGCCTCGATGAGCTTCATTTGGCTGGAGCCGAACACTATGGGTGACATCACACTCCCTTAGTCCACTTCTTTATACAGTCTGTGTCGCAGAGTGACAAAGGTTTAATGCCATACTATGGAACATACCAGTCAAAAGAGACAAGCAGGTGGTAAATATGGAAGGAACGATATCCAAATATCTCAGTAGGATATTTATTGTGGTATTTTGTGGAAGCTAACAAACCTGTGAATGTGCTATTTTTTCCTCTTCATTTCAATTTCTATTGCTTTATTGTCACTGTCATATAAAATCACCAAATTACATTAGAGCCTCACAACAAACTGCACAGTCTGGTGCCAGCTGTACGAGCTCCAAGCCTGTGCGCTCCGCCGTCTGCATTCTCCTCTTAATTAATTCATTCATTAATCATTGCATTTATATAGCACCTTTCATAACACCCAAAGCGCTTTACACTTCATTCTTCATTCCCTCCACACTCAGTGTTGGTGAGATACTGTAGCCACAGCTGCCCTGGGGCAGACTGACAGAAGTGAGGCTCCAATCTGCACCATCACACACCACTCTCACACTAGGCAATGTGGGTGAAGTGTCTTGCCTAAGGACACAACAACAGTTTTTGTGACTGGCGCCCCCCTGTGGCACCTTGAATTTCCAGTGGTCCCCCATCCAAGGCTGAGCTTCTGAGATCTGATGAGATCAGACTTTGACAAACTGGTATGGCCACTAAACCTACTCCTCCCTGTTGTTTCCATTGGTGATGAAATGGTCCATTCGCTCAAAGTGTTTCCTCTGGAAGATCCTCTGCCACATTTGCTGCCACATACGGTGTAAAAAGCCTGTAGCATCTCAAATGTCCATGGTTAGCTCCTCCACTAGCTCCCTAGCAAGCCTTAAAATGTCTTGAAAAGACGAAATCCAAAGAATTTAAAGAATTTAGATTTAAAAGCACGTTTTTAAAATGTATGTATTAATTTTTTTATTGTGATATTAGAGACAGTACAAACAGTAAAATACATTAGACATTTTGACTTGACGGGACAGAGAGCGCAAACATGAAGGTTTGAAGGGTGATGAGACAATATGAAGGACAAGTGTGTGCTTGTGTGTGTGCGTGTGTGCTTGTGTGTGTGTGTAGGTGTGCTTGTGTGTGTGTGTGTGTGGTGCTTGTGTGTGTGTGTGTGTGCTTGTGTGTGTGTGTGTGCTTGTGTGTGTGTGTAGGTGTGCTTGTGTGTGTGTGAGTGTATTAGTAGGTAAGTAATAAAACAGAAGAGATGTAAGAGGGTAAGGGCGGGAGGGAAAACAAAACAAAAAATAAGAAAAAGGGGAAAAAGATACTTGTAATGAATAATTCTTTACTTATAAATAACTGTTATATACACTTTAAAAAAGTGCATTTCTCCTCACCAAATCAGAGCAAAGGATCATGGTCTATGTAGTCCCCTCTGTTTTTTTCTAGCTATTTCTTTACCACAACTCTTCATTTAAGCAAAAAAAAAAGTGATTTGATATTTTGTGATGCACCACGATGAAGCTGGGGATGCCCTCACTTCATCCTCAGTGAACCGTACGTCCTATCCAATATTGCGATGACTTTGCAACACTTTTATTATGTAAGCCAGACAATAAACTTTCCGTGACAACTATCAGCTCTGGACTTTGCTTCCTGCTAACACCATCAATAGAAACACCAATTGGAAAAGCCCATTGGAGATCCTAATACTAATTGCTACTTCCCCAATAACCTCACCCTGTGTTTTATCCTCAGTCCCGTTGACCTGGCAGCTGTTACACTCGTCACTGTTCTTCACCCTCGCTGACCGTAAAGCCACCACGGCGCCCCCTATCCTCCGCCCCGGCCCTGTGGCGTAGAGCGTGACGTTTGGAAGTGGAGATAGCCATCGACAGAGGGGCAATTGGGCCTTATCTACTTCCTGTCTACGCAAATGGACTTCCTGCGATGAGAGAGCGGCGGGCGGCGGCGGCTGAGCTTATGTGGCAGCTGTGGAAAGTGTTAGTTAGCTAATTTTGTGTGTAAACAAAGGCGGGCAGCGATTAAAGAGGGCGTTTCTGTGTCAATATTGCTCAGACTGAAGTGGAAGGTGCAAGTCCAGCTCCTCTGATTGCAAATTGTGTCGGCGTTAATAAGGAAGTCCTGAGCAGTGGGCGACCTCAACATTTCTCATGAGTTCACACAGTTCTCAGAGTGTAGTGGGCGTGGTACGCGGGGGTACGCCGTTCACCCACTTCTCCTGACGTGAAATATAAAAAATAACAAATATTTAATAGCCACAACTTAAATGTCAAACCAGAGCTGTTGGCAATGGTGAAAACAACCTGCAAAGGTTGTATAAACCAGATCTAAACCAGGTCTAAACCAGGACTGTACCAGGACTAAACCAGGACTAAACCAGGTCTAAACCAAGACTAAACCAGAACTAAATCAGGACGCAGGTTGGGTGACCGCAGGCAAAAGGACTGGCGCAGATTTCCGCACCCCACGGAGCTGAGCAGCTTTCGCCTGATCGTACTTTGCGCACATACTGCTCCACAGACTCGGGTTCTCTGTCTCGCTTTCAAGTCCAAGATTAGTCCTGGTTTAGTTCTTGTTTAGTTCTGGTTTAGTCTTAGTTTAGTCCTGGTTTAGTCCTGGTTTAGACCTGTTACAGACCTGATTTAGTCCTGGTTCAATTCTGGTTTAGTCCTGGAGCAGTCCCGGAGCAGTCCTGGTTCAGTCCTGGAGCAGTCCTGGTTCAGTCTGTATGTGGTGCAAAAGTTCGACATCTCGATCCATGTTTATTCTGGGACACAAAGTGAAATTCTCACAGCTTCAACTTCAGCAGCGTGGAGGTGGTGGAGCTCCGTGAGCTTCACCGTTCACGATATGGACTGAAGACACGTGGAAAAGAAAAAAGGAGTCTATCCCTGAATCGACGCTTTGATAATGCATGTTAGTAACATGATTCTGCATCATTTTGAGTAATAAACATCAAATATTGCTATTTTTTACTGGGCTGGCGCCTTTATGTTCGTACTGAAAGAGAGTTTTTTTAATAAACAAAAAATGTACAGTATATGACTCAGATGGCTTAAAAACATATATGATCATCTTGTTTTTTCAATGCAGGTCTCTTCTCAAGGATACTGACCCAAACTCTGTCACTTTCAATATAGAAATTCAAGCATCTAACAAGAAAAGACTTCACACATGAATCAAACAGGGAGAAAGGCCTTCACAGAGCACTGACTGTATGAACATCTTATAGTTTACAGGATACCCAGGGACAATGCATATTAAAAGACAAAGATAGTGCAAAAGAAAAACATCCACTTGTAAATATGCACAATTGTAGGCAAAGATAATTGAAAATAAATCGGCAATGTTTTTTTTAGATGTTGGACTGAAAGAGCTCAGAGAAACACACGAACACGTGGGATTCTGTGTGAGCTGCTTTGTACATGTCAATTTTCAATAGAGAAATGTGTCAGACTGATTATAAAACACTGATGCATGTTTAGTCATTCCAGAAAAATATCATATAGCATTCTAATTCAACTGCAGCTCTGTTTCCTTCCCAGGACCGGTTCAAACCAACTCTAAAGCTTATCTGCAAAGCTGAGCTGTTCTTTCCATCCTATCTCATTTACAATAAACTCTTTTATCATTTTTATTGAAAAGTCACATTTATCTGAAGCTCCATAAAACCAGTTTCTTGCTGGAAGTGAGAATCACAAACACACTGACTTCATATTGACTAAAGAGTTCAGAGTCCATATGACCTAACCCAGTGGTGACACAGCTGTGTTTGGGACATGCACCCACTGGCCTGTTACATCTTATCTTATCTATACAGCCTAAGCCGTTATTATAACAGCTCACAGATAAAGCTCTGGGAACCCTGAGTAAAGGAGTGCTGCAGTTACATGGTTGTTAGAAACATATGAAGTATAGATAATAGTCTGGTGGATTTACAGGCTCAGTGAAATGACAGTAAACACAGCATAAATACAGAGTTACATGTAAATACAGAGACAGTGAGAAAGTATGGAGACTACATGATGGTTCCATGAGGAACTTTGCTTCAGTTTGAACTCTGAGCTCCTCCATTTTGTCACTTCTTTCAAATATGGCACCAGGATGCAGGTGCAGGAATTTGAATAATTCAAAGTAAGGAGAGCTCAGACCTCACAACGTGCAGGTGGAGGCACCAGCAGGAGCACTGTGGTGCTCTAAATGTCAGAGCCAACCGCAAACCTTTTCCTTTAATAAATAGGTATTTACAGATTTAAAGATATGTTGTGAACACGTGCTCTGGAGCTTCACTAACACAAGAGCAGAGCACATCTAGTGAGAGACTGTCACCTCACAGCTAAACCGCTCCAACACTGCAGGCTCAGCTGGACCTGCACCCGCTCAAATTACATTTGAGTCAATAGTGATTCATCTTGCAGCCCTGGGTGCTTCTACACTTCAAGAATGTGCATATGTAGACAAAACACAAAGAGGTTCAGAGGTCTGCAAGGTCCTTCTCACAACAACAAAAAACTGACCAGTATCAGCTGTTTATAAAGTGAAGGCGAGCGAGTGCAGTTTATATTATACACTGAGATAAATGCTGAACTTTGTCCCTGGGAATCCCAAACTACTTTGAACAAGTCATTCTAAACTTGTTTATTCTGCAGTTTAAAGACAACATCTGATCCTCCCTGAAGCGCCTCAAAATGATCATGTCTACTGTACATTGAAGGTTAAAGTTTGCTTTCGAAAATCACCAACACAAAATAGGACAGTGCAGTGGACCGTCCTGACCCACCCTATTTTTATGCAATCACTGGGCCCCTTCCTTTTATCAATTACATCACATATCTTGCTCAAGGGCAGCACAGCATTATGCAGTGTCAGTAACCGGGATCAAACCAACAACTCATCAGTGTGCACACAACCTTTGCCCTGTAGGTCAAAGGGGAACCCCGTAGCCTCAGTGTCCAACATCACTTCTCACCGATCTGTCCAATCTGCAAATCCCTTTTAAATAAACCGTGCAGACTCGGACATAAAAGCAGCAAAAATAGCGTGTCAGCTTTGTCATTGTGGCACAGAATCGGGGCCAGCACCTGAGCGGAGGAGAGGGGGAGGCCGGGGGGAGGACAGGACGGAGGGCTGAGGTCCAGAACAATAGAGAGTCCTTGTAATGGCTCCGGACTGAGACACCAAGTCTGCAAGACCTCCCCACAGGAAAGGCCAGACTGTACGGCTTACACAATACAACCGAGCCCACCGAGCGCTGGACCGACGGCTGGACAGAGGGAAGAGGGGGACTGGAGAGCGGTGGTCCAGAGATAAGGCACAAATCGCACTGTTGATATTAAAGGTTTGAGTTTGAAAACGAGATTCTGAACCGAGGCCAAAAGATAAGATTAAGAAGGCGAGCGCTCACACTTGAAATCTGTCCAGGCGCGTCCGGATTCAAACAGTTTCAAACAATACGAGTGAGGTAATATATCACAGAGTATGCTTGTTTATGCGATTTGACTTGCAGTACTTGCCTGCTCTGCCCGGAATGTGCCGCAGTATGACATTAAACAGCTCTACCTTACATTTATTCAATTACAGGTGGTTTTATAGCTCAAAAATAGCGGCAAATACAGGTATTCTGACCTGTAACCAGCTTGGCGTGTAGTGATGGGGGCAAGTTCTTAACTTCCATGTAAAACGCCAATTTGCTTCACACTGAAGAAGCTTAACACCACTTTAACCCATCTTACAACAGCCATGAGTCTAACAAACAAAACGCTCTGCCTGGTTCACTCATTAGTGTCTGGAAACATTAGAAAACAACTTTATAAGCAGCCTTACACTTACCTCTGTTGATTTCCCACTGCACATGCGAAAGCCCAAAAGACTCGATTGTCGACTCCAGCGGCGGCGAGAGGCTCAAGCCGCCAGAGGGAACAAGTGAAGATCGACTACTGACGGTGAAGAAGAGAGAAACTGAAAGTTGATGAAAGAAAATGGTTTGGGAATGTATTTTTTTTAGCATTTTTAAAAAATATAATTCACTAGTAAATAAATGGGATTAGAAACAACATTGGCAATGTTTCCAGACATTAATGAGTGAACCAGGCAGAGCATTTTGTTTGTTAGACTCGTGGCTGTTGTAAGATGGGTTAAAGTGGTGTTAAGCTTCTTCAGTGTGAAGCAAATTGATGTTTTACGTGAAAGTTAAGAACTTGCCCCCATCACTCTGCTAGTGTGTTGTTTTGACAGACTCACTGCCACAGCGAGATCTCCGCCGAGGCAACACTGATCTGTGCTGTTTTTTGGCTTCTGACAGAATCCAACCGCCTCTAGAAATGGACTTTAGCTTCAAATGTGCCGGAGTTCCCCTTTAAGCCATGTTCTAATGTTGTTTCCTCCTCAAAAACAGACCTTGTGTTTTGTTTCATTCAGACATGTTTGAGTAATCCTTTCTTATTCGTCTGTCTACATCTCCAAAGCTGAAAATGCTCTGTTCCACCTTGTGATGTCATGAAATGGTTTTCACGTTAGAGTTCATTTTATTTATACATTAAAAAAGGTATGAAGGCACAACATACAGTCTCAATACTCTCAGAACAAGTACATTTACCAAAGAAGCATGATATTCAGTATTAGTTAACAGGAACTTTTTACTTTTACTTTTGTTTCAGTAGAGATGGTCACTTCCAGAACTGAAATGATCCAAATGAGTGAAGGCGTGTGGAGTTTAAAAACACAATGGAGCACTTCCTGTATTACCACATGACATCACAAGGCATAACAAAGTGTTTTCAGTTTGAGAGAAGAACTCAGGCTAAATCTGCAGAGTTTGTGATGAGGAAGCAGAGTCATAACTGAAGAAAATTGTGTAATGTGGGGTTTTGAATGTCTATTGCACATTTTGGTCTCAAGTTTTTCTTGGAAATCATGAACATAAAACGAAGAACAATGCAGACCCGTCCTAACCCCACCCAGAGGAACATCTCGTCTCCACCCAACTGTGTCACTAAACGATTTTAGTCAATGAGAAATAACAAGTACACATGTTCTGTTTGGCCTGGTGAAGACAGAGGTTTAATACCACACTGTACCGGATGTTTGCCAAGATTCCAACCATTATTGCCAAGGAGAAAAGCCAAAACATGCACTGTAGGTGTGAAAGTGGTGTGTGTGTGAGTCTTGGTGGTAGCTTACACCATTGGGTCTGGAGTGAATGAACTATGCTCTGTTAATAATGCTCTGTAAAGCGTCTTTGAGGACATGTGCCTGTGAAAAAGCGCTATAGCTGTTGTTGTAAGGCGACCTTCAGTGTCCAGAAAGGTGCCAAATAAATAAAATGCATTATTATTATTATTATTATTATTATTATTATTATTATAAAAGCAGGTAAAATATAAATGAAAAAAAAATAATTATTGATGTATATTTTTTGCTCATGCATTTTTCTTGGCATAAATTTAAACTGAACAACAAAAAATCTGACCATTAACATAAAGGAGTCAATGAGGTGTAAGACTTTTCAACAGAATATATGAGTTTCTATTGAACTTTTTCAAATATTTACAGTGTCCGGTGCATAAATCTATGTTTAACATTTATATGAAGCATTTTTGGTGTTTCTTTACAGTATGTACATGAATTGGCTACTACCTTAAAAAATGGCATGTGGTGCAACCGAGAATAACCTTAAAATTATGAATATGAAGTGTATAAAAACAAACTGTTGCATTTCTTTAGATTTTTATGCATATTGATATTTTCTTTTGCTCCAATATGACAGTCACCTGTTTGTGTTTGATGAACAAACTAAAGTGTAAAAAGCATCAAATGAAGAAAAATTCCTAAAGAATCCCATTCACCCAAGTCGACTCTGTCTGTTATTCAAACTCCAGCCACAGAATTCCTGCTGTTATTAGTTGCACCACATGATGCACGGTCGCACCACATGATATTTTAACACTAAGCACAAAAAACATGCAGAATAATAATAATAAGGAAATTGCAATTGGACAGAAAATTTTGGCGTCTTGTCATTGACCCAAATCATAGTCCGTATACTGTATCCCAACCACTGTCTTGTCTTTGCTGCATGAACAAAAGGAACGGGAAGAAGTCTAATAAATCCTGCTCCTTTATTTCTGATACTGGACGTATTACCATCATTACTTATTACAAACTTTAGTGATCCACAAGGGAAAAAAACATAAATGATGTTTTTTTCCCCCTTGTGGATCACTAAAGTTTGTTTAAGTCTAAGTTGGACCCTCCTTCAGGAAAGTGTTATGAAAATCTTTACATAATCATAAGTGAGGGTTCGCTTGAGGACTTTGAAACTACAACAGACACTTAGTCCTAATCTGTCTCCTTTAATTATGTCTTTCCATCTTTCTCGAATTCAACTTTCTTCCATATGTTATTTTGACTTCTAATGCGTTGTGCCTGACTCGTCTTGTTTCGGACCTAAGCTCCTGTTTGTGAATCTCTTGGTGGTATATTTGCTCTGGAATCAATCAGACTCTTTGATTTATGACAACTTCTCAGTTTTGTTCTTTATACTTTAGAAATTCCACAACAAAAGAAAACTAAGCTGTTGTGCATAACAGTGAAGATTTCTGTTTGCAACTGATTCATATTTGTGACTGAAATGAAATGTTCTCTCAGTGTTAATGGATGTAAGAGAATTTAAGTAATGTATCCTCCACGTACATCTCTCAGTTTAACATTGACTCACAAAAGCTATATTTACAACATGATCTTCTCCTCGCACCATGGGCATACCACAATATAAATTGTGGCATATTTCTGTCTAACTGGAGTCTACTGGCCTTCATAATCTCTAAATGTGTCTAACTGGAGTCTACTGGCCTTCATAGTCTCTAAATGTGTCTAACTGGAGTCTACTGCCCTTCATAGTCTCTAAATGCTGTTTAACTGGAGTCTACTGGCCTTCATAGTCTCTAAATGTGTCTAACTGGAGTCTACTGGCCTTCATAGTCTCTAAATGTGTCTAACTGGAGTCTACTGGCCTTCATAGTCTCTAAATGCTGTTTAACTGGAGTCTACTGGCCTTCATAGTCTCTAAATGTGTCTAACTGGAGTCTACTGGCCTTCATAGTCTCTAAATGCTGTTTAACTGGAGTCTACTGGCCTTCATAGTCTCTAAATGCTGTTTAACTGGAGTCTACTGGCCTTCATAGTCTCTAAATGTGTCTAACTGGAGTCTACTGGCCTTCATAGTCTCTAAATGTGTCTAACTGGAGTCTACTGGCCTTCATAGTCTCTAAATGTGTCTAACTGGAGTCTACTGACCTTCATAGTCTCCCCACACTTGCTTTATAAACCTCCTCCTTTGGAAGCAGAGTCAAGGGGCTTGAACACTCAAAGATCAGACTATGTTCTCTTTTGAAATCAGACTATATTGACTTTTGAGATCACCCCGGGCCTGTATTACTGATGATAAATAAACTTCTGCTTAAGACGTCCAGTTGGTCTCCAGCCTTTTATTTCCACCCTTTCTTAGACAAGCAGAAAACTTAAAGACTGATATACACTTTTCTGCATCCTGAGAAAACTCCATGGAGATGTTGTTGCTTTGTCCAGAATGTTCCACAGCAGAGACTAAACCGATCCATCTCAAGGGATACAACAATACGCTACTTTACAGGTCAGATCTGTGCAGTGTCGCCCCAATTCGTAGAGGGAATGATTGTATTTTTGAACAATGGAAACACCTGTAATGAATAAATGCAAGATAGATGTGTTTTAAGTTATACTGTGGAACATTCCAGCAAAAGCAATAATATCTCCATGGAGACAAGCAGGTGATGGACCGTCCAACAGAAAAGTTGGATTTCAAATGTTGAAACTAAATATTATGATGTATTTTTAAATTGGAGGCATTATATAAACTCAACCTTTTATGAGCTCTTCTATGTTATAACATTATTCCCCCATCAAAAACATACCTGAAATTAGTTTAGACGTCATCCATGCATGTTTAAATAATCTAGTGATCTCTCCCACACCCTATTCGAACCCTCCTTATGCACACGCACTCCCACACAACAATTCTCCATAAATAGACTAAACCATGATAAAATAAATAAATAAATAAATACACTACAACTTCACAAACCTGATGTGTGTGCAGTCATTTCATGACAGGAAGGCGCAGGCTTACTGGACTTTTTGCTTTTGGAATATTGTGTTTTCAAAAGGTAACATGGTGATGGGAGTGTATATAATACTCCAGCAAAGTGTAGTAGTTTAAATATGACATTGGGCTACAAAATAAAATGACATGTCATATTGTACAGTTCATTTTCCAGTATATTGTTACTTAAAGGCCCATATGATGCTGTTTTCTGATCTTAGTTATAATGTTTCCTCATCACAAACACGCCTAGAGCTGTGTTCAACAAAAACTGTTTTTGAGGAGGAAACAACACATGACGCTCACAAGAGTCAATTTTGCGCAATATTTTACATAAGGAAACAACATGAAACACATCGTTGTTTCTGTGCGTAACTCAAACCCTAAGTGCTTGTTTAATAACCAGGACAGGCCGGTCAGAGGGAGAGGTCAGGGCGGTCCTATCTGCTCACACAGCACTGATCAGATAAAGAACAGTCATTTATTTACTAACATGTGCTGGTTTAAAGGTGTTTTATGTAATGGTCAGTGCAGGGTCAGGAGCACACGGTCAGGTTCAAAGTGTCAGGTGCAAACAGGTTTGAATGGTTTGTATATACAACACTGTAGCCTGTCTGTTTACCAGTGCTGGAAAAAGTAGTTTTGTTACTTAAGTCCAAATACAGATGCCAGAGCAAAGAAAACTCAAATAAAAGCATCACATGAAAAAATCAACTTAAGTTTTTTTTTTTCTAGCTGTTTTTATTTATATTTTATACATATATAAATATGTTAAAACTAATAAACCCTCATCTTTTCTAGCAGGTTCTGGAGTTGTGTTTTGTTTCATTCAAATTCTGCGTATTTAGGCTGAGTTCTCCTCCCAAACTGAAAACACTCTGTTCCACCTTGTGATGTCATAAGGTAATACAGGAATTGCTCCACTGTGTTTTTAAACTCCATACAACTATGGATACCGGAGCCAAAAACACTCAAGTAAGAGTGAAAGAGAAAAATCTATCTAACAAAAAAATATTGAAGTATTTAAAGTACTTAAATTCAATCTATATATTTTTTCTACCTATTTATATATATATATATATATATATATATATATATATATATATATATATATATATATATGTTAAAAAGTCAAACCCTCAGCCTTTTCAGCAGATCTTAAAGTATAATAGAAAATATTTTTACTTTTCAGTCGTGTACAGATACTGCTTTCAAATGTAGTGAAGTAAAAGTATACAATATACACTTTAAAATCTACTTCAAGAAGTATTGTGTAACTTTTCTGGTGGATTGGTGCCTGTTATTGCTCTTCTGGAATGTTTCACAGTACGGCATTAAACATTTTCTAGTTAGTGACAGGTCAGATCTGTGGAGAGGCGACCCTGCTCACTGGCAAAATTCTAGGTATTTTTGAGCTATAAACGCACCTGTAATTGAATAAATGTAAAGTAGAGCTGTTTAATGTCACACTGTGGGACATTCCAGGCAAAGCAATGACATCTCCATAGAAACAAGCAGGTGACGGACGCCCAACCAAAAAGTTACAATTTTTTTACTTAAATTCAGTGCTTTGCTGCTTTTACTTTGTTACATTCCACCACTGCTGTTGGGTTACATGTGTGCGGAATGAAAAGAAGGCTGATATAATAATAATAATAATAATAATAATAATAATAATAATAATAATAATAATAATAATAATAATAATAATAATAATAAAACAACAGTAATCTATTAAGGGCTTTTAAATAATTGTAGAATGTTGGTCTATCATAAAAAAATGAATTAAAAAAATTCATGAATGAGTGAATAAAATGGAACTCTTGAAGAAATAGCCAGATATATGGAATTTTGAAGCTTTTTATTTTGTTATTTTATTTTATTAATTTAATTTTTTTATTTGTACTTTATTACATTTTTATCTTTATTTTATGTTATTTTATTTTAGTAATTTTATTTTATTCATTTTTTATTTTATCAAATTTTATTTTTTATTTTATATTGTTATGATTTTTTTTTTTCTTAAACAAGTTTGGAGTTTTTTGTTTTTTGTTTGTTTATTGTTTTCTTTTGAGTTTATTTTTGTTTACTATGGTCCATATGTGTCATTCATAGTTTTGATGCCTTCAGTGAGAATCTACAATGGAAATAATCACGGACATAAAGAAGAAAATACTCAACTTTTGACTGGTCGTGTGGTGGAAAACAAAATGACGGCAGATCTTCGTGTTAGTTTTGGCGACCCAGATCTGTTTAGAAGACGGAGATGGATCTGCGGTTTATTTATGACCACGTCTTCTTTGTAGTGGCTCCAAACGCTGATAGTTTTGGAGGTTTTTGAGTGGACACTTGACTTTTATTACAACCCCGATGACTAAGCACAGCACAGCCCTGAGTCCTGGACAGTTCCACTCAGTCACAGTTCTGTTGTGTAACCTATTGTTTACGCACAGTCAAAAGAGCCATCTCTTTTCATAGATTTTTTAATTCACAATTTATTCAGTGTTTTTTCTGCATATAAGTCACAATATATATATATGCACTTTTTTTTTCGTATATAAAATTTATATCAATGTAAAAGGTACTTGGAAAAAAAAATAATGAAAGAAAGCCTATGCCTATGTCATAGAGGTATGTCATCAGAGGTATAATACTCCCTAAAATAGACGTATAATACTCCCTACAATAGAGGTATAATACTCCCTACGATAGAAGCAAAGCCAGTTCTGAACAGATACTGCCTTATGGAGCTCAACAGTGATCACCTGCTCCATTTCCAGAAGTAAATCTTCCACTTATTTTTCCCAGAGACTTTTCGGAAAAAAAATTAATATTAAGAGCTCAAAGACATCAAACACAACCACGTACATTAACTTATATCCATAATGTGGTTGTTTTAAGTCCAAAAAGCCACTTTGAAGATAGAAAATTCACAAGAAAATTAAGAAATTTATTCATATCGCAACTATTAACCAATGTATGTATCATTGTTCAGTCAGTATCACTACATTTTAACAAATTAACCACACTTGAAATCTGTTCACTTTTTACTCTTAAAGCTGCACTGTGGAACTTTCTGGTTTGAGTTTCCATCACCTGCTTGTTGCTTGCTTGTATATGTCTTTGCTCTGTCTGGAATGTTCCACAGTGTGACATTAAACAGCTCTACTTTACATTTAATCAGTTACTAGTGGTTTTATAGCTCAAAAAAAAGGCATTCTGACTGTGAACGGGGTCGCCTCTCCACAGATCTGGCCTGTAACTCGGTCTGGTTTGGTCTCCATGAAGATAAAAAGATTTAAAGTCATATTGTGAAACATTCCAGACAAAGCAAAAACATTTGATCTGATTGCCTCCAACTGAAAGAGATTTTTATGCATTTCTGTTTTCGGTGCGGTTTGTAATTTCACTGTGTTCTTTCTGTGTTCGTGAACGTGGGATCGAGTGAACTCCTGTGCTGTTATTGTAGAAGAAGCACAGAGGCGTCAGAGGTCAACTCGGTGACGTCCTCTCAGAGCGGGGGAGCAGATTCCACAGAGACAAATCGGAATCTGACTCATCCAAAAACAACAGGCCTCTCCACAGACGGACGGGGACGAGCGCTCATCCTTACTCAGCGTTTGTTACCAAAGACAGAGCCAACAGCTGTCATGTAAATACACAGGAAGTTCAGAAGTTATAATGCGGAACAGAGCATTTTGAGCTTTGGAGATGTACACGGGCTAAAAATAAAGGATTGTGAATGAAACAAAACACAACTGGGTTTGTTTTTGAGGAGGCAGCAGTGTTCTAACATGACTTATCACTCATAAGAGTCAATTTTGTGCAATATAAGACCTTTAAAGATCCACTACGTCACTTTTCAGATGGACGCTACTGCTTGTCTTCAGTGAGTGTTATTCCTTTGCCTCAGTATGACCTGCGTGAAGTTGGCCCCATCAAGCTCAAACCTACACAAAACTATGTCAGTCGTTTCTACTTCGTTTGTACTGCGAAATGTTTCGTTTGTGCTTCTTTTGTTTTGGAGAAATGAACGATTCTTTAATAGGTCAAATTGGGGTCAGCCCCTCAGGAAGCTTCAAAATGCACTAAAACAGTTCAAAATTGTGCTGTTTTGTGCGGCAAAAAGTTTCGTTTGTGCTGCTTTCGTTTTTGAGAAATGAACGATTCTTTTATAAGTCAAATTGGGGTCAGCCACAGGAAGCTTCAAAAAGCTCTACAACAGTGTGGAATGGTGTCAATCGTTTGTGCTGCAAAAAGTTTTGTTGGTTCTTAAGATATTTGTAGGTTGGGCCAATGACGTCATCCAGCCCCTCAAAATGCAAAACAGCCTCAAAACAGGCAGAAAATTAAAGAAAATGTTTGTATTTCATTTGTGCTGTTTTGTGCTGTGACAATTTTCATTTGAGTGTATTTCTGAAATGATTCATTATAGTCATTTCTGCTCAGCTGACGGCAGTGACTTTAGCAAAACTCTGCAAAACTAGTGAAGGTAAACGATCTCAGGATGCAGAAAAGTGTATATCAGTCTTTAGTAATTTGCTTTTGATTCATATTTTATAAAATAACAGACTTTTCCACTGCCTGAGATCGTTTATCGCCTTTAGTTTTTGAGCGGAAATGACGCCCTATAATTACCGCAGACATAATAATGAATAACTTTAGAAATATACTCACTGTGTGTGTGTGTGCGGTATCCCACAAAGTGCTCCACTGTGTTTTTAAACTCCACACACCTTCACTAGAATCATTTGGATCATTTCAGCCCTGGAATTGCTCATCTCTACTGAACTAAAGGTAACTGTTAACTTGAAAACTACCACTTCATGACATCATAAAGTGAAACAGAGCATTTTGAGCTTGTAGACAGACTAATCATAAAGGATTACTTTAAAGTGTGAATGAAACAAAACACAACTCCAGGTCTGTTTTTGAGGAGGTAACAATATTATCACAGAACCTTTAACCTTCTACATTATGTCTGTACTGGGGCAAGACAAACTTTGCTCACATACACAGAAATGGCACAGGGTCTGTAACATGTTTAACTGATTGGTTAGAACAGGGGTGTCAAACTCATTTTGATCCGGGGGCCGTATGCAAACTACTTTGGTCCCAAAAGAGCCGGATCAGAAAACTCAGTTCTCTCTTCAAGTTATCGTATTTTTCTCCGTGTCTCGTAGTGGTGTTTAAGATTATATTCCTCGAGCAACGCCACTTGTTCCAAACACACTGAGCACAGATTTCCCATTCACCTCTGTCAACAAATAAGAATTAGACTATTTTTCTTGGGAAATCCTGAACTCAGCATCTGCTTTTCTCATTTCGACAGTCAAAACGATCGTCCTTTAAGAGCGTTTGGAAAGAGGAAAGTCTTCATTTGTGCTGCCCTGGTGGGAGTCGCAATGTACAGAAACGCCGGAGACGCTGCTATGCTAAACGGTGCAGAAAATTAACAGAAAAATCTGAAAATTTTAAGTATTTTAATAGAAAAATCAGCTGAGGGCCAGATTAAAGGTCTTGGAGGGCCGGATCTGGCCCCCGGGCCGCATGTTTGACACATATGGGTTAGAGCATACAGACCTGACAGCAGTAGGTTATGACAGGGCCGCCACAAGAGCCATGAGGGGGCGGGAATTGAACCATCAAATGCAGCGAGGCATCAGGGAGTCCTTGAGAGTTTGAAGGTGACAGTGAACAGAAGGGACAGGCAGGTTACAACAGCGTCAGGTCGGACTGAGACGAGTGGTCAGCTTGACAATACGGCAGTGGCACAGGCAGGAATCCAAATCCACTTTATTTTTTTCGATAACACATTTTATCAACTGAACAGTTTCCAAACATATATAAAGAAAACATTTAAAAAAAAACACAATATAGGGTTTAAATGCTCAATTTAACCTAGCCAGCCAGCAAATTCATAAAATAGCAATAAATAATCAATCAATAATTACAATCAAATAAAAATGTAAATAAAATGGATTTCCGCCAACTTCCCGGTCTGATCCCTGCAGCAAAAATAGCCAAGAAGTCTATTTGTGATGTGACGTGTTTTGTTTCATTTATACATGTTTGAGTAGCTTCATATTATTAGTCTGTTTACATCTCCAAAGCTCAGAATGCTCTGTTCCACTTTGTGATGTCATGTTGTAATAGTTTTGTAATTAACTTCTACACAGCAGAAAGTGGAGTGTTAAAATTGACCCTCACAAAATCTATTTAACATTTTCTCAGGGTTTATATGAGTCCAGTCTGTTCTAGATTTAAATTAACATAGTTCTATTAATGTTTTGAGAGTAAACAGATAAAACTTTGTAGGGTTATCCTGATTTAACTAAACAACACACAGAGATGTTTAATTTGACACTTTATTTTAGTTAATTTTAAATGCAATTATGTACAAAACTGGTTCCAACTGGTCTTCGAGAGTCTGAAGTGGTGGGTGGGAGGTGCCAAATTAACACTAAGGGAAGTTGAATTAACTTCAGCCATATCAACTCTGGCAAATAACCCCAACTCAAACCCCCATTTAACTTTCAAAGAGTTAAAATAACACTCCACAGGGAACACCGGTGACCCCACTATTTCAAGGGACCAGAACTCCTTGATACTTTGTGCAATTTTAATCATTCAAACTTCCCCTGAAAGCTGTGAAACGGGGCTTGAAACGAGTTGAAGAAAATGCAATTCCTTTTTGGCCTTTTCGTCTTATAACACACAGTTTTAGGTATTTAATTACATAACCCCAACCCCAAGAATGGGTGTAAATTTTTCTCACATAGGGCATTCTTTGACACAATTATTGTCAAAAATAGACTATTTAATTCAATTCAGTCTTTATTAAGAACACATAATATCTGGTTCACAGTAAGCAAGTATGTAAAAGAATAAGAATAATCATAGAAAAAAGTAAAACAGACAAAAAAGACCAGGTGTTTCAATAAATGTAGCTCTTATTATAGGGTTAAAAACATCCCAGAAATTTTAACCCTCCAGTTTTTACTGTGTACATTTTATCTTTAGTTCAGTAGAGATGAACAGTTCCAGATCTGAAACCATCCAAATGATTCTATTGAAGGTGTGTGGGGTTTAAAAACACAGTGGAGCACTTCCTGTATTACCATATGATGACATCACAAGGTGGAACAGAGTGTTTGAGAGTTTGAGAGAAGAACTTAAAATACAACTCCAGGTCTGTTTGTGACGAGGAAACAACATTAGAACAGTTCAGAAAATAGAGTTATATGGGCCATTTAAGTTTATTATTCTCATTATCTCGTATATATTTTATTTTATTTATCTTAACATGCTCATATTCTACTGCCTTTATTTGAATTGATCATTTTTTTGACATTTTAAAGTTGGATTTAGATCGCAGAAAAAAAAAACCCTCTTCCTCAAGGATCTACAGTGAAAAAGAGAGAAATGTGGGAACCTGTTATTTCAGCGCAGACAAAGATAATCCCAGAATATTTTAAAGCCATTTTGAGAATCGAACTGCACCAGGAATTCCTAAATGACATAATTGGAGGTGTAACGCCGTCTGTTTCTGTTTGTTTACGTGTGTTGACATGACAACAGAAAAATGACAGGCTCAGACGTTATACCGTGTCATTTGAAGAGAACTTTGCGTGAGTGTAAAGGTGGTACTTACCCGAGCTAAACCAAATATTTCAAAACATAATTAAGGTTGTTTGTTTAAAATGGTGGCAGTTCACATTAGCAAGAAGCAGATTTTATTTTTAATTTGTGAAAAGTTATGAACATTTAAAAATCTTAAACTACTACCAGAGCTCTCCACCCCCTTCCAAGTAACTCGCCAAGGGATTTCTCATTTATACCTGTTGGTTTTAAGAACTACACTGCTAAAATGAGGAGCTCTCTGGCATTTTGTGTTTTGTTTCTATTGCGTAAGAATGGGAAATACTTGACAGTTCTACTTGCGTCAGTCCAAGACCAGTTCTGGACTAAATGACCTGCAGATTAATCCACTATTTGGACGTCTAACTACTCTATGACCCCAGTTGGACGTCAATCTGTAGTTAAACATTTGAACTGTGGACTACGGCCACGTTCAGACTGCAGCCTGAAGTGACCAAATCTGATCTTTTCGCCCCTATGTGGCCTGTATCTGATCTTTTAATGACAGTCTGAACGACACAGATACGATTTTTACAAATGCGGCCCAGGCCACTTGGATCTGTGCTCCTAAAACCGACACATATCCAAACTTTGGACATGCGACTTCAGTCTGAACGGTCACGTCACATTCATCAGACCTACAACCAACCGACACGGCATCAACAAGCGAGAGGTCGGCTATTGTGCTGTAACAAGCTCCTGTTGTGAGCCAATACAGCCCAACACCAAAGGGTTTGCTACTGAAATAGGCTGAAGACGTGTTTTCTCCCGTGAGAGTGATACAACAGCAACTTTAAAATCTCCAGGTGCTCAATGCAGCGTCCATGTTCTATAAAAAGGCGACTTCTATAAACACTGAGTTTGCTCTCTGTGAGAGATGTTGTTGTGTCCTACAGTGATCATGCGGGACACTTTTGGGGCGTCTAAAGTTCACACTGGAGAGCACAGACAAGTCACATTTAATTGGAAATGTGAATGACCTTGCAAACAAAAATCAGATTTCACAAAAAAATCTGAATTGAGCATTAAGCCCTGCAGTCTGAACGTAGCGTTCATGACTTTTTTGGATGGGGACGTCTAACACAGGTGCAGGAAAATGACCTTATTCATAAATATGGCCACTGCACAAAAGTAACGCTGCAATGTCTTTTCAGGGTCATCTGTGGACTTTCAATCTTGGTCCACTGAAGGTGCAGACTGTGACGCCAGACGACGTCTTTTTTCCAATGTTTTCCAGACATCAAAAAGACGCCGACGACCTCATTTGGACTTGAATTATCCCTCATCCAGAGGTCCTGGGAATGTCAATATTGGAAATCCAGACATATTTTGTTATTTTCTGATCTATGTTATAATGTTGTTTACTCATCACATACAGACCTGGAGTTGTGTTTTGTTTCATTCACACATGCTGAAAACTACCACTACATGACATCACAAGGTGGAACAGAGCATTTTAAGCTTTGGAGATGTAGACAGACTTATAAAAGTTTTACTCAAACATGTGTTAATGAAACAAAACAGAAGTCCAGTTCTGTTTTTGAGGCGGTAACAACATTCTAACATGGCTTAAACCTCACAATAGTCAGTTTTACGTAATATATGCCCTTCAAATATGACAGTAGTGAGTGAAAATGAAGACAATTTTGAATAATATTTCAACTTTGAAGCTCCTACATGACACAAACCTGTCTCCTGTGAGCTTTGAGTCATACTAGAATACTGTTACCTCCTCACAAGCATTACCTTTTGTTCAGTAGAGATGGGCAATTCCAGGGCTGAAATGATCCAAATGATTCTAGTGAAGGTATGTGGAGTTCAAAAACACAGTGGAGCACTTCCTGGATTACCACGTGACATCACAACTTTCTGTTTGAGAGAAGAACTCAGCCTAAATCTGCAGGGTTTGTGTGTAAAACATGTCTGAATGAAGCATAACACAACTCCAGGTCTGTTTATGACGGGGAAACGTTATAACACAGATCAGGAAATAGCGTTAAATGAGCGCTTTAATCTATCCAATAATCTGTGTATTTTCACTAATGAGCGAAAATAACTTCTGTCTCACTCCTGATTTCCGTATGAGATAAACAGTGGGATATTTGGCTCATTAGCGAGTGTTTATTGAAAGTTATTGTTCCATATTCCAGTTAAATGTGTGTATAAACTCGCCTGCTTCCAGTAAGAGACTTGTTTAGAGCTCTGTCCACGTCTTCGCCAACGCTCCTCCATCAAACCCACTTACGCTCGCTTATGGGAAGGAAACCACAGTTGGGCCCATGTTACGCTGTTTCCTCATTTTGTTTCCTCATCGCAAACATACCTGGAGTTGTGTTTCGTTTCATTCACACATGTTTAACGCACAAATCTTTTCTCAAACTGAAAACTCCCTGTTCTAACTTGTAATGTGGTCATACAGGAAGTGCTCCGCTGTGTTTTGAAACTCCACACACCTTCCCCAGAATCACGTGGATGGTTTTAGATCTAGAATAGGCGATTATGACAACGGCAGGAAATGTTATGGCCATTTAAACTGCACAAATCTCTCAGTCTGTGCTAATATCGACATCACAAAATCGATTGTTCATTTTAATTCTAGAATCAGTCTGAGTGAACAAGTTTTTTATGTTTTTTCAGAATAATGATAGTTGTGGATAAATTCTTTGTGGACAGAATCTGTTCTTTGTCGACCTTGTTGGATGAAGATTTGGTGTTGGGGCAGATTTATGAAGCTGCTCAAAAATATGCGACACTTTTCCACAGGTATTTTGCCACAGAAAAGCACTGGCCGGAATATTGTGAGCTTTCCCACCATATCGTGAGCTTTCCCACAATGTTGCAATAAATATCATACCGCACTGGAAAAAACAATCTCTAGGTAAGTTAAAATGACTTCACTTTATTTGAGCACATTCAGATTGAGTAGATTGAGTTGTTGTTTTTTCTTATTTTAAGTATAGCAATATCCATCCATCCATCCATCCATCTTCTTCCGCTTATCCGGGGCCGGGTCGCGGGGGCAGCAGTCTAAGCAGGGGCTCCCAAGCTTCCTTCTCCCCAGCCACTTCCTCCAGCTCCTCCGGACGGACCCCGAGGCGTTCCCAGGCCAGCTGAGAGACAAAGTCCCACCAGCGTGTCCTGGGTCTTACCCCGGGCCGCCAACCGGTGGGACATGCCCGGAACACCTCCCGAGGGTGGCGTCCAGGAGGCATCCGGACCAGATGCCCGAACCACCTCAGCGGGCTCCTCTCGACGTGGAGGAGCAGCGACTCTACTCCGAGCTCCTCCCGTGTGACCGAGCTCCTCACCCTATCTCTAAGGGAGCGCCCGGCCACTCTGCGGAGGAAACTCATTTCGGCCGCTTGTATCCGCGATCTCGTTCTTTCGGTCATTACCCAGAGCTCATGACCATAGATGAGGGTAGGAACGTAGATTGACCGGTAAATCGAGAGCTTCGCCTTTCGTATAGCAATATGTATTTTCATATTTTAAGTAGATAAAGTCTTGTTCCACTGGCAGAAGTGAAATTTACTCAAATTGTGGTAAAACTTTCTTAACTAGATTTTGTTTTGTGCAGTGCGTGAGGTTCATACCGTGACGATATCGTATTGTGAGACTTGGATATCATTACGTCCCTAGTAAATACGGTGTTAATTTTGCCCTAAACATGTGCAAAATCTACATGGAAGTTTTTGTGTTTTTATATCCACATCGAAAGGAAAAGGCAAGACTCACACCAACATAGATTTCAGAAAATAGAATCCAACATATTGTGTGACGCAAACACGGAGGTGCTTCTGTTTAAATGACTCCGAAATCATATATTTGTCGTTCTATATTTACTATCAGCACCCGTTCATCATTAACAGCAGGGGGGACGTTTACAATGTGCTGTCGCTTGTTACTACGGTGATTCACTACAGTGTAAACGCTACTCGTCCCTCCAACTCCCACTGCTCTGACTAATCCAGCTGGAGCCTTTGACCAGCGACTCCGGTTTGAACTGGTCTAGAACCACTTATCACCTGCTCCACTCTCCTCCTCTTTTATTCCCTCCTTTGTTTCTCTTTTCACTCAGCGTTTTATGAGAAGCAGCACCGTACTTGACCTTTGGAGCAGGAAGGATCTGCTGGAACTGTTTGGGGATTCCTCGTGTTGTTTTAAAGAGCTCATAAAAAGAGTGGTAATGAACAAGTGATGACTTTCTATAAGGCAGTCAATCATTCCCAATCTGGGGAGGCGGGTTTGTGGAGATGCAAGCCTGCTCACAGTAAGAACACATGTTTTTCACAAGACAGATCATGGCAGCAGACGTCCCTCACAGAGATTTGACTTAAGTTTCAATAAACTTAACTGATAGATAATTATTATCGTATTTTTCAGACCATAAGACTAAAAATCCTTTATTTTTCTCAAAAATCGTCAGTGCACCTTCTAAGATGCGGCACTTTATGTATGTATTAATTCTGGCTGTGCTCATTGACCTCGAACTGATTTTATGTGGTACACGGCGCTCAAAAAATTGTCAAAATGTTTCAGTACTTTTGTAAGCTACGAAGCTGCACCACTTGATGGATTGTCACATGGAGCATGAAAGCCTCAGAAACACTCACACATAGGACGGAAATGCAGCGTATTTGGGTGTAGCTGAGCATGGAGTGATACATACTGTGCTTCAACATCATATTACATCATATTACGGTGTTTGTATAAGGACCTGAAATGGCCCCTGTTCAGAGACATACTGACCTATCTGCCCGACTGAAGCAAACTAAAGGCCGAATTATAATTCTGCACCGACTCAACGCATCAACTCTGTGTCGCCTTGTCGCCATCGTTTTTGATTTATGGTTCTGCATCGAGGTCTATGCGCCACAAAGTATATCACCACGACAACGCTAAACCGGCCTATGCTACTGCAGATGAATAATCTCCAAAAAGTTTAACATGAACCATCTCCAGCGCGACATACGCACAGAACAGACTCACTGTAAGATCCGCATCCTGTCACAGAAAGAACACAAATAATCCACTGAATCATGTCCTTTAGTCCAACTGAAGCTGATCACATTAGCACATGAGCTGTTTTTTTCAGCATCAATACAATTTAGCCATGCAGTTTTAAGATTTGTTTCTGTAAAATGTAAACATCCATCCATCTTCTCCCGCTTAATCCGGCTGGGTCGCGGGGGCAGCTTGCTGCCCAATACTCATAGCACCTTAAAATGTAAACAAATGTTCGCAAAGCTAAACACATTATTACTCAATGTCTATATAGAGCGGCGTAATTTAGTACTGCCATCATTCCAGGTGGATTAACCAAAAAACTCCAACCGCTAGATATCGGTGTCGATAGGTCGTTCAAAGTTAAATTGCAGCTGTGTGGGAGCGTTGGACGACAGAAGGTGAACACATATTCACCAAGACAGAGAGGCAACACCAGGTAAGTTACACCACAATCTGCCAATGGATCGAGGATGCCTGAGCTAAGGTATCAGTCTCTCTTAATGCACCTTATAATCCGGTGCGCTTTATGTATGAAAAAATACCTGGTAATTGATCTAGCGCCTTATAATCCTGTGCGCCTTATGGTCTGAAAAATATGGTATATTCTTCTATTGATCAAATGTGTAATGAAGGATTTTTTACATTGGCTGGACTAAATTGTATAAATAACACAAGCAGGTTTATTGGAAATGTTACTGTATATATTTCACCAAAAACTCATGTTTCATGTTAAGTGCATTGCATAGAGTGTTGAGACAGAAAGGCTAACAACTCTGCCAGTGAGCATATGGTGCACTGAGGCCTGAGACTATCCCAGTATAGTGTAATGAGGGTAATGAGTCAGTGACACCTACAGTGAGCTGTAACCCTGCCTCTGTGTAAAGGATCTGTGGAGTTCAACCATCCTCAATAAAATATGGACGAGGAAACTATGGGTCTATAAATAGAAACGAGTCTCTTTGCTTAGTCAGAACATTTCGGAGGTGCACGTGAGTGGATGCAGACGCTTTGCAGAGGGGTGCATACTGACGCAGACTCTGCGTGACGCAACACAGACGTCTTATTGCACGACCATAAATTGGCCTTTAGAAATACTGTTTATTGACCCCACCAGACAGAACATGAGCAGATTCTCCTCTCGCAGTCTCCCTAAAAATATGTTTCTCTACTCTCCCCTTCCCTCTCTCCCCTGTCTGCCCCTCTTTCTCTCTCCACTCCTCCATCTCCCTCTCTCTCTCCACTCGTCTGTCTGCCTTTTCCACTCCTCTCTCTCTTTCTCCACTCCTCTGTCTCCCTCTCTCTCTCTTCACTCCTCTGTCTCTCTCTTTCTCTCTTCACTCCTCTGTCTCACTCTCTCTCTCTTCACTCCTATGTCTCCCTCTCTCTCGCTTCACTCCTCTGTCTCACTCTCTCTCTTCACTCCTCTGTCTCACTCTCTCTCTCTTCACTCCTATGTCTCCCTCTCTCTCGCGCTTCACTCCTCTGTCTCACTCTCTCTCTTCACTCATCTGTCTCACTCTCTCTCTCTCTTCACTCCTCTGTCTCCCTCTCTCTTCATTCCTCTGTCTCCCCCTCTCTCTTCATTCCTCTGTCTCCCTCTCTCTTCATTCCTCTATCTCCCTCTCTTCACACCTCTGTCTCCCTCTCTCTCTTTCTTCACTCCTCTGTATCCCTCTCTCTCTCTTCATTCCTCTGTCTCCCTCTCTCTCTTCATTCCTCTGTCTCCCTCTCTCTCTTCACTCCTCATTCTCCCTCTCTCTCTTCATTCCTCTGTCTCCCTCTCTCTCTCTTCACTTGTCTGTCTTCCTCTCTCCACTCGTCTCCCTCCCTCTCTCCACTCGCCTCCCTCCCTCTCTTCACTCGTCTGTCTCCCTCTCTCCACTTGTCTGTCTCCCTCTCTCCACTTGTCTGTCTCCCTCTCTCCACTCCGCCTCCTTCCCTCTCTCCACTCGTCTGCCTCTCAGTCTGGATGGCAAAAGCTCTGTTCTCCGGTCAAACAGGGGAAGAGGTGTGGACCATCTCTGCTCAGCTGCAGGACAATGACAGAAGCAGAGCCAAGCGAGCGCTCAGGAAAGCCCATAAAACCGGCCAAGTGTGAGGGGCGCGAGGTCAGCCCAGGGCCCCCGTCTCTGCGACAGGAGGGGTCAATGGGGCCTCCATGGACCCAGCTGTGGGAAGTCCAAGGTTTCCAAGAATGCCCTTAATAAGTCTGGAAGGTTCTTGGGAAAGGCCGTGTATTCTACTGCCATATTCCACATTCCAACAACCTCCCAACGATTCGCAAGGAATTAACAAGTACTATGTTACTAACCAGTACTATGGAACTAACAATTACCATAGAACTAACAAGTACCATCGAACTAAACTCGAGATCTGGCAAAAGAAAAATTCTGTTCTGTCAACTTTGTTTGTGACTCAGGGTTTTGTCAGTAAAGTCATGTGGATCCTGGCCAAAAGAGGTTATTGTAGGCTAGGTCAGAAGGTGGGTATCAGTTCTTGGAGTTGCATGACAGTCGTCACACCACGAGACGATGATTTGGGTTTGTGGCTGGTGATGTATATTAACAGTGATTGACAGTGAAAAAAAGACATAAACAAAAAAAATATTTACAGTGCAGATGATTATCAAGCTTGGTAGTTACAGTACTTTGATTTGAAATACTAAATGTGTTTCCTACAAGTAGATAGATTTGGTTCACAATCAACTTCAACAATATGTAACAGTTTGCAAAGATATGCAAAACAGAATATGACAGTTTGCAAGAGTCCAGTGCAATCCCCAACAGAATTACTGCAATGGCAGCAACAGTCACTATCGCGATCCACAGATAGTGGAATGAGAGAGCCCAGAGTAATAATAGAGTTTGTGGATTGTCCTTCATGTGCTGAAACAAGTTGCGGATGTGAGTAGTGAGTAGGTTGTGAAGTGTTGGGAGTGACTGGCTATAACAAGCCTCCTGCCAGACCACAGAAGGATGAAGTGAGGTGATATGGTTCCATGATTCTGGGCTCTTCTAGTTCACCATCCTATGGGTTTGTACCCGACTGGGCACACCTGTCCTGTATAGTAACAGACAAAACCAACTATCAGTAACAGAATCAATAAGTTAACTAGCTAGCAAATTTCAATAAAATTCAATTCAACTCAATTCAATTTTTTTATATAGCCCAGAATCACAACAAGAGTTGCCCCAATGAGCTTCACAGTGAATAAACGTGGAAACATAATCTGACATAAACATCAGCAAACACATTGTCCCATCCTCAGTCTCTCAATGAACACACGATCCTTGGTGCCAGAAAGCAAAAAACCCACCGGCGGGTGCAGTATGGGAAAATTCTCTCCAGACACATCCAGTGTATACACATTAAATAATTTCACAATAGTATTTACAGAACTGCAAGTAAACAACATTCAAGTAATACCCTTGCTTTAAGGTGCATTGCAGTAATAAGTACAACATAGAACAATAGCAAGTTGCACTTGAAAACAATCATCAAAGTATGGCTCTTAAATGCCAAGGAATATAGGGGTGTAATGGCCTGTAATGGTTGACATTAGCAGATGAATGCACATGTAAAAATGTGGGTAAACAAGTGCAAAATGCTTGCAGCGTTTTGTTGCTAATGCTAATAACTCATCGCATAACAAACAGACAGACAAAGAGACTCACCAATCCCACTTTGTAATCCTCACGCAGCCAGAACTCTGCTTCTGCGGCGGTAAGAGACTCCTAAAAGCATAAGGTGCAGTTTTAGAAACAAGTATCAGTAATTATTTGTGAGACTAACTTGTGCAGCAATTCTGTGCCTCCTCTCCCCAACTAACAAATGCCAGAGAGCAGACAGAGGAGTCCTGAATCAGATGCTGCGAGAGGGGCGATTGGCAGAAAGTACGCTGTCTATGAGTATGTGTATCACGTGACTTGACAGGTAAAATGGGAAAATATATATTTTGCACAATTTAGGCACATTTTATAACCTGGGTTACAACTGCAGGGAGAGTTATAGGAGAAACTAAACAGCCACTTTAAAAGAAGATGTACCAACACAGACGAGAGAGCAGCACAGGACCTCAGTCCGTATATATATATATATATATATATATATATATATATATATATATATATATATATATATATATATATATATATACCACTTGAGCACTTGAGCAATAGAGGCCCAGATCTACCCCAAGGTGGTTCTCTCGCTTATCCAGAACCACGATGTCTGGTTGTTCGCCATCGCCATTCTGTCAGTCTGTATTTGGAAGTCCCACAGGATCTTGGCCCGCTCATTCTCCACCACCTTTGGAGGCGCTTCCCACCTTGATCCTGGGGTTTCCAGCCCGTACTCTGCACAGATGTTTCTGTACACTATGCCCGCTACTTGGTTATGTCGCTCCATGTCCGCTTTTCCTGCCAGCATCTTACACCCTGCAGTTATGTGCTGGACTGTCTCAGGCACTTCTTTGCACAACCTACACCTTGGGTCTTGTCTGGTGTGGTAGATCTGGGCCTCTATTGCTCGGGTGCTCAAGGCTCCTGTGCTCCAGGATGAGTGCCTCTGTGCTGTCCTTCAGACCAGCCCTCTCCAGCCATTGGTAGGATTTCTTGATATCAGCCACTTCAGTTATGTTCCGGTGGTACGCCCCATGTAGGGGTTTGTCCTGCCATGATGGTCCCTCCAGCACCTCTTTCTCTGCGCCCCACTGTCTGAGACATTCTCTGAGCATGTGATCAGTCTGGGCCTTGTCACTGATGTACTTGTGGAGCTTGGATGTTTCATCCTGGACAGTGGTTCCCACACTCACTAGTCCTCGGCCTCCTTCCTTCCGGCTCGTGTACAGTCTCAGGGTGCTGGACTTGGGATGGAACCCTCCATGCAGGTCAGGAGCTTTCGTATCTTAACATCCGTGGTCGGTATCTCCTCCTTTGGCCAACTTATGATTCCTGCTGGGTATCTGATCACTGGCAGGGCGTAGCTGTTTATTGCCTGCGCTTTGTTCTTGCCATTGAGCTGGCTTCTTAGGACCTGCTGTACTCTTTGCAGGTATTTGGCTTTCGCCGCTTTCCTTGTTGCCTCATCAAGGAGCCATTTGCCTGTGGCATACCAAGGTACTTGTAGCTGTCCTCAATGTCTGTTATTGTTCCCTCTGGGAGTGAGACCCCCTCTGTGTGGACTACCTTCCCTCTCTTTGTCACCATCCTACTACATTTCTCGAGCCCGAATGACATTCCAATGTCTGTGCTGTAGATCCTGGTGGTGTGGATCAGTGAGTCGATGTCTCGCTCGCTCTTAGTGTACAGCTTGATGTCATCCATATAGAGGAGATGACTGATGGTGGCCCCGTTTCTGAGTCGGTATCCATAGCCAGTGTGGTCGATTATTTGGCTGAGGGGGTTCAGACCTATGCAGAACAGCAGTGGGGACAGTGCGTCTCCTTGGTATATGCCACATTTGATGGACACTTGTGCAAGTTGCTTGCCATTGGCTTCAAGGGTGGTTTTCCACAACCGCATCGAATTTGCAATGAACATCCTTATTCCTGTTTATACTGTACAGCTCCAGGCACTCAGTGATCCATGTGTGTGGCAAAGAGTCGTAGACTTAATTGAACTAAATAATTCCATATTTAACAAAATAATTCCATATTTGTTGCTTCGTATATCTGATGTCTTCCTTATGGATCTAAAATGTAGAAAGTAAAATAAATAAATAAATGAATGAGACAAACTGTTGACTGGTGCTGTACACTACATACACGACCGCTAACAAGCCTGCGTCAGCCATGCTCCCACACAACTGTTCATAAACATACAAAAGCACAACACAAAACAATACCCAGACACACACACAAAGCATCTCTTCAGTGTTTTCCTTCATTAATTCTCTTACGTGTGGTCCTTGTAAAATAACACTAAACCTGAATCATTTCTCCTCATACTATTTCCTGGACTGCTTTGACTTGAGTAGTACTTTGTTGAAGTAACAGTACTAATCTGGGCTCCTCTACTGTTTGTTTATCTGATTCTAGGTCTCCCCTTTGTGCGTCTGCTCGGGCTTATCTCATGTACTTTAACTTCACTGCTAGACAAACGCCCAAGTGACTCTATGGGGGTGTACTGTTTTTGAAAGAAATGTACAAAATAAAAAGCCACAAATGTTGAACTGATTATTAAGGGGCCCATATTACGCTGTTTTCTGGTCTCTGTTCAAATGTTGTTTTCTTCAGGACATCACAGGGTGGAACAGAGCATTTTGAGCTCTGGAGATGTACACAGACTAATAATAAAGTTACTACAACACATTTTTTGAGCAGGTAACAACAACAACATGACATGACTTAAAGCTCACAAGAGTCCATTTTGAGTAATATAGGACCTTTAACCATAAACCGGGTCAACAAATTTGCAATCTGACAATTAAACAGCAAATAGATTATTAAACATTCTCCAGCTCCAGACCTTCAAAAATGTGAACACAACCTTCAGTTATTCAGTTATTATAGAAACACTGAAGCATTTTTTTCTACAGTGGTTTATGTAGAAAGAATAATGTAGTAGTAGTGGGTAGTAGTAGTAGTAGTAACAGTAGTAGGCAGTAGAAGTAGTAATAGTTATTAGTAGTAGTAGTAGTTAGTAGTAGTAGGCGGTAGTGGTATTAAGTAGTAGTATTAATTGCAGGTAGCAGTATTAGTATTAGTAATAGTAGTTAGTAGTAGTAGTAGTAGTTAGTAGTAGTTAGAAGTAGTAGTAGTTAGTAGTAGTAGTAGTAGTAGTAGTAGTAGCAGTAGTAGTAGTAGGCAGTACTGGTAGTAGTAATATTAGCAGTAGGTAGTAGTTGTATTAGTAGGAGTAGCAGTAGTAATAAAAGTAGGCAGCAGTAGTAGTAAGGTAAGGTTTATTTATATAGCACAGACACATGTCCCCAAAGTGCTTTACACAGCATTTTACAGAGCATTTTTCATTCACTCCAGACCCAGTGGTGGTAGCCACAGCCACAGCTGCCCTGGGGCAGACTGACGGAGGCGCGGCTGCCAAGCCAAGCGGCACCACCAACTCCCTCCAACCACCATCAACTCACACAACTTTCACACCTACAGTGCATGTTTTGAGTTGATGGAAACCCATCCAGACACAGGGAGAACATGCAAACTCCACACAGAAAGACCACCGTGCCGGCACAGTAGTAGTAGTAGTGGTAGTAGTAGTAGTAGTAGTAGTAGTAGTATTAATAGGAGTAGCAGTAGTAGTAGTCGGCAGTATTAGTAGTAGTTAGGAGTAGTAATAATAGTAGGCAGTATTAGTAGTAATAGTAGTAGTATTAGTAAGCATTAGTAGTATTAATAGTATTTGTAGTATTAGTAGTAGTATTCACATACAGTGCATAAAGGTAAATCTGTTATGAGTGCTGGAATTACAGGTCTCTCACGTTTCATTATGATACCTGACTCACGATACTATATTATCAGGATATGGCGAAACATGCGATAATCCATTTTAACCACAGAATTTCATTTTTAAACTTGTACAAAATTACTATGAAATTAAACACAAAAAGATATAAAAAATACTCCTGCAGGTGTATAGTTACAGCAGCCCACGATAACATTACTGTATCACCAAATTTAGCATCACGATATATCGATATTTTGATATTTTTGCACACCCCTGACTACACTGTACTGTGACCATACAATAATAATGTAGAATGGACAAAACTAAATAACACAATAGTCAGGATTAGACATTGTTCCTGAATTTCAGTGTTGATGACCTGGTTCGATGTATTTGGTTGGAGAACTCACCTCTACTTCCTGTTTTTTGGACGTCACAACTCAAACCACAAACTCCTACGTGAAGCTTCTGTGTTGCTCTATTTTCTGATCTGTGTTATAATGTTTCCTCGTCACAAATGAAACAGACCTGGTGTTGCGTTGGCAGTTGGTAAATTGAAAACTATCACTTAATGATGTCACAAAATGGAACAGATCGTTTTGTGCTTTGGAGATCTAGACAGACTAAGAATAAAGTTTTACTCAAACACGTGTGAACGAAACAAAATACAACTCCAGCTCTGTTTTTGAGGAGGTAACAACATTATAACATGTCTTAAAGCTCACAAGAGTCCATTTTACGTAATATAAAACCTTTAACTGATGTAAAACTATGAGAAATCTATAATAACCTGTACTATTTCACTAAAATCAATTGACAAAAAAAACAAACATGAAAACTTGAAGCAATATTATTATTATGAAGCTTTATAATTGTGAAATCAAACTACTCGTCAAGATAATTACCTAGGGATTTAACGATATTCAAGTCTCATGATACGATATTGTCAAACTATGAAACTCACAGTACGATATTAATTGCGATATCCTGAGAAACCTCACGATATGATGGGAGGCTCACGATATTCTGATATTCTACATAATAACAAGACTGACATTCTAAAATGCTTTGACCAGTCATTTGGTACAACATTTATTGTCATTAGGGATGGAGCGATATCCAAATCTCTCTGTACCATATTTTAACCATATTCATCTCACCGTACTATATTTACTGCAATGTTTTGTGGAGGCACAAAACTGTGAATCTGCTCCTTTTTCCTCCTAAAATGCTTCACACGACTTAATCCAGAGAATGAAGACTTCAAAGTGCTTAGAACAGTTATTTCTTCATGTCGTCTGCACTGAAACGGAGCAAAGGATCATGGTCTATGTAGTTCCCTCTCTTATGCTACATTACAGGTCAGATCTGTGAAGAAGCGTCCCTATTTACAGAAGGGATTACTGTACCAGAACTAAACCAGGACTGAACCAGGACTAAACCAGGACTGAACCAGTTCTAAACCAGGACTGAACCAGGTCTAAACCAGGACTGAATCAGAACTAAACCAGGACTAAACCAGGACTGAACCAGGTCTAAACCAGGACTAAACCAGAATTGAACTAGAACTAAACCAGGACTAAACCAGGATTAAACCAGAACTGAACCAAGTCTAAACCAGGTCTAAACCAGGAGTAAACCAGGTCTAAACCAGGACTAAACCAGGAGTAAACCAGGTTTAAACCAGAACTAAACCAGGACTGAACCAGGACTAAACCAGGACTGAACCAGGTCTAAACCAGGTCAAAACCAGGACTAAACCAGGACTAAACCAGGATTAAACCAGAACTGAACCAGGTCTAAACCAGGTCTAAACCAGGAGTAAACCAGGTCTAAACCAGGACTAAACCAGGAGTAAACCAGGTTTAAACCAGAACTGAATCAGAACTAAACCAGGACTAAACTAGGACTGAACCAGAACTGAATCAGGACTAAACCAGAAATAAATCAGAACAAACCAGGACTAAACCAGGACTGAACCAGGTCTAAACCAGGTCTAAACCAGGTCTAAACCAGGACTAAACCAGGTCTGAACCAGGACTAAACCAGAACTGAACTAGAACTAAACCAGGACTGAACCACGTCTAAACCAGGAAAAGGATCATGGTCTATGTAGTTCCCTCTGTTTTTTTTTTTTTTTTTTAGCTATTTCTGCATCAGAACTATTCATTTAAGCAAAGGGACTTTGGATTTGATATACTGTGATGGTCCACGATATTATTGTGAGACCTTTGACCATACGATATCACCAGATTTCGGTTATTGTCACACCCCTAGAATTAACCCTCGAGAGCCCACTTCTTCTCTGTTAAACCCTCGAGATGTGCGTGGTGGTGGTGTCCTCCGCCTCGGCTCTCAGATCACACGTGCATGAGCCCGTCCTGACGTCACTCTGCGCTGCCCCCTGCCTGCAGACAGCAGCGCTGGACTGGTTCAAACTGGTCTGGAGCTCGCCCGGGACCTATCCACGACCGCAGGAGTCCAGTATCAGGGGCAGATTACAGGCAGGCGTGATCTGCTGTCAGCCCGGAGCGCCACTAAGCCCTGCGTCCACACCCGTCCAGAGCTGAAGTGAAGAAGGACACTATAGGTCACCATCTCCCATGAATTAAATCTCAGTGTGTGTATTCCAAAATGAACCTTGATGGGGTTCAGATCTGAAGGTTGGAGGTTTGAATTCTGCTCTCGACATAAACATCACTGCCCCACTCTTAACACCCACCTTTACTCTCTGGCTTTTGACACAGCGCAAGTTGGGTGGTCCTCTGTGTTTTTATTATTATTATTATTATTATTATTATTATTATTATTATTATTATTATTATTATATAATAATTTTATTTAATTTATTCATTGTGTTATCATTTTTAGCTTTATGCATTTTAACACTTTTTTATTTGTTTGTTAAAAATTTGTTAAAATTGTAACACATTTTTCTTTATTGTTTTTATTTATAATCTACTGTCTTTTATTGTAATAATTTGTCTGTGCAGCACTTTGAAAATGGTCATGTTTATAAAATGTGCTATATGTGCTAGTAGTAGTAGTAGTAGTAGTAGTAGTAGTAGTAGTAGAAGATAGTATTAGTAATAGAGTAATAGTTAGTAGTAGTAGTAGTAGTAGTAGTAGTAGTAGTAGTAGTAGTAGTAGTAGTAGTAGTAGAAGACAGTATTAGTAGTAGTTAGTAGTAGTAGTAGTTAGTAGAAGTAGTAGTTAGTAGTAGTAGTGGCAGTAGTCGTAGTATACAATATTAGTAGTAATAGTAGTAGTAGTAGTAGTAGTAGTAGTAGTTAACAGTAATAGTAGTAGTTAGTAGTAGTCGTAGTATACAGTATTAGTAGTAGTTAGTAGTAGTAGTAGTTAGTAGAAGTAGTAGTTAGTAGTAGTGGTAGTAATAGTAGTAGTAGTAGTAGTAGTAGAAGACAGTATTAGTAGTAGTTAGTAGTAGTAGTAGTAGTAGTTAGTAGTAGTAGTGGCAGTATTCGTAGTATACAGTATTAGTAGTAGTAGTATTAGTAGTAGTTAACAGTAATAGTAGTAGTTAGTAGTAGTCGTAGTATACAGTATTAGTAGTAGTAGTAGTAGTAGTAGTAGTAGTAGCTGTTGTTCTTGTATGTTTATGTCATTTTATATGGCCTTACAACCATCTATTCTATACATCATATGGGCATGTAGCCTGTAGTAGTAGTACTAGTAGTAATAATAGTAGTAGTAGGTGAATAGTAGTAATAGTAGTAATAGTAGTAATAGTAGTACTAGTAGTAATAGTAGTAATAGTAGTAATAGCTCTTATCTGCTCGTCTCCTATGCAAACAGGGCTCCTCCCCTCCCCCCTCCTCCTCTCCGTGGTGCTGATCTGAACCGGTTTACGCCGGTCTGTAGTGGCCACAATGAGATCCAAGCCTTCCAACGCCCTGTTCTGCTCTTCTATATCCACCGCCACACGAGTACTGCAGTATTACCTTACCAAGTACCTCAAAGGTAACAAAACAAGGCCATGGCCCGGAGCGCAACGGTATCCGGTGATTGGGCTCAGGGATGTGAAACTGCAGAGATATCGATGAGTCAGCAGGTGGTTGTGTGTGGTGCAAACGTGGACAAAGAAAGAGACTCTGAGGCGTTCTGAGTCAATAGTCGGGACATGTCTAAACAAAAATGAAATAAGGAAATAGTGATGGGGGAATTTTTTATACGCTCGTAATAGGTTGGGTTTACGATATTTGACAATTTAATATCTTGGTTTCAGATAAAGAGAAAGGGCCTGTGCAAGTCTATGGGTGAATCATGTTTTTTTTGTGTTTTTTTTTTTTGTTTTTTTTGTATCAGTAAGAAATAAATTGAAAATCCAGACATGCTGAATCATGTTTGCCAAGAATCCCAAATGTACAATATTAAAGGTGCTATTTTATATGACACTAAATTGACTTTTGTGAGCTTTAAGTCATGTTATAATGTTGTTACGTCGTCAAAAACAGACCTAGAGTTGTGTTTTTAGTCTGTTTACATCTCCAAATCTCAAAACGTTCTGTTCCACCTTGTGACGTCATGAAATGGTAGTTTTCAAGTTAATCTCCTTTTACCTTTTATTCAGTAGAAACTGGCAATTCCAGGGCTGAAATGATCCAAATGATTCTAGTGAAGGTGAGTTTAAAAACACAGTGGAGCTCTTCCTGTATGACCACATGACATCGCAAGGTGGAACAGAGTGTTTTCTGTTTGAGAGATGAACTTTGTGGCATTTGTTTATGTATTTGTTTCTTGCAGATATGAACTATTAAAAATCTGGAATTCAAACTGTCAATCCATAGATCAGAAATTATTAATTAAAATCATTGCCATAGCGACTAACAATTTAAAAGAAAATATAGCTAATATAATCATAATTGCATATACCAGGAAACTGAAACCCATTTTTTTGACATAGTACTACAGTTGTTGCAGTAGTAGTAATTTTAACCTGTCTCAATCTAGTAGCAGTAGTGTGTAGTAGTGATAGTAGTAGAAGTACTAGTACAATAATGAAAGCAGCTGTCATAATTTAGTAATAGGTGTGGAAAATGGTATCTTGTAGTATTAGTATTAGTAGTAGTGGTAGTAGTAGTCATAGTAATAGTAATGGTACTGGTAGTAGTGGTGGTGGTAGTGGTAGTAGTAGTGGTAGTAGTAATAGTAGTAGTAGTAGTAGTAGTAATAGTAGTAGTAGTAACAATAGTTCCAATAGTAGTAGCAGTAGTAGCAGTAGTAGTAGCAAAAGTACCAATAGTAGTAGCAAAAGTACCAATAGTAGTAGCAGTAATAGTAGTCGTAGTCGCAGGAGCAGTAAAAGTAGTAGTGGTCGCAGTAGCAGTAATAGTAGTAGTAATCGCAGTAGCAGTAATAGTAGTAGTAGTCGCAGTAGCAGTAATAGTAGTAGTAATCGCAGTAGCAGTAATAGTAGTAGAAGTCGCAGTAGCAGTAATAGTAGTAGTAGTCGCAGTAGCAGTAATAGTAGTAGTAGTCGCAGTAGCAGTAATAGTAGTAGTAGTCGCAGTAGCAGTAATAGTAGTAGTAGTCGCAGTAGCAGTAATAGTAGTAGTAGTCGCAGTAGCAGTAATAGTAGTAGTAGTCGCAGTAGCAGTAATAGTAGTAGTAATCGCAGTAGCAGTAATAGTAGTAGTAGTCGCAGTAGCAGTAATAGTAGTAATGTCGCAGTAGCAGTAATAGTGGTAGTAGTCGCAGTAGCAGTAATAGTAGTAGTAGTCCCAGGAGCAGTAATAGTAGTAGTAATTGCAGTAGCAGTAATAGTGGTAGTAGTCGCAGTAGCAGTAATAGTAGTAGTAATCGCAGTAGCAGTAATACTAGTAGTAATCGCAGTAGCAGTAATAGTAGCAGTAGTCGCAGTAGCAGTAATAGTGGTAGTAGTCGCAGTAGCAGTAATAGTAGTAGAAGTCGCAGTAGCAGTAATACTAGTAGTAATCGCAGTAGCAGTAATAGTAGCAGTAGTCGCAGTAGCAGTAATAGTGGTAGTAGTCGCGGTAGCAGTAATAGTAGTAGTAATCGCGGTAGCAGTAATACTAGTAAATCGCAGTGGCAGTAATAGTAGCAGTAGTCAGTAGCAGTAATAGTGGTAGTAATCGCAGTAGCAGTAATAGTGGTAGTAGTCGCAGTAGCAGTAATAATAGTAGAAATCGCAGTAGCAGTAATACTAGTAGTAATCGCAGGTGGCAGTAATAGTAGCAGTAGGTCGCAGTAGCAGTAATAGTGGTAGTAGTCGCAGTAGCAGTAATAGTAGTAGTAATCGCGGTAGCAGTAATACTAGTAGTAATCGCGGTAGCAGTAATAGTAGCAGTGGTCGCAGTAGCAGTAATAGTGGTAGTAATCGCGGTAGCAGTAATAGTAGCAGTAGTCACAGTAGCAGTAATAGTAGTAGTAGTGGCAGTAGCAGTAATAGTGGTAGTAGTGGCAGTAGCAGTAATACTAGTAGTAATCGCGGTGGCAGTAATAGTAGCAGTGGTCGCAGGTAGCAGTAATAGTGGTAGTGGTCGCATAGCAGTAATAGTAGTAGAAGTCGCGGTAACAGTAATAGTAGTAGTAGTGGCGGTAGCAGTAATACTAGTAGTAATCGCAGTAGCAGTAATAGTAGCAGTGGTCGCAGTAGCAGTAATAGTGGTAGTAGTCGCGGTAGCAGTAATAGTAGTAAGTCGCAGTAGGCTGTAATAGTAGTAGTAGTGGCGGTAGCAGTAATAGTAGTAGTAATCGCAGTAGCAGTAATAGTAGTAGTAGTCGCAGTAGCAGTAATAGTAGTAGAAGTCGCAGTAGCAGTAATAGTAGTAGTAGTCGCAGTAGCAGTAATAGTGGCAGTAGTCGCAGTAGCAGTAATAGTAGTAGTAGTTGCAGTAGCAGTAATAGTAGTAGTAATCGCAGTAGCAGTAATAGTAGTAGTAGTCGCAGTAGCAGTAATAGTAGTAGTAGTCGCAGTAGCAGTAATAGTAGTAGTAGTCGCAGTAGCAGTAATAGTAGTAGTAGTCGCAGTAGCAGTAATAGTAGTAGTAGTCGCAGTAGCAGTAATAGTGGTAGTAGTGGCAGTATTGTAGTGTACATTTCAGAACGCTACAGCTTCAATGGCCTAAAACCTAAAAGTGAATCTTCATTTTCCATCACTACCGTCTCTCTTACAGCACACTCGTCCTGCAGCTCACCTCCTTCGCCTTGTTTACATCAGACACCAAATTTGGGTCAACAAAACGGGGTCCCCAACTGCATCATCAGCCCTTATCTCTGCCCCTCCACAGCTACGAGAGACCCCCGCTGGATTAAATAACACTTACTGCTCCGGCTAGATAACGTGTTTTGGAAAATACGATTCCTTTGACCCTTAATGACCTCCTACTACTTTTGTTTTTGACCTTATGACCTCTGGATAAGGACATGATTTCAAACTGCTGAAATGTTTGGATTTTTGGAATAGATCGACCCCTTTTGACCCATACGATATTTTTTCTTTGATTTCCACGACCTTTGAATCGGGATAATCGTATTTTCATGATGTTTGTGTCGGAACTGTGGAAAATATTGGATTCAAATTCAGTTTTTTAAGAAGTGGTTTTGAAATGTTCGTGCTTTGGACATGTTTGGTGCGTGGTGCGAGACAATAAGAAGAGGAAAGGGCGTATTTTTGTACACAAGTGAATAATTTATTGTAAAAAAACATTAGGAACGTAGCATCAATTACAAAAAAAACATTGTGCTTGTATGACAACAATAGTGGTCATTTTTACTCCTTCATATGACAAGAGAAGGCGTGTGTTCGGGACAGGCATATTTCAAAATTATGCACAAAAAAGTGATGGTAATAGTAGTACAAAACGTCTTTTACGTCGGCACTGCGTGGGAATGAGTCCGTGCATATTCCAACAGTCACAATAATGTATTTTCGCGCGCACACAGCGTCAGGTGCATCCGCAGTTTGAGGATTCAAGTTTTACGAAGGCAATCTCGTAGTAGTATATTCCTTCATGTTGACGCGCTGGACCGGCTCGGCACCGCGCATCCACCTCTTGCGCTTTTGGAGAGGTCCTTTTACGCACACGGCATGGCCCAGTCGCTGCCATCCGCGCGTAAAACCACCCAATTCACCATTTTACGCATTCAGGTGACGTCCCCGTAGGATTAAAACGACGGCGGGGGGAAAGTTCGTCTCAGCATCCCTCTTCTAGGAGCTCGTACTGGTCCGTTCGTTCATCGGATTTTGAGCAGCTGGCGAACCATACCCGCGATCTGCAGAAATTTGTCCTTTTTGCGCTGCTTCAAAGCCATCAGCGCTCTCGACGTCTCCTCCGGGTCGTGGGAGTACGAGAAGATACTCCGTACGCGCTCCTCCGCCTTCATGTCGCCCGTTTTCTGGAAGAGCCGCATCACCGCTTCTTGGTTAACGTTCTCGAAGATGTTCCCCACGGCCTTTTTGCGGTGCGCCGTGTCGAAGCGGGTGCCGTACGCGGAGGGGGTGACGCGTCGGGACTCGTAGTAGCTGGCGTAGGTCGACATGGTGTGGACGTTTTGCGCTCGGAATGCGCTGGAGACGTTTTGGATGTCGTCTCTGGGTCGTGCGTAAAGGCGCTGGAACCCGTGGAGAGAGCGCAGAATGAAGCGGAGGAGCGCAGCGACGGGCTTTATAGGAGCTGCGCGCACGGGGGAAGCCTCTGCCTCAGCTGATGTCAAACCCCCTCCCTACCCTCGTTAAGCCACGCCCAGTGCAGGGAGCTCCTCCAATCAGGAAACCCTCAGCGCACAAAGCCACAGAGCTGAGGTCAAATGTATTCATTGTTTACCAGGGTAAAGACAAAGGAGACACGAGGATGTAGAAAAGATTTGTTTACCTTTTATGGAGCCATATTATATTTCGATAAAATGTGCTGACACAATACTAAAATTTCAATACTGAGCGACTATAGACGATGATGATAAAAATAAAATAAAAAAATGAACACTGTCTTTAAACGATAGAATGATTTTCAACATTAAACCGTACTTTCTTTTATATCCTCATGTGGTCCAGGTAGGTTCCGTAGTGCTCCATGGATGTATACTCGTCAATGTGCTCTTATACTTGTTCTGATGCAGCTCAAAATCATCTAAAGTGATTCAGAAAAGGTTTATTTCTGTCCTACGAATGTGACTTTTTTAGTATCGATGCCTGCTCAAATGAGTGTCTGGTTTCAGTGTTTTAGTCTTGGTTTGTACCTGGATTTTGCAAATTTTGACAAATCTAGATATGATTCAGTCGATCAAAAATATTATTAAAATGCTTTATATACACATGGTACTGGTGGTGTTATAGCCCGGCATGGAGCAGATTTGACACACAATGTAGAGTGTTAAAATGGACTCTCACGGAATCAGTTTTTACATTTTCTCAGGGTTTAGATGAGTCCAGTCTGTTCTAGAGTTAATTTAACGTTTCCAAAAATGTTAATGAAGTAACACTGGACCAAAGAGTTCTATTAATGTTCTGAGAGTGAACGAATAACACTTTGTAGGGTTATCCTGATATAGTTAAACACAAAGCAATGTTTTATTTTTATCCTACACTTTATTTTGGTTAATTTAAGATGAAATTCTGTACCTTATTTAATCCTACCTGCACCTGTGTATGTTATTATATTTTATTAAATGTTTTACTATATTGTTTACTACTTCTCTTGTATTTGCAAACACTTTTTAACAGCAGCTATTAGTACTTCTTGAATATCTTAGCGAGTCAGCGGTTCTTCTCATCTTAAGCGTTTTATTGCACTGTAAACCTTGTGTTGAACCTGAATATGACAAATAAACAATCTTGAAACTGGTCCAAAATCATCTTTTCACGCGGGAGTTTGATGATGGGTGGAGGTGCCAAATTAAAATAAGGGAAGTCGAATTAACACTAGGGGAAGATGAATTAACGTCAACCATATCAACTTTGGCAAATAACTCCGACCTGAACACTCGTTTAAAGTTTACACTTTTTGTGTTAAAAACAACTCTGAAATATTTTACCCTGAAGTTTTAACCCTCTAGTCTTTGTTGTGTATAGACTGGTTTTAGTTCTATGTACTGTATGCATAGAATGTTGTGTTTATATATTGCACTGGTGGAAGGTAACAAAGTAAAAGTAGCAAAGTACAGTACTTAAGTATAAACTTTATGTATCTGTACTTTACTGGAGTACATTTTAAAGTGGATAAAAAAAAAAAAAACTTTTACTTGACTGTATTTGAGAGCAGGTATCTGTACTTTCTACTCCACTACAGTTTTGAAAAGGACTGAAAAGGACTGAAAAGTATTTATTTATTTATTTATTTTGTTAAAGTTTGAGACCTGAGGGATAATTTTGTACTTTGATCAAACACAAATATACAAAAAAATGAAAACTTCTGTTGCACAAATCTATACAACATCACTACATTTGAAGCCTTATAAAGACCTCAGAATCGATGCAAAATGTTTTAACTTTTTGCTATTTAAGCAGATTTTCAAAAGTACTTGAGTATATATTGAATGCATTTACTTGAATACGTTTGCTTGTATGAATCATTAACTCCAATGACCTAAGCATTTGCCAGAAGCAGTGACTTTCTCTTTCTTAGGGTTTGTTTTTAGTTTCCTTCAGTTGCATCATCAGCTCTTATCTCTGTCCACAGTTATTTCATGGATTGTTGTGCGATTAAATAAGAACCTGATCACTTGTTTTGGAAAGCAGGATTCACTTGACCTCTTTTGACCCCAAAGTCTCTTTTGACCTGTGGACAAACATACAGCTCTTTATCAAACCAGGACCAAAGCAGCAATAACCTATAAAGACTAAGCAAGAACTGACCCAGGTTTAAACCAAGACCAAACCAGGACCAAACCAAGCCTGAAAAAGGAACAAACCAGGACCAAACCAGGACTAAACCAGGACCAAACCAGGACTAAATCAGGACTAAAAAGGAACAAACCAGGAACAAACTAGGAACAAACCAGGAACAAACCAGGACCAAACAAGGACCAAACCAGGATTAAACCAGGACCAGACCAGGACTAAACCAGGACCAGAACAGGACTAAACCAGGAACAAATCAGGATCAAACCAGGATCAAACCAGGACCAAACCGGGACCAAACAAGGACAAAACCAGGACTAAATCAGGACCAAACTAGTACTAAACCAGGACTAAACCAGGACCAAACTATGACCAAACAGGACCAAACCAGGACTAACCAGGTCAGATTCTAGGTTTTTCTGAGCTATAAAACCACATTTAGTTGAATAAATGTAAAGCAGAGGTGTTTCATGTCATACAACATTCCAGGCAGAGGAGTGACATATCCATAGAAACAACCCAGAAAAGTTACACAATGCACCTTTACCTAGACCTGCCACGATTACGTACATGTTTAGTTTGGTGTTTTTTCCAGCCTCCTACACTCAAATCTTATTGTAGTACAGAAAAATACCAAAACATTTCCATTCGTACAAAGAAAAAGTATTACAGTATTACGTATTACAGTAAAAGTATTACAGTTGCATCTATCATTTATTTAAGTCAATAAAGTAATCACGGTGACAGGTCCACTTGTGATAACAGTGAGCAGATCCTCTCTTTATAAACTCGTCGTTGTAAACACGCAGAGAGTCGTCCTGCAGCTCCACGCCTTATAAGGAGACAGGAAGCGAGGGACAGCCAACCAGGAAGCACTTGTTTTTGTGTTTCTTCGGTAAGTGAAGTGTCGCAGTGGAATCCCCGGCATGTGGCACTGGCGTTCGGTTACACTAAGAACAATACGCCGGTTCGGACTGAAACAATAAGGCAAAGGCTCAAGGACGGAGCGAGACAGGGTGCAGGATACATGTGTGGAGATGGTAGGACTCGTGTTGAAAGAAAAGCAAGGAATAACATGCCCAGACAAAAATTTAAACTATTTTCCAACGTTTTCTTTCCTGTAAATAGCAAAATATGAAATTCCTTTGGTTGGCAGACTGGCACGGCAAATCTACGGGATGTTTGGCACTGGTTCTGAAGCGGAGTTCGTCATAACACAGACACGAGTTATAACTAGAGAGTTGGTTTTCCTGGATACAGAATACATACTTCTCTAATTGAGGAGTTGACGTCGTTCGAATTCCCTGGAGCTGTTACTCAAGTTTCGCTTCATCTGAGCTTTATTTGAACCCAAAAAGAGCTGATTTAACAATACCAGGATATAGACAATAACGAGGGGGTATCAGATGGGGGGCAGGAAGAGTTTCGCTTTGCTTCAAAACAGCACAATGGGTGACAGCGAGTATGCAAAAAGTTTGAACGGCCCAGCACAGACCTGCAATAGCGCAAAAATAAGTATATAAGGGTAATATGTTGGTTAGGACTTGTACAATATGGAGACGTCGGACGTTTCCTACAATTTGGAGGGTTTTCCCAGCGTTGAGGCGGTGGATAAAATAAATGATCTGGTGCTGCAGACCTCGAAAGCCCTTAAAAGACCAGAGGTGTACAACTATTTAGAATTAAAATCAGCCGCTGCACCAGGATAATCTTAAATAATCATTAAAAAAGGTACAAAACACCAAATTACAGAAGTAAGATAATATAAGTTCAGACCTATAATGCAAAAGTTCACCTGTCATTTTCGATGCTCTTCCTTACATAATTGTTATTCAAAAACTTTGAAAATATTAATTAATAAATGACACAATCACACAGTCTGTCTCCATGCCTCTTGTTTTGAGATTGCTGATCCACTTTTATCATCTTTTTTCTGTACATTTTTGAAACTCTCTTGTGACACAATAAAAAAAAGAAAAAAAAAAGTGTCTTTCTCCTGATTCGAGCAGTTGCAGTCGAGCATCCACAGACTGCACAGAATTTAAACATTTTGGCGGAGAGTCAGTGAAGGTAAACGGGGTTCTGTGCGTCTGTCTTTACTTCCTGACCCTCATCTGTTTTTGGTGACGTCATCTGAAACCAGCAACAGGGAGCAGTGTGATTGGTCTATGAGGAGTCCACACTGCAAACTCCGCCCCTACAGACAGGTGTTTGTATCAAAAGCACTATGGCTGTGATGGGGGCAGTCATGCATGATCTCACATAGTACTTGAAATGACACTGGTCTCTAGAGGCAGCACACAGTTTTTGAATACAAAACTACAAAATATATCACTAAAAATGGCCATAAAAGGACTATGAACAGTCGAACACGCTCTTATGTGGCCATACCAGCTCAAAGCCTGATCTCTGGAGCTCAGTGGGGCCAGGCCTGGGTAGGACTTGGATGGGAGACCGCCGGGTATACCAGGTGCCACTGTTGTTGTGTCCTTACGCAAGACACTTCACCCACATTGCCTAGTATGAAAGTGGAGTGACTACAATAGTATCTTAACACCACTGACTGTGGAGGGAGTGAGAATGCTGTGAAGTGCTTTGGGTGTCTTGAAAAGTGGTGTATAAATCCATATAAAGTTAATTTCAATTCAGTTCAATTGCTTTATTGTCACATAAAATCATAACAAAATTATGGAGCATCACAACAAAAAGCACAGCGCCATCCTGCATTCCCCTCTTACTCCACCCTGGTGTTTCCGTTGGTGATGAAATGGTCCATTCCCTCACATGTCCATAGCTAGCTACTTAGTTAGCCTCTTGCACAGTCTGCATGGAAACGAGAAAAACACACGTCACTCATGTCAGAAAATCAAACTGTCCCCTGTCTTCATTCCCTCAGAGTTTTTCCTCTGAACATCTCCTGACACATTTGCTGTCACATATGGTGTAAAAGCATCTCAAATGTCAAATCCAGTCAAATTCATGAATAATCTTAACACCATATTCAGTTTAGCAGCAAAAACAGCTGATTTGGTGTTTAGTTCCGCTAATATGATGGACTACCAATATATGTATGGAATAAACACAACTGGCTGCATGTTTTGATCGGTAAATCCTCCTAAAAAGTGCAGTTGTCAGATAAGTTCCGTGTTTATGTAGTGATGGTTCCTCCCTCAGACTCTGAACAAAGCATGTGTTTGTGGATCAGTCAAACATGTGGAGCGGAGCATTGTTCTGGAGTGGGCCCTGTGGACACTGTGTCGCCAAGAGGTACACATGTGTCTGAGGCTGCACCGGGGACAATATATATGAGCTTTATGAGAGCCAAAACAAAGGGCACAAGACAAGTGTGACTTTTGGCACAAATGGGGAAAAAAACGGTTGTGATGACGTTTACGACGGCGCAGCTTAAAGGGTCAAGTGGAAATCTGCTTGGGTACCGCAATTTTCCATATTGCAGTTGAAAAGTATTTAAGGATGTATTGAGGGTCCACGGACATCTTTTCTTAACTAAAATGTGTTTTACTTGATTACAGGTTTTTATTGCACTCAAATGTTTCATATTTTGTGGATACACCATCACTATTTAGGCCATAATAGAAAAAAAAAACACTCACTTTAATCCTACGCCCTTTTTTCTTGGTCCAATCTTCATCCCCACTCCTAAACTTTCTTGGTTCCATGATGCCACTCCGACATTGACGTCCAATGGTCTAATTCACCATTCTGACACACAAGGTAATGATGAAGTTGTGGTGGTTCTCTTTTTGGGACAACCATACACTGGAACTTTCCAGTTCCGGTGTTTGGTTGTGCATCTTTTTCAAATTCTGGGATTTTCTGTGAAACTTGGCTTCTGAACTTTTTCGCATTATTGGATTAATGACACTGGTTATGGATTAAGGACATCGAACAAAGATTATGGACTTTAAATCATTGTTTGAGTTGAACAAGAAATCTCGTTCTATCCGTGAGGTTCTGGAAAAGAGCCAGCGGCTAGCGGCTAAACTAGCGGCGTCACACGTCATCAAGCAGCGCCCTGTTGTGGATTCACTGTTCCACTTTACACCAGAATGGAACCGAAGAAAACACCAGCAGTGGAAGAGGTGGAGGAAATTAAGAAGTCACTGGACTTTCTAGCAGAGGTCTTAACTGTTGTCAAGACACAACAAAAACAACTCCTCAAACTACTGGAGGAAATAAAGATGCTGCGGACTCAAAATGCAGAAAAGGATAAAGGTATTGTGGACCTGGAGAGTGGAGGATCTAGAGCAATACTCTAGAACCAATGAAGTGGTCCTTACCAGGTTAAAGATCAAACCAGGGCATATGCCAGTGCAGTGGCCGCTGACAGTGGGGGTGAGCCCGGGGAGCTGGAGGTGAGCTCTGTGGAACAACAGGCCGCCTTTCTCGAGTCCAGAGGGATTACGATGGATGTACAAACATGGAGGCTGCCTCCCTCTCCCCAGGAGGAAGAACAACGACACGCCAGCTGTGAGGTTTGTGAACAGGAAAAACAAGATTGCTTTGTTGAAACAAGGAAGAAAATTAAAGGGCACAAATGTATTTTTGAGTGATCACCTAAGAAAAAGGAATGCGGACATTGCCAGAAAAGCCAGGTACTTGAGGAAGCAAAACAAAATCCAAAAAACCTGGGTTTCGAATTGCAAAATATTTATACAACTCAATGGATCACCAGGGGAGGCCAAGGTTTGGGTCATAAAAAGCTTGGAGGAGCAGGATAAATTTGACTGAGCAGATCACTACTGCAACCATGTGCATACTCATACAATTACATCCATTCACACTTCATCTACTTCAAGAAACATTCGTGACTTATTACTTATATTACTGAACATAAAGCACAAGATCTGGAAGATGAGCTAGATCCTGACATCTGTTAATACTAACTGTAATTATTATACTGAAGATGCCTACAATAATGGTGTTAACTCTGAAGGAAAATTGTCAATCATACATTTCAATAGTAGAAGCATGTATACAAGGTCAGATGCTATGAGGTCAGGTGCTATGAGGATTGGGCAGCAAGATGCCCCTGCGACCCAGCTGGGAGAAGATGGATGGATGGAAGCATGTATACAAACTTAATTTCGATTAAAGAATATTTATTACAATTTAAACATCCATTCAGTGTTAAAGCAATATCTGAAACCTTAATGAGGATAAGGGTGTTCATTTTGAATTAGAAGGTTATGACCTCAATTATATCAACAGAACAAATAAACCATGTGGGGGAGTTGCTATATATGTCCATAAAAATATTAAATTTAAAGTAATTGACAATATGACACTAACAATAAATATTGCTCTGCAATGTTTATCAATTGAAATACACAGTGAAAAAGTTGTATATATAGGTCACCGGGTTCATGTGTGGAAATATTTATGGCCTGGATGGAAAAAATGTTTTCTGCAACTTTGAGCCTATACCTAATGATCACTAAACCAGTAGAATTTTTACACACTGTGCCACTCTCATTGATAATATTTTCACAAGCAATATTGAAAATACCAAGAACAGTGGCCTAATGATTTGTGACATCACAGACCATCTACCTGTTTTCACGTTGTATGACTAATAATATCAATAAAAAATTATCCCAAAAATACATATATAAACGGTTACTAACAGAAGAAGCAATTATGTCATTCAATCATGACTTAATAATACAATACTGGACTGCTGTGTACAGAGAGAATGATGTAAATATAGCTTACAATATATTTTTAGAAATATTTTGTTCATTATATGATAAATACTGTCCCATTCACCAGTACAATAAAAATAATACATTTATAAAATGTCCCTGGATAACAAGGGGATTGCAGAATGCTTTTAAAAAGAAACATTATTATATAAACAATTCATTAGACTAAGAACGCAAGAAGCTGAAAAAAGATATAAACTATATAAAATAAATTGACTAGTATAATAAGAACAAGAAAGAAATTATACTTTGAAAAATTAATAGATAATAATAAAAAAAATCTAAGGGGTCTGGGGTATATTAAATAGAATAATTAAAGATGGTAGAAAAAATAATTCATATCCAGACTATTTTATTGATAACAATGGTGACAATGATAATATGCATAATGTAGTAAATAGTTTTAAGCATTTCTTTTGATTTTTTTTATAATAATAATTTCTTGAATGATTCACTAATAGAAAGTAATCCAAAAACCATCTTTCTCGCTAAGTGAAGCTGAGATTAAAAGAATTGTTAATAAATTCAAAAATAAAACATCTACAGATTGTAATGATGTAAATATGATATTAATAAAAAAGTAATAGACAGTATTTTAAAACCTTTTACTTATACATGTAACCTTTCATTTCAGACGGGTACATTTCCAAACAAAATGAAAAGTGCCAAAGTAATACCGCTGTACAAAAACGAGCACAACTTCACCAACTACAGGCCTGTCTGCTGCCTCAATTTTTTAAAATTCTAGAAAAACGTTTTAATGAAAGATTATATAAATTTATAGAGAAATGTAAAGAAATGTAAATGGAGGTTAGTACGGTATTAGATCAAAAATGTCATCAACAATGGCCATAATAGAGGCAGTGGAAGAAATTGGGAACACTATAGATAAAAAGAAATATGCAATTGGAATATTTATTGATTTAAAAAAAGCTTTTGATACACTTAATCATTCAATATTACTCACTAAATTGGAAAGGTACGGTATTAGGGGTGTGGCTTGGAACTGGATCAAAAGCTATTTAACAGAGAGACCACAGTTTGTTAAGATGGGCAAGTCTAAATTAATTGTTTGTGGGGTTCCTCAAGGATCGGTATTGGGTCCCAAGTTATTCAGTCTTTATATAAATGATATATTCAATGTGTCTAAGTTATTGAAATTTATATTATTTGCTGATGATACAAATATATTATATTCTAGTGACAATTATAATAATCTTATAAATACAGTAAATTGTGAATTAATTACATTAAAAGCATGGATGGATATGAACAAATTGTCTATAAACTTAAATAAAACAAAGGTAATTATGTTTGGTAATTAAAAAGAAAATCTAGAATTATTAATAAATATGAATGGTATTACATTAAAAAAAGTATCACAAATACATTTTTTTAGGAATAACTATTGACAGTAAATTAAGTTAGAAACCACACATCAGATACATTCAAAATAAAGTATCCAAAAGCGTCTCAATAATTAATAAAGCTAAATATGTTCTGGGATATAAATCTTTGCATATATTGTATTGTTCATTAGTTATGCCATATCTAACTTATTGTATAGAAGTGTGGGGGAATAACTATAAAACGTCACTACATCCCCTCTTTAAACTCCTAAAACGTGCAATTAGAAATGTGCAATTAGAAACATGCATAACGTTGGATATTGTGATCACTCATATAGATTATTTCTGAAGTCTAAACTATTGAAATTCTTTGACTCGGTTGATTTTTATACTGCACAACTCTTGTATAAAGCCAGTAAAAATACACTATCAGGTAATATTCAAAAGTTCTTCAAAGAAAGAAGGGGAGGGGGGGGGGGGGGGGGGGGGGGGGGGGTTTGTGTGTATCTGTGTGTGGGGTCAGACTCTGGACTGGCTTGGGGGCCCAGCTCAAGCAATGTATATTATAAATATCCACTAGTTTAAAGCCAAATATAAAGAAAAGGTGCTGTCACAATACAGGGCTGATACCAATTTGCTATATATTATTATTGTTGTTATATAGTGTTATTATTATCAATGTTATTAATGGTAATGATGATGAAGATAAGGTGGTATTATTATCTATGATGTTGGGATTTTTAGTAATAACACTGGAATATTCTTTAATGTTATTGGTAATATTAATCTATAGTATACAAAGCAATTGTAAATAATATTAATCTATACCTCTATAATGACAATACATTAGGGGTGGGACTCAATAAGTTTTTCTTCTTCCCACTGCCTTTCGAGCATATATTTATATATATAAATATATATATATATATATATATATATATATATGTATGTGTTTGTGTGTGTGTGTGTGTATATATATATATATATATATATATATATACACACACACACACACACACACACATATATATATATATATGTGTGTGTGTGTGTGTGTGCGTGTGTGTGTGTGTGTGTATACATTAATGTACTCATTGTTTTTGATGTTTTGATTTCACTTGCTTGAAATAAATAAATCAAAATCAATCAATCAATATTTTCATGGACTGAAGACGTAGGAGGTGCAGTCCACACAGTGTATGGGTGGAGACAGTGTATGGTCCGTGCAACATGGCTTAGTCCTGGTTTAGACCTGGTTTTAGTCCTGGTTTTAGTCTTTATTAAAGCCCTGGTTTAGTCCTGGTTTAAATTCTGGTTTAGTCCTGGTCAAATCCTGTTTTAGTACTGATTTAGACTTAGTTTAGACCTGGTTTTAGACCTGGTCTAGTCCTGGATTAGATCTGGATTAGACCTGGTTTAGTCTTGGTTTAGATCTGGATTAGACCTGGTTTAGTCTTGGTTTAGATCTGGATTAGACCTGGTTTTACTCCTGATTTTAGTCAATCAATCAAGCTTTATTTATAGAGCGCTTTTAGAGTGCGAAAAATGCAACACAGAGCACATTTTGTGGTTTATGCCTGGTTTGGTCCTGGTTTAGACCTGGTTTAGATCTGGTTTTAGTCCTGACTAAAGCCCTGGTTTAGTCCTGGTTTAAATTCTGGTTTAGTCCTGGTTATAGTTCAGGTTTAGAGGAGGAATGGGGGTTAGTCAGAGTGGCGATATGTCGGAATAAGGGCTGTACCCTGACTTTCTTTTGCAACCATTTCATTATTTGATGACACTGATACGATGTTAAAAGCGTTACGTTTTCTTTCCCTTTTCTGTCACGTGTATGCCCTGTGCTTCACATTCACTGAAGTAAATGTGGTCATTCATGTCTGAATTTTAGTTTAAAACATCTTTACTTTGTTGTTACATCCTGTGCTTGAGGGTATTTTTGATGACAATGTGTATTTTAAAGAAGACATATGGTGCTTGTGTTTGCTACAGTCATAATCTGTGATACCTGTGGATCACTGTGTTTTCATTTGGACAGTTTAAATCACAATATGCATCTAAAACAACTTAATAAAAGAAAGAACTCCGCTTTTAACTTCCACGTTAGAAAACTGTGGTGCACAATGGGATCTGAAATCGCAATAAACATCATCACAACAAAGAGACATGCAGTTAGTGAGTAGTAGCATTAAGAATCCACTCATTAAGAAAATAAAACTGGGGAAAAAGTAAAAAGAGCAATTAAAGACGACTCAAACATGCTTGAATCACTGCAAATACAACTCTGAGTGAGTAAAAAACAACTATAACATATGAAAAGCTTTGAAAAATTGATTCTGCAGGATAACACTGCTTCAAACAATAAAAATGACATCAAATACAGATCTGATAACTCAAGAAACTAAAGATAAAACTGCATTTCTTTCCTACTAGGTTCACTTTTTGCAGCGTTTTCCCCTCTGCAGCTGGAGCCTTGATGTTTTGACCTCTGCTCTTTTCGTGATTCATTTTTAATCATAACAAAACGGCACTAAATTTATCCACGGGGCAGAGGTCGTGTTAGCGTCCGGCTCTACAGACATGTCACTCCTAACACAGATAAACCAGCTCAGACTTCCTTTTTTGGTGTTATGTAAGCTAGTATTTCCCTTAAAGTCTGAAAATAGTGCTGAGATACGAGAGGCATATGCTCGATTAGCAGTATCGAAGAGGAGCACACGGATCTTAAACAAAAACCAAACCAAGAGCATGTTTGTTTTCAGAGTATTCTTATGCGCAGCGAAAAGGCTAAACCAGGACTAAACCGGTGCATAGTAATGGACAGACTTAAGGGCCTATACATCACACTTTACTCAGGACAGTCCCAGTTTGGAGCTCTGTGTCCCCTGTCCCAGCAGATTTATCCAAAACCAGTGATTTGTCCCAGTTTTATACAAGAAATGTCCCAGGTGTCCCTATTTTTGACCAATCTGATCCCTGCCAACAGTAAAGAGACGCATAAACTGTCATTTGTTTAGATAAAATACAGAGGAGCTGCTTAAAAATGAACAAAACACAGAGAATGTCGACAACCTGAACTTCGAAGACGCATGCATCATCCTTCTGCTGTGGCTCCCTGTGACTTTGGAAAATAAATAATGAGTATATAATTACAATGTATTTTAATATTATAGTGTATTTGTTTTTAAATGTGATTCTAAATTTGTAGATAATAGTAATCTTGTAACATTCAAATAAAACGTTTTTAATATTATTGTCGCTCAAAATATTCGTCAAAGCTGCTGATGTGCGACACCTGGCACATATAGCTCCATGATCTGGCAGCCCAGACTTACCGGTGGAGTCCTGCACGGGTTTGGGAAGCACAAATTTTAATGAAATGGGTGAAAAATGTTGTGCTGTGTCGGGGTTCAGGTCGGGTCGGACGCGGGAGAGCGGTTTACAAAACATCATGTCACAAAAAACAGGGCTGTAGTTTAGAGAAATGCAAAAATGGCAGTGTTTTAGATGATTCAATGTAAAATCCATATGTTTTTGCTGCACATGCGCATTCCCACAATTCTCTGTCACTTTCATTTTCAAACCACACATGTGATGTCCTGCAGTTCAAAATGACTCCTGAAGAGCTGAAAAGAAAATGAGTGAGTGGAGAGTGTAAAGTTGTGGCTCTTTTTTGGCTCTCGGACTGATTTTCATTCAGGTTTGGTTCGGGTGTCATACGTATTTATAGCAGGTCAGATCGGGTACGGAATTTTATTTCAGTTTTGTCGGGTACGGATTGTCAAATTCAGACCCGTGCGTGACTCTGCTTACTGGCACTAAGCATTTTGAAATCTTCATTCTTTGGATTAAGTCTTGTGAAGGCATTTTTAGAGGAAAAAGGAGCAGATTCACAGTAAAAAGTATTGCACTAAATCTGGTACGGTGAGATGTTTATGGTGAAAATATGGTACAGATGAACCCCTGTGTGAGTGGTGAGCCCACAGGAGGAATAAATGTTGTACCAAATGACTGGTCAAAGCATTTTAGAAAGTTAGTTTTGTTATTATGCAGAATATCGTAATATTGTGAGCCTCCCACCATACCGTGAGCTTTCCCACGATGTCACAATAAATATCGTACTGCACTGGAAAAAAACAATCTCTAGGTAAGTTAAAATGACTTAAATTAAGAACATTTTACTTTGTTTGAGCAGATTCAACTTGACAAGTCAAATGATCGGCCAGTGGAATAAGAGCTTTTTTCTTAATTCAAGCAACATTCCATTTTATTTCTTATTTTAAGTGCAAAAAGTTGTTGTTTTTCTTCTTATTTTAAGTGTAGTAAGATGTATTTTCATATTTTAAGTACAAAAAGTCTTTTCCACTGGCAGGTCAAGTGAAATCTACTCAAATCATGGTAAAACTTTCTTAATCCAAGTCATTTTAACTTGACTTGAGGTTCATACGGTGACGATATCGTATAGTGAGTCTTGGATATCATTACACCCCTCATTATGTATCCTTCAACTGAACATTTTTGTATGAATACAATTTGAAACATTATGAGACATTTTAGGCAAGAAAAACAGCCTGTAAATAGTCTTATTACATCCAGTTAAAGGCCCAGCCAGGATATCGGTTCAGTCGCTATCATGGAACCAATATCCAGCTAATTTCTCAGTATCGGTATCAGCGAATCCCTCACGAGTACAGTGCGGCGTAGAGAAATTATGGAGAGTTTATCACAGAGGCAGATGTGGTGATAAAACTTCTAAATCCACTGTCATAACATTTGCATTTGGCTCGGTAACAAATGAGAAGAGCTCGTTCAAAAATGAGGGTTCAACTCCTTTATTTCGGGACATAAGAGATGACTTAAACAATGGCAACGCACGAGATATTTTTAGACTTTCTGTTTCGAGCTAATGTGGTTGCTAATAATATCGGAGTCCAAACAAAACCCTCTGATGAAATGTGTAAGGATCTGAAGGTCTGAAGATCTGAAGGGTTTGTAAGGTCGTAGTAACTATAATGAGATGGTTTGATCCTCACAACCAGCAAGACCTATATTACTGTTGTTGTGCCTCTGAGCAAGACTGTGCAATTAACTGAGGATATTTCCATTTTTTTCTCATGTTGCTTAGACCTAGAATGCAGTTTTATACATATTAAAGGTCCTATATTACACAAAATGGACTCTTGTGAGCTTTAAGTTGTGTTATAATGTTGTTACCTCCTCAAAAACAGACGCGGAGTTGTGTTTTATTTCATTCACATGTTTGAGTAATTTAATTTTTCATCTGTTTACGTCTCCAAAGCTCAAAAAGACTCCACCATGAAGACAGTGATGTCATGAAGCGATAGTTTTCAGCTGCCTTTTACGTTTAGGTCAGTAGAGATTGGCGATTCCAAGGCTGAAATGATTATTCTGAAGGTGTATGGAGTTTAAAAACACAGTGGAGCACTTCCTCTATTACCAAAAGACTGTTTTCTGTTTCTGAGAGAAGCTGAATGTGCAGGGTTTGTGTGAATGAAACAAAACACAACTCCTGGTGTGTTTGTGATGAGGAAACTACATTTTAACATTATAAGTGGAGGAAATGGTCTAATATGGTCCTATATTATTTGGGGTGTAACGATATGTCACAATACAATATGGTCACTGTATGAACCTGCTGAATTGGGTTATAGTCAGGGACGACTGCAGTGACAAAAACACAAAGTCTAAACCAAATGTCTTTTTTGTTCACAAGTCTTTCCACTTTCAGCAACACTTACCAAAAACTCACCTCAAAATTATAATGGGTCGCAAACGAAATGGCTCTTAAAGCCGGCTCTTTGAGGTGAACAACGGGAGCCGGCTCCTTATTGGGAGCCGTGTTTTTTATTTTCTTTCGTTCACTATCTTTCACTTTTTTTCTCTTCACACAGCACGTCAATATGTGTTTGTGCTGAGCAGAGGGGGGAGGGGCAGTAGTTAGTACAACAAAATCTGACCACATCAGCGCACAAGCTGTTTCTATCAGCGCTTTTACAGTATGCAAATGAGCCATGCGGTTTTAAGTTTTGTTTCTGTACAACGTAAACAAATGTGCACAAAGCTGCATTAAACACATTATTACTCAAAGTATATCTGGTATGCAGAGTACCAGAAAAGTATGTAGAGCGGCGGTAGAGAGGACCATTTATTTTTTATATTTTCTGTGGAGTGAATAAATAAAAGCATATTTATATAATAAACATATAAATAAAAACTGTTTTTACATTAGTTCATAGGGAACTAATGGAAAAACAGTTTTTATTTATCCTATCCTATGAACTAACATCAAGGACCATGTTGTCCACCCTCCTGTGGGCTCACCACCTGCAGAGGGGTTCATAGGGGGGGTCAGGTGCTATGAGTATTGGGCAGCTTGCTGCCCCCGCGACCCAGCTGGATTAAGCGGGAGAAGATGGATGGATGGATGGATGTTTTTACATTAGTAATTCATTTTATGCATATTTTATATTGTTGTTGATAATAAATTTAATCATTAAAGCAACAAAACAACCTGAAGAGCCGCTTGGGAGCCGAAAGAGCCGGCTCTTTTTAGTGAGCCGAGCCAAAAAGAGCCGTAATCCCCCTCACTAATCGCTTCATGTTTTCATGTTTGTTTGTTTTTTTTCTAATAGTACATGTGATCAGTGTTCATTATTATCATTTTAAATGTGCACGGGACTATTCAGGCATTTGAAAAAACAGGTCAAAACCAAATGATTTTATTTACAAGGCTTTCCACATTACCCAGGTTTACCAGAAACTCACCTCATCATAATAATGTGTCAGGTTTTTATGCTTTTTTTTCTTATTATAGCTAATAATTATAGTACATATGGTCAATATTTACTATAGTTTTACATCTGCAGGTGATTCACATATTTGAACATTTCAAGTATTGACAAAAACAGGAAGTCGAAACCAAATGAACAGTCTGTTTGTTTACCAGGTTTCCACATTTAGCAACACTTCCCAAAAACTCGCCTAAAATAAACCCAAAACAAAATGAAAGCCCCGTGGTGCATTGAGCGTTTGCAATTTGCGCTTCCAAAAATAAACAAGTGTGAATGACTCAGGTGTCGCTACACCTCTGGGAGCTAATGACGTGTAATGAGCACCCGAGGGTCCCGCGGTCAAACCAGGACTCCGTTTCTCCATGTAGGCCTATTACGCCCAACCGGGACTTTACTGGAAACGATGATCCCCGTAAACGCTCACAGATCAACATAAAAATAAATGAGGAAATGGCAGATTGTGTTCCCCCAGAGACGTGCTACGGGCTAATTGTGCCACGGTTCAAAGTCAGAACAGTTACCCTGTCAGGAGTCGTAGAATATAATAGCGATCTTTGAATTAAATCAATGGTACGCAATAAAGTTGAAAGGCGAATTAGCAGCAGGGAGTGCTAGTAAAATCGTGAGAAAGTTTAAGTGAGGTACATTTCAAGTATTTCCCAGAACGGATTTAATTGAGAGCGTATAAAAGATCGTAATTACACTTTCAACGTTATTTTAAGGTCAGGATTCCATTCATTTACAGTACTGTGTGAAAGTTATAGGCCGGTGTGGGAAAATGCTGTAAACTAGGATGCTTCAAAAGTGGAGGTGTTCATCGTTTATTTTCATCCATCACCAAAATGCAGTGAATGAACAAAAGAGACATTTGGAGACCCCTGAGCTGGGTTTTACTTGCAGACAGTTTGTGAAGGAACTGGGCTGGTCGCTGTTCCAAACATGTTGAAGAACTAAGCACAGATCTCGTGTGGATGGAGCTTCCTCACATCCGTCTGTCTCTTCATGTTAATCCCAGACACACTCCATGATGCTGAGGTCAGGGCTCTGTGGGGCCCGACCATCACCAACACAACTTCTTTTTGTATATGATTGGGACAGTGCAGGTTAATGGACAGACATGATAAGACACATGACTGAAAACATGCCGGATTATAGCCTAAAAGTCTCATTTCCATCCATAGTCCCACGGGCAGGGGTCACAGTACATTACAAAAAAATTATAAAAATTTAACAATAGGTCATCAGTCTCTGTACAATATCTACAGCAGGCATGTCCAAACTGTGGCCCTCGGACAAATTGTTTGGCCCTCAGGCTTCCAGGTGAATTGGAAAGTCATACTTTTTACTACATATTTTTGAAATCTACCATCATCAAGCAAATGTAGTGTGTCCTTTTGAGGGTCTAAGCATGAGCAAAGGTCTGGAGGGTCATTTAAACCTGCTATAAATGCACAGATTTGAATTACTCACTGTTTTGACCAGTCTGTGACCCTTGATCGGCCCTCATGCTGGCCTGTGTTTTAATATGTGGCCCTTGATGAATAGTAAATGGTAAATGGTCACATTTTTTATAGCGCTTTTCTACCTTTCAAGGCACTCAAAGCGCTTTACACCTGTTCACACACACATTCATACACCAGTGTACGCAGACACTGGGGGTGAGGTGGGTTAAGTGTCTTGCCCAAGGACACAACAACAGCATTTATGGGAGCTGGAATCACAACAGTCAGTGATGTTTATGTCGAGAGAGGGATTCGAACCACCAACCTTCGGATCAATGGACAAACCCTCAACCAACTGAGCTACTGTCGCCCTGATGAAAAAAAGTTTGGACACCCCTGATCTAGAGCTACGTTTACACAGGCCTCATGCTTCACAGAGCATTCACAGACAGTATATACATCACTGCACCATTCACTCCATATCCATATTCACAATCCACGTTCTCTGTCCAACATTCAGTCACTGTGCAAAAACAGACTGTATTCAGAAAGAAACACTGTGGGCAACTGTGGTGTGACCAGAGCCAGTTTTTCAATTACGTTTTGAAAGAATGATTTGTGGGACTTTCTCTCAGAGCTGATGGGAGGAGAGAGAAAGGGCTGGAGAGAAAGAGAGCGAGAGAAGAAGGGAGAGGGAGGGAAAGAGGAGAGAGAGGGAGGGAGGGGGAGAGAAAGAGGAGAGGTAGGGAGGGGGAGGGAGAGACGGAGTGAGAGCAAGGAGAGAGAGAGAAATGGGGGGGTGAGAGAGGGAGAAACAGAGAGAGGGGGAGCGAAAAGAACAAGAGAGAGAGGGAGAGAGAGAAAAGTGAGAGAGAAAGTGGGAGAGAGAGAGACGAGAGTGGAGAGGGAGGAGAGAAAAGAGAGAGAGCTAGAAAAAGAGAGTGGGAGAGAGAGAGAAGAGACTGGAAAGAGAGCTAGAGAGAGAGAGTGGGAGAGACAGAGAGGAGAGAGTGGAGAGTGAGGACAGAGAGAGATGCGAGAGAGGAGAGAGAAGAGTGAGAGTGGGAGAGAGAGGAGAAAGAGCTAGAAAGAGAGAAGAGAGAGCTAGAGAGAGAGTGGGAGAGAAAGACAAGAGCTAGAGAGAGACAATGGAAAGGGAGGAGAGAGAAGAGAGAGAGAACTAGAGAGAGTGGGAGAGAGAGAGAAGAGAGAGCTAGACAGAGAGTGGAGAGGGAGGAGAGAGGGAGAGCGCAGAGAGAGAGCTAGAGAAAGAAGAGAGAGCAAGAGAGAAGAGAGAGAGAGAATAAAGAGAGGAGAGAGTTTTTCTTGATCTCAGGGGAAATTCCAGTTTTTGCTGCAGCGTCTCAGTCGCCTTTATTCCCTTTATTCAGACGAGCTGCTCCAGCAACTTAGAGCAATTAAACATAAAACATCCAAAACTGTCCTGCAAACTTTAAAGGTGCATTGTGCAACTTTTCCCGTAAAGGGTCTGTCACCTTCTTGTCTCCATGGAGATGTTATTGCTTAGCCTGGAATTTTATGGACTCTAATGCGGTTTTTCACATGTCAGAAAATCTATTGAAACGTACACACTAATTAAATTGTTTAGATCTTAAACTGCAACTCCTAAACTCTTATATTGCACAAAATGCTCTTATCCACCTTGTGATGTCATGCAGTGGACAACAACAACCATTTTTACCTTTTCTGTAGAGATCAGAAAGTCCAGGTCTGAAATCGTCCAACTGATTCTGGCTAAAGTGATTTGGAGGCGAGTTTAAAAGCGCAGTGGAGCACTTCCTGTATTACCGCATGACATCACAAGGTGGGACACAGTGTTCGGTTTGAGAGAAGGATTGCACTGCAAAAAAGCCCTATTTTAAGTGAAATTATCTGCCAGTGCAGTAAGAAATTTTCACTTACCAAGTTTTCTTAAAACAAGACGAAATACAAATCTTGACCTAAGTAGAAAACACTAGTTTCAAGTGACAAGATTTTACACCTTATTTTGAGTATATTTATCCCTGATTTAAGTCATTCTTCTTTATTGATGCTTATTTCTAGTATATAACACGTCTTATATTAGGCTCTTATTTCTTTAAGAAATAAGATTCCTGTGTTAAGAATACTTAGTTTTAGGAATACTTTTTTTTCGAGTATTCACAATATCTATACTTTTGATTAAATACAACATGAAATCAATTACATATGAAACTGTATTTATTATCTGAGGACAGTGAGTTTCAGATCTGAGCCAGAGGAAAAAGAGGCTTAACCTGGTTTGATTTAATATAAAAAGTGCTTGGAATAAGATTTAATATCCAGATAACATATATCAGGATGGAATAAACAAGAAACAAGTAAAAAATCTTGTCTTATTAAGGGGAAAAAAAATTAAATGTCTCTTTTAAGATGAATCTGCTTAATTCAAGTCAGTTTAACTATGTCGGAAAACCCTTTTTTGCAGTGTAAATGTGCCGGTTTGTGTGTTCAACATGTGTGAATGAAATAAAACACAACTCCGGGTGTGTTTGTGAGGAGGAAACCGCATTAGAACACAGATAATCGAGTCATATAAGCCCCATAAACCTGCTATTGTCTTTCGCCGCACTGTTCTTTTCTATTATTTACGTATTGCCAATTTCATCGTTTAAAACAAAAGAACTTTCACATTTCATCCCAGCGGAGTATTAATACTTGGTTGTCCTTTGCGTGTGTCTGTCCCGTCTCTCCCTTTGACCTTGCCCTCCCGCCGGCCCGAACAATGGGACTCCTGGCTCCGGCTCTTTCCTCTCCGAAGCGGGGCCTGGCTCCGGTCCACGGTCCGGCCAGGGTCCATCAGTCTGCGCTCCGGGGGCAGGGCTGGGGCTTGGATTTCCTGAGGGGCCGGCGTCTGCAGACAGAGGAGGAGGAAGAGGAGGAGGAAGAGGAGGAGGGTACAAAGGGCCAGCAGGTCAGGATTATAAAGAGCCAAGTACCACCGCTTATGTCATGACATTTCATACGTTACATGGGTTTATTTTTGTCAAACGAACTGCGGTTGACTGGATTCTGGGCTCATAATCCTGCGGGAGAACTTCACTTTTTTTTTTTTTTTCCTTTTCTACAAGTTAAAGATTATTTGCTCCATCAGATTTAGAATTTTAAATACACAGCAAAAAGGCCTATAAAAATAAGAAAAAAATACACTTTTTGAGGTAAAAATGCCCTGTTTTAAGTGAAATTATCTGCCAGTGCAGTAAGAAATTTTCACTCACCAAGTTTTCTTAAAACAAGACCAAATATGAATCTTGTTCTAAGCAGAAAACACGAGTTTCAAGTATTTATGGCAAGATTTTTCACTTTATTGGTTTGAGAAGGAAGTTAAAGAGGCTTAACCTGGACTGAGTTAATATAAAAAGTGCTTAGAATAAGTTGTAATATGTAGATAAGATAAATCAGGATGGAATATCTTGAAACAAGTTAAAAAATCTCATCATATTAAGTAAAAAAATCTTAAAATTGAATCTGCTTAATTCAAGTCAGTTTATGCTAGAAAATCCTGTTTTGCAGTGTACCGCTGAATTTCTCACTTAACTCTAAAAAAAGATGCTTGATTTCTTTTTATTCTGAATTTTAGTTGCTGAAATGTGCGTGTTTTTAATACATTTAAAATACAAAATAAAAACGTCAGCTATTAAAAATTCAGCACAAATATTTTCACGCTCTCGATTTCAGACAAAAAATTGACGAAAACAAAATTCAGAGTGTAAAAGCGAATGCGTCTTTATTTGCGATATTCGGTTGCTGAATATTCAGTGCCTCCCTATTTTTAAACAGTGCACTGAAAAAAAAACAATCTCTAGGTGAGTTAAAATGACTTAAATTAAAAACATTTCACTTTATTTGAGCAGATTCATCTTGACAAGTCACATGATCTGCCAGTGCGAGTGTTTTTCTTTTCATTCAAGTGCAAAAAGTTGTTGTTTGTCTTATTTTTATTCCTCTCTCTTCTCTTCTTCTTCTCTCTCAATAACTGTCTCCCTCTCTCTTCTCTCCTTCTCTCCCCTCTCTGTCTTTCCCTCTCATTTCTCTCTCTCTTTGTTTCTCTCTCACTCTCTCTCTGTCTTCTCTCCCTCTTTCCTCTCTCTGGCTCTCTTCTTTCTATCTCCATCTGTCTCTCTCTCTCCTCTCTCTATAACTGTCTCCCTCTCTCTTCTCTCCTTCTCTCCCCTCTGTCTTTCCCGCTCATTTCTCTCTCTCTTTCCCTGTCCCTTCCCCTCTCTCTCTGCCTCTCACTCTGTGTTTCTCTCTCACTCTCACTCTCTCTATCTGTCTTCTCTCCCTCTTTCCTCTCTCTGTCTCTCTTCTTTCTATCTCCCTCTGTCTCTCTCTCTCCTCTCTCTATAACTGTTTCTCCCTCTCTCTTCTCCCCTTCTCTCCCCTCTCTGTCATTCTCTCTCTCTTATCTCTGTTTCTCCTTCTCTCCCCTCTCTCTGACTCTCCCTTTCTCCCCTCTTTTGTCTTTCTCTCTCTCCCTCTCTCTGTCCCCTCTCTCTGTCTCTCTCTCTCTCTCTATGGCTGTCTCTCTCTCTCTCTCCGTCTCTCCCCTCTCTCTTTTCTCTCCATCTCTCTCACTCTCTCTGTCTCTCTCCCTCTCTTTCATTTCTCTCTCTCTCTCTTTCGCCCTCATTTCTCTCTTCTTCCTCTCTCTCTGTCTCTCCCTATACCCTCTCTCTTCTCTCTCTCTGTCTCTCTCCATCTCTCCCGCTCTCTCTCCTATCTCTCTCTCTCTGGCTCTCTCCCTCTCTTTCATTTTTCTCTCTCTTTCACCCTCATTTCTCTCTATCTGTCTCTCCCTCTCTCTCCATCTCTCCCTATCCCCTCTCTTCTCTTTCTCATCTCTCCTGCTCTCTCTCTCCCTCCCTTTCATTTTTCTCTCTCTCTTTCACCCTCATTACTCTCCTCTCTCTGTCTCTCCCTCTCTCCCTTCTCTCTCCCTCTCTCCTCTCTTCTCTGTGCAAGTGTTTTTCTGTTAATTCAAGTCACAGATGACGTTTCAGTGACATTTGGAGGACATTTCCCCCTTTATTTCTTTGAAACCGTTCATCGCTATGGCAACGGCGCTAATATTTTATCACTCTGACTCCATGGATACAGCGTACACGTGTGATTGGTGACGGGACCAAAAACAGAAGTCTTATCTTATCTTAGTTTTAGTCACAGAAGAAGAATTGCCGTGTACACAGTTTCCATTATGGCCGCGTGGGCGTGTTCATTGAAAAAAGCCACCGATGGAGCTAAAAAGTTACACAATGCAGCTTTAAAGATAGACTGACAGATGTTTATGATTCTCAAATTTGGACTTATTTTGCTGGGAAACCACCTGTTCAAATATACAGTACAGTTTGGTGCAAATCAAGAAGCAGTTTGTGAAGAAAAGTTGAAAAATATGTTGAAAATTCCAAGAAGTAAAGAGTTCTGTTTTAGAGAGTTCCATTTAGATTTTTATCCTCTCCCTCTCACCGCGCTCTCTCTTTCTCCCTCATTTCTCTCTTCTCTTTCTCTGTCTGTTTCTCCTTCTCTCTCTCTCCCTCTCTTCTCTCTCTCTGTCTGTCTCTCCCTCACTCTGTCTGTCTCTCCCCCTCTCTCTCTTCTCTCTCTCTCTGTCTGTCTCTCCCCCTCTCTCTCTTCTCTCTCTCTGTCTGTCTCTCTCTCTTCTCTCTCTCTCTGTCTGTCTCTCCCCCTCTCTCTCTTCTCTCTCTCTGTCTGTCTCTCTCTCTCTCCCCCTCTCACTTCTCTCTGTCTGTCTGTCTCTCGCTCTGTCTCTCCTGCTCTCTCTCCTCTTTCTCTCCTTCTCTCTCTCCCCCTCACTCTCTTCTCTCTCTCTCTGTCTGTCTCTCTCTCTGTCTCTCCCCCTCTCACTTCTCTCCGTCTGTCTGTCTCTCGCTCTGTGTCTCTCCGGCTCTCTCTCCTCTTTCTCTCCTTCTCTCTCTCACTCTCTTTCTTCTCTCTCTCTCTCTCTCTCTCTGTCACTCCATCTCTGTCTGTCTCTCCCCCTCTCCCTCTCTCTCTTCTCTCTCTCTGTCTATCCCGCTCTCTCTCTCCTCTTTTTCTCTCTCTCCCTCCCTCTCTGTCTCTCCTGCTCTCTCTCTTCTTTCTCTCCTTCTCTCTCTCCCTCTCTCTTTTCTCTCTCTCCCCCTCCATGTCTGTCTCTCCCCCTCTCTTCTCTCTCTCTGTCTGTCTCTCTCTGTCTCTCCTGCTCTCTCTCTCCTCTTTCTCTCTCTCCCTCTCTCTTCTTTCTCTCTCTCTGTCTCTTCCTCTCTCTTCTTCCCCACTCTCTGTAGCTGTCTCTCCCTCTCTCTGTCTCTTCCCTCTTTTCTCCTTCTCTCCCTTCTCCTTCTCTCCCCTTTCTCTGTCTGTCCCTCTCTCCCTCCCCTCCCTCCCCTCTCTCTGTAACTGTGTCTCCTTTTCTCTGTCTCTCTCTTCTCTCCCTCCCCTCTCTCTGTAACTGTGTCTCCTTTTCTCTGTCTCTCTCTTCTCTCCCTCCCCTCTCTCTGTAACTGTGTCTCCTTTTCTCTGTCTCTCTCTTCTCTCCCTCCCCTCTCTCTGTAACTGTGTCTCCTTTTCTCTGTCTCTCTCTTCTCTCTCTCCCTCTCTCTGTAACGGTCTCTCCCCTCTCTTTTCTCTCTCTCTCCCTCTCTCTTCTCTCCCTCCCTCTCTCTGTAATGGTCTCTCCCCTCTCTTTTCTCTTTCCCTCCCTCTCTCTTCTCTCCCTCTCTCTCTGTAACGGTCTCTCCCCTCCCTTTCTCTCTCCCTCCCTCTCTCTTCTCTCCCTCCCTCTCTCTTCTCTCCCTCCCTCTCTCTGTAACGGTCTCTCCCCTATCTTTTCTCTCTCCCTCCCTCTCTCTGTAATGGTCTCTCCCCTATCTTTTCTCTCTCCCTCCCTCTCTTTTCTCTTCCTCCCTCTCTCTGTAATGGTCTCTCCCCTATCTTTTCTCTCTCCCTCCCTCTCTATTCTCTACCTCCCTCTCTCTGTAACGGACTCTCCCCTCTCTTTTCTCTCTCCCTCCCTCTCTCTTCTCTCCCTCCCTCTCTCTGTAACGGTCTCTCCCCTCTCTTTTCTCTCTCCCTCCCTCTCTCTTCTCTCCATCCCACTCTCTTCTCTCCCTTTCTCTCTCTGTAACGGTCTCTCCCCTCTCTCTTCTCTTCCTCCCTCTCTCTGTAACGGTCTCTCCCCTATCTTTTCTCTCTCCCTCCCTCTCTTTTCTCTTCCTCCCTCTCTCTGTAACGGTCTCTCCCCTCTCTTTTATCTCTCCCTCCCTCTCTCTTCTCTCCCTCCCTCTCTCTGTAATGGTCTCTCCCCTCTCTTTTCTCTCTCCCTCCCTCTATCTTCTGTCCTTCCCTCTCTATTCTCTCCCTCCCACTCACTGTAACGGTCTCTCCCCACTCTTTTATCTCTCCCTCCCTCTCTCTGTAATGGTCTCTCCCCTCTCTTTTCTCTCTCCCTCCCTCTATCTTCTGTCCTTCCCTCTCTCTGTAATAACAAATCCTGGTGTAATTGTCCATCTCCTATAAAGGCTGGTAAAGTTTGACTCAGCAGAGACATCAGTAAACATCAGTAAACCTGCTGCGTCACCGCCTGTGGGTTTGGTAACACATCCACTTCCTGGTTTTACTGTTGTGTTTGAGGTGTTACCGTAGCAACCGGGGTGTCCACAGCAAACTGTAGGAAACTTGACTATTATATTTAACTCGCAGGAAAACTCGACACGTCCCTGCTCTTTTTCAGATCATTTCTACGACACTTCAGAGGAAATCACTTTGGCCAGGTTCACGTATATTGGCGAGGATTATGTTCACAAAATCCACAGGGTTTTTAATTCATTTATTTATTTTTACTTTTTTACAAAACGTGACATAAAACTGAATTTGCTCTTTGTTGCATTTGTACATTTTTATTTATTTATGTATTTAGTTTATTTACAGTGAAAAATGGAGAACATGTATTATTAAAGAGCCAATTATTATTATTATTATTATTATTATTATTATTATTATTATTATTTGGTCTTTTATTGAATAATAATTAACTGTGATTAATCATGATTAATCAAAATTCTAAAGTGTGATTAATCTGGATTAAAAATGTATTGTTTGACAGCACTAGTTCTAACTTAGATTAATATGTTGTTTTCAGTTCAAACAGCATTTTCAAAACAAAATAATGATCTAAATCTGTTATGTGTTCACAGTTATACCACACAGAAGGAAAAAAGTCCCTCTTTAATACACGTGTAACTAAAAGTATCCCCATCTGACTGACATCTTAATAGTTTCCAATGAACGCCTCTCTGCTTCTCCCCAATCCCGATTCCAGTCATTGTTTTCCATTGTTTTTCCACAGTATAATAACATTATCTTTACTCTATATTGATCAGAGCTTTTTCCCGAGCAGAGGTGGTGTTGCATTTAATTGGAAACCGAAATTTGTCACCACACGTTTCCACACGTATTGTTGGTTTGTGACTTCAGCGTGAATGGACCCTACGATGACCAAACATGATCCATGACAAAAGGAGCTTCACTTCAAGCTTCACTTGAAAAGTAGTGCTTATAATGAAGAGTTAAACATGTGTGAATGAAAAAAACACAACTCCAGGTCTGTTTTTGAGGAGGTTACTATATTCTAACATGGCTTAAACCTCACAAGAGACAGTTTTGCGTAATATAGGACCTTTAACTTCTAATCAAATGTCCTTTACAGATGACGTTATCTTACATTGGCCACACGAGCTCTGCCTCACTGGCCCCTCACTGACCTTAATACAGTGCACCTGATCGGTCACTGCTTTCCTGACGTCCACAGATGTCCCGTTCACCGCAGGGTCCCGGGCAGCCGGTCGAGAGAGACCAACCCGGATCACACCGGTTTGATCAGAGCTTTTTCCCGAGCAGAGGTGGTGTTGTATTTAATTGGAAACCGAAATTTGTCACCACACGTTTCCAAACGTATTGTTGGTTTGTGACTTCAGCGTGAATGGACCCTACGATGACCAAACATGAACCATGACAAAAGGAGCTTCACTTCAAGCTTCACTTGAAAAGTAGTGCTTATAATAAAGAGTTAAACATGTGTGAGCTAAAAAAGTACTTGTTAAAGGTCCTATATGACACAAAATGGATTCCTGTGAATTTTAAGTCATGTTCTAATGTTGTTACCTCCTCAAAAACAGACCTGGAGTTGTTTGGTTTCATTCACACATGTTTAAGTAACTTTATTATTAGTCTGTCTACAAAGATCAAAATTATGTAGTTTGAGACGTGAGGAGTCATTTTATTCTTTTTTTAATGATGAAAAGCCCCAACGATCATGTGACTAAAGTGTGTTTTTCAATTATAGAAGTTATTTTCAAGCTATAATGTTTAACTTTTTAGCCAGAATAAAACAGACTGAAATTGATTAAAAATATATTAAATTGTTTGTCTTTTTAGTGCTCTGAAGGTGTAGCAAGGCAGAGTGGGTAGATAGTTAATACGTTTTTATGATTTTCAGCACAAAAATAATACATGTAGTCAAGATGTAACACTATCTGTTGATGGTATCACAATTAGCCAAGTTGTGCAAACTAAGTTTTTAGGAGTGATTATTGATCAAAAAGTAACCTGCAAATATCAGGCCCAACATGTTTGTAGAAAAATGATGAAAACCTTTGGTATTTTGACTAAAGTTGGCTCCTGTATAAATGTTTCCTGCAAGATGACATTAGATTATAGTTGAATCATGGACATGGTTTGAGGTTGTCAGGGTCAGACGTATCTCAACAAGACTTTATCATCCTCATCTGCTCCTCTGTCCAAAAAAATACAATATTCTGACAATATTTAATGTAAACATATATTGTATTTGTCTGTTCATGTACAAATATGTGCATTTATCCAATGTTTTACCCAGATCTTTTGATAACTTTTTTATGTACTCTTCAAATGTTCACGAGACACTGCAGAAATATTTATCTTCCCTTGTGCAAAACATCCACAAATCAAAGAACACTCAGGTTCAGAGGGCCCAACCTCTGGAATAATGTAGCCCAGACTCTCAAATCGATTTCCTCACTGGACTATTTTAAAAGACAATTAAAACAAACATTGATTTGTACTGATATTTAATATTAGTCTACTTCCTGTTCATAACTGTTGTGCTAAAACCATGTTTACAGGGGAGGTGATCTTATAAGACCCAAAAGCTCTTCTCATTCTCTCCTGCACTCTTTCTTTGTTGTTGTTTCTACCTGCTTGAAATGTTTTTACTGCAGTATATGTGCAAATAAAATCTATTTAGATTTAGAGCACCAAAAATGAAAGTGAAACTTATAACTTATATTAATATGTTGTTTTCAGCTAATATAGGATTTTCCAAACAAAATAAAGTAACATGGTGATCTAAATATGTTATGTGTTCACAGTTATACCACACAGAAGGAAAAAAGACCCTCTTTAATACACGTGTAACTAAAAGTATCCCCCATCTGACTGACATCTTAATAGTTTCCAACGAACGCCTCTCTGCTTCTCCCCAATCCCGATTCCAGTCATTGTTTTCTGTTTCCTTAGTACAATAACATTACCGTTATATCGACTCGAGTGTATTTCCAATTTATTTATACGACACCACCTGCTTCTTCTATATTGGGGCTTCAGAGCTCAGGAACCAGCCTCTTCAACACTAATACTAACGAACTGCGATGACTGTATGAGCTAAACTGGGTCAAAGTGAAAGCCTCGAAACACAATGACAACTCCTGTGGTTATTTTAGGCTGAACCTGTGCGCCAGGCCTGTTCCAAAAGGAGCTCTTGAGGTCAAACAACGGCCTCTGCATGTCTAATTATAGAGTGTTTTGTTGTCGGATCAGGAAGGCACTGTTAACATGCTAGTTAATGTTAGTATTGCAGGAAGATCTAAATTAAATTGTTATTTGATCCAGTTCTCCAGCGATTGGGCCCCATCCATAGATTTTATGAAGAAGTGAGGGAGCGTGACGTCACCCACAGCGTTCAGTCAAATGAAGCTCATCGAGGCTGGAAGTTATAGGGGTGAATTTGGTTATAGGGGTGAATATTAGGAATTCCAAGCACGAGTATCATAGTAACCAGGGTTGTACCGATACCTGTATCAGCAAAAGTGCAGATATCACACTTACAAGTATCGTATCGACAAGAACTCAAATCAAATCACCAATACCACTCTATAGTTTCCTGAATGAATAACCTATAAGCTCGGGAGCTCTCCACATCCTTCCAAGTAGCTCGCCAACGAATTTCTGAATTATAATTAAGTAAAACTTGATGAATAGAATGATCATGTTCATGCCAAACTTTAGTTTCTGCACTAACAAAAGGATAACGGGATATGTTCTATAACGGTACATGTTCTATAGGCCTCAAACTGCTCTTATCTAAGGCCGTGGCTCTTATAATTACCCCATTTTTCAGTTGCTCCGGAGTATAAGTCGCACCAGCCAAAAAATGCATAATGAAGAAGAAAAACACATGTATAAGTCGCACTTTTTGGGGGAAATTTATTTTATAAAATCAGAGACCAACAACCGACATTTCATCTTGAAAAGCAAATTATAGAAGCTGTAATAATAAAAACAACCCAATAGAGAAGAATCCGTGTGTCATTCGTTCGTTCATTTTTCAATATAGAACCAAAAGTATGAAAACGAAAAAACAACTCTTTTCTTTATTATTTGTCTCTAAAATCAAAATGAAAAAATGGATAATGATTTGCTTTTCATTTTTAACTCATATATAGAATTCATATGTTTGGTCTATGGACTGTCAGTGTGAAAAATTCAATATATAAGTTGCACCTGAGTATAAGTCACAGGACGACCCAAACCCTGAAAAAAAGTGTGACTTATAGTCTGAAAAATATGGTCCTCACTTTCTTACAACCATGAAAATCAGTAGCTCTGTGGCATTGTAGTTTTGTTGAGGTAGCTCACCAGAGGAAAAAAAGGATGGAGACCCCTGGTATGGGCTCTGTAAACACTTAAAACACACGGATAATGACAGAAAAGCCATTTGTGTTAGCTCTCTGATTACACTACTGACTACACTACAGAGAGTGCAGCCCGACAACAGCAGTAACAGCAGAAACTCTGACTTTGTTTACTCTGCATTATGAGTCATGTGCTCTGAGGATGAGGCCTCACTGTTTTACTCTATGCTCTGTGGTAGAAAATAAGTAAAAATACTTAAATCAGCACTACTTATGGGCGAAACTATTATACATTTAACTAATACTTTAGTCCTGAAAATCAAATTTATTCTTGCAGATTTTCTTTAAAAATCCTTTTAGGAAATACATTTTTTGCTCTTGTGCTGTAACAAAACTTCTCACTGTGCAGTATCAGACATATCATCGGTATAGGCAAGTACACCAAGGCCAAGTATCGGTAGTGGAATGGATCCCAAAAAATGATACTGAAAATGATATAACAACAACTAAATGTTCTTGGGTTATCTTTGGTTATCGTATACGTTAGCCGGAGTGACCTCAAGGAAAGAAGCGGCCTCACTGGTTTGTTATTAATGTTTATATCTCAATTTATGGGCGGAATAGTGAAATATAGTCATGCATAAAGTCATGTAGAGCGGCTTGATATGAATATTTGGTGAGGAGCCTGACAGCAGCAGTTACAGAGAGAGGGCTGACAGTTTTTTCAGTAGGAAGTGAAATGGACTGGATGGAGCAGGAAGCCTGATCCTGCTCACGTCTTCTTTGGGAGATGGATTTTGTGAACTCACAAATATCCTGTGAATCCATGTTGTTTGGCACGGTGAGGACCTGCCTGTTTGGTGACCATGTGGAGCTGCCCTCACGCTCAACATCTACAGGAGGTTGTGACTTTTAAAGAGACTTTCAAGCAGAACTGAAGAAGCGTCTTAGCTTTTGTCTAATCGACAGAATCAGCGTTTTTTTTGCAATTTAACCACCTGGACGACAGTGTTTTATTTTATTATGCTGTTTTCTGATCTATGTTCTAATGTTTCCTCATCACAAACAGACCTGGAGTTGTGTTTTATTTAGTGGTGAGACTTGATTAAAAAAATGTATCTAATAAATGACAGGCTTTGTAATGAAATAATCTCAGTTAATCACATAACAGTATCTGCCCCAAAAGCAACATTTATTTTATGTAAATGAATTGTAGTGGACCCATTTTCTCCCTGAAGCCCGTCATGTGTTGGAGTTTGGGCGCTGACACCTCTTGTTTGTACTTGGAGCAGAAATGCTCCCGCCAACAGCTCCAGCAGGTTCTGTGCTGCTGTCACATGTTTTAATAATAATGATGATAATAACGCATCAGCTTTATATCGCACTTTTTTGGACACTCAAAGACTACAGAGCATTAAGCATTTACTCTATATCTGGTGGTGGTAAACTCCTATTGTAGTCACAGCTGCCCTGGGACAGACTGACAGAAGTGAGGCTCCAATCTGCATCATCAGCCCCTCCGACCACCACCATCACTCACACACACTCCACTTTCATACTAGGCAATGTGGGTAAAGTGTCTTGCTTGAGGACACAACAACAGTTTTTGCCCCTGGCGCCCCGCTGTGGCACCTGAAATTCCCAATGTCTCCCATGCAAATACTAACCAGGCCTGACCCTGCTGAGTGTCTGAGATCTGCCGAGATCAGGCTTTGACAAACCGGTATGGCCACATTTAAATGTTGTCATAGGGTTGAGGTGCTTCTGTGATATGAAACTCTTTTCTGCACAGTTTGCAATAAACAACACCTTTGTCAATACTTCCATCGAGTTGTTTTTTGAACAGAAATGTACCGTCCAGCAGACCCAGAGCACTTTCATGCACTGCAAAACTTCTGAGGGCAGGAGTGCTACTTGGATGTGTGGAGACTGTGCAAAATTGTCCTTTTGGTGCTCTTCAGTGTAGGGACCTGTCTCAGATACAAAGTTGAAAAAAACTGAGGCACTCAAAAAGTACATAAAAGTTAAAAGCCTTTAATACTACATGGCAAATAAGGTTAAAATCACGGCAAAGTGTTTCGGCTCTCCGGCCTTCATCAGGGCAAACTGATGCAACTGTTTATGCACTGTATCATTTGGATCATTTCAGCCCCGGAATCTCCACTGAACTAAAGGTAAAAGGAGCTGTTCACTTGAAAACTACCACTTCATGAGATCACAAGGTGGCATTTTGAAGCATTTTGAGCTTTGGAGATGTGGCCAGACTAATACAGGATTACTGAATGTGTGAATGAAGCAAAACACAGCTTCAGGTCTGTTTTTGAGGAGGAAACAACATCATAATGTGACTAAAAGCTCACAAGAGTCAGTTTTGTGGACCATTAAAACATACATTCTATCTTGATTTGCTAAACGCCATGGCGACAGGGCACATTTCTCAGTGTAAATCAGTCGACTGAACAAAGAACCAGTTCAGAACTGATGTGAGATGCAGTGCGCCGTGTGGCTCATGTGACGCCGTCTATAGGGAAGTGTGCAGTGGGCGGATCCTCATGTGACACGACCGGATCAGACCGGCTACGGGCAGAAAAACCGGCTGGGCTCTCGTGTGCAGGCCAAACTGACAAACGTATGGAGGGAAGGACAGGGGGAGGAGGAGGGAGAAAGAGGAGGGAGATGGAGTGATATAGAAAAACTGCCTCCAACTCACTTGTCTGTCATGTGTGCGATATACAGGCTAATGTGTGGAGAGGAAGAGAGGAGAGGGGGAGAAGTGGAGGTGTGGGGATGGGTAGAGATAAAGGAGGGAGGGAAGAGGGGAGAGAGGAGGGGAGATGGTGTGAAAGAGAGAAAGTGAAGAGAGGGGATGGGGAGGAAGAGGAGAGAGAGGGAGGAGAGGAAGAGGGAGAAGAGAGGGGGAGAGAAAAGGAGAGAAGACGGGGTAGGAAGGGGAGAGAGAGGGAGGAGACACAGAAGAAGAAGCCAGGGAGGAGAGAGAGAGAAAGGGAGAGAAGAGAGGAGATGGGGAGGAAGAGGGGAGAGAGGGAGGAGGGAGAAGAATGGGGAGTGAAAAGGGAGGGGAGAGAAGAGAGGGGATGGGGAGGAAGAGGAGAGAGAGGGAGCAGAGGAAGAGGGAGAAGAGAGGGGGAGAGATAGAGGAGATGGAGAGGAAGAGGAGAGAGAAGAGGAGGAAGAAGAAAGGGGAGAGACAACAGAGAGAAGAGACAGGAGATGGAGAAGAAGAGGAGAGCAAGAAGAGGAAGACGGAGACGAGAGGGGAAGAGAGAGAGAAAGGGAGAGGAGAGAGGTGATGGGGAGGAAAAGGAGAGAAAAAGAAAAGAGAGAGAGCGAGAAGAGGGGGAGAGAGGGGATGGGGAGGAAGAGGAGAGAGGGAGAAGAAAGGCATGAGAGAAAGGGAGAGGAGAGGAGATGGGAGGAAGAGGGGAGAGAGAGGGAGAAGAGGGGGAGAGAGAGAGAAAGGGAGAAAAAGGAGAGAGAGAAAGGAAAGGAAGAAAGAGAGGGAGGAGGAGAGAGAAAGGTAGAGAGAGAATGAGGAGAGGGAAGGAAGAGAGAGAAAGAGAATTGGGGAAAGAAAGGGGAGGGAAGAGGAAGCAAAAAAGAGAAAGATTGAGTGTAAGGAGAGAGAGGGCTCACGTGAGACAGGGGGAGGGAGGGGGAGAGAAGTGAAGGAGAGAACTCACGTGAGGTAAACAGTGGGTATAGAAAGAGAAAGGTAGAGCCCTGGAGTGAAAGAAAGAGAAATGGAGAGAGCGAAAGAGAGTGAGAAAAGAGAGTGAGAAGAGAGAAGGAGAAGAGAGAGGGAGAAGAGAGAGGGAAAAGAGGGAGGGAAAAGAGGGAGGGAGGGAGGGAGGGAGGGAGGGGAGGGCTCACGTGAGGCAGCAGCACAGAAGCGTGAGTCGAGCAGATAAAGAAATGAGGTCACAAGCGGTTTACATGGTATTAGATATTTCTACTGTGTTTATGTAGTATTTTATGTAGTAATGATACCAGGGAATACTGTGTTTACAGCAGATGAAAGGTGAAGACAGTGACAGAGCTGAAGATATGACACAGGACGCTGAATAGAAGAAATGTATTGTTTAAAGGTCAAATATTACAGAAAACGGACTATTATGAGCTTTAAAGGGGAACTCTGGCACGTTTGAAGCTAAAGTCCGTTTCTAGAGGTGGTAGAATTCTGTCAGAAGCCAAAAAATGGCACAGATCAGTGTTGCCTCAGTGGAGATCTCACTGTGGCAGTGAGTTTGTCAAGGCAACAAACTAGTGTAGTGATGGGGGCAAGTTCTTAACTTTTATGTAAAACACCAATTTGCTTCACACTGAAGAAGCTTAACACCACTTTAACCCATCTTACAACAGCCACGTGTCTAACAAACAAAACACTCTGCCTGGTTCACTCATTAGTGTCTGGAAACCATAGAGCGTAAATATGAGTGGACAAAGTGAGTGTGACATCACCCACAGTGTCAGCGCCGCTCAAATGAGGCTCGCGATGCCACGGTTACAGGAGCTAATTTGGAGCCAAGCTCTATGTTATGAATAGGATTTTTTTGACGAACAAAATAGTGGGAAAAAAAATCAGGATCGTGTAGAGCGGGTTCATATGAACATTTTAAGACCAGAATGACGAGGCTCAGTGGAGGAGTTACAGAGAGAGAAGCGAGAAGATTTCAATGTAACTCAATGGGAAAAAGAGAGAGAAGGAGCTGGAAGAGCCTCCTGGAGCACTTCCTGTTTGGCATGGCTAACGGGTTAGCTTATATATACGGTCTATGATGGAAACGTTATAAAACAACTTTATGAGCAGCCTTAGCCTTACCTCTGTTGATTTCCCACCGCACAGGCCAAAGCCCAAAAGACTCAATCGCCAATGTCGTTTCTAATCCCATTTATTTATGAGTGAATTGAAAACACTAAAAAATAAATTCCTGAACCGTTTTCTTTCAACAACTTTCAGTTTCTATTGTTCTTCACCATCAGTAGTTGATCCTCACTTGTTGCTTCTGGAGGCTCGAGCCTCTCGCCGCTGCTGGAGTCGACAATTGAGTCTTTTGGGCTTTGGAATGTGCAGTGGGAAATCAACAGAGGGAAGTGTAAGGCTGCTTATAAAGTTGTTTTCTAACGTTTCCAGACACTAATGAGTGAACCAGGCAGAGTGTTTTGTTTGTTAGACTCGTGGCTGTTTTAAGATGGGTTAAAGTAATGGGTTAAGTGTTAAGCTTCTTCAGTGTGAAGCAAATTGGTGTTTTACATGGAAGTTAAGAACTTGCTCCGATCACTATGCTAGTTTGAAACCTTGGCAGACTCACTTCCACAGCAAGATCTCCACTGAGGCAACACTGATCTGTGCTGTTTTTAGCTTCTGACAGAATTCTACCACCTCTAGAAATGGACTTTAGCTTCAAATGTGCCGGAGTTCCCCTTAAAGTTCTATTATAATGTTGCTAAAACCAAGGATATGGGGGTTGATTTTAGACGTGCACCTTCTCACAGTGTTAGTGTGATCGAAATTGTCGATAGTTACAAATACCTAAGAACTGTGATGCACGATAAATTGAGGTTTGGCCTAAACACTGAAAGCATTGTTAAAATGAGAGCAGCAAAGAACGTACCTGCTGAACATACTTTTTTAATGGAAACAAACAATTCTCAACATTTTGTATTGTTCTTTTATCGAAAGTTTGCTCACTTTTTCTTTCTTTTGCTGGTTTCAGTCCCTGTCCTTGAAGGGTAAAAACAAACTGCAGAATACTGTAAAAACCTGCTCCCTTCCTCCTCTGGCTCCGCCCTTCCATTCTCTGGCTCCACCTCTTCATCCTCTGGCTCCGCCCCTCCATCCTCTGTCTCCTGTCTCGTTTTTATGCTCCGTACCAAAGACAAACCACTTCCCAAATTCTTTTGTGCCCTCTGCGATTACATTGCTTCATTCTAAGCGTGGATTTTTAAAATATTTTGCACTGTAATATGTATGTTGTTATATTGTTGTAATATGTATGTTGTTATATTGTTGTAATATGTATGTTGTTATATTGTTGTAATATGTATGTTGTTATATTGTTGTAATATGTATGTTGTTATATTGTTGTAATATGTATGTTGTTATATTGTGTGTAAAATCCCTCAGTCGTCCAGGTAGAATCCAGGTTAAAAGCAGAAAATCAATTGGTCAACTGACCAAAATTTCTTTGGTTGAATACGTTTTGCAGCTCATCCAAGCTGGAGGACACTGCCTTAAATCTGCCTGCAAGGAGGAGCTAACTATTATGAAATTACTCTGAAACTAATACCCCACAACAACAGAACAATATTTACTATTTTCAGCCTTTCCCATTGTCCTAGGTGCAATAGATGTGTGAATCCTGGCCCCTCCTGGACCTGTGGAGGCAGATTGTCAGTCAGAAATCCTTCAACAGCCTCAATAATCAGATCTGCATAAAGGCCACTGAACCACAAAGTGCAGCCACAAGAAATTGGCTTTTGATTTTGTCGTGCCACTCAAGCAGTTGTTCATACTGTATGATAAGCCCCTTTAAGAAAATTCCTTTATGGCAAGTAATGCTGCATAATTAAATAACTGAAAAATCCTTCTGGAAGGCGGCTATTAAACGGAAGACTACTAAATCGTCCAAGTGCATTTGAAATCACTGCTCTGTCAGTCATTGGTCCATTCTTACACTGTGTTGTCAGATGATCTATGATGCAAATTGCCTTTTCAGAGCTTCTATCTTGTCTCATAGGTTGGCAGAAGGTAAGAGAACATTGTTAAGATGAAGTTTCACCTTAATTTAGTCATAAACACATGCATCCAGCTTTTTTGTCATTCTGTAGAGCAGTTCAATGACATTTTGTTGTCCCTGTTGCCCCATTTGCTGACCCCATATCCAGACCCGGCTTCATCTGCTTTAATTATGCACGTGGAAAGACAAGAGCCCGAGAGATGACACTTGGGTAACTGAAATCCCGTTTTCAGTCCCTTAAAAATCGGTGGGAGGCTCCAGACAGAGCCTGCGACATTTGTTGGCTGCAGATGGAAGGCATGTGCGAGATGTTTATCACTTATTTACACAGTTTGTTTTTTAAGGGTTCAAAAATAATAGTGACAAAGAGGGAGAATTGGTTTAATTTGCTTATTCCTCTTCATCAAGCTGTGAAAAAGAAATAAAAGATGAAATTCCCTCCCCAAAATAAATGCGCACTTGTGTCATTTTGCTCTTACATCTCTCTGTAGTTTTTTAATCTCCAGCTGAATCTTCTGAATCTTCAGTTTCGTGTACTCCATTTCGAGCAGGAGGTGCCTCTTGTATATGGACCGCACATCCTGTGGAAGAAGGAGAATAGTTAAGATTATTGCAGATTATGGTGTTGAAATGTACAAACAAGCAGCAACTCACTTCATCTCTGCTGGAAGCGACCAGTGGCTCATTCTGCAGAAGAAAAAAACAAAATTGGAAGGCTGACACTGACACTGACACACACAAACACACACCTGAGGGATATCGGTAGTGCTACAGGTCTTCTCATCTAAATTCCTTGTCCCCGTTTCCTGCAAACACAGTAGTGAAACCTTTAAAACAAATAAGACAACCAGAAATATCTAACTACAGTTTCTTCAACAAATACTCACACATGGGTCAGGTAAGGCACTGCTGGAGGACTGAGGTTCAGGTAAAGCACTGCAGGAGGACGGCTGAGCAGGATCCAGCAGCTGTATGCCATCTTCAGTCACTAGAACTAGAACACAAGCAAACGGTTAAAAAATACAAATGCCCGGATCACAGGTGAGGCGAACCGAAGCTTAGAGAATACCTTTAATATACTCCTCATGAGAACCTGCAGGAGGGATCTCTGACGTTCCTCCTTCACTTCCCTCCACCAGAGGCCGGGCCTGGTTGAGGGCCAGTGCCAGCTCCTCTGCAGGTGTCAGATTTTGAGGGGGACTCCCGCCTCCTTTGGCCTGACAGTCTGCCCTCTTTTTGGTAGCTACAATTGGTTTTAAGGAAAATGAAGGTACCATTTCAACAGCTTTACTGATTTCACTGAATATTAGTTTCTTTACCACTCTGCAGAATGTTTTTATGCTTCGTCTTGACTTGCACAGCAGTCCTCTTGACATTATTAACACCACTCCTGCTCAAAGACAACATAACACCATTTGACATATTAGTAGGTGCAAGTATTTTTACACATTAAAAAGAAATGACAAATGATAAGACTGCTCTACAAATATGAACATTGGACATGACGTCAGCTGCACTGCTTCAGTATCGATCATAGGTCTCCCACGGGACAAACTGCACTCTTAGAAATAAAGGTACATGGGGGTACACATATTAAACCCTAAGGTACAAAACTGTCCCTTTTGGTTTGTTGTACCTTAAAGGATACAGAACTGATATAAATGGTCTTTGGCGCACACGAGCCCGGTCAGGGCTTGGTGTGAAGGTGAGTCCCACTGATCACTACAGGACTCGTATCGGCGTCACTTTTTATAGACATATGTTATCTTTTTGAACGTAATTTCTCCACTCGAGCGTTTGGACATCATCTTGTCGCGGACAGTGTTGTGATGACGTCATCGGCTGGTGCTGTGTTTTTATGTGTGCAGGTAAACGTGCACTCGCAATCGTCCTGAGCACAGGAGTGTTGGTGTGAGTGTGCCCAAAACAAGGCCTGAACTGTATAGATTTAAACTGAAGTGGAAAAGACATGTTCTGTCTTTTTTCCAGGGAAAATGATGCTAAAAGTTAAAATAGACAACATTCAAAAGTTTGTTCGACCCTGAATCTGAGAGCCTTTCTGGATGCAGGTAAGTAAAATATTATATAATTTTGTATACTTGTATCTGGTAGTTAATGTAAAATGTAAACTCCAAAAGAAATGTGTGTAAACTGCTTAAATATCAGAATACTACTAACCTTTACAGTCAGCTGTGCTGGGCGTACGTCAGCAAATTATACTGAAGAAAAGAACAGCATAATTTTATTTTAATTTGGTGTTAAGTTGGTATTAAATATAACACTCTTCTCTTGCAAATGAAACATTGCTTGTAAGTGTCTGACACTTTCTGTGTATGGTGATAGTGCTGCCCTGAAAATTGCGCTTTATGGTCCTGACAGCCCAGCATGTTATTCCCTGACTAAAACAACGTGGAAACCCTGTAATATTAATATGGGAAACAGGAAAATATTATATTTTATAATCATTTTATTTTCCCCAATGCAACGCCATTATTCAGTGGCTGAGTCACATTTTATTTACAAATTGTACATACTGTTTCTTTGTTTTTTTTTATTTCTTTTTAGCATTTATTTAGTTTGGTGTTGTGACAGAAGGTGGACCTGTTCTTGACAGATCTGGAACTGAGCTTGATGAGGATGTTTTGGAGGATGTGGTAAAGGATCCTCAAACTGGAGTTCTGACCATCACATGTGATACTGGTTCATATTATATGTTAAACTTGACTTGACTTGACTTGTCAACTCTTCACTTGAATTGTTTTTCTTAACTCTGATGGTCTCAGAACACACTGTTTTGTAATGTTTGTTTTACTTTTCTTATTGCAAAGGGAATGTTGAGACTGTTGTCTCTCTTGGGCCTCGTGCTTCTCCACCAGCAGTAGTGACTCTCAAGACACAATCATTCTTCCTGTTGGTCCTGCTGCAAAGCGTCAGCGGTTGGATGACGAGACTAAGCATGTATGACTTGGGTTAAAGTGTACAGCTTGAATACTGTACATTTTGAAATGCTTTGATTTAATACTATCCCCTATGAACTAACATCAAGGACCATAATGTCCACCCTCCTGTGGGCTCACCACCTGCAGAGGGGTTCATAGGGGGGGTCAGGTGCTATGAGTATTGGGCAGCACGCTGCCCCCGCGACCCAGCCGGATTAAGCGGGAGAAGATGGATGGATGGATGGATGGATGATTTAATACTCATTTCACTTCTATTTTTATATAGTTGGTGAAAGACATTCTTTCCAAAAAGCCAGGGGAAGAAAGGGTAATGATGGAGTACAATCGCACAAAGTCTTTGGCAGATGACACCCGAAAGAAAATGGTGAACATTCTTGCTGCTGATATGACGGAGAAAAATATGTATGATTTATTTATTTATCTGCAGCATTTAATGTACAGCAATAGTAACTTGTGCATCTCATTTTGCAGTACATCTCCACCCAGACCAGTGAAAGAGAAATACACCAGAGGAACCGTGAGCTTGTTGCCCCATTTTTTGGACCCTTTCTCAGAAAATGGACATATGAGTAGTATATTTCAGTTAATTACTAATTTCTAATCTACCTTATCCTTCTCAAAAAAATTGTCTTTTTCATTGTTACACCCAGGAGCTTTATTATGAGGGTTAAAGTGACAGTGGCCTGGAGGCTTAAATACATTCAAAGATGCAAAAACATATTTACCCCAGATGCCCTGTGGCAGACTGACAGAAGTGAAGCTCCAATCTGCACCATCGGCCCCTCTGACCACCACCAGCATCACTCACACACACATCACTTTCATACTAGACAATGAGGGTGAAGTGTCTTGCCTGAGGACACAACAACAGTCTTTGCGACTGGCGCCCCCTGTGGCACCTGGGATTTCCAGTGGTCTCCCATCCAAGTACTAACCAGGCCCTGCTGAGCGTCTGGGATCTGGTGAGAGGCTGAAGCCGGTATGACCACAAAGAACTTGACTTACGCGTTTAAGCGGTCGGCGATCTCCTGCCACGCCGTGTCCCTCGCCTTGGTTATTGCTTGAGTATTCCCTTTCTTTGTAATGGTAGTTTTATATTCCTCATAGAGTCCCAAAAGTAACTTCTGCTCTGATGTGCTGAAATAATCTGCCCGAATCTTTGACATGCTCACGTTTTCAACAGTCGTATTCTGGGCTCCTTATGTCCCCCATGCACGAGCCTAAAGTGAGGCTGGATAAGCCTGGGTGAAGTGAACGCTGACGAGGCACGGCTCAAATGTGCTGCAGGAACAGACTCAGCCTCAAATCTGAGCGGACGCAAGTCCAAGCGAGGCTTAATCACTTAAGCGCCGCTATGTTTAGCCACACTGTTGGAAAACCACCATGCCCCTCCCCCAGGCTGTGAGCTTTGTCCTAAGCTCCGCCCACATCAGCACACACAACAAACATGTGGAGATGTTGTTTTCAGCTCAGTTAAGGAAACAGGCTCATCTACATATGTGATGTGCTCAAGTTCTTACCCCACAGAAGTCAAATACTTAAGACTTTACAAAGAAACAGCCACAAACGGTTAAAAACAGAGAGGTTTGTGTCTCTAAAGCTAAAGCTAAGGAGGAGGAGAAAAGAGAAAAGGAGAGAAGAGGAGGAGGAGAGGAGAGAGAGGGAAGAGAGACTAGACATGGAGAGAAAGGAGAAGAGGAGGGGGAGGAGAAGAGAGGGAGAGGGAGAACAGAGAAAGAGAGGGAGAAAAGAGAAGAGAGATGAAGGGAAAAGGAGAGGGAGAGGAGGAGGAGAGATGAGACATGGAGAGAAAAAGAGAGAGAACGCAGAAGAGGAGAGACAGGGTAGAGGAGAAGAAGAGGAGAGAGAGAGGGAAGAGAGCGAGAACAGAGAAACAGGGAGAGGAGAGAGAGGGAAAACAGGGGGAGAGAAGAGAGATGGAGGGAAAAGGAGAGGGAGAGGAGAAGAGGGGAGAGAGGGAGGAGAGTGAGGAGAGAGAAATGGGGAGAGAGATGAAGGGAAGGGAAAGAGAGGAGAGATGAAGGGAAAAGGAGAGGGAGAGGTGAAAAAGAGGAGAGAGGGGGGAGAATGAGAATAAAGAAACAGAGGGAGGAAAGAGAGAAAAGAGGAGAGATGATAGGAAAAGGAGAGGAGAGCCATGGAGAGAAAAGAGGACAGAATGGGGAAGAGGAGAAAGAGAGGGAGGAGAGAGAGAAAGAGGAGAGATGAAGGAGAGGAGAGCCATGGAGAGAAAAGAAGAGAGAATGGGGAAGAGGAGAAAGAGAGGGAGGACAGAGAGAAAGAGGAGAGATGAAGGGAAGAGGAGAGGGAGAGGAGGAGAAGAGGAGAGACAAGGGAGCAGAACAAGGACAGAAAAACAGAGGGGGGAGAGTGAAAGTGAAGAGAGATGAAGAGGAGAGGGAGAAGAGTAGAGAAGGAGGAGAGAGAGGAAAGAGAGAGAAAGGGAGGAAGACAGAGAAGTCTAATTCTAAGTCTACTGTCTAATAATTCTTTGACATTGTTGACCTTGGAGGGGAAGAGGAGGGGAGAGCTCTGTTTGATGATGAAGAGGAGGAGGAGGAGGAGGAGAAGAAGAGGAGTCATCCTTGAACTCCTCTTAGTTCCTGCACGATCATCGATGGGCCAAACTCCACATCTGTTCTGCTCTGGGGGAATAAACACTGTTAACGGTTTTGGACTCTAAAACAGCAGCACAGCTGGATTATGGGAACAGAACTCAGTAAAATATCTATGATTTGTTTTGACAGAATTACAGGAATTCAGTGTTTGCAAAAAGGAATAAACTAAACGGAATTATTTTTAGTTCTAGGTTTCAGAGAGTTCAAATTGGGATTGTATTATGGAGGGGGGGAAGTTACTTGCATGATTCCAGAGATCAAACCATACTTGGGAACGTTCTCCGTGGAGACAGAGGCCCCGTTTACACGTACACGGATATTTTTAAAAACTGAGAAATTTCCCTTCGTTTATAGACATCTTTGACATGCAAACAGAGAATTCGCCTCTGAAAACAAATCTTTCTAAAAACTCTGCTTAAAGTGGAGATTTTGGAAAACTAGGGTTTGGCGTTTGCATGTAAAGTGACATAAAAGTGCGACCAGTGTTAACGTTTTTCTCTGGCGATGGTCATGGAAGCGTTCAGAGCAGCAGTCACAGTACTTCTGCTGCAAACTCTTGTCATGAGTTTGCATTTCCACAGCTGATGTATCATATCGATGAAGAGAGACGAATGAGGGCTCGGAGCTCAGCAATTTTCCCTCTTCTCCTTACGTCGCTGTTTTTGGGTCCGACCTGGGTGGGCCACTGTCTGGTGGGATCAATTTAATAATGAAGTGCTTGTTCCGGAGGAGTGGTAGAAAATTTGAGGATGTCGCGGTCATCACTGCCGTTACTCCCAGACTTGCTGCGTCCTTACATCGAGGGTGAGACGACCGTCGTGCGTCTCCCGTCACTTCAACTTCACTATCTGTCCAGACAAACGAACCTGGAGCCATGTTAGTTGTTTAGAAAGGAATAGGACACAACTCTATTTGTCATTGTCGAAATGAGGATTCTGATTGGCTGCAGAGTGTTTTCCTTCTTCCTACACTGGCCCCTACAGGCTTGGCATAGTTATGACGGTGCTCGACGGCATATTTATGTGGGTTCATATAAACGGAAACTTTTTTGAAAACAATGCTCTGTGCACGATGTTATTTTGGAAAACGGAGCGTGGGAAATATTTGTTTTTAACTATATCTGTGTAAGCGGAGTCAGATACATGAAATATGACAAAAGAACAATATCTCCATGGAAACAAGTTGGCTCTCCTCCAGGCCAATAAGAGCCAGGTTTGTGGAGAAACAAGCCTATTTACACTGCCAAAACTTAAGATATAAACACTTAAATCAATCAGAAAATGACTTAAAAGTAGTGAAATGATCTGTCCATGCAGCAAGATCATTTTACCAGACAAGTTATCTTAAAATAAATGACTTTAGACTAGAATGAAGCAGAATCAGAACTAGTAATTCAACAATAAATTTGAAAACAGATGAATAACCTGATTGTATGTTTTTATTGTTTGTTTAGTGCAATAAAAATATCCATGAAAAAAATCTATTTTTTGCTGCTCTTCCTGTTACAGCGGACACACCCAAGTTTTCCTAATTCTCAGTGAATAGAGAAGTCTCCTGTGAAGCTCAGAACCTCCAGAATTCCCTCTCTGAGCTGCAGAGGCTGCACTAGCACTGATTCATGACTGGTGCAGGTGCTGGGGAAGGCAGAGCCCGTTCAGATCAGAAAGAGACATTTTAGGTTTAAATACACTGGATGTGAGGCTCATTCTGCGTTCTGATAGGATAATCAGTCCTACCTTTGACAGTGCCTTCATGTCTTATAGTAATTATCGTAAATACCAAAAAACCAAGATCAAAATTGCACATGAACAGACACCAAATTTCTACTGGAACGCTGGAAGATTTTTATGATAGACAATCTGCCGAGATTAGATCAACTTTGACCTTTCAACATGGCGGAAACATAGACTGTATATATGAATGGACTAAGCTAACCCGTTAGCCGCCACGTGCCAACCAGGAAGTGCTCCAGGAGGCTCTTCCGGCTCCTTCTCTCCCTTTTTCCCATTGACTTACATTGAGATCTTCTCGCTCCTCTCTCTGTACCTGCTGCTGTGGCCTCGTCATTTTGGTCCTAAAATGTTCGTAGGAACCCGCTCTTCATGATCCTGAATTTTTTTTTTTTTTCACAATTTTGTCAATCAAAAAAAATCCTATTCATAACATAGAGCCTGGCTCCAGATTCGCTCCTGTAGCTGTGAGCATCACAAGCTTCCTTTGAGAGGCACTGAACACTGTGGGTGACGTCACACTCACTTAGTCCACTCATATATACGCTCTATGGGCGGAAAGCAGCAAAAGTGTCATCAATGGTGGGCACTAAGTAACTAACCCTATCCCTAAACCCTAACCCTAAACTCTAAACCCTAACCCTAAACCCTACACTCTAACCCCTAAACCATAAACTCTAAAGCCTAACCCTAAACCCTAAGCCTAAGCACTGCATTCTGTTAAACGTTCTGTGCTGCTGTTAGTTATTAGTTAGTTGAGTTTGTAGCCTACATAATGCTGCAGCGTACATCATTTTAATAACATTGCCATTTACACTTATTATTAAAATAAAATAAATATGTAAAAAATAGTAATAATAATATGCAAAATATATATCTAAAAAAAATATATATATTAAAATGGTTTTACCCAAGTAACAGGTCAGGGTCCGCCATGTTTCACTTCACTATGATAACACAACATTTGGAATTGTCTTTCCCATACCTCGTGAAGACAGCATTAATGTCGTCTGTTTTGCATTTGTCGGGGACCATGTTCTAATTCATAAACGTTACAAATGATGAAACCGGATTTAGCTTCTGCACCTTTCCGTCTGCAGTCCTCGAGCAGGAGACACACACTAAAAACACACATTTCATTTCAATTGCACTAACAAGCTCAGCTCATCAGTAACAGTGAAAATGTGTAATAGTGAAAAACAACTATATACTATACTGTATATATATATTTTTTAGTCTATCTATAAGCTGTATATAAATGGGCGTCGCTACCCTGCTGGCCTCCACATTCCACATAGGAAGTACGCATGTGCACAAAGTCTTTCCATCGAACTCTGGTTGCATTAGGCTCTATTCACACTGAAGTCACAAACCAGGAAGACGTTTGGAAACCTGCGATGAAAACTTCCGGTCTAGTTCCCGACACTGGGCTCACCTGCCGACTGAAGTAAATGTGATCATTGGTAAAATAAAGACTCCATACGTACATGCTGTTTGGAATCATCTGGAATTTGATGCCCTCGTCTCTTCTAATCACATGTACCCAGTGTGAGAGAGAGTTGTGCGTCAGTGGAGAAATGTTGAAAACTGAGGTATGGTTAGAATTGTGGATGAGCCGAAAATAACGGAACACTACAATGACATGGAGATGAAGAAAACTGGGACATTTTTGTCATTTTTCCTAGATTTTGTCAGAACAGAGCATGAAGGAAGTTGTCATCGCATGTTTGCAGTGTTCCATGTTCGTATTAACAGGCCTGTTTCTCGAAAATCGCTCCTGGTAGTGTTAGATTTGATTGACAACGCCTGCTCATGTTAGTGAACTTTAAAAAACGAGTACATAGATATTTCCTTTAAAGATGACAATGTTGTCAAAAGTTTAAACACGCAAGAGACACAGAAATAAGAGAAATGGTCGTAAAATGTTGTCTTAGTTAAACACACGTACAATCATTTACACAGTTGAGTATTTATGCTCACCCCCTGCAGTTACATGAGGACACGCTGGAGCTCTTTTGGACGCCTCTGACAGACGGGAGCTACAGGCCACAGCTGTTACTGGAACAAAACATGACTGGAACAAAAGCATTAAAACAGCATCTTCACCCATCAATTTAGATCCAAATTATAATCGAGCTCAACAGTCCCGCACACTTTGAAGACTGCTTTGGTTCCAAAAGAAAGAGTTCCATTCAGTTTTCGAGAAATTCAAATATCAAGAGTTTAACGACAGGGATGTGACAATAACGTAAATATGGTGATATCGTATCGTCAAAGGTCTCACAATAATATCGTGGACCATCCCAATATATCGAATTACAAGTGTTTTTGCTTAAGTGAATAAAGTTTGGCCTGGTTCACTCCTGGTTTAGACCTGGTTTAGACCTGGTTCAGTCCTGGGTTAGACCTAATTTAGACCTGGTTTAGACCTAATTTAATCCTGGATTAGTTCTGGTTCCGTCCTGGTTCATTCCTGGTTCAGTCCTGGTTTAGTCCTGGTTTAGACCTGGTTCAGTCCTGATTTAGACCTGGTTTAGTCCTGGTTCAGTCCTGGTTTAGTCCTGGTTCATTCTTGGTTAAGTCCTGATTTAGTCTTGGGTTAGACCTGGTTCATTCCTGGTTCAGTCCTGGTTTAGTCTTGGTTCCATCCTGGTTCAGTCCTGGGTTAGACCTGGTTCCATCCTGGTTCAGTCCTGGGTTAGACCTGGTTCAGTCCTGGTTCAGTCCTGGTGTAGTCCTGGTTTAGACCTGGTTTAGTCCCGGTTCAGTCCTGGTTCAGTCCTGGTTTAGACCTGGTTTAGTCTTGGTTTAGTCCTGGTTCAGTCCTGGTTTAGACCTGGTTTAGTCCTGGTTCAGTCCTGATTCCGTCCTGGTTTAGTCCTGGTTCAGTCCTGGTTTAGTCCTGGTTTAGACCTGGTTTAGTCCTGGTTCAGTCCTGGTTTAGATCTGGTTTAGTCCTGGTTCAGTCCTGGTTTAGTTCTGGTACAGTAATCCCTTCTGTGAATAGGGGTGCCTCTCCACAGATCTGACCTGTAATGTAGCATAACAGGGGGAACTACATAGACCATGATCCTTTGCTCCATTTCAGTGCAGACGACATGAAGAAATAACTGTTCTAAGCACTTTGAAATCTTCATTCTTTGGATTAAGTCTGTGAAGCATTTTTAGAGGAAAAAGGAGCAGATTCACAGTTTTGTGCCTCCACAAAATATTGCAATAAATCTGGTACTGTGAGATGTTTATGGTGAAAATACGGTACAGAGAGATTTGGATATCGTTCCATCCCTAATGACAATAAATGTTTGTACCAAATGACTGGTCAAAGCATTTAGAATGTCAGTCTTGTTATTATGTACAATATTGTAATATCGTGAGCCTCCCCACCATATTGTAATAAATATCGTACTGTGAGGTTCATACTGTGACAATATATTATCATAAGACTTGGATATCGTTACATCCCTAGTCATTAATTACCATGTAGCTGATGGAGATGTCATTGCTCTGCCTGGAATGTTCCACAGTGTGACATTAAACAGCTCTACTTTACATTTGTTCAATTACAGGTGGTTTTAGAGCTCAAAAATAACTAGAAAAACAGACATTCTGACTGTGAGTGGGGTCGCCTCTCCACAGATCTGACCTGTAACTTGGTCAAGTTTGTTCTCCATGAAGATAGAAAGGTTTAATGCCGTACTGTGGAACATTCTAGACAGAGTAATAACATCTCATGAAAAAAAGCTTTTGACGGACCCTCCACCAGAAAAGTTACACAATACAGTTTTCATATACACTGTAGAGCTCTACTCCCAGATCGAGTTGTGAGTTTCTAGGAAGAGACAGAAGGAGCCGTGTTGGATGTTGAAGGCCTTTTAAATATTCTGCGGTCATCACCTGTTCACTGCAAGTTTAATGATACCGCTGTGAGGTGTCCTGCCAAAGGACACAAGAATACATGAACAGGCCTGCTTGGGGAATGAACCATCAACCTTCACGTCATAAGAGGAACATTTTATTACCAGCGCCATCTGTAATGGAGCGGTGGTGGTCATTTAATTAACCGTAACTCAAATGAATCCAGATAATAACACAAAATACAGTTATATATTAAAGACTGGATATGACACAAAGCTTTAAGTCATGTTAGAATATTGTTTCCTCCTCATAAACAGACCTGGAGCTGTGTTTTGTTTCATTCTCACTCGGGTTGGGCGGTATCCAAATTTTGATACTGTTAAACCTTCTCAGCATTTTGTAGCTGCACCTAAACCCTTCAGAAACAGAAGAGCAGCATTATATCTGAAGATGAGGCACAAGTTCTGGTCAAACTAAACTTTGCAGCGTGTTCGATCGCATCAGCATCAGCGCACGAGCTGTTTTTATCAGCAATTATACTGTATGCAAATGAGCCATGCGGTTTGAAGTTTGGTTTCTGTAAAACGTAAACAAATGTGCCGAAAGCTGCATTAAACACATTATAAGTCTATAATGAGCGGAATACCAGAAATGGACCAATCACAGCCCTTATTGTCTGCGTCGCTTCTCCTCGCTGTCCGTACCATTTTTACAGGTGGATGGTGCACGACAGCATAGGGGGTCTGGGTCAACGCAAACACGTTATGATGCAGAACCATAAGTTTGACTTTACGTCTCCTCCATGAAAGTCTGACTTCGCCCTCAAGCGGGAACTTTCTCCTCTTCAGCGCCTCGTCCCCTCTCGATTCTCGGCGTTCAGTAAAACATCTCCCTCACAAACTTTTGGGCTCAACGTCACACACGAAGCGTCAGTCAGGTTTTTTTCTTCTTCCTTGCTGTGTGTGGATGGAAATCTCCGAGCGTAACGACGTTTGAAGAGGAGAGAGAGCGGAGAAGAGAAAGTCCAGCTGCGGATTTAGGTCCTTATGCAGATTTTTTAATGATGGTAATGAAACTGATACCGTTGTTATTTTTTGATACCGCAGGATACTGTATTACTGTATTACCGCCAAACCCTAATTTACACATCTTTGAATAATCCTTTATTATAAGTCTGTCTAAATCTCCAAAGCTCAAATCATTCTGTTCCACCTTACAATGTCATGAAGTGGAGGTTCACAGCGACCTTGGCAGTTCAAATCTGGCTCCCACAGATAAATGCTGGAATTGTGTCCTTGAGCAAGATGCTACCTGCCCTCAGTGTTTGTGTCCGTGTGTGTGAACAGGTGAGTGGCTCCTTGATGTAAAGCGCTCTGAGTGCCTTGAAAGTGGAAAAGCACTGTATAAAAATGTGACCAAATGATTCTAGTGAAGGTTTATGAAGTTTAAAAACACAGTGGAGCACTTCCTGTATGGCCACATGACACGCAAGGTGGAACTGAGCGTCTAAATCTGCAGGGTGTGTGTGTTGTAACATGTGTGAATGAAGCGAAACACAACTCCAGGTCTGTTTTGATGAGGAAACATTAGAACAGCGTAATATGGTTAAAGGGGCATTGTGTAAATTTTCCAGTGGGGGGTCTGATACCTGATGTGTACAAGGAGATGTTATTTCTTTTCCAGGAATGTTCTACTGATACTTTGTACTGACATCACGCTGGGGGTGTTCTACATGTATGGCTACTGGCAGAATGTTTGTTAGTTATTACGGTGATTATAGCGCTGGAATTCCGCCAACAGTTAACCTTTCCAGACCTACATTTTAGTACATTTTTCCTTGCCTGGATTTTATCTTAATTTTGTTATTAAAACTCCCCCTTTCAGCCCCTAATGAAGTGTTCTACATCCTTTTGTTCAGTACAACCTGTTATTGCACAACCTGCTGCAGTAGTTGTGTCATATGGCTGTAATAAAAGATATAGGGCCAGAAATACAAATGAAAAAATGGAAAATAAAATTCACATTCTTTCAAACAAAACACACAGCAAACATGTATAAACAACTTTTTGGGCATTAAAAAATGCTTAATTTAGGGACTTAGCTAAAAAGGTGCAAAATAGTAAGTCTGTAAGTAAACTAAAAATATCCTTATTGGCTGAAAAAAAAAAAAGAAGAAAAAAAGTGCAATGGTCCCATGACTTTTCTGGTGCCAGTGGAAACAGCTCCTGTCAGGTCCAGGGCCAGAGCCGCATCACTTCCGGCATTTCCATGGTGTTTATTACATTTGGATTTGTACATTTGGACTGGAATAAACCTTTCAAGTAAAAATAGCGAGGATGCGCAGTTATGTTGACCAAGATGCGAAATTTGCCATTTATTTGAGAAATAACTGCACTTACAGCTGATTTTTTTATAGTTACGAATACAGACGCTCAGAGCATTGACCATCTTGCTTCACTTCACTCTTTGGCAAAGTTCGGACCAATGAAAATGGACGGAGCGCATGAGTTTGACGGAAAACAAAGTGAGCACTCGTTTCCCCTGCGTTATCAAGCAGTGTGACATAGGATAATGCCGGAAATATATTCGGAAAGCCGCAAAAAAGTAAGTTTCTGTTTTGTATGGTTGGAAAGTGATGCGCGGTTATATAAAACATATTTCGTCTGGGAAATATTTTGGCTGACGGCAAGAAACGTGGTGAACATAGCGAGAAAACACATAAATGTGCTGATCCTGGTTTTTCACTCTAACTGCAGAGGACCGAATACAATCTGACCAGAAATTAGTTATGAGCATTGAAGGACACCAAATCACCCTTTTCAACCCCTACAAAGCTCAAAGGACAAAAGCCAATTTATTTTCTGAATCGTCAACTATGTGACTGAACATCCAATTCGGCGATATCCACAATTACTTGGTAGAAACTCCTGGGCCATTCACAGCAAAATCATAAATCATAAAATCATGAATTTTAAAGAAATGCACAAACCTGTCAAGAAATGGGCCCAACATATGCACTCTGAACTTGTTGGGTTCCACGGTTTGCTTGAATCGCCAATATTCGCTCTGCCGATGTTTGAAAGCCATTTAATCTGACATGGGCAGTTCTTTTCACTTGGAATACAAAAAAGACCTTTTCCTTCTTCCTTCCTTCTGTTTTTGCATCCAATAATGCAGCAGGAATTCACAATTATTGCTGATAAACTGAAAGATCACAAAGTCATGCACCATGTTTATGTTTTTTTGCCATGTGCCTCAATATTTCCCATCATACAACAGGGGCATTTAATAACAATGGCGTCAGCTGAAACTCGCCTATACCATCAATCTGGAAGAGTTAATCACAGTTCTGCTTCCCTACGCTGTGAGCACCACCCATGGGTCTATAATACAAACTGGATATGGCGTTCCCCCTCTGTCCTCACTCGAGACGACTAGTGGCGGCTCCAAGTACTGCAGCTCCTGAAATGTTTATCCAGCCCCACCACGTCCACAGCTGATAGATTTCCATTTTTTTTTGCTTGGTCATAAATACAAGGCTGCATCTGTATAATGCTATTTTAAACTTTCATTGACAATTTGAAACTACGAAAACAAAATCCTCCATACAACCTTCAAGTCCCACTTTAATGCCAAATGACAGAGTTTAACGTCATAGATCTTTGTCCAGACAGTTCAGGTCACCGCGTCGGGTCTGGTTGTGTATCAATATTATGGATCTGAACATAACCCAGTGTGGAGTCACGCAGCCTCTGTCCTACAAAGCGGGAGAGAGAGGGCATCTGGTTTAGAGACATGTGAATTCTCTATGTGCGAATCTGCAAGCTTTGCAGAAAAAAAATCTATGTAAGAGTCCAGTTTTATTTAACCCATGAAAACCTACGACATCATATACGATTCCGAGGAATATGTTTTCTATATAAGCGCATAACTTTCTAACCGTAAAAGATAGAAACTTACTTTTTTTCTCATCTGAAAGTGCAGACATAGAGGTTTCCGTACATTTCTGTGGCTTTCACACTCACGCTGTGTGATGACGTGAGCAAATGTCCAATAGGACGTGATGCAGTGTCCAATAGGAACTTTGTTTTCTGCCAAACTCATGCGCTCCGTCCATTTTGATCGGCCCAAACTTTGCCAAAGAGTGAAGTGAGTCAAGATGGTCGACTCCTCTGGACTGTGTGTGTTTATAACGAGTGAAAAAGCCGCTCTAAGTGGAGTTAATTCTCACACACATGGCAAATTATGCATCTTGGTGTGCGTAACTGTGCATCCCTTTCTATTTTTATTTGAAAGGTTTATTTCACTCAAAATGAACAAATACAAATGTAATAAACACCAGGGAAATGCAGAAGTGATGTGGCTCTGTTCTGTGCTCTGGCCCTGGACTTTACAGGAGCTGTTTCCATGACTGGCACCAGAAAAGTATTGGAGCGATTGCACTTTTTTTATTTTTAGGGCAATAAGGATATTTTTAATTTACTTACAAACTTGATATTTTGCATCTTTGTAGCTAAGGCTCTAAATTAAGCATTTTTTATGTCCAAAATGTTGTTTATACATGTTTGCTGTGTGTTTTGTATAAAAGAGTGTGATTATTATTATTTTTTTTCATCTCTATTTCTGGTCCTGTAGCTTTTATTACAACCACATGACACAACTACAGCAGCAGACTATGAAATAACAAGTTGTACTGAACAAAAGGATGTAGAACACTTCATTATAGGGTAAAAGGGGCAGTTTTAAAAGCAAAATTAAGAAAAAAAATCCAGACGAGGAGAAATGTACTAAAATTGCCCTTAGGTCTTCAGGGGTTAAAGGGCCCATATGAAGCTGTTTTCTATGGTCTAATGTTGTTTCTTCTCCACAAACAGACCTGGAGTTGTGTTTTATTTCATCCACACATGTTGGAGTAATTCTTTTGGGTTTTCTCTTAAACAGAAAACACTCTGTTCCACCTTGTGATGTCATGCGGTAATGCAGAAAGTGCTCCACTGTGTTTTTAAACTCCATCCACCTTCACTAGAATCATTTGGATCATTTCAGCCCTGGAATTGCCCATCTCTATTAAACTAAAGGTAAAAAGTAGCTGTGAAAACTACCACTTAATGACATCACAATGTGGAACAGAGCATTTCGAATGTTGGAGATGTAGACAGATGATTAATAAAGTTTCTCAAACACAACACGACGCAACATTATAACGTCAATTATATCTAACTTTTATTTTATTTTCTGTCTCCATGTTGTTCTTGATTTGACAGGAATGTTCCAAAATACGGCATTAAACGTATCTACTGACTCTCTGTGAAGACCAGGCCAAGGTACAGGTCAGATCTGTGGAAAGGCAACCACATGTTTTTTGAGATATAAATTTGATTAAATGCTTGATAAATAAGTTTACAGTCATAGTGCGGAGTATACCAGGGAAAAAAGAAAAGTTGCGTAGTGTGGCTTTATTTTGTGTAGCAATTTAGCGAGTCGAAAAAAAAAAAAAGAGTAGTTGGAGACAAATCTTTTGAACAGGTTTGTAAGCGTTATAAGAGGAGCCGGTGGTCACAGGTGGAAGAATGAATGGAGACACTGACCTCTGCTGGTGGTGTTGTGTAAGTACAATTTTTCTTTTTCTTTTACCACAAATACATAAATGTTGTTACCTCATCAAAAACACACCCAGAGTTGTGTTTTGTTTCATTCACACATGTTTGAGTAACTCTTTATCATTAGTCTGTCTACATCTCCGAAGCTCAAAATACTCTGTTCCACCTTATGATGTCATTCAGTGGTGGTTTTACAGTTATTCATAGCCGCAATTGAACTGGTATATGCAAGACACTAGACTGATCATGAATAATCGGCCTGTAGCAGCCGATAATGTAATAATGGCAATTAATGCCTATAACGTAATAATTTTTAATGTAATAAAGCCAATAATGTAATAACTTGCCAGTAATGTAAGAAAATGTAACAAAATGTCTGAAACAATAATGTAATAACCTGATGCCAATAATGTAGTAACATATTACATTAGTGGTTAGTTATTACATTATTGGTTAGTTTAATGAAAAAAAAAATCTTTAAAATGAAATAACTGCAACCACTTATGTAATAATTTCTTCTATATCACTTAATCAAAGATGTATTTATTAAATTAAAAGTGTCACACTACATTAGAATGTATTGTTACTATTGTCTCTTTCAAATAGCTGTTAAAAGAACTGGTCACAGACATTGAGGAATCATGATCATTTCAAATACTTTTATCACTGACAACAGTAATCCAGCCTGAATATTCCCTTTCCCATATGAACTGCAGCCCTCATCTTATGTTTTGTTGTCATTATGTGTATATTATGTGTTTTGGCCTGTTGCACCTCCCTTCATCTGTCTGATTTCTGCAGCCGAGCTGGTGACCTCTTGTCTGGTGGAGGAGATCCTCTGCTCTGCAGTATTTCATACATGATCACAGTACCAGCTTTGGCCACAAACTTACATGCTGTTCCTTTAATCCTTTAAGATTTATTAATTGAATTTAACGTGTCTTTGAGATATATTGTTACTTTAGTCTCTTTCAAAGAGCTGCTTAAATACCTGATCACTTACACAATGGACTTGCACTTTCTCTTCGTATGTTTCTACAGCTTCTACTGTTATACATGTATATGTTTCCATATTCACAGTATTACCCACATGTAAAGAGTACAATGAAATCTAAATGTGAGTATTCTCAAATAATGAACACAACTTTTCATTTTAATCCAAATCTTTTAATTGAACCACTCATGTTTTTCCAAAATGTTTTCAAATTCAAATTATTCAAGTAACTGGCAGTGTTACGACACTCTCCACTTTTTAACATCTTCATACAAAATGATCTGTAAAACAGAAAATAATTCCAGTAGTCCCATTACTCTACTGTACAATCATCCATCCATCCATCTTCTCCCGCTTAATCCAGCTGGGTCGTGGGGATTAATCCTCATAGCACCTGACCCCCCCTATGAACCCCTCTGCAGGTGGACAACATGGTCCTTGATGTTAGTTCATAGGGGTGCGGGCATGTTTTAGGTTGATGGGGGAAACCGGAGCACCCGGAGGAAACCCATCCAGACACGGGGAGGAACATGCAAACTCCACACAGAAAGGCCTGGGGGATCGAACCCGCAACCTTCTTGCTGTGAGGCCTGAGTGTTGCCACTCAGCCACCGTGCCGCCGTACTGTACAATCAAACTAAAGCAAAAGGCTCAATAAACTTCCTTCTATTCATTGAAAAAGAAGTCCAAGAAAATTTAAAACAGAAAGAAAAATGTCCATCACTTCTTCCAGTAAACTGTTTGCTTCTCTGTGTATTTGTGATGCACTTTGTACCTGTGTTAAGTCTGTGCGTGTGTGTACGTGTGCTTGTGTGTGTGTGCGTGTGTGTACGTGTGTGTGTGTGTGTATGTGTGTGTGTGTGTGCATGTGTGTGTGCATGTGTGTGTGTGCGTGTGTGTACGTGTGCTTGTGTGTGTATGTACATGTGTGTGTTTGTGTATTCTGCTTAGTCATGAGGATACTCCACTCTTTTCCACTCTTCATGTTCTCCTAAACTAACAAACTGAGGACCGACTTCAGGTGTGGAGTTGGTTCAGCCCAGCGCTTCTCCTTCACTGCACGAATCAGTGTTTTCCTATGATTTTTCAAATGGGTGTGTGTGTGTGTGTGTGTGTAGATGTGTGCGTGTGTGGGTGTGTAGGTGTGTGCGCGCGTGTGTGTGTGTGTAGATGTGTGCGTGTGTGCGTGTGTGTAGGTGTGTGTGTGTGTGTAGGTGTGTGTGTGTGGGTGTGTGTGTGTGTGTGTAGGTGTGTGTGGGTGTGGGTGTGTGTGTGTGTGTAGGTGTGTGTGTGTGTGTGTGTGTGTGTGTGTGTGTGTGTGTGTGTGTGTTGGTGTGTGTGGGTGTGGGTGCGTGTGTGTGTGTGTAGGTGTGTGTGTGTGTAGGTGTGGGTGTGTGTGTGTGTAGGTGTGTGTGGGTGTGTGTGTGTGTGTGTGTAGGTGTGTGCATGTGCATGTGTGCGTGTGTGTGTGTGTAGGTGTGTGCGTGCGTGTGTGCGTGCGTGTGTGTGTGCGCGCGTGTGTGTGTAGGTGTGTGCGTGTGCGTGCATGTGTGCGTGTGCGTGCGTACACGTGTGCCTGTGTGTGTGCCTGTGTGTGCGTGTGTGTGTGTGTGTGCGTGTGTGTGTGTGTGTGTGTGTGTGTGCGTGTGTGTGTGTGTGTGGAAATGCAGATTTCTCATTTCGTCTCTTCTCATGTGTCCAGTACCTGTGATGTGTTAAATACAGGAGTAAATGACTCACACTTTGAACTCTAAATAGAAGATGGAAAACAAGTAACTCAAGCATGTATCGCCTACATACTACACAACTATTACATCAATCAACTCGCTACTGTTAAATGTGCTCTCCTTGTGCTGCAGTTTAATTCATGTTGTGTTCAGGTCACCAAATGCTCAGTAGGAAAAAGACAAGAAAAACTGGTTCAGACAGGACGGTTTGATTTATACTGGGATGTAACTTTAAATATAACATCTCTGTGTCAATATTGAGACAATAGCTAAGCTAGTCAAGTGATCAGTGGTGTAGTGGGCGTGGTAAGCAGCCACCCACTTCTCCAGATGTAAGAGATAAAAAAAATAAATATAAAATAGCCGACAACTTAAATGTCAAACTGTCAAACAAAAAATCCTCTTCATAACATAGAGCCTGGCTCCAGATTGGCTCCTGTAACCGTGAGCATCATGAGCCTCATTTGAGCAGCGCTGAACACTGTGGCTGATGTCACACCTGCTTAGTCCACTTTTATATATGGGCTATGGCAGGGACTCCCAGACTTCCTTTGCCCCAGACTCTTCCTCCAGCGGCTCCTCAGGGGGGACTACGAGGCGCTCCCAGGCCCAGAGTGTCCTGGGTCTTCCCCAGGGTCTCCTCCCAGTGGGATATGCCTGGAACACCTCTTGAGGGAGGCATCCAGGATGCATCACATCAGAACAGATGCCCTCCCCTCAGCTGCTCCTCTTGACGTAGAGCATTTAATGCTAATGTTGTAAAGTTAGCTGACCATTTACTAGATTTAACATTAACTTTCACATTGCTCTAAACTCTATGAACATTTTACATAATCTTCCATTAAATATAAGATACAAGAATTTATTTTTATTTTTATTTTTTCAAGTAAACACCATGAATCATGACCTTTTTCACATTTTCCCAGAGATGTAAGGAAGCCTGCTGATAACTGGCCCCCTTCCCCATGTACAGAATATGACAGGATATGACTAGATAAATAATTCTGGCTGCTAGTTGAGAGTGACAGTTATGTAGAGAAGAAAAGAGTGTGGCCAGTTCTTTTAACAGCTATTTGAAAGAGACAATAGTAACATCCATCCATCTTCTCCCGCTTAAGAGGTTAATCCGGCTGGGTCACAGGGGCACCTCTTCGCCGCCCAGTCCTCTGTGCACCTGACCCCCCCATGAACCCCTCTGTGAGTGGTGAGCCCACAGGAGGGTAACAATACATTCTAATGTAGTGTGACACTTTTAATTTAATAAATAAATCTTTGATTAAGTGATGTAGAAGAAATTATTACATTAGTGGTTGCAGTTATTTCATTTTAAAGATTAAAAAAAAAAATTAAACTAGCCAATAATGTAATAACTAACCAATTATGTAATATCTTACTACATTATTGGCGTCAGGTTATTACATTATCGTTTCAGACATTTTCTTACATTATTGGCCATTATTACATTATCGGCTGCTACAAGCCCTTTCTAAAGATATTTATTCAATGAAGCTTTATTTTAGACTTCAGTCCAGGGGTGGGCAATTCTTTTGGTCCATGGGGCCACATGAGAAACAGAAAATATTGTGGCGGGCCGGGTCAAAATCTGTAACTCAATTCTGCATAATATTTATTGTATTTCTTTATATCTATTGAAGTGTTTGATATTTTATTTTTGAGTTTGATATTAAAGCTTAACAATTGCTTTTGCAAGTGTATTTCTGTGCTCGCTGCAAGGTGCAGAAAGTGACCACATCCCATCTGTTGAGAACCAGACGGGGCCCCCCGCCTCTCGCAGCTTCCTGTGAGCTGGTGTGTTTTATGTCAACGGGCCCCGGTGAAGAAAGTGGGAGGAGTCAGCAGCGCCACGCACATTTGCATATTCATGAATTGTGAAATGTCAAAAGTTATTGGAAGCCAGTTTTTGGGGCTGGTTGCTGCGTCACTGCCCTGGCAACCAGACATACCTGCTTAGAGATGCTGTTAGGGAAATAAATCTTGTTAATTGGAACTTATTGAATCCTGGTAATACTTCAAAACTGGTATGTGCTAAATGCTTTTAGCGTAGATCTTGTTACCTCAGAGAATAGTAAATATAATTCCTTATTTCAGTTTTGAACACGCGGAAGAATTAATAACTGAGAAAGGTGATTGATTATTTATGTCTTATTCGTGGTACATGGTGAGAATGAAAATAGAATTCTTCACTATCTATCTATCTATCTATCTATCTATATATATATATATATATATATATATATATATATATATATATATATATATATATATAAAGCAGTAAATAGTATTGTTTTGATGCGCTGGTCAGACTGGTAAGAGTTTGTTATGATTAAGCAATGAAAACGTGAGGCTGCCTTACACAAAATGTCAAAAAAATAATAATATAATAATTATATGTTTACTTTGTTACTCCAAATGAGTTTAAACGAGCCAGTCAGAGTCATCCAAACAGCCGTATGTGGCCTGGGAGCTGGACCATGCCCAGGTCTGTTCCACTGGGCCCATAGAGAACATTTAAAGACAGGCAGAAGACAAATAAATAGTAATAATGGTCCATAGTCCATATAAGTCAGGCATGTCCAAACTATGGCCCAGGGGCCAAATGTGCCCCTCAGACCAGCTGTTTTGGCCCTCAGGCTTCCAGGTGAATTGACTCATACTACCGCAAGTAGTACTTTTTATTGCATGTTTCTGAAATCTACCTTGATCAAGCAAATGTAGTTTGTCCTTTTGAGGGTCTAAGCCTGAACAAAGGTCTGAAGGGTCATTCAAACCTGTTAGAAATGCACAGATTTGAATTACTCACTGTTTTGACCACCAGTCTATGACCCTCGACCGGCTCTCACGCTGCTCTGTTTTAATATGTGGCCCTTGATTAAAAATGTTTGGACACCCCTGATATAAGCAGTTCCTCCAGGGCCTCCAGTGGTCAGAAGAGAACCTGACACTGCTCTGCTCAGGCTTTATTAAAACAATTATAATTTCATTTTGTGAGTCCTCCAGGCACTTCATAAACTTGTATAATATAGGACCTAAAGGCTTACTATATACACAGTTTCTGATTACAGCAATGTAGGGACATTACTCTGTACAAACAGCAAACTGGCAATGTTTTCTTTTTCCTTTGTTCAGTTGATATGTCCACAGGAAGCCGAAGCAAAAAAGTTACTTACTTACGTTTAAATAATTCCCACATGTTTGAGAATTACTTAAACATGTGAGAATTACTCAAATGAAACAAAACACAACTCCAGGTCAGGGCCGTTTTAAGTCCAGCCCATACATATAAACACATAAACAAGGACATTTCTCATGTGGAATTTACTAACTACACCAGTCCAGCCGATAAGCCGAAAATAACTTACATTATTCAGCTATATACATAGAGGCATATTCAGATGTCTCAATTTAAAATGTGTATCAATTCAAACATTATTATTGTTGTTGTTATTATGAAATTAGTGTTAATTATGTATGGCCATTTAATTCAATTCAATTCAATTTATTTTTGTAGCGCCCAAAATCACAACAACAGTTGCCTCTAAGGGCGTTCCAAGATTTTGATGAGTAAAACATACACACAGACATATCAAAACAGGAATAAACAACATTCATGTAAAGCAGCAAATGAAACATCGTCCAGTCATCCCCTGTCCTTAGACCCTCCTTCTCAGCAAGGAAAAACTCCAAAAAACCCAGAGTCCTGGGAAATAGAGACTCATTAGTGTCTGGAAACATTAGAAAACAACTTCATAAGCAGCTTTACACTTCCCTCTGTTGATTTCCCACTGCACAGGCCAAAGCCAAAAAGACTCGATTGTCGACTCCAGCGGCGGCGAGAGGCTCGAGCCGCCAGAAGCAACAAGTGAAGATCGACTACTGACGGTGAAGAAGAAAAGAAACTGAAAGTTGTTGAAAGAAAATGGTTCGGGAATGTTTTTTTTTTTTTTTTTTTCAAAAAAATATAATTTACTCGTGAATAAATGGGATTAGGAATGACATCGGCGATCGAGTCTTTTGGGCTTTCACATGTGCAGTGGGAAATCAACAGAGGTAAGTGTAAGGCTGCTTATAAAGTTGTTTTCTAACGTTTCCAGACACTAATGAGTGAGCCAGGCAGAGCGTTTTGTTTGTTAGACTCGTGGCTGTTGTAAGATGGGTTAAAGTGGTGTTAAGCTTCTTCAGCGTGAAGCAAATTGGCGTTTTATGTGGAAGTTAAGTACTTGCCCCCATCACTACACTAGTTTGTTGCCTTGACAGACTCACTGCCACAGCGAGATCTCCGCCAAAGCAACACTGATCTGTGCCGTTTTTTGGTTTCTAACAGAATTCCACCACCTCTAGTAACGGACTTGAGCTTCAAACATGCCCGACTTCCCCTTTATAGCCGTTAAAGTTCCCAAGAGCAAATTTTCTGTAATATAAGACCATGTGTAAGTGCTAGTGCAGCCTTTGCACCCCAGTGAGTTAATTCTGGAGGTTCTGAGCTTTCATATGAGGCGTGGTCTGTCCCTTCACTGAGAAGGAGACAAACCTGGATGTGTTCTCTAGCTGCAGATTAAGGCTCAGTTCCATTACCCTTTGCATGGCCGCAAGAAAATGAGGAAGAGAAAATGCCAGGAAGTGTGACTGGCATGTTTTTGAATGAGAAGGTCATCTGGTGCCAGCGTCCCCTCCTCACCCCTCTGGCCTCCTGTGTCCTGACCCCATGTGTCCTGGGGCGGGCTGAGAGCAGGGTGGCCGGGGGGGTGAGAGGGGGGCAAACATAGGGTCTATTGTCCCGTCCACAGACACCATCATGGGTCTCTGCCCCTGCTGCTGCTGCTGTGGAGCTGCTGCTCCGAGGGAAAAGCCAAACCAGGACAGGACCTGAGCCTGGGACCAGGGTTCATGTGAGGCGAGGATGAGACAGAAGAGAGAAGAGGTGAAGAAGAAAGGGAAAAGGAAGGAGGAAAGAGGAGACAGACTGGTGCAGAGACTCCAGGAACAAGGTAGGAGCAGAGTGATGGACTAAACCAGGACTAACCCAAACAGTAAAATCTTAGCTTGATTTAAAACTACATAAACAAGACCTTAAACAATCCTAAACAATAGGCTAACCTTAACCAAACCAGTGTGTTTTTGGACTTTTTGGACGTGCAAAGACAAGTTACACGGTATTGCTTTCAGTCACAGCTGCCCTGGGACTGAATGTTGGACCTGTGGCTGCTCAGATGGGAATAGGTTACATCAGGGGTGGGCAATTCGTTTTTCCAGGGGGCCACAGAAACAGAAAATATTGTGGGGGGTTGGACCAAAAAACTTAACTTAATTGTGCATAATATTATAAAAAAGCAGTAAATAGTATTGGTTTAATGCACTGGTCAGACTGGGAAGAGCTTATGTTATGACTAAGCAATGAAAATGTGAGGTTACCTAACAAAAACCATGCATGAGGTAAAATTATAAAATGTGTCTGGGCTAAATTAAAGGTGCTATATAAGGCAAAATGGACTCTTGTGAGCTTTAAGTCATATTATAATGCTGTTACCTCCTCAAAAAACAGACCTGGACTTGTGTTTTGTTTCATTCACACATGTTTGAGTAACCCTATTATTAGTTTGTCTACATCTCCAATGCTCAAAATGCCCTGTTCCACCTCGTGATGTCATCTAGTGGTGGTTTTAAAGTTAACAGCTATACCTTTTACCTTTAGTTCCTTAAACAAGGGCAATAACTGGGCTGAAATTATCCAGTGATTCTGGTGAAGGTGTGTGGAATGGGGTCTTCCTGTATTACCACATAACATCACAAGATGGAGCAGAGTGTTTTCAGTTTAGGAGAAGAACTCAGGCTAAATCTGCAGGGTTTGTGTGTTAAACATGTGTGAATGAAACAAAACACAACTCCAGGTGTGTTTGTGATGAGGAAACATTAGAACATAGAAAATAGTGGAATATTGGCCCTTTAATATGTAGGTTTGCTTGTTACACCAGGAAGGGCATCCAGGTTAAAAAAAACAAAAACAAAAAAAAACTTAGACTTAGACAAACTTTATTACTCCACAAGGAAAATTATTTGGACACATTGGCTCACACATCACAATATAATATAATAACAAAGAGTAAAAAATGTAAATGGTCATAAATAAAATAATAAAATAGTCAAGTTGAAATGTTCTGTAGATTTGACACAGACGGGAGAATCTTTCTTGAACTTTTATCTGTGGCTCTTGGGCCCACTTATGCCACAGTTCTGCATTCATCACTTCCAACAATGCACTCAGTCATATACATGAGTGACATGATGACAGCTACAGACACTGTGCTCTGTATGAGGGATGCACTGATATAATACTGGTATCAGAAATAAAGAAATAATAAAAATAAACAAAAATGTAAAAAAATAAGTACATACAATATAATAACTATATATACGTATATATATATATAGATAGATAGATATAGATAGATATATATATATAGTGGCTGGTTAGCTCAATGGGTTAGTCACTGAACTTTCCCATGGGGGACCTGGATTCGAGTCCTTGGACAAGACCCTTTACGCTACTGCCCACCTCATACAATGATGAGAGGCGATAAAACTTACGAGATGCCGGCTCAGACGTCGCCCGGCCAAACAAGGTCTGCATCAGGTGTCGAGGAACCAGGACACCTTGATGAGAAATGGGCTACTGGAACAAGACGGAAATGGGCGAGATGCGAGAACCAGGCTCTGTTGGAATGCTACTACTCCAGTAACCCTAGTCAGAGGGGTTACATGAACAGGATGTGGGAGAAATGGTTACTACGATACCCACAGTCCAAGCTAACGGCCAAACAACTAGTAGCTCAGTGTTCCAACATCCACAAACGGCAACTGCTATCACAACTAGAGATTGACGAGGTACAACACAAATGCTCTGGCAAGGGGGAGCCAGGAAGCCAGGTCAGAGGGGAGTTAACACTAACTCCCCAACCAGAGATTGGGAAGGAAGCCCCAATAAGTATCACGCTGAGCGAGGCAGCGACTGACCTGAAAGATAAGATCATGGCCCGGATGAACACAAGGCAACCCGATGCCAGTTACAGAGGCTAAGTGAAGTACCATCTGAAAGTCTGCTAGAGGATGTGAATGCAGCACTCAGAGCGATCCCTACCACAACCATCACTGAAACCAATGAGCTGATCTACACTTCAGCAGCAGTGATCCTAGAGGTGTTGGGCTATAAGAGCAACCATGGGAGCCATGAGATACGATACCCACCATGGAAAAGACGGTTAGTGGCTAAAAATCAAGGAAGTGCGGCGAGAAGTGAGCCAACTGTCAGAGGCCCAGAAAGGTGCGATGAAAAAGCGAGTACCCAAGAGGTACAGCCAGATGCCCATACCTGAAGCACTCGAAACTGCCAAACAAAGGCTCCAAGCCTTGGCCAGCTGCCTAAAGAGGTACACGAGAGAGAATAAACCGCCTGTTCGCAACACAACCTGCGAAAGTGTACGCTCAATGGCACGGTAATAACAGCAGAGCAGACCCACCTAGGCTGGAGACTGAGAGGTACTGGAAAGACATATGGGAAAGAGAAGCATCACATAACACTGATGCACAGTGGCTGGTGGCTCTGAGGGCAGACCACAGCAACCTCCCTGAACAGAATCCAGTTACCTTCTCAGTGGCAGACATCCAGGAAAGAGTCTCAGGCATGAAAAGTTGGACAGCACCAGGCCCTGACATGATCCACGCATACTGGCTAAAGAAGCTCACTGCTCTCCACGAGCGCCTAGCAGCACAAATGAACCAGCTGCTAAGGGATGGGACTCACCCTGAATGGCTAACCCAAGGGCGTACGATCCTGATCCTGAAGGATCCCGCAAAGGGTACAGTCCCATCCAACTATCGGCCAATAACCTGTCTCTCCACAACATGGAAGCTCATGTCAGGCATCATCGCGGCTAAGATAAGCGGGCACATGGATCAATACATGAGTGCAGCACAGAAGGGCATCGGCAAAAACACCAGAGGAGCCAAACACCAACTCCTGGTTGACCGAACAGTCGCCTGCAGAACCCGTCAGACCAACCTGTGCACTGCCTGGATTGATTACAAGAAAGCCTATGACTCAATGCCACACACATGGATCACTGAGTGCCTGGAGCTGTACAATATCAACAGGACTCTAAGGGCGTTCATTGCAAACTCGATGCGGTTGTGGAAAACCACCCTTGAAGCCAATGGCAAGCCACTTGCACAAGTGACCATCAAATGGCATATACCAAGGAGACGCACTGTCCCCACTTCTGTTCTGTGTAGGTCTGAACCCCCTCAGCCAAATAATCAACCGCACTGGCTATGGATACCGACTCAGAAACGGGGCCACCATCAGTCACCTCCTCTACATGGATGACATCAAGCTGTACGCTAAGAGCGAGCGAGACATCGACTCACTGATCCACACCACCAGGATCTACAGCACAGACATTGGAATGTCATTCGGGCTCGAGAAATGTAGCAGGATGGTGACAAAGAGAGGAAGGTAGTCCACACAGAGGGGGTCCTACTCCCAGAGGGAACAATAACAGACATTGAGGACAGCTACAAGTACCTTGGTATCCCACAGGCAAATGGCAACCTTGACGAGGCAACAAGGAAAGCGGCGACTGCCAAATACCTGCAAAGAGTACGGCAGGTCCTAAGAAGCCAGCTCAATGGCAAGAACAAGGCGCAGGCAATAAACAGCTACGCCCTGCCAGTGATCAGATACCCAGCAGGAATCATAAGTTGGCCAAAGGAGGAGATACAGACCACGGATGTTAAGACACGAAAGCTCCTGACCATGCATGGAGGGTTCCATCCCAAGTCCAGCACCCTGAGACTGTACACGAGCCGGAAGGAAGGAGGCCGAGGACTAGTGAGTGTGGGAACCACTGTCCAGGATGAAACATCCAAGCTCCACAAGTACATCAGTGACAAGGCCCAGACTGATGACATGCTCAGAGAAATGTCTCAGACAGTGGGGCACAGAGGAAGAGGTGCTGGAGGGACCATCATGGCAGGACAAACCCCTACATGGGGCGCTCACCGGAACATAACTGAAGTGGCTGATATCAAGAAATCCTACCAATGGCTGGAGAGGGCTGGTCTGAAGGACAGCACGGAGGCACTCATCCTGGCTGCACAGGAGCAGGCCTTGAGCACCCGAGCAATAGAGGCCCAGATCTACCACACCAGACAAGACCCAAGGTGTAGGTTGTGCAAAGAAGTGCCTGAGACAGCACATAACTGCAGGGTGTAAGATGCTGGCAGGGAAAGCGTACATGGAGCGACATAACCAAGTAGCGGGCATAGTGTACAGAAACATCTGTGCAGAGTACGGGCTGGAAACCCCAGGATCAAGGTGGGAAACGCCTCCAAAGGTGGTGGAGAATGAGCGGGCCAAGATCCTGTGGGACTTCCAAATACAGACTGACAGAATGGTGAGGGCGAACCAACCAGACATCGTGGTTCTGGATAAGCGAGAGAACAAAGCCGTGGTGAGTGGACATTGCAATACCGAGCGATGGCAATGTCAGGAAAAAGGAACACGAGACACTAGAGAAATACCAGGGGCTCAAGGAAGAGCTGGAGAGGGCCTGGAAGGTGAAAGCATCGGTGGTGCCTGTGGTGATCGGAGCACTCGGGGCCGTGACCCCAAACTGGATGAGTGGTTGCAGCAGATCCCAGGAAGGACAACAGACATCTCAGTCCAGAAAAGTGCAGCACTGGGAACAGCAAAGATACTGCGCAGAACTCTCAAGCTCCCAGGCCTCTGGTAGAGGACCCGAGCTGATGAGGGTGAGAGAGACCAACCACCGTGGAAGGTGAGAAATGCGTTTTATATATATATATATATATATATATATATATATGCGGCACGGTGGCTGAGTGGCAACACTCAGGCCTCACAGCAAGAAGGTTGCGGGTTCGATCCCCGGGTCACCCGGGCCTTTCTGTGTGGAGTTTGCATGTTCCTCCCCGTGTCTGGATGGGTTTCCTCCGGGTACTCCGGTTTCCCCCATCAACCCAAAACATGCAGCACCCCTATGAACTAACATCAAGGACCATGTTGTCCACCCTCCTGTGGGCTCACCACCTGCAGAGGGGTTCATAGGGGGGGTCAGGTGCTATGAGTATTGGGCAGCACGCTGCCCCCGCGACCCAGCCGGATTAAGCGGGAGAAGATGGATGGATGGATATATATATATGTATATGTATATATAAATGGTAATAATAAAGTGTAAATAAGCAATATAATAATATCAATACAAGAGGATGTAAAGAAAAATTGAGTTATTGTACAGTTGTACAGTTGTAGGGAGTAATATCCATTACATAAGGGTGAGTTATTGTACAGTTGTCGGGAGTATTATCTGTTCCATAAGGGTAAGTTATGGTACAGTTGTAGGGAGTATTATCCATTACATAAGGGTGAGTTATTGTACAGTTGTAGGGAGTATTATCTGTTCCATAAGGGTAAGTTATGGTACAGTTGTAGGGAGTATTATCCATTACATAAGGGTGAGTTATTGTACAGTTGTAGGGAGTATTATCTGTTCCATAAGGGTGAGTTATTGTACAGTTGTAGGGAGTATTATCTGATATAAGGGTGAGTTATTGTACAGTTGTAGGGAGTATTATCTGTTCCATAAGGGTGAGTTATTGTACAGTTGTAGGGAGTATTATCTGATATAAGGGTGAGTTATTGTACAGTTGTAGGGAGTATTATCTGTTCTATAAGGGTGAGTTATTGTACAGTTGCAGGGAGTATTATCTGTTCCATAAGGGTGAGTTATTGTACAGTTGTAGGGAGTATTATCTGATATAAGGGTGAGTTATTGTACAGTTGTCGGGAGTATTATCTGATATAAGGGTGAGTTATTGTACAGTTGTAGGGAGTATTATCTGTTCTATAAGGGTGAGTTATGGTACAGTTGTAGGGAGTATTATCTGTTCCCTAAGGGTGAGTTATTGTACAGTTGTCGGGAGTATTATCTGATATAAGGGTGAGTTATTGTACAGTTGTAGGGAGTATTATCTGTTCTATAAGGGTGAGTTATGGTACAGTTGTAGGGAGTATTATCCATTACATAAGGGTGAGTTATTGTACAGTTGTAGGGAGTATTATCTGTTCCATAAGGGTGAGTTATTGTACAGTTGTAGGGAGTATTATCTGATATAAGGGTGAGTTATTGTACAGTTGTAGGGAGTATTATCTGTTCCACTGTATTTTTTCAAAGCTTTTCTGTAGTTACTTTGAATGATAAACAACAGTTACAAAACATATAAAATGAACATGAAGGTGCAAATCAGCCTCAGACAGAGCAGTGCTTACAGTTAACATCCCACCCCCAGGGACTGTTGACAACATTAGGTGTAAAGTATCAATAACTGGAAGGTCGGGGGTTCAAATTCCACTCTGTAGCCGGTTCACTGTGTCAAGACTTACCCTCCCCCTGTGTGAATGTGGAGGTGGAAGAAGTACTTGATTTTGTTACTTCAGTAAAAATACTGATACTAAAAAAAAAATACTCACATGAAAAAAGTTGTAGGGAGTATTATCTGTTACATAAGGATGAGCTGTGTTGTTGTAGGGAGTATTATCTCTGGAAGAAGTAGGTGGAAGAAGTACTCAATTTTGTTACTTAAGTAAAAGTACAGATACAGAAGCAAAAAAATACTCAAGTAAAAGTAAAAGTATCACATGAAAAAACCTACTTAAGTAAACGTATCTGTTTAAAAATGCACGTCAAGAGTAATTTCACACACATTTTGGGTTCTAAATCCATAGAAACAAGCAGGTGACGGACCCCCAACCAAAATGTTTAAGTGTGTACTTTTTGAGAGCTTTTTGATGTTTGAACTGGACTGAAAAGTAAAAGTATTTGTGATGATAGTTTGACACCTGCTGAAAATGCTAAGGGTTTATTTTGAACACATTTGTAATTTGAGCAGAGAGAACACACAAATAAACTAAAAACTGAATTCTGTTGCGCAAAATTCAGCACAAATCTGTCTCAAAATCATTTGAAGCTTTATTGCCACTGCTCTGCTTGGAATGTTCCGCAGTGTGACATTAAACAGCTCTACTTTACTTTACTTTATTCAATGACAGGTGGTTTTGTAGCTCAAAAATACCTAGAAAAACAGGCGTTCTGACTGGGAGCGGGGTTGCCTCTGCACAAACCTGACCTATAACTTGGTTTGGTTTAGGCTCCGTGATGATAGAAAGGTTTAAAGCCATACTGCGGAACATTCCAGACGAAGTAATAAGATCTCCATGGGAAACTCTCCACCCGAACTGCTACACAATGCATATTTAAGTCAATTTTTAGGCATGTTGTACTGCATTAAAAACATGGATTTCTATTATTTTCGTAATCCTGTTCCCTGTGGTCATAAAATAAAAACAGCACCGCAAAAATAATCCGCAAATCTTGTTGACAGTTTGCCCACAAGCTCGTCTGGCGGGCCCATTATTGCCTCACTCTTCATTCCTGACGCGGACGGGGGCGTGCTGGGACCGGCCCTGAATGAGGAAGTGCCGAGCGTGCGTGGGCGTGGCTGGTGTGTTTGGGGGCGTAGCCTGTCACACAGCAGTCGCAGCAGCAGAGGAGGCAGAGGCGGGTCGGAGGTTAAAACCCCAGGTCTGGTTCAGGCCCTGTCAGACCAGGACAATGTTTGCCAACGCGGTGCTATTGTGGACCCTGCTCCTGTCGGCCCTGCACGGATCAGGTGAGTTCTCCTGCAGCTGCAGCCCCGGTGGCATAGGTAAAAAGACTTAAAAGAATGCAGCTTTAAACAGGTCGAAGTCTAATGTAACTGGTTTACGTGTTGATTTTTGTCAAATTTACTTAGATTTTACTGATCCACAAGGGAAATGATTTGGACATAGCAGCTCAAACATCACAAAATAGAGAAAATTTTTAAAAAAGTAAAAATAAATTCAGAATAAAAAGCAAAAATAGCAAGAGACAGGTGTCAAATAAGGCATAATTATAGAAATGTTTATGTACAAGAAAAAATAAATATAGAAATACAGTACACAGTAAGAGTTTGTGAGGAAAAGTAGTGACGAGTTGCCAAAACTGTTATCATAGTGATGAAGAATTTAAAACAACTGTCATCCTTCTCTTTACATATTTGTTTTGTTCTTTGCCGATCAAATTTATAAGAAAGTAGTTCTCGTTTCACAATGCGAACAATTCAAGAGGTTTGCCATAGTGTTTAACCATTTAAAACAATTTATTTTTCTGTTTACATCGTGATTTTTGTTCATTGTAGATCAAATTTACAAGGAAGTAGTCGTGGGTTGCCAAGACTGTTGCCATAGTGATTAACCATTTAAAGCAGTTGTTATTCTTCCGTTTAGATATTAATTTTGTTCTTTGTCGATCACATTTATGAGGAAGTAGTCGCGGGTTTCAGAATGCACTTTGGCTTTTGACAGTTTGAGTTGTTGACATTTTATCGGATTGTTTTTTTTTTTTTTTACATTCTGTCCTATTCAAGTTGTTGTTTCTATTCGTTCCTGATTTCCTGATTTTAGTCATAAGCTGTTTTATTGTTCTTATTGTCGTTATTTAACTATGTTCTGTGGCACTGGTTAACCTGCGTTGCTTTTAAAGTCCGTTATAAATAAAGTTGCAGTTGCAGTTGCAGCTTTGTGATTTTTGGGGGTTTCTGAGGCAGTTTTAATGTAATATTTTCATTTTTTTTTTTTTTTTGGGGGGGGTTTTTTTTTACCATTATTTTCTCCTGAAGACAATAGCTGATGACTTTCTCACAGTGTCCCATCACAAATAAGCCCCCAATGATTTATGCATTGACATTTTGTGATATTACGCGTCTAGATATTATTATTATTATTATTATTATTATTATTATTATTATTATTATTATTATTTTATGTCTACCTCTGTTCTATGAAAATACATAGATTTCTAGGGAAGGACACACCTACAGGATGTCACTCCTCCTGATGGAGCTCTTCTGGTCCCACTCTGAGTTTCCCTGTGAACATGCTCAGTGTTTTGTTATATTGTTGCATTGAGCACAGCTGCAGCAGTGGTAGTTTCCACTGACTTTCCTTGTTTATTCACAAGAAGTGGAGGATCTTTAAAGACGGTTGAGATTTCTGGCTCTGATTTCCAAATGTGGCCATGTTTAAGGAAGACAGTTTTAACAGTCTGACAGTTGTGTGGGTGGAATACTGACATGCAGGTTAGAGAAAAGTGTTTTGTTTCTTAGCTCTTATTGGAAACATCTGTCCCGGATTTATGAAGCGCCCACTCATCTGCATCACCGACCAAAGACCCAGGAGACCCTCACTGCCGAAACCTCTCTCATGTCTGTGGCTCATTGCATAAAGTCCTCAGTGGAACGACAAATTCTACTTAATTAATAAAACTCACTTACGGTAAACCTCTTTTTAGGCAAGTCGTTATAGCACTGATACGTTAGCATTTGACTCTTTTGAAACCAAGAGCAAACCAAATTCAAGAAGCATCAAACTAAATGTTCTGAGGTTATTTTCTGCAGTGTATCTAAATGTGAAAGTGGAACTGATGCGCCTGAGAGTTCAAAGGAGAATTGAAAGATGTGCTCAGAAACATGCAGGTTGTCAAAAGAATCGAAAATCAGATACTAATCCTCGAAAACTTGAAACTAAATCCTCATTTGAGCAAGTATTGATACTAAAAAAGTGACATTCACAGGACAGAAATGAAGCTTTCCTGAATGTCTTTAGAATGATTTTGCGCTGCATCAGAACAAGTACCACTGGACCACTGAGGGACTACACAGATATAAGACCACGTTAGTTTAGGTTGCTTTATTCATACCCGTAGGTAAATTTGCTTTGCAGATTTGAGCATTCATCCACAATATACGCAATAAACACGTATGAAAACACAATTACAAATAAAGTGTCACAGCGCTCCAGTGCAGAATGGTTTTGTTCCATAAATAATTCATTCATTCATCATGTTTGCCTAAAAATCGCAATAAATAAATATATAAAAAACACAATTTTCCAAGACAGGGTACTAAAATCGATAGATAAGCAGATTACAGTTTATTCATTAATACAATAACGTGGGAAAGTACTACGATTTAATGTTGATTGTTGAATGTTGACATGCGATTGTCTAAATAAAGATCGTTTTTTATTACCGTATTACTGTGGTATCAGAATCGCCACTGAGTATCGAGTCTTTTCATTGTCATCGAAATCGAGTTTAAAATTGGACGCCATTTCAGTAGAGTTGGAGAACAGTTGAAGAGCAAGAAGAAAGGAGTGTGTGTTAAGTTGTTAATCGTTATGGCAACAGTTTAAATTCTCCACCGTTCTAGAGGTGAAGTCAGGATTCTGCGGTGGAATTTCCAGGTTTCTGGTTAATTATTTGGTGTATCCAGTGGTAATAAAACTGGTGCAAAGTTCAGTGTCTTCTCCGTCGGTATGAGTGCCTGGAATGTTCCACAGTGTGACATTAAACAGCTCTACTTTACATTCATTCAGTTACAGGTGGTTTTAGAGCTCAAACATATCTAGAAAAAGAGGTGTTCTGACTGTGAGTCGCCTCTCCATAAATCTGACCTGTAACTTGGTCTGGTTTGGTCTCCATGAAGATAGAAAGGTTTAAAGGGATAGTTTGGGTTTTTTGACATGAATCTGTACATCCCATTCAGCAGTGTCGTGCATCAACACTGACTTACCTCCTGACAGCGTCCGGTGAGACGAGTTCTTCCCCGGTTTTGGTGCTGATGAAAGTGTCCGGCAAGTTGGCTGAGGTCATGAAAATAAAGCGTTTTTCTTTTCAAAACAATATGTGTTCAAAAGAGTGATACATTTGCGTCACCGGATGCTGTCGGGAGGTAAGTCAGTGTTGATGTTGACGGGGACATACAGATTCATGTCAAAAAACCCAAACTATCCCTTTAATGCCATACTGTGAAACATTCCAGACAAAGCAATAACAACTTAATGGGGAAAAAAGCATTTGATGGACCCTCTACCAAAACAGTTACACAATCAGAAACGGCCATGATTCAACTTGAGAAAAGTGATTTTAGTTTGTTGAAAAGACTTTGAGCCATGATATCAGTAAAGGTTCAACATTTGTGAATCGTAAGTTTGGAGATTTCATTCAAAAACTGAAAATCTCCCATCTGGTCTTACAGTATATTCCACTCTCCCATTCAAGAGGTATTGTATGCTGTTAAATCGTTAAACGCTATGGCGACGATACTCATTTCTGATCATTCTGAAGCCCATACTGTGCCTTGGACAGAGCCCTGGCCTTTGCAGGGTTATAAGTTTGCAAGTATTCTCTGGTATCTTACAGAAATAGGAAGTTAAACCAAAGACTGCGAAATCATGACGCATTAGAGGAAGTTTGTCAAATGACCCAAAAATGTAAAAGTGCAAAATTTTAGACAAAAGGCCAGATGAACTCCTGACAAATACGCTCAACAATACACAACGCAATCTTTTAATATTTCTCATTCATGTTTTCTCATTGTTTGCCAACAGACTGACCCACAGCTTTGAATTCTTCCAGATTTTTCATGGCAAAGTTCAGTGTAATTAATAGGAGTAACTAACCTGGCACAGCACAATAGAGTCCCACGATATTTTTAAGTTCACAAACTCACGAGAATCCGTCTTGGTGCCCGTTGGTGCGATTGGTCGCCCACCACCCGGCCCAGTTTAGAAAATATGTACTCGAGTTTTTGTCCCATTTAGCTTTTTATTTTAAAGACTTTTTTTTATGTATCACTTGAAATAAACATTATTATATCATTAATCTCTTATTTATCGTGGCAAAATTTCATATCCATAAATGTAAATTCATTCATTGTAAACCCTACTTTCCCATTTTCCTTTCCAAAATCTAGTAACATAAGAAAACCACTTTGTCCTCAAGTTCCAAAGCTGTTAAAACCATGAAAATTAGCACTTGAATTTGTGGGTCAATGACATGACACCTACATTTTCTGTCCAATTGCAATTTCCTGATTTAAAAGGTTCAAATTTCATAATAATTCCCCACATTTCTATAGTACCTCTGACCTCCATGGAACCAAATCATTTTTTTCAGAAACCATGAGTTTTCCTGCATGTTTTTTGTACTTAAAGTGTTAAAATGTCATGTGGTGCGACCGTGCATCATGTGGTGCGAATAATAACAGCAGGAATTCTATGGCTGGAGTTTGAATGACAAAGTAGACATGGGTGAATGGTTCTTTAGGCATTTTTCTTCATTTGATGCATTTTACAGGGCAGTAGTTTGTTCATTAAACACAAGCAGGTGTCATATTGGACAGCAAAAGAAAATATCAATATGCATTAAAAATCTAAAGAAATGCAACAGTTTATTTCTATACACTTCATATTACTCACAACTTAGATTAATATACCAACCATGTTTTAGAAAATAACTCTTTTAAGGTTATTCTTGGTCACACCACATGACATTTTACACTAAAAATGCTTCATATAAATGCTAAACACAGATTTATATAAATCTGACACTGTAAATATCTGAAAAAGTTCAAAAGAAATTAGCTTTTTTTTATATTTTAAAATTTGCCTGTTGAAAACCCTTATACATCACTGACCCTTACACATTGGTGAATTTTGATTAAAAACACGGCGACGCAGACAGACGTACTTCAGTCTATTTTAGCGTCAATACTACAGGACAAGTTTGTGAAAAACATGTAGAAGGTTAGAGCTTTGTGCGTTTGTGGACAAGTAAGACGTCTGTGCTTTTCCCTCAACTGGATTTAATTGAATTCTGATTTTTCACGTTGTTCCGCTGTTAAGACGACCAGTCAGATCCAAATAGTTCCCATGAGGCTCCGTATTTTCCCATCTCTTTCAGCGAGAGCTATTCCAGACTGATAATGTGACGTGCAGCGTTCAGAGTGACACATTTGCTGACGGCACGATACCATTTCCATTAAAACCCCGTCTCTTCCCCGCTAACCTGACGTCCCTGGTTTGATTTCTGTTCCAGTAAGGGGAACTTGTTATTTCAGATATTATTAAAAATATCAGTGTAAAGAGTTAGTAAGGAAAAAGGAATGAGGAAATGACACATTACGTTAAATAATGATGTGTAATCAGCATAAGTGTCTTAATCATGGACTGTACTCATTGTATGAGCTCACAGCCACATATTTAAATCTATGGCTAATGCATTTATCCAATCATTTATTCAATCATTTAATCCCTGTGAGTCTAATTTAGTTATAATGGAAATACCTAAGCCCTGTAAAGCGTCCATACATTGATTTAAGTAAGCTTTACTTATTTGCAGGTGTCTTATTGCTCAAAATACCTTGGAAAAATGTTTTTTCATAAGTTTAAAGCCATATTGTCGAATACTCCGGGCAAAGGTGATACAGTTGGTAGATCCTCGGTAAGAAAAGCTACATACACCTTTAAGAAACCGTATTGTGTAACAACAAAATGCTATTTCAGGACTAAACCTACAAGTATCGAGGGGGCGGGGCAACTATGTCAAAGCTTCCACAGGGAGCTCCGCCCCCTCGCTCAGGTGCTGCTGTGTGGACAGGTAACTGACTCACAGCACAGTCACTTCCTGTTTGCAAACCCCGGGTCTGCCTCCGTGTTGCAAAGGCCAGAGTGGATGTGACATACACTCTTCATCAGGACATGTGTGATGTTAGATACATTTATGTAAGAGCTGCTCGGGGTTTCTGCTATGACCCAACGGCCATAAATGTAAAATACAATACTGTTTTTATGTAGAGTTTGCCCTGTCACCAGAGGGATGGGGGTTTGATCCTAGAGTGAACATTTCATTGTCTGATTTTACTATAACTATGTGTTTGAGTAAAATGAACATTTTTGTTTCATTCTATAAACTACTGACAGCATTTCTCCTAAATTCCAAATACAAATATTGTCATTTAGAGCATTTATTTGCAGAAACCAATGGTCAAAATAACAAAAAGGATGCAATGTTTTCAGAGCTCAAATAATGCGAAGAAAACAAGATCATCTTCATTTTAAAACAACACAATGCTAATGTTTGAACTTAGGAAGAGTTCAGAACTCAATATTTGGTGGAATAATAATAATGCAGTGGTTATTCTCCTTTTCCTCCTTAAATCAGATTTGGTTCATGTTCACCTCATCAGTGCCTCATGAAGCAGAATGAGGCGTGTTTGTGTTGGAATTCAACAGATGCTGGAATGGAACGACCATCACACATGTAGAGATGCTGATTTCAGAAAAAAAATGTCGTGGTCTCTCTTTTCCAGAGCAGTATGTAGCTTGTGCTTTTATTGTTTTAAAGAAGGTCACGCAGTCACGCCTGGTTCAGTATATGAACAGGTCATGTCTCACGTGAGCTCAGAAGCTCCAGAATTCCCTCCCTGAGCTGCAGATGATTTAGCACTGATTTAATGTTATCTGCAGGAGCTGGGGTTTAGGTAGAGACTATTCAAATCGGAGAGAGACATTTTAGGTTTAAACACAATGGAATTCAGCCATGGATAATAATAAGAGCCGGAAAAGGCACGCCCCCTCTATCTGTGACCGCAGATTTAGGTGTGGCCGAGTGAGGTGCTGAAAAATTCTCCCATAGCAGCACAATGCATTTTTTGAGAAATCAAACTGCCCGTGTTCAGCTGACAGGGCATCCACAGCTTTCATCAAGGTCAGATTTTGTAGGGATTCTTCAGTATTTTGAGCCCGCTCTCCGCTCTAGCAACTCGCGCTCTGATTGGTCAGAACTGTGTTTCTGACATCTGCAAACAAGGAAGTAAATGCGAAAGTAAAAATATTTTTTGCGGTCATGCGCCAATGAGCACAGGCCATTGAAAACAATAGGGCACCATCTTGGATTCATCTTCCAGATTTTATTATAGTTCTATGAATTCAGCACTGAAACTGGCAGCCCAAAAGAGAGCGTCATGTGAGGCTCATTCTGCTTTCTGATTAGATGTTGAAAACCAAAACATCAAATAAATGTCCAGTAATTCTGCAACTACAAATAAATAAGCATTATAATTGTTAACTTTTTCATATTTGGCTGCTGTGTTTCCGTCAGTCAGCTCCAGAGCAGCTGTGGATAAATCATCCCGTCTGTCATAAAATCCATGCACGTCGTCTTTCTAATCCCTCAATCGTGACAAAGACTGTTGCTAATCTGAACTCAGTGTGGATGAATCAGGATTCATTCACTAAGGGAAGAAAACTCAGATATGAAATCAAACATGACACACACAAAGTGATTCACACTGCATGACTCTGAAGCATTTTGTGCTGATAATAAAACAAGAGATCTTTTCTTCCTTGAATGTTGGCGGGGCAGCAGAGGTTGTGTTGACACTGTACACAGTGATATGAATGGGCTGGAGAGAATCTCATAATGAAGGAAAGGGATGGTCGATCAGATTATTACAGAACACAAACCCTGTCTGCAAAAAAGAAGAAAAAAAAAAAAGTTACAAGAATTTTAATGTCTTGATTTTGATTTACTCTTATTTTTACTTGACTTATTGCATTATATATTCACTATACTATATTCTATTTATTTTCATGTATTTATGTATTGATGTATTTATTATTATTATTATTAGTAGTAGTAGTAGTAGTAGTAGTAGTAGTAGTAGTAGTAGTAGTAGTATTATTATTATTATTATTATTATTATTATTATTTTTTTTTTTCATTGGAAATCTAAATATAAAACTAGGGCTTTTTTGAAAAAAATCCACAAATCTAGGTTCAATTTGTCGAAAGATCCTGCTTCGTTTAAGCTACCACACGTTATTTTGTACCACGCTGATGTCAGCTATAACTAAACTAGCTCTTATCTGTCCCTTTCTTATCTGCAAACACACTAAGAGCAAATACAAGTTCAGGCACTTTCATTTTAGGGAAACTTCAGATAAAGATCGGTGAGAGATAGTAATGCGTAACAATTCTGAAATATGTTTTGCAAAATGGGCCAAAGGCTCAGTTTCAGGCAAGGTACTGTTGCTAATGGAGAACAAAAAGACGCACAAAAAGTCTTATCAATTAGCATGCTGTGATAGTATTAATGTTGAATAGTAGGGGTGTAACAATATCCAAGTCTAATGATACAATATTGTCATGGTATGAACCTCACAGTACATTATTTATGACGATATCGTGGGAAAGCTCATGATATTACGATATTCTACATAATAACAAGACTGACCTTCTAAAATGCTTTGACCAGTCATTTGGTACAACATTTATTGTCATTAGGGATGGAACAATATCCAAATCTCTCTGTACCATATTTTCACCATAAACATCTCACCATACCATATTTATTGCAATATTTTGTGGAGGTTCACAAATCTGTGAATCTGCGACTTTTTCATCTAAAAATGCCTTCACAAGACTTCATCCAAAGAAAAGTGCTTAGAACATCCAAAGTGCTTAGAACATCTTTATAGACAAAAAAACTACTTTAGTACAAAAAAGTCAGTAAATATCCCTTAAAACAAGATAAATAAGATATTTGGTCTAGATTTAAGAGAATAAATCTTGGTTAGTTTTATGAAATTTGCAGTGTGAGTCTAATTTCGCTCACACAAGTTTGAGCAAAGCTACACAATTGTAAAGCGCAAAGTTCTCTGTTCCAACGTGTGATGTGATGAAGTGATAGTTTTCAAGTTTACAACTCCTTTTGCCTTTTGTTCAATAGACATGGCTTGAAATTATCCAAATGATTCAAGCAAAGGGGTTTAAAGATGCACTGTGCACCTTTTCTGATGGGGGGTCGGCCATCAGCTTGTCTCCATGGAGGTGTTCTTGCTTTGCCTGGGATGTTCCACAGTATGGCATTAAACAAACAGATCTATGTATTCAGTTACAAGTGGTTTTATTTCTCTAAACTGCAGTAAAAACAAGCATTATTACTGTGAACGGGCGCTCTTGTCCACAGATCTGAATTGTAACTTGGCCTTCCCATGTGACCTTCTTGGTGATAGTTAGACAAATACAGCAACAAGGAACGACAGGTCAACTAAAAGAATTGGGCTTGTAAATGGAACTTTTGGAACACGCGTTGTTTGGTGAAAGTGAAACAGGAACAAGAAAAGGTTAAAAATTAATTGACTTCTTTAAATGACAATAGTGTGAGATTACTGTGGAAGTTGGAACTAGAATGGAACTACAGCATCTGATTTCAATAAACAAGTCCCTCTCAAATAACATTACAATCACACGCTAATAGGGATGTAACATTAACCGAAATATAGTGATATCATATCGTCAAAGGTCTCGCAGTAATATCGTGGACCATCACAATATATCGAATCCCAAGTCTCTTTGCTTAAATGAATAGTTCTGATGCAGAACTAGCAAAAAAGACAGAGGGAACTACATAGACCATGATCCTTTGCTCCGTTTCAGTGCAGACTACATGAAGAAATAACTGTTCTAAACACTTTTACATCTTCATTCTTTGGATTGTCTTGTGAAGGCATTTTTAGAGGAAAAAGGAGCAGATTCACAGTTTTGTGCCTCCACAAAATATTGCAATAAATCTGGTACAGTGAGATTTGGATATCGTTCCATCCCTAATGACAATAAATGTTGTGCCAAATGACTAGTCAAAGCATTTTAGAATGTCAGTCTTGTTATTATGTACAATATCGTAATATCGTGAGCCTCCCCATCATATTGTGAGCTTTCCCATGATATCACAATAAATATCATACCGTGAAGTTCATACCGTGACGATATCATATTGTGAGACCATGAACCCTTGAATTCATCACAGGTTTTTCATTAACTTTTCAGATAATCTTTAAAAAAAAATATATCAGGCTGGATTTTTCTAATGTATGTATGTACTGTCACTATGGTAACTGCCAGATATTTTACCATAGACAGGCAAGGCAAGTTTATTTGTATAGTGCAATTCGTACACAAAGTAATTCAAAGTGCTTTACAGAATATGAAATAGATTAAAATCACAATACAAACAATTCAAAACATAAATAATCATAACATTTTATAATAGAGATGGGACATTAAATTAGAGAGAATTAGATAGACAAGAAGTGCGGAATGAGGGGGTCAGGTGCTATGAGAATTGGGCGGCAAGCTGCCCCCGTGACCCAGCTGGATTAAGCGGGAGATGATGGATGGATGGATGGATGGAGAAGTGTGGAATGAAAAAATGAAAACCTTTCAGTCATATGCACAACTAAACAGAACCGTAGCCTGGATTTAAACAGTCAGAGTAGAGGCCTGTCTCACATGTTCAGGGAGACTGTTCCAGGTTTTAGCTGCATGAGTCTAAAACTCTGACTCCCCGAGTTTAGTCCTGACTCTGGGCACCAGCAGGAGGCCGGTCCCTGAGGTCCTCAGAGTGCAGATGGTTCATATGGCACTACCATGTCACAGATGTACTTTGGAGCTCGGCCATGGAGAGACTTGTACACAAGCAGAGCTGCTTTAAAGTCTATTCTCTGAGCCACAGGGGGCAGTGCAGAGACCTGAGCACGGGACTTATGTGCTCATACTTCCTGGTTCAAGTCAGGACCCGAGCTGCAGCGTTCTGGATGTACTGTAGCTGTTTTACAGCTTGTTTGGAGAGGCCAGTGAGTTACAGTAATCTAACCTACTGGAGACAAACGCATGGATAAGTCTCTCCAGGTCTTCTTTAGACAGTAGACCTTTGATTTTTGCTATGTTTTTTAGATGGTAAAAGGCTGCAGATGTTATTGATTTGATGTGGCTGTTAAAGTTCAAGTCCATTATTACCCCTAGATTTCTAGCCTGATTTGAAGGTTTTAGAGAGAGAGACTAGAGGTGACTGCTGACACTGTCTTTTTGTTTCTGTGGGCCAAAGACTATGACTTCTGTCTTGCCTGAGTATAGCTGGAGAAAGTTGTTTTGCATCCACACACTGGTCTGTTGGATGCAGTGGCAGAGTGAGTCCACTGGTCCATAGTCTCCTACTGCCAGTGAGACATAGATCTGAGTATGGTCTGCGTAGTTGTGGTAGGACACATTACTGCTGTGTATTAACTGGCCTAAAGGCAGCATATAGAGATTGAACAAAAGGGGGCCCAGGATCGATCCCTGGGGCACCCCACAGGTCAGGGCCATGTGATCTGAGACACAGTTTCCAATTTCAACAAAATACTTCCTGTCTTCTAGATAGGACTTGAACCAGTTTAGTGCAGTACCAGAGATGCCCACCCAGTCGTCTAGTCTCTGTAAGAGGATCCCATGATCAACAGTGTCAAAAGCAGCAGTCAGATCTAACAGGATCAACACTGAGACTTTTCCTGCATCAGTGTTCAGTGTCATTTGTCACCTTGATCAGCGCAGTCTCAGTGCTGTGGTGGGCTCTAAAACCTGAAAGGAAAACATCGAAGGAGTTGTTAATTTGGAGAAAGTTAGTAAGCTTTTGGTGAACAGCTTTTTCAAGGACCTTGCCAAAAAACGGCAGATTTGAGATATTCAGTGTAGAATCAAAGCTCTTGGGAATGTTCCAGATTGAAGTGAGTTAACTATGAGTGAGCGGTGAATGTAAACTGTGGAGAACAGACTTTAGAAATATCGTGGGTAACACATGGAGGCAGCATGTGGCTGAACTCAGGCTGGAGACGATCTCTAAGACAGTTTTGTCAGTCACAGGAGCAAAGTGACTCAGCTCTAAGTGTCTCTGTGGCTGGTTGATTGTTATTTGCATTGTGGAATTGATGGCATTTTTGATGCCCTGACCCTTGTCATTAAAGAATATTGCAAATTCATTGCACTTAGATGTGGAAATCAGTCCTAACGGCAGTGAACTGTTTGTTAATCTGTTCACTGTTGCAAACAGGACACGAGAGCTGTTACTGCAATGTCCAATAATGTCTGAAAAGTACCTCTCTCTTGTTCAAGCCAAACTGTGGCTGTACATGTGCATCGTTTCTCTGTAAATCTCGTAATGAACCTGGACTTTCACCATTTCCGCTCGGCTCTTCTGCACTCCCTTTTTTGTGCCCTGAGATAGTCATTATTTCTCCATGGTCCTTTTTGCCTATTTTTAATTATTTTAGCCTTCATCGGGGCAATTGTGTCCAGAACATTCAAGACACTCGAAGTCACAGAGCTCAACATATCATCAACATTAGAACATGAGGCAATTTCAAAGTGCATCATTTCCATGAAGAGCGCACTTGTGTCATTTATGTGTCTCCTGTAGGAGTAGCCGGTGGTAGAGGAATAACAGACAGGTCAAAGAAGACACAGAAATGATCAGACAGAGCAACATTAACCACACTGACATTTGAAATATTTACCAGAGTGTGGCCTCTGTTGTGTGTGGGTTCACTGACATGCTGAGTCAGACCAAAAGTTTCAAGGACAGCGCTGAGCTCTTTGGCATTTTTGTCGCACACATTATCCACATTAAAATCACCTGTAATGACTAAACCATCAAAGTCTGTGCATACGACTGAAAGCATCTCAGTAAAATCATCAATAAAACTTGGACAGTGCTGAGGACGTTTGTATATGACTATGTAGAGTATGGAGGGTGATTGTTTTAGCTCCATTTTGAAGGAAACATACTCAAATGATGAAAACACCCCAAATGACAACCTGTGTGTAACCAAATGATCTCTACAAAATGCACACACACCTCCACCCTTTTTATTTACCTATGTTTCAGATTCAAATTTGAAGTTGGGAGGAGTTGATTCCACTGGCACTGCATTACCTGTTTTTTGTCAAGCCATGTTTCAGTTAAAAACATAAAGTCACGTATCAACAGAATGCAAGCTGCTGTTAAACCTTGATGAAGGAGGAGAAGAATCAGTCTTTCTCTGTTTTCTAACACCACGGTTTTCTGTTCATCTCCACAGCGAGTCATGGTCCGGGGCTGAACTTTGGCGAAGATTACGAGATCGTGAGACCGGTGCGACTTCATACAGTCAACAAGAGAGACGCAGAGGTATGAAAAGATATGGGCGACTTCACGCAGGTTTTGTTTAGGGGATAAAAAAAGCGAAACGTACTTTTTATACGTCTAATAATATAATAGGATTTATTTAGTCTTTTCTGAGAAACTTGGACTGCACAACATATCGTAAAAATGTCAATATCTCGAAATTTGCTGAAGCAATGAGTCTCACGAAGGTCTCCGTTTTATAGAAATGTGCTTTTTTTGGAAAGAAAATGGACAAATGGGCAAATTATATTCCAGATTTTTCTTATTAGGTCATACATTAGACCAGGAAATGAAGACATGAACGTTTTTGATTAACTGAACTGTCCAAAAGTAAAATTAGATATTGTTATAATGAATATCGTTATCACAGTGGAAACTACTTGATGTACTTTGTGGTAAAGCAAAAGTAGTTCTTCTAGATACTATCACAATACATAGTAATAGAACAATATCGAAACATACTTTTTATGATGCAGAACAACCTCTATAATAAATTTCTGTTTGAATTTCGCTCACTCCATTGAGATGACAGCATTTAAAGCCTTAAATGAAATGCACTTACAGTAAATAACGATCTCCTGTCTTCTTCTGCATAAAGACTGCTAACCCTGTAGTTTAGATCTGTTCAAACATGCTCTGAAATCTTGTATGAATTTGTCCGTTCAACTTTCAGACTTTTTGGACAATTCTTCTGGAGGTGTTTAAACTTTGGTCAACTTTGAACAGACTCAGATCTAATCACATTCACAAAGCTTGTCAGAAAAAATGACAACCCAAAATGAATGGGGATTTAACGATATCCAAATCTCTCTAGACGATATTTTCTCGATTAACATCTCATGGTACGATATTTCTTGCAATACTTTGCAGAGGCTAAACAAAAACTGTTAATATACACTACTTTTTTTTTTTTTGTGATCAACATTTTATTGATTTTCAACGGGGGGAAGGGGAGGGGAAATATACACTACTTTTTCTTCTTAAAATCCCTTGAGAAGACTTAACCCAAAGAATTGAAGATTTCAAAGTGCTTAGAACAGTTATTTCTTCATGTAGTCTACACTGAAACGGAGCAAAGGATCATGGTCTATGTAGTTCTGACTGTTTTTTAAATTTTTTTTAGCTATTGCTGCACCAGAACTATAAGCTCTATTCACCCTTGCTTAGATTTGGAAACGTACAGATGAGAAAACCGGTAATTTTTTTTCAGTTTTCCCAGATTTACTACTGCCAACAAAGCCAAAAGAAGTCATCATCCACATGTTTCCAAACATCTTCTTTTGACGTTTTGTGACTTAAGCATAAATAGAGCCCATTAATTTAAGCGAAGAGACATGCAATTCGATATACTGTGATGGCCCACAATATTATGGTGAGACCTTTGATGATACAATATAACAATATTTCAGTTATTGTTACATCCCTAACAGTTATTCAGTATTCAATTACTATGTCAATGCCTTTTGTATATTTGTGAAGCACTTGAGGCTGGTTTTGGGTTTGTCTCATCTTTTTCTGTCAATGTTTGTGCTCCTCAGACCCACAGACCACAGACGGTTAAATACGCCCTGACTGTGAAAGGACAACCCCTGGAGCTGCACCTGAAGAGGAATGAGTGAGTTACTGCACTTTATCAAGACTTTATGAAAACCATACCTGGACTTGTGTCTTGTTAAAGGGACAGTTTGGAATTTTAGACATAGGGCCTCATTTCCTAGTGAGCCAGAGTTGGAGACGTGTGGAGACACTTTTAAATATTCCATCCAGTCCTTGTATTTGCAGAGGTTGCTGGTGCTAGGCAAGTGCATGTCAAGGGCCACAGTTGTCCTGCCACTAAAAACAGTCTTACCCACTCCACAGTGCACCTGAAGCAAAACTATTCGAACTCCAGACTGTCCATGTGAATGTCTGTGTCCAGAGAATAATGGCTGAAATAAAACTAACCTTGCATCGCATGAATTGTTGCATGTTGAGGGACTATTTGCTCATATATCAGTCCGCCGCTGCCGAGCTTTCTATCAGGAAGTACAACTCACTGCTGCTGCTCACACATAAATCCTTCAAATGCAATGGTAGAAACATTTCCAACATCAAAATGTCTGGTTGTTATGTGTGTGGTTGTCAGAATCGATATTCTACCGGTGGACTAAAGTTTGAAAAATTTTACTCATTCCTCCGAGATCTGGCCTCAAGATGTGTGATTTTGCCCTGCATATATTGGGTCTGCTTTTGCATTCTTGAAACTTTCGATCCATATCTTGTCTAAGAGATGATATGTCCTGCTTCAGTTGGTCTTTAGCCGTGTTTAATTCTGCTCGAAGCTTTGTCTCAAGAGCTTGAATATGACCACTGATCTTTGCTAGCCCATCTAGCATTAGCTTTGACTGGCTTTGCTTCTTTTTGTTAGATTCGCTACCTCCTGGTCGCTCTCATCTTGTTCAACAACCTCAGACATGTCTCTTTGGTCTTCCATCTCTATGTGTGCTACCTCCACTCCTCTCAAGATTGACACTCATTCTATTGTGAATTACGGAAGATTTTATGGAGTTCTAGTACACCGACTTGCAGAGCTCAACCCGAACCCGTCTTTCTCCTCTGCCATTGTGCCCACTGCTTCATTAGTCTACCCTGGAGTTTGATCTCCCCCTCAGATCCTCACTCTGGGGTTTGGCATTGTACTGGAACTCCTTTAGCCTCTGCCTGCTCTGCTTCGCTTTCTCCTCACACTCTTGGTTCTGTATCTGCAGATCTTTCAGAGCTGCAAGGAGAGAGGCACTGTCATGTTCCTGGCCTGGTGGGATGAGGTCCCTGGGCCTGGGGCGTAGTGGGCCAGGCCAGTATGTGGTCTGTTCTTGTGCTATAGCAGGTGTGGCAGTAGTCCTGAGGCATAAACACATCAGTTAAGCGAATCACGGCAGAAACTCGGTAAAAGAAAGACACATGGCAAACTTTTTAAAGACAGAAACATGTACTTACGTTATCTATACACACACACAACACCAAACAGCAAAAATAATCCCGGCTTCTAACTAAACACTTTCACTACAGCACTATTCTCGTGCAGTTTCTCTGCTCACAGCCCGACTTGCTCTCAACCCCGATACCTGACCTCAGCCTTATGCTGAGTTCTGTCGTTGTGGGTGGAGGCGGACTCCTGATTAGTTTCTATGGGGAAGCAGTGAGGATGCAAGGCCTTTTGAACACATACATTTCTGTTCACTTAATGAATTAATGCTAGGTGCTACAAACTTTGTCCACTCCATTAAAAAACATGAACAAAAAGATATCGTACTTTTGTTCATTTTCAAATGGTTGTCCTATTTTTGCCATGACTTATTTCTCCTTTCTGTCTTTGTAGTGAGTTACTGACCCAAGACTACAGCGAGACTCACTACCTCGAAGACGGCACTCGTGTCACTACTGCTCCAGAGCATATCGTGAGAAAGAGCCATTTTTACTTCCTCTAAATAGAAACCACAACCACACTCATGGAAAACAAAAATTAAAACTGAAGTATAGGGGATTATGATTGTTAATGTCATCATAGGATCACTGCTACTACCAAGGAAAGATCGTGGGCGATAGTGCGTCAGCAGCCAGCATCAGCACATGCGACGGACTCAGGTGAGTTTTAAATGCCCTGTCAACTGTTTTTGTAATAAACAATAAATAGTTGAGTAAAGTTATAATTGATTTGAACATGCTACTCTCTACATGTCAGGGGATACAGTTACATGAAAGATTATTTGGACACAGTAGCAATAGATTATAGGATCATAATAACAACAAAAGAGCGCAAATCTAAATTGTAATGATAAATTCTAAAGAAGTAGCAAAAATGATCTGTGTTTTATCTGCTTCATAAGGGTGTTGTTGTACAGTTGTAGGGAGTATTATCTGGTACATAAGGGTGAGTTGTTGTACAGTTGTAGGGAGTATTATCTGTTGTAGTTTATTTAAAATCCCCAATTCAGGAACTTACCCAATAGTAGCCTGCGTTTCCCCAGATGCTTCACAGAAGGGAAAGATGCTTGAGAAATGATTTAACGACAACTCTAATAAATGTAAATACGATTTATTTTACAGATAATAGAGTCAGCCAATTAACAAATTTAAGTCTGGATCCCCTTTAAAGCCCAATGCAGGAAGACACAGAAGAACGTATTTGAGTTACATTTATAGTTTCTAGAGGACATCCCACTCTGACCACATGGAGTTTCTCAAACATGGCTCAACACAGAACACACACCAATATAAGACCTGACATGATTAATTGTCACCATGGTACCATTCACCAAATGTCTCTGGAGTGCAGTGTCACCTAAACTCTGACCCTTTTAGGCTCCAAACTAGTCTGGAGGCCTCAAACAATAACAAAAGAATCTTCCTAAGAAAGTCCAAGTTAAAGTAACAGCACAAAGTATAATGCAGTAGTATAACAGATACCACACTGTCACATAAGGATAAGTTGTTGTACAGTTGTAAGGAGTATTATCTGGTACATAAGTGTGAGTTGTTGTACAGTTGTAACAGATTAAAACAGCGGTGGTCGCCTTGTCCTTCCTTTTTTCAGAGGGTACTTCCGGACGTCAGAGCAGAGGTTCCTGATTGAACCTTTGACCGCTGACCCTGAGGGGGATCACGCCGTGGGCCCTTTCTCTGAAGATGATCACTCCACTCCGGCCGTGTGCGGAGTCACCAACACCACATGGGACGAAAACTACGAACCACCAACCAGCCGCAGCCGCTCCAGATCAGGCGTGAGTAAACCGATAGAGGTTATCCAAATTTTTAGAAGGAGGCAACATTATATGGGTGTCAGTGGCAAGTAATGATAATTTCTCCTGTAAAAACTCAAAGTACATGTAAAATAGGAATGAGCTTCTTCAGTTTAATAACCCATAAAAAAATCTACAACTCAACAGTGCAGAACTGTTCACAACCAGTGAACAGTTCTCCACGGACAAATATTAGGCAAAAAAGGCAAAGAAAGCGCATAACCTCTATAGTGTTTTTGAAGCTATATATGTCTTATGTTATGCTTACCTGGGATCCAGAATACACTTGTCCAATACTTTACCATTAACCAATCGGGGACATGCACGAACCATCCGTATTAAAACAAATATTAAAAAGGAACAGGAAAAAATATCACAAGGAACTGAAAAACATCACATATTTCTGCAGAATCAATGAGCGAAGCACTAAACTCAAAATGATAGGTGAACGATGACCAAGTTATACAATCATGAATATTAACAATTTGGAGTCTGCCTTAGCCTGGGCATGTGAAAGCCCAAAAGACTTGATTGTCGACTCCAGCGGCGGCGAGAGGCTCGAGCAAGTGAGAATCGACTACTGACGGTGAAGAAAAAGAGAAACTGAAAGTTGTTGAAAGAAAATGGTTCAGGAATGTTTTTTTTAGCCTTTTCAAAAAATATTATTCTAAAAATAAATAAATTGGATTAGAAATGATATCGATGATCGAGTCTTTTGGGCTTTGGTATGTGCAGTGGGAAATCAACAAAGGTAAGGCTAAAGTTGCTTAAAAAAGTTGTTTTATCACGTTTCCAGAAACTAATGAGTGAACCAGGCAGAGCGTTTTGTTTGTTAGACTTGTGGATGTTGTAAGATGGGTTAAAGTGGTGTTAAACTTCTTCAGTGTGAAGCAAATTGGTGTTTTACGTGGAAGCTAAGAACTTGCCCCCATCACTACACTAGTTTGTTGACTCACTGCCACAGCGAGATCTCCGCCGAGGCAACACTGATCTGTGCCGTTTTTTAGCTTCTGACAGAATTCCACCACCTCTAGCAATGGACTTTAGCTTCAAACATGCCAGAGTTCTACTTTAAGACCCTACAAGGCAAAACAACTAAAAGAAATTACACATTTACACACTGCCTCCTCGCCTGGCTCCTCCTCCTCGCCCGGCCTCCTCCTCCTCCTCGTCTGGCTCCTCCCCAGCTCCTTCCCCACCTGGGTAGATGTGGCCATACTGAACTGGCCCACGGGCCTGGACATCTATAGCCTGTCCGTCCATGGGAGTGGATCTCTCGTTCACTGTAGTTCTCCCTGAGGTTTCTTCTTTTTCCCAGGTTCCTGGGTTTTCTTGGAGTTTTTCCTTGCTGAGAAGGAGGGTCTAAGAACAGGGGATGACTGGACGATGTTTCATTTGCTGCTTTACATGAATGTTGTTTATTCCTGTTTTGATATGTCTGTGTGTATGTTTTACTCATCAAAATTTTGGAACGCACTTAGAGGCAACTGTTGTTGTGATTTTGGGTGCTACAAAAATAAATTGAATTGAATTGAATTTCAGATAATCTGAATAATTCCTCTCTATTTTCAGGGGCTCACCATTGTCCAGCAGCAGAAATACCTGGAGCTGTATCTGGTGGCTGATAACAGACTGGTATGCACTTAATCATTGGATCCTAAAATGATATTGTGTAAGTTATGTGTTCCTTGAATTTTTAAGACTGCGGTTTTGTTTCAGTACATGAAAATGAAGCAAGATCTGGCGGAAGTGAGAAAGAGGATGTTTGAAGTGGTCAACTTTGTGAACATGGTGAGTAAGACAGCCCAGTAAGAGCAGATTTCAGACTTTGGAGGAAGAAATTTGACTATTTTTTGTGTTCAATGGCACTGATTAATGATTAGTATGGAAAAACATTTGTTTTAACATGAAAAAAAAATGTGAAAATTGTGATCACTCAATTTGAGGAAAACAAAGAAGATAAAAACATTTCCTTGGATGCCAAAAATGTCTCTCAAGAAGTGTCTCATGCTCCTCTGCGTTTGCACGTTACGGCTAGACTCCAGTCTGGCCCCACACTTTTTCGCAGCTCCGCACAGCACTGATAATGGGCTGAAACAATATGTCTATTACTTTCTGGAAGAACCAATGACTGAAGAGCTTTGCTGTAAACAACGCGCCACAGAGATGCATAAAAGGACCGCTAAGAGGGTGCACTCCTTCTATTCAACGGGCTGTGCCTGCTACACCAAACCACGTATCATCTCAGGGATGGTCTCATTTTGAAGACGAGAGTGTGAAGAAAACGAGCATACCAAACAGCACCAACAGAAGCGAAAAATAGGATGGCGAAAAGACTAGGACCACAACATATGTTTTTATTCATCATTGATCCATTCATACAAACATGGACTTTCTGGATTATTTCCCCACATGGAATTATTTTATGAAAAAAACACCTGGATATTCTTTTTCTGTGGACTGTTACGGACTAATTGAGCACAGCTATTCCTGGACTGAAACAGTTTTGGACTGACAGAACCGGCTCAAAGGTACGAAATGCGCATTGTTGGTTTGATTGTTTTCGGGAACTATAAATTATGACTCTTTGGCTCGCTGAGTGGCATAAAATGAATGATATGGTTGTTTTACTGAGGAATTAATCTTTCAAACGATGTATAGCATGTCAATCGTGGAAAAATAATTAAGGTGAATATCCAGCTTGACTTGTTAATGTTGTGTAATTGCTTGCGGGCAGGTAGGTGGGTGGCAAGAGGTTAAATCCACTTTAGTCCCAGTTTTATGTGGTCATTATGTGAACACACCCTTAACTCTGGGTAAGAAACATCTATGACTAAAGCAGCAAAAGTCCGTGTGTTAATTCAGAAACATTAAAGAAATCATGGAAGTGTAATTGGCTCCTTCACTGTTAGCCTCACTACTTCCTGTCCCACGATAACTCTATGGTTTTTTTCACCAAAATGAAGAAATATTTAGAGATAAGGAAGAGGACAGGAAGGAGTGGATGTCAATGTCAACATGGTAAATACAGTACTTTACAAATGAGGTGAATACTGGAGAACACTTCTGGAGTTAAAACAACACCACAAACGCAGTTATTTACATGACTATTACTTGAATTCTTTTCAATAGGTTGTTTAGTTAATATTTTTAGCTTTGAGAGACAGTGAGCTAGCTATCATGTACACAGAGCCAAGTGGAATCTAAAAACGTCGGTGCTTTGTTCCAGGCGTACAAACCTCTGCGGACCTTCGTGGCTCTGGTGGGGGTGGAGGTCTGGTCCAGAGGAGACCTGATTACAGTCACACCTCCAGCCGGAGCAAACCTGGACGCCTTTATGAAGTGGAGGAACTCAGAGCTGGTCAAAAACAAGAAGCACGACAATGCCCATCTCCTCAGGTTTGACACCGTCAGCGAGCTCCAGAGGACACATATTACGCAACATTACCTTCTGGAGCTTTTAACCATGTTGTTGTCCTCTCATCAAAACTATATCTGCAGTTGTATTTCATTCACACTTATCCAAAGTCATCTTCTTTGAGCACTCAAAAATGCTCAGTTTGTATTTTGCCCAAATTGTTGTATCACAGATAAAAAAACAGATTTTCTTCCACAGTTTTTTAGCACATCACCATCACTGCTCTCTTTCTGTGGTCACTAGGGACAGGCATTCAATTACATTTTCTTAATGGACTGTCAGGAAAATTAACAATAAATTTTCGATTAACATTTTCGATTAACATTTTATATTAAAATTAGGGCTGAAACGATTCATCGAGTTAATCGATTAAATCGATTAGAAAAATGCATCGATTATTATTTTTTGCCTCGATGATTCGTTTTATTTTCATACGCTCGGCGATGGCCGGAACCTATTGTGGTAGAGGTAAAGTTTCCGCACGACCACTGCACTTCACTGTACACACAACAGCACGGCGCCCATGGATGTATAATAAGAGCAGAACCTCCTCATCTAAAAGAGAACGTGAGCTGGGTTTAGACCGTCGTGAGACAGGTTAGTTTTACCCTGCTGATGATGTGTTGTTGCAATAGTAATAGGGAACACTCCTATACCGGAGGAGATGAGGAGCGCGCGGTACGCTCACGCTGCATCTCCGGTACGCCGCCCGCGGTACGCTCACGCTGCATCTCCGGTACGCCGCCCGCGGTACGCTCCGGTACGCAGTATACCATCTGCCAGAACCAGGAGTGCGCGGTACGCTCCGGTACGCCACCCGTACGCCGCGCACTCTGCGCGTGGTCTTGTCGCGTACATTCCGTGGACCGCGCTTCCTCCTGTGCTCCTCTAAACCAGAACTCACACCAGGACTAAGCCAAGTCTAAACCAGGTGTAAACCAGATCTAAAACCAGGACTAATCCAGGTCTAAAACCAAACAAGAATTTGCAGGAGTTGGTTGCTACATTTATGTAGTTTTAAAAATCATGACAATATCAAGTAATCCAAAGTATTCAGATTACGTTACTCACTTTAAGTAATTTAACTGATTACGTCACAAACTACATTTTGGGGTATGTAATCTGTAGGGGATTACATTTTAAAAGTCACCTTCTCAACACTGATGCTACAACATGTAAACAGAAAGCCCCGTACATTACATCAAGTGGAAAAGAAACCGCGAGGTGAGTCAACCTTAGCCCAGCGATAATTAAGTTTTTCATGTCCAAAACACGTGTATCTGTCAATACACGTGGTGTGTACTTAACATGTGCAAAGTAGACGCAACAATAACAAACGATTACTCGATTATTCGAACAAAATAATCGACAGAATAATCGATTACTGTAATAATCGATAGCTGCAGCCCTAATTAAAATCATCACAATTATTACTATTACTAATCTGCATAAATAAACTCAACTTTACAACATATAAACCATCACCACTATAGAGCCACATCAGCCTGTGTGAGATTAGAATGTGTTTAATGCAGCTTTGGCACATTTGTTTACGTCTTACAGAAACAAAACTTAAAACCACATGGCTCATTTGCATAAACAGAAAATGAAAAAAATGAGCTCTTTCCTTGTGCGCTGATGTGCTTCAGCTTCATTTGGACTAAAGGACATGACTCAGTGGAATATGAGTGTTCTTTCTGTGACAGAGGATGTGATGAGGCTGGTGAGTCTGTTCTGTGCGTATGTCGGGTTGGAGATACTGCGTATACATGTGAAACTGGGATACTTAAAAAAAAAGAAAGAAAAGATCATACCCGGGACACTGATGTGCAGGTAAATGCACTCAGTGGATGAGACATGGGACTGTGGGGCCACAACTCCAGTGTTTGTGCTGAGACGCAGCTTCGACTCCTTACGCTACGTTACGTTACACCTACATTCAGTTTGTCAATTGAAATGAACGTGATCGACGAAATTCCTAATGATCAATTATCGATTAAACGACTAATCATGCCCATCCCTAGTGGTCACATTGTGTTCATGACAAAAGCAGGGCTCTATTAGCACAGCACCCCACTGTCTGAGGGTTTCATTTGTTAACAGAACTAGGCTCCAGACTGGCCGCTATAAATCCAAGCCTCCACTGGCTTCATTTGTCTGGAGCCAAACATATGGGTGACATCACACTCCCTCAGTCCTCTTCTATACTCAGTTTATGCTCACACCACGTCTTGTACTTTGGCAAGACCCAACCTGCTTGTGTGAAGTCTGTGTCTTGCCCAAGTACACAATGGCACAGATCACTGGTAGGAGTTGGGAGCCAGTGTCTCCCCTCACTTTGTGGCTATACCGGCTCGTCAAAGCCTGAACCCGTCAGACCTCAGAAGCTAAGCAGGGCCGGGCCTGGTTAGTACTTGGATGGGAGACCACAAGGAATTTCAGGTGCCACAGTGGGGCCAGTTGCAAAAACTGTTGTTGTGTCCTAAGGCAAGGCACATCACCCACATTGCCTAGTATGAAAGTGGTGTGTGCGTGAGTGTTGGTGGTGGTCGGAGGGTCCGATGGCGCAGATTGGCAGCCTCGCTTCCGTCAGTCTGCCCCAGGGCAGCTGTAGCTACAATAGTAGTTTACCACCACCGGGTCTGGAGTGAATGAATAATGCTCTGTAAAGCGTCTTTGAGTGTCCTGAAAAGCGCTATATAAAACTGATGCATTATTATTATTATTACTTATCCCTCGTGTTCTTGTTGTTTTCAGTGGAATAGACTTTGAAGGATCCACCGTGGGATTGGCCTACATTGGATCACTTTGCTCTGGACACTCAGTCGGAGTGGTGCAGGTAACAATTATTTTATAACAGGTATGTCCATCCACGTTCTCGCCTCCAAGGAGATATTATTGATTTGCCTGAATCCTCCATAGTATGGCATTGAATTTAAAAATATAAATAAAATAAATAAAAAATCTCCATGGAGACGAGCAGGAGGCACGCCCATGTTGAGTTAAGGGTCACATTTTTTCCAGGTATTTTGAGCAATATAAACACCAGTAATTGAATAAATGCTACTTATTTGAGAATAAGATAAAACAGAGAACGTTTAAAGTTTTGCCTGGAACATTCTAGATATTTCTCTGTCCAGAGTCTTAACCTGCAGATAGAGGACACATACAAGTTTGCCTCATGTGAAAGCTGGGGTTTAGGAGTGACCACTCAGATCAGAAAGAGACATTTTAGGTTTAAACCAACTAGATTTCAGTTTTGAAACGGGCAACCCAAATGAGAGACTCATATGGAGCTCTTTCTGACTGGATACTCGTCTTGAGAACCAGGTCTTTCTATCCAATGTTTTTGTAGCCAAACATAAATCAGCGTTCCAATTGTTACCAGTAAAAACGATATTAGATTTGAACATGTTCACCTCGTATCTGGCGACACAGAGTAGATCAGGTCTTCTGTATGGTTCCTTAACCCGTGGCGTCCTGTCTGTGTAGGACCACAGTGACCGGGCGATAGCGGTGGGGGCGACTCTGGCTCATGAGATGGGACACAATCTGGGCATGAACCATGACGAGTCCAGCGCCTGTGTGTGCGAAGGGGACAGCTGCATCATGGCGCCCTCTCTAAGGTGAACAAGAGACAAGATTCAACACCAAATGAATGCTGTGTAGGCCTGTGTTCAGATTAAAGTATTGCTTCAGAAAATATGTCGTGTTTGTTATCTATTATTGATCTTACTTGAACACTGCTTCATATGTTTAGCTGGAACGTCCCTCGGAGCTTCAGCAGCTGCAGTGGAACTAACTATGAGAAGTACCTGCTGAACCGCATTCCCGACTGCCTCCTGAACAGACCTGAATTCAGAACCCTGGTGGCGCCCCCTGTCTGTGGGAACGGCTTTGTGGAGGCTGGAGAGCAGTGTGACTGCGGCACTGTGGAGGTAAAACACCTTTTACTCGCTGATCAGAAGGTTGCTGGTTGAATTCCCAACTCCAGCTGTGTCACTGTATTGTCTGCACTTACTTTTCCTGCAGCATACTTTTACTCCTACTTGTATTTTTTTTTAAGTAACAGCATTCTTACTTGGAGTGACTAAGTTGACAAGTGACAAATGCTTTCTGTTGGCAATATGAAATGAATGCGGTCCTTCAGATATTCTTTCTTTATTTAATCCTTTATCTTAAACACTGCAGACAAAATGTGATGGAGCAGGCCCGTCCCTAAGCATGTTGTCCCGGGGGAGAGCATGTGAAGAGGCGTGCACCCGTTTCCCCGTCGGCTGCGCTCCATGCAGCCCTTTTAACCCCAAATGTGCATTAAACATAATTGTGCATAACCTCGCCAGCATGTTTTGCCACACTAAGGGTGCACACTTAGTAGCGTCAGTTTGGCCACTCTAAATCACACTAGAATCGATTATTTTCTTACCCTCGTGCTGCCACTTTCTCCCTCCTCCCGTGGGCGTACTGGCAAACCCGGACACATCCGCACCAGGAGCCTAAGGCCCCGTCCACACTTGTACATACTTGAGTGATTTTTGTTGTGGATGCAGTGTTTGTCCACACTAATCCGATGGAAAACGGCTCCGGAGACTAGATACGCCAGCTGCCACGTATTCACCTGAGTACGGATCTGATCTGGCGCTGTGTGGACGCATGAAAACACTGATACGTTGTTTTTACTGTCCATGTGGTGTCGTGACATTGTGACGACGTGACACCAGCCTAGTCATGTGACTAGCGTTTCTGGCGATCCAGACACGATGTGTGTGGACCAAAATCATTTCCAATACGCTGATACAGTGATTCGTCTCAGTGTAAACACAGTCTAAATGTCTCGGTTTCACAGGCTCTGGGGGTCATGTGAGCCCCAAGTAATTTGCATGGCCAGTTATCCCTATTTTCTGTATGTTTGATGTGTTCTGTGTGGCTTAGTCATATTGTGATGAATCTATTGTCCATGCTTATGTTTTGGGCCCATGAGATTTCCCCATTGAACAGAAGAAATGGTGTAAATAATTGTTTGATATGATGATATGTAATGTGGGAGGGCGAATGGGGGTGCGCTCTGCTATCAGTCTGAGCCTGGTCACAGTGGAGGTAACGTGCGAGAGAGCGCTAAACCCAGAGACTTAAAGGGGAAGTCTACTCTATTTTTTTGTCTGTCTGTAAATTTCACTTTGAATCACTGTCCCACTGTAAATATGATCACGCACGTTTGGCACCTTTTTTGGCACTGTGGAAGCGTAAATCCTGACTAAGCCTGAGTTTCCTGAATAATCCCCCCACACAAAAGTAAAAAAAAAAAAATATGATTCAGTTTTCTTCATTTTTGTGTCTATTTTTTGAAAATACCCGATTTTGTGGATTATTTGTTTTTTGGGGTCGAGTTTAACAACCTCAGCCTCAATCGTGAAGCCTCAGCCTTTCCGGAGTGATATTTGTAAAGAGACAGCTCAGGTTTAACCCGAAAGAATCATCCATTTTATTCGTTTTATTGCATATGTATGTGTGTCCCCTGTGGGCACCCATAACTCCACTAGAAATCCATGCAGTGATTTATTTGCAGAATAGCCAAAAATTCCCGTAAGCGTAACTTTACTTCAGAATAAGGTTACGCAAGTAGAACTAGTAACTCAAGTAAGAATAAAAAAGTACTTGGGAAAACTACTAATCATGTAAGCGGAACATCACATCTGTTTTATAGTTTGAAGGTAATGAAATCTGAAAGACAAACACTAAATAATGCACAGAATCTTCTATGTTCAAAGGACAGATACAAAAAATAGAAAACTGAAGGACTAGACTCGAGTAGGAGTGAAAGTATACTGCGAGAAAAGTACAATTTATTTAAAAAGTAAATGTAATGGAACACTACAACCCCTGATGACGATCTCTCAGTGTTTCTGGAGTGATATTTGAAAAGAAACAGCTCAGATTTAACCCAGTTCTTAAAAAGAGTCATGCTGTTTTATTGCATGTCTGTTTGTCCCCTCTGGGCACCTATAACTCCAGTAGAAATCCATGCAGTGATTTATATACCTGTAAGAGAGTTGTAAAAAGCATAAAAATTAGACATTAAATGATACTAAAACGAATATTGAAACTAGATGCCTGATCGATAGATTTGAGCAAGAATCGGTACTAAAAAAATCACATTCACAGGATAGAAATGAACCTTTAGAATGATTTTGAGCTGTATCAGAACAAGTATAAGAGCACATAGACGAGTATACACCCATGGAGCACAGTGGAACCTACCTGGACCACTGGGGGATTACACATATAAGAATACATGGGAATAGAAAAGAAAGTAATAAGATAAAATCAACTTCATTGTCCCCAAGGGGAAATTTGTTTGGGGCACTGCCCGCAGCTTAACACAGTTACACTTCACACATCACACAGCAGTCACAAGATACATGTAGCACACAAGTGTCCAAAATACTGCACTAACCTTATTGTACAGATAAATATTGCACTAGCTCTATTGCACAATGATTTTTGCAATTATTGTATCATTAAATCAGTGGTTCTTGACCTTAAATAGAGACTTTCATGCTTCTGTTTAGCCATATAAACAGAAATATGACCAACAATGAGTACACTTCTTAAACTTATTGATTACTAGCAATACTCACATATGTAATTCTTTAAATCCGCTGTATCTTACCCAGATATATCTGGAGTTGATCTGTTTAGAAAGTATGTCAAGTCCAAACCATTCTATCTTCACCAGTTATCTGTAACAAGCACATTCCTCTGTGCTTCACCAAAATGTGGACGTGTCTCTGCCCGTCGCTCCAAAAACCCCACCTGCAGGGCAAACTTCACACCACATACTTCTCTTTAGGCCCAGATACAGAACACCTCACACCAGCCTATCCTCCTGTTACTGCGAAAAGCCTTACGAGTACTTGGAATGGCTCAGAGAAGTTGTCCCGACCAGCTGGAGAGGGTGAAATGTTAGATTAAACTTTTCGGTTGGGGGTCCGTCACCTGCTTTTTTCTATGGACATGTCATTGCTCTGCCTGGAATGTTCCACAGTACGTCTTTAAACAGCTCTGTCTGACGTTTATTCAATTATATATGGTTTTATCTTATCGTGGCTGCATGCGTGGTCGCCTCTCCACACATCTGACCCGTAACTTGGTCTGGTTTGGTCTCCATGAAGATAGAAAGGTTTAGGACCAAAATGTGCAACCAGAAAAGCTAAGCAATGCACCTTTGAAGTGGGATTAAACAGCTAAACTCCCCCAACCGCATTTTAAATACTAGAGCTTCTAAACTGGGCAGAGCCTGGAGGACTAAAGAAAAGAGTGAAGAGTGAGGGAGGAGGAGAGGTCTGGAGCTGTGTGATTGGTCCAACAGATATCCACACTTCAAATTCCTCTTCTGCAGCCAGGTGTTTGTATTCAGAAACACCTGGGCAGTTCTTAGTGGTGTCACGTAGTACTTGAAATCGCAGCAGCTTCTGAACGCAGCACACATTCAGTATTGACTGTTTTGACCAGAAAAAAAAATGGCTAATGGCTAATTATAGGCACTGTACAAGTCTTAAAAACTTGAAATAAACAGGACTACTTCATTTTAAACAGTTTGCAGTGGTTCAGAGTTATTTCTTATGTACCATAAGACTTATACTCAGGTGCGACTTATATATTACATTTTTCAACTTGACAGTCCATAGACCAAATATATGAATCGTATATGAATCAAAAATGAAATTTCCCCCAAAAGTGCGACTTATACATGTTTTTTTCATTGTGCATTTTTTGGCTGGTGCGACTTATACTCTGCAGCGACTTATAGTCCGAAAAATACAGTACCTTATTCATTTAGAGGATCCTAATTATTCACTGTGATGAATTTATAAGCGGTTTTTACAACTCTTAGAAAGCAGTGCAGACTTTTAACCTCAAGAGCTGTTTATACAATATATGTGTACTGGGAACACCACCCAACTACCTTTTTAAATGTTTGTTTTGTTTTGACAGGAGTGCACCAACCACTGCTGTAACGCCTCCACCTGCGCCTTCAGTGAGGGCTCACAGTGTGCAGAGGGAGAGTGCTGTCAGGACTGCAAGGTATTTACTTTTATTTTTATTATTATCACTGTCAAAGTGCACCCATATACTGTACCTATGGATGGACAGAGAGAACTACATTCCAAATAGGAAGTGGATTCACACACTTGGATTTCCAGAGATGGGAGCTGGCACATTTACTTCACTGGTTTGCAGCAGAATGCCATGGGTGACATTACGGGTACACCTGTGGGTAACTTGTGAAGGGTCAGCTACCTTGGAGTTAAAGTTTCCATAGAGATGTTGGCCTGGATTTCTTTCCACAGTATAGCATTAAATGTATCTGTCTCCATGGAGACAAGCAATACAGACCAAAGTTACATTGTGCACCTTTTGTTGCAGTAGGATTGTAAAAGTATAAATAACTCTTTATTTTATTTTACTGCAGCCGAAATAGAAAACTGACTTAAAGGGCTTGAACTATTCTGAAATACAGTTAACTTAAGCATTTTTGATAAGTACTTCATGTACAATGACTACAGGCCTTTTAGTTTTCCCACAATTTAACAAAACATCTTAGTCCGTGGCCAAGCCCCAGGCTCTGCAGACGCGTTTAGTCCTGGCTTAGTCCTAGTCCTGGTTTAGTCCGTGGCCGAGCCCCGGGCTCTGTGGCCGCATTTAGTCCTGGTTTAGTCCACGGCCAGCTCCAGGCTCCACGGAAGAGCTCGGGGGGACAAAAGCGAGGAGGTGGAGGCAAGCGCAGCACAGAGAAAGCAAAACAAGCGAAGCAGCGAAACCAGAAGTAAACATAAGCATTATAGCGATATATCGATATGTCAGAATTCATATTCAGTTTAAAAAATATCGAGATATATTTTAAATATCGAGATATCGCTCACCCCTAATTCACAGTCTCATGTGTCATTGTCTGTGTGTGTGTGTCAGATCTTGGGGCGCTCTCATGAGTGCCGCCCTCAGCAGGATGAGTGTGACCTGGCTGAATACTGTGATGGAGCGAGCGCGCTGTGTCCAGAGGACGTGTTCACTGTGAACGGTGTGCCCTGTGACAACGCAAAGGGATTCTGCTACAACGGACAGTGTCCTCAGAGACAGAGCCAGTGCCTCAGGATGTACGGGCCAGGTGAGCAATTCAAAATAATAATACATCATACTTATATAGCGCTAGTCAGGCTTTTTCAGAAGAGGTGTAATAAGAGGCTAATTTGAGAGCAGAGGGACAGGGCCTGCAGGAGGCGGTTATGAGACTGGTGATGAGTGGGGTGAGGGGGAGGCACAGAGGGGAGGAGGGAGAGGCTCCTGATGGCCTGAGGTTTTGTGGTCAGAGAGGAGTTTGGTGGTAGCAGCATAAAGTAGCAGCATAACAAATAAATGCTTGCCTCAGTTTTCTTGCCTTTTTTCAACAAAAAACTGCCATGGATGTCTCCATGTCTTTTTATTTGTTGCTCTATTTCGTTCTTTTTGGTCAAAAAAATTTGAGTTGAATATCTAAAAAAAAAACCTACTGTTACCATGGAAATCCACCGTGGTTGTGGCAGCAGTGCAAAACTCAAAATTACACTAAGGCTAGTATTTAACATCTTAAAATGTTTTTTAACATGAATGTTTGTTAACATGAAGCTCACTGATAATTCTATGAGGTGTGAAGTCCCAATCCCGAGCTCTACAGTATTCTCTAGCTGTTTTTGAGTGCCCCCTGGTGGTTGCATAAGAGAACACAGCCATTAGGCATTAGAAACATTTGGAAGTGCAAATACAGTGTGGGTTTGTACGTTTTGAACACAGATCTTTGACTCAGTTTTATTGTTATTTTACGTCTTTACTGCTCTTCTTCAGGTGCTATAGAAGCGCGCTCTCACTGCTTCAAACAGAACACGAGAGGAACCTACTACGCCTTCTGCAAACGCCCTGCGAGGGACCGGTTCATCCCCTGCCAGGAACAGTGAGGGCCACGTCACACACTGTCACATAAAGGGCCTATATTACATTATTTTCTGATCTATTTTCTTATAACTATTGTTTACTCATCAAAAACCCACCTGGATTTCTGTTTTGATTCCTTCACACATTTTCCAGGTCTGTTTGTGATGAGGAAACAATATGATAACAAAGATCAGAAAATAGCATCATATGAGCTCTTAAAATCATTCTCCATGCGTCTAACCTTCTTCCTCTGTTCCTTTGCAGAGATATCTACTGTGGAAAGCTGTTTTGTCACGACGGGAATGACAGTCCGAACTATGGGCGGATGGTGCGGGTCAACGACTGTAAAGCCACGTTCTACGACGACTTCACCAGTGACTTTGGACAGGTGGACACTGGGACCATGTGTGGAGACGGGAAGGTATGGTGGTACGATATATCGAAAATGAATCCAAAAATGAATCCAAAAATGAATCCAAATCGCAGATCGTAATTAGAAATCGCATAGCCTGGACTAAATTTCACTGGCAAAAACCGAATATCCATATTATGCCTAAAATCTGCTAACCTCAACACCGATTACTTGTGCTCACACCATTCAGAGGGAAGATGGGGTAAGTTCAGAATGCTAGCATGCTAACAACGCACCAGACAATAGATTTCCTGACATTAACAATTGTTTTTAATTCAACACAGACAGCACAAAGCAGTCTCATTTTGATCGTAGAAGGTTCTTTTATAATATACTGCGTACTGTAGAAACACATTTTCCTTTAAAAGTGCCCCTTTAAAATAAACCAATTGCCCTGTGTGTGACTCACTGTAGCCTCAAACACACATACACTGATGCATCATTATTTATGTATGATTAAAACCTGCATTTTTTATTATTTTGTAGGTGTGCAGTGAGAATGAGTGTGTGGACTTGGAAACAGCCTACAGGAACACCAACTGCTCTGCCAAATGTCCAGGACACGCCGTAAGGACAGATTCTAATACAATAAATTAGAATGATTTCTTTATTCAGAGTTGTAATGAGACGCGTCCCTGTGTCCAGGTGTGTAACCACAGAAGTGAGTGTCAGTGTGAACCTGGGTGGATGCCTCCCAACTGTGACACAGTGGACGGAGAATTCTCAGCCATTTCCACAGGTAACTGAATAAATGTAAGGTAGAGCTGTTTAATGCCATACGGCGGAACATTCCAGAGCAATGACATATCCATAGAAATAAGCAGGTGACTGACCCCCAACCAAACAGGTACGTAGTTCGCCTTAGTATTGAAATTTTACGATTTTGTTGATTTAAGTATCTTCAAAGTTCTACGTAAAGCAAAGGGCAAAGGTTAATATTAACGCACCATTTCTGTTCCAAACGGGATTCTCTTTTTTGGCCTATAAAGTCAACTGAAATAATACTGACATTCCCCTTGTGTCCTCTAGGGGCGATAGTGGGCATCTGTGTGGCCGTCCTGGTGCTTCTTGGGATCATCGCAGGAATCATGTTTTTTATTTGGAAAAAACGCCAGGGCCCAGTGTTACCGACGTGAGTCTAAATCTTTATATCAAAGCCCTGAAATACTGAAGATCCTCAGAATAATCCAGAATAATCTTTTTGTCTACAGCTCTCAAACCCAAAGGAAGCCATATCTCACACAGAAACCAGTGCAGCCCTCACCAACTTTGGTAAAAATCTACAATAATTTACAAGATTAAAAAAGTTTAAAATCTTTTGTTTTTTATTTTTTTTATTTAGATTTTAAGGCTAACTTTGTGACGTTTGTGTACAGGCTGCTAAACCAAAGCCCAGAGCAGCGCCTCCACCGCCCCCTGTTGGAATCAGGCCCAAACCACAGCAGAACTACGCAGCCGCCAGACAGGTGACTCCACACACGCAAAATATACTGTTTTAAAAAGAGAAGCCACATGGAGGTGCAGGGGGGCCAAGACTTCTGATAAATGGGCATTCACCAGCATTTTCACCACGCCAACAACACGTGCGAAGAGAAAAGCGTTTATTATATGGAGACGAGGCAGGTCGGCTGGGTGGAGACTCAGGGTGGGGGTTCAGTCTCAATCTTCACATGGCCCAGCAGGAACGGGACCCCCCTCGTAGGCGTCTTATGTCTGGAGGTGAACAGATCGGGGCTGGGAAGGTGGGGTCGAGTTATTCGGGACAAACTGGGTTGCCAGGATAGGCTGCTACAAACTGGGAACTGAGGTGTGGTAGAAGTGAGCTGTGATTCGCTGGAGAGGAGGCGTGGTCCTGCTCCTGAACCTAAGCTAATCATATTAACTATATTAACTACATTTAAAGGAACCATATGTAGTCTGCCTTGTTACTGTTTTTAAAAAAAGGTTTCACAATCACAACTAAACCAGCCTAAACCTGCAGATAGAGGACAGATACAAGTGTGTCTCATTCTCCGTATATGGACAGATCTCTTAAGAAAGCTCAGAACCTCCAGAATTCTCTCCCTGAGCTGCAGAGGCTGCACTAGCACTGACTCCCTCTGGTTGCATCCAAACATGAGGGATGACATCACACGCCCTCAGTCCACTTTGATTATATAGACTTTAAACAGAGGATCATTTTGCAGTGTAACATGGTTTGAAATATGGATTTTTTAATGGAATATCTAACAGCAGCCTGACACCCTTATCATAATCTTCTTGTTTTCCAGGCTTTGAGACCAGTTCCTCCACCTAAAGTCTGACAGCGCCACCTGGTGGCCATCATAGAGAAATCTGCACATTTCAAGCCGCTGCCATAGATGGATTTTCAGAAAAAGACTGTGGAGAATACAGCAGAATGGCCTGTTACTTTTATAAAGACTATTTTATTTTGAAAGGAACTTTTTATTCGTGGACCAAAAATTTACTTTTTCTTTTGTTATGAGCCTTTGTTATATGAAATTTTGCACATGTCTAACACTTTAATGTTTTAAAAGACTGAAATTATCGATATTAATGTTTCTGTGGGATAAAAATGTCGTAAATGAATGAGTATTGTTTTTGTGAATATTTGTGAAGCCGACTCTTGTACCAGGATCTTACACTGAGCTCAGGCTGATGGAGAACCAGAGAAAAGCTGCTCAAACACATAACATGCAAACTCCACACATTCACATTATCTCAATGGAAATGTTATTGCTCTCCTAGAATGTCCCTGAACCTTTCTATCTCCATGGAGACAAGTTGGTGACTCCACTAGGCCACAGTCCAAATCTGTGGAGAGGCGAGAATGCGTTTTAAGATATTCCTCAGTAATAAAAGCACCTGTAATAGAATAAATGCAGAATAGACTAGGGAAATGACATCCTGGAAAATTCTAGTCAAACTAATTACATCTCCATGGAGACCAGATAGTTGTGGGCCTCAGCAGAAAAGTTACCTAGTGTAGCTTTAAAGGTATCACTACCTGCTTAAAATGACTGACAGTATGACATTAGACTTATCTATCTCCATGAAGACAAGTAGGGGGCGCCAAAAGGCCAAGTGTTTATGGAGAGGTGAAGTAACAATCCTGTAATGGAACCAATGCAAAAGAGGTTAGATTAATTCCAAAAGACATAACAGTAAAATAATAACTGTTGTGCATATCACATATAAATGTGTTCTAGATATGTTTACGACAGCAATGGCCGACCCGCCCCCATCTGACATTAAAGTCATAGTTTTGTCGGATATTGCTCCACATTTAGACACTTATCATAGACAAACGTACACTGAAAAGATTTGGGCAATCAGTGTTGATCGCTATAGTGTCTCATTACAGGATTTAACAAGTTTTATTGATTTTGCTCGCAAGCCTGATCTACGTTATATTGACTTTTTAACTATTTGATCAACACCCCATCAAAATACACAGGAGAGGCACTCAAGGCTTACAAGAGTTTAGATGCATGTCGCTTATTCGCTGCTGGATGGGTGCAGGATGCTGTAATTTCACGAACTGAAAATACAGACTTTTCTGTGATTAAAGCTCGGGTAAGTAATACGATGTGGTCTACACTGAAATGAGTGATGGGGCATTAAGATATTTGTGTCTGAACCCAACCAAACCCGACAGAATTAAAAGCACAGTTTTTTCATAGGCCTACTGCTGACACACGTAGGATATTGTCTATGTGGCCTCTGATGGACACAGAGACACAAAATACAAACTCAGGATAAAGTGAAAATAATGGGAAGATGTTATTAGCCTACTCACCTTTCATAAAGTGGTACATTTACACTGCAGTGTCGGATCCACATATCCACAGAAATCGTTCCCCACAAAGAATGTCCACGAAACTGCACTATTAATGCAATTTGCGGAGTTCTTTGAAAGTAAAAAGACCACAGTAGTCCCACACGTGTGTCTGTTTCCATCCACACGGCACACGGATCGAGGTGAAGCTGCAGATCAGTGATAGTGACTCTACTTCCTGTGGGCTTTATCTCCTCTTTTCTGCTTTAAAAATCCTGTATCTGAAGTATTGCTCCACATTTCACAAATAATAATAACAGTTTTGACTTGTGTCTAAAGTAGAAGTGCAGAGCTCTGATCTTTGAACACTTCAGAGTCTCAGAGCGAGTGGTTTTTCTGTAGACAGGAAAGAGCTGAAGCGCTGATGTGTCCGAGTCCGACCTGCATGGGTATGAAAAACCCGACTGAATTCCGACAGGATTCGGTCAGGTTTTTTATGCCCATGCAGGGGGTTGCAACCACAAGCATCGCAATGAAACACCAGAATGATTTGAATGAAAACATGTTTGTCAAGTCAGGAAACTGGTTCTGGTTCAACCAAGATGGCGACGTTCACAAAACTCATGTGACTTATGACGTCACTTGCTAAGTATCTATAGTCATACCGTAGAGCGTATATATGAGTGGACGAAGTGAGTGTGACATCACCCATAGCGTTTAGCGCCGCTCAAATGAGACTCATGATGCTGTTACAGGAGTGAATCTGGAGCCAGGCTATATGGTATGAATAGGATTTTTTGACGAACAAAATAGTTTAAAAAAAAATTGAGGATGATGTGGAGCAGGTTCATACAAACATTTTAAGACCAAAATGAAGAGGCCACAGCAGGAGTTACAGAGAGAGGAGCGAGAAGATCTCAATGTAAGTCAGTGGGAAAAAGGGAGAGAAGGAGCCGGAAGAGCCTCCTGGAGCACTTCCTGTTTGGCACGCAGCGGCTAACAGGTTAGCTATGTCCACTCATATATACGGCCTATGGTCATACCATAATGTGTATTATATGCATGGACATTTATGCATTAGTGCAAACCCAATAATTATGCAGCTCAAAGTCAGAAAAGGGCAGCATGTGTGCGTCTGACTGATGCAAGAGCAGACAGGACACAGCAGCCGCCATGTTTGGAGCCGAGTGGAGAGCAGAGGGGAGACTTCCCCTACATCATGGAGTTTAGCTCACTATGTTGAGTCCTCGTCTTTAGTGCGGATGCTCTAGGTTCAAGACTGTGATTTGTTGTTTACATTTTCATTATGTTCTTTCTTCCGTTTTGTGTGTAAACAAAATAATTTTTTAAAACTTAATGTTTTGTATGACTTTGTGTTTTGGTACAGAAAAGCAACTTAGAGAGCATCAGCCCCCATCACAAATTTCAGCCAATCTCCCGTGGCTATTCCACACTGACGAAAGCAAGGGCCAAACATGTTTGGTTCTGAAAGTGAATAAAGGCTAATACAGGATACATACAGAGGCTCTTCCTCTACATTTTTGCAACTTGGCTCACCAGAGGAAATTCTGTAATACATCAAACCAGAGAAACACAAATATCAGTTTGGATCATTTGAGGTCACAGTGTTTAATACAAGTACAGTATTTACTTAGAGAGGGTCTTTATCATGCCCTTATGCCCATTTTCTTATTAGCCATAGTATATTCTGAAACAGAAATGAAAAACATTATTTAATTCATAGGAAATACTTTACCACAGTATAACTGTTTTTGTATGAGCCTGAGTATGAGCATGACATATTTCACTGCTTATATTATACAACACTACTACATACTGTATACTTTTACCACAACATTTCAAATATAATAATCCATTTATGATGGTGGTCATGGTCCGTATCAATGCAGTTAAGGTGTAAGGTACTGTGTGTCTGGCATGCACCGACTGTTGCTTTGTTTTCAACTGAGTTTTCCCATTATTAAGGATTATTGTTTTCAACCCATTATTGTTTAAACTGAGTTTTCCCATGCTTCACTGAGGAGGGAGCAGGTGTAGGCGATGTTTCTGTTGGTTATGTGGGTGGATGTCTGTGTATGAGTGTGTGTGGTTATCTGAAAAACAAACAAACAAACAAACAAGAAACATATACATTAGAACTCAACAAACAATATGAAATGACCAGGGAAAAAATATGTGCTATCACATAAAGGAACCACAAGAGGGCGCTCCAACATAATCAATGTATTTCACCTGGAGCATCGCACAGTATCATAGCAACAGCATCTCCTGACAATGAAAACTATCCACTTTAAATAAACTAACAATGAAAGTGCAAATGCTGTGTCTGTGTATTAAGGTCAGTCGTAAGTGGATCAGTATCAAATCTGAAGCATCCGCGGCAGATCCGGGGCAGATCACCTGCTTCTGAACGCGGATTCTTTGAGGTCCGAGGGCTCCAGCTCCAGCTCGTGGTTCCTGGGACAAGACTTAAAACCAGGGGGGACGGGCCCTTCTCTGTGACCGGCCCCAAACTCTGAAAATCTCTCCCCGACGTATTGCTGTTCTTACTCTGTATTTGTGCAGCTCTTTGGAAACTGTTGATGAAATGTGAGGTAGAAATCAAGTGGACTGGATTAGAATAAATGAAATGCAACAACAAGCATGCTAACTGTGCACTCCCCGATGATCAGACAGTAAACTGGGGACTTATTTGGGTTTAGGGTAATGTCCACTTCATTGTCCCCATGGGGAAATTTGTCCTCTGCATTTGACCCATCGTTCAAGGCCGCTGGGGCATCTCAGGAGCAGTGGGTGCAGAGTCACACGCCCGGGGACCATCTCTGTGATCTGGTTGTAGTCTTGGTCAGGACTGCCTTAGCTGGAGGATTTGATCTGTGGTGTTTTGTGTTGATGGAGGAAAGTGGAGGAAACCCACCAAGACACAGGGACAAAATGCAAACTCCACACAGAAAGAGCTGAGTGACCCCAGGACCGAATCTGGAACCTTCTTCCTGTGAAACGTGAGTCCTGATCACTCAGCCACCGTGCGCCTTTTTGTTTTTAAGGTTTGACCTAAAGAGCAGCTTCTAAAATGTATTTGTTCTGGGGCAAGACCAATTTTGCTCAAATATAAAGAAAAAAAATCATGTACAGGCTCCTTTAAGTGTTTCATCTGTTATTTTATTTTAATTTGATCCAGACAGGTCGACATTTATTTACACTCTGGGATGTGTCAATTTTCCATTCCTGATCACTCTGTATTTACAATTATTTACTTACAAAACAAAATATACCTTTTTACTTTTTATTTAACCAGGATTTATTTAACCATTTTATCACTGAAAACACCAAAGAATGAGTTAAGTTCATATTTAGAGAAACTATCAAAACAAGAAAAAGAGAAAATCTGTATTAACAATCATAAATAAAAGTTACATCTCTTCAAACCAAAGTATTTGCACAGCGGTAAATCAAACTCTGACAGCTGGACTGTAAATGTAGTTGTGTTTGTGGCCAAACTCCACTGGAGGAGTGGACTTGATAAACAGAGGGTGTAAGGTTTGAAACAGTGGCCTGTCACTCTGTCAATAATCAGGAGAATCCACTGGATCAGAACGGATCTGCTCACACTGAGAATCATTCCAAACCCAGTGGTGAAGTGCTTCTTTTGTCCATTAGAGAAAATCTGTGAAAACAAAACATGCAGAAAAGGTAGAAAGGAGGAACCACAACAACATCTCCATGGAGACGAGCAGGTGGCACACGCTCCACCAGCCAAGTTATGGATCAGCTCTGTGAAGAGGCAAGCCCATTCACTGTTCAAATATCTGTTTCTCAGGGTTTTCTAGTGCAATAAAAACACTTGTACTGAAATAAAGGCTTTTGTTAAATGTTACGCACTGGGGCTTTAAAACAGAGCAGAAATGTGACATTTCCTCAGACATGTTTACTTGAGTAACTTTGAGAACAAGTTCCATCCTTTTGTACTCATAAGACACTTGTTAAATTCTTGATTCCTTCTTAACAGTCCAGTTCCTTCAGTAAAAGTGTTTGGATACTGAGGGTGGAATAGTGACAAAAGCTTTTCACATGTTCTTACCTTTTATATCACATTGTTGTTGTGATGTCGTCTGTACAAGACGATTCCAACAGTGACAACAACAGCCACAGCAACAACTGAGCCCACAGCAGCGCTGATGGTGGTGGTGCTGAGCTTTCTCTCTGGGAAGAAAAGAAAAGAAAGTCAGGATTTAAACAAACATTATGGAAAGTTCAAACAGGGATTAAAGTTGGAGCGTTTGAGGCGTCTAAATCCAGTCAAATGGGATTATTCTGAATGTGACAGTTGAACCCTTTGCCCCAGTCTCACCGTTGCTCATGATCTTGCTTGGGTCCAGTCTGGTGATGAGGTCCTCTGTGACTCCGGAGAGCTGGAACACACAGCTGTACCTCTCCCAGTCTTCAGCTGGGACAGAGGACAGGTCCAGGGACACACTGGTCTGGAAGGTCCCGTCGTGGTTGGGCAGGATCTCTCCAGGATCCTCACCCAGCTCCTCTCCATCTTTAGTCCAGAACAGCAGCGCTCTGTCGGGGTAGAAGCCTGTGGCGTGGCAGGTGACTGGGGACGAGGAGGACTTCTGCAGGAACGACACTAGAGGGAGCTCTGAACACATGAAAGGATCACACAGCTCAGTACAGCCGCACATCTTTGGCAAATCCAGCTTTAACAAAGACTAAAGTCTGCAGGGATGCTTTAGTTTTAGTATTATCTAGTCATTTATCTGTTGTTTTTTAATGTTTTACACTTTATATTCTTTTATACATTGTTAAAGTGTCTTTCAGTTTGGACCAGTGGTACCACTGAGAACCCCAATGAGACACATGTGTCCTCTAAAAAAGAAATATTCAGTTAGAATAATGACGATATTGTTAAAAATGTGTGATTAAAAAGTGTCAAACAGCTGAAGCCATGTGCTCGCTGTGCTGATCCATAAAGAAGTTGAATGAAACTTCCTGTGTCGAGATGAAGAGATAATTCAGTACTTTTGCATTTCATTTGACAGTCCATTCCCATTGGTCAAGAGAAAAAGCCCAGCCCCTCTGCTCCTAGTCTTCACCTCCACTCCTCACCCCATTCACCTCTCCTCTCCTCCCCTTTATGAGCTTATTCCTGGTGGAGCAGGAGAAGGCGCCAAAGACGCAGGGAAACCCTGCACTCATTTAATGAGGCCCAAACAAAGGCAGGAAGGCAAAGGAAAAACACACAGACGTTAGCGCTGAGGAAATCTACCTGTAAAATGACTTTGGAAGTCGATTTAAACGAGTCAAAATACTGTTAAGGCCCTGGGGAAACAAGAGTGTCAAAATGATCTGGCAATTCAGAGAAATTAAGATTTAGTTTAACTGAAGTCACACAGTGAGAAGCCTTAGTTCTGTTGTTGGCTGATTTATTCTGTTGGATCCATGTCCAAATTTAACAACAGTAAATGAAGAAATACATTCAGAAAGGAGTCATTTGATTTAGTTTGTGAAAATGTCTTGTTAAAAACTAAACAATATTGTAAAATGTATTGCAATTATTGTAAAATAAATTGAAACGGGACTGAGGTAAATTATTTATCAATGAAAAACTAAGTATTAATTCACTGAGGCAATATAAAGATAATATCTTCATTTTCTTTCATATCTCGTCATTTAAAATGGTTTACAAAAGGGGTTCATTTTTAGATGAAAATAAGAATGGTTAAAATGTTAAATTATTTAAAATATATTCATTCAAATATGTTTAACATTAAGTAATATAATCAGTTTATTGTTTTAATGGTCTTGTATTAGAATATTGTCAAACAGAGTTTACCTTTCCTCTTCAGAGTTTTCTCTCCAAATCGCACAATCTTCTTCAGCCATTCAACACACACGTGGGTCAGTTCATGTTTCACTCGAGCAGCTGCTCCAATCTGCTCCCATTTCAGTTTCGTGGGGAAGGCCTGTGATTTAGCAGCGACCCATGTCTCTGTCTTCCAGTCCAAAGCAATAAAGTCTTGTCCATCAAACGCAGACTGAAAATATCCACTGATCTCATCAGTCTCATCGTCCCATTCACAACCAGACATAAACTGATGAATATGGAGTCCTGAAACAGAAACAGTGTCAGAGCTGCACTTTGACATTTCCATCTTGGACTTTAGAGTTCAATTCTATGACTTATTTTATTACAAAACAAATATAATTTAATTGTTACTTTGTTTTCATGGTTAGATTTTCTAATAATCTAGAATTAAAGTAAAATAATGAAGTAAACTTACAGTGTGAGGATGAAGTCATATTTCTGCACTTTTGCCTTTAATTTTACAGTTCTGACATTTTCACTATCGGCCGACTTAGAACTCAACTAAACATTTACACACACATTATGGAACATTTCAACATATGAGAAACACGATCTGATTGTTGTTATGACGATCAGGAAATATTTATTTAAAGTGATTTATTTTTATGCTGATTATTTTTAATGATCATTAAACAATTATAATTCGAGGGAGGATTTTGTTTTTAGGTCATTTTTCTCTCTCAACATAAAAACTTTCACCTGGAAACAACAACATTGTCCAATCTGCCCCTAAAGATGTTTTATTATTTCATTTACTCAACATCTGCAGATTTCTATGGGACAAATAAAACATGAAAATACATGTTTCTCCCACAGGGACAAAAGGATCGTCCTCTAGAGCAGCACCGACACACACCAAATGTTCTCATCTTTTACTGAGCGAGATTTAGAGCCAGTCTAATTTAAAGCCTGATTTAATCTGAAGACAAAAGGTTAAATTAGAGTTTTAAGTGTCATTTACTCAAACCCTAAATAGTGTCCAAACCCTCCTGTGTAAATGTTTGTATCTGATGTCCACAAAATGAAGAAAGACATTTAAACCCGGCTCTGTCCATTGTTCAGATGTGTCTCAAATATGGGAAATGTTGGTCATTTTTACACACAAAATGCACTATTTTTATCTGAAAGCATTAACTGATGAAACACTTGTAATACATTTTCTTACATTTCTGTAAATAAGTTCAGAGGAAGTTTCAAATGTGACATTTTCCCTCTTCACCTGCAGTGTCTCACCTTAAATAGGACTTCCATAAGTCAACAGTTACTTTACATATACAGCAGAGATCAGAGTTAAGACTAAACTTACTCTAGTCTTACTCTTTTTCATAGACTTTATTCCTGAAGTCTCAAAATCTGCATCAGTTCATTAAACAACAGAGAAATAAAAGAGAAAATCAGACAAACCTTCAGTCTGGTTCATTCTCTGTCTCACAATTTCAATGTTTCCTTTTTGCAGCTGTTCTTCATAATTGTCTCTCTGAGTCTCTCTCTCCCAGAACTGTGGGTCTTCTTCTGTCAGTCTGTTCATCCACTCCTGTTTGGGCACCTCTCTCCTGGTGTTACTGTCATAATAATAGACCTGAAGTCCATTCACTATTCCAACCATGACAAACTCTGGGAAGTTTGGGACTTGAGTTGAAGTTGTCAGAAAACCCATGTAACTGTGAATCACTGTGAACAACAGGATTTATACATCACATTTGATAAATATTGTTCATTCTCACACAAAACATCCAGATTGAAAAGTCATATTAAAATCTCCATAGTAACCTCAGCAATAGTGCTATCTTACAGGATAATAATGCTCCTGCCAAAAACCAAACTCTCACAAACCTTCACAATGCCCCTCTTTCTGAAATGACCATCTGGATCCTCAGCTTATCTCATTTTATTATGAACTGCAATTCTTTTGAATAAATCCCAGCCTTTCTTTAAAGAATGCAAAGCTACAAGTGATTTAAAGCTCCTGTATGACACAAAACTGACTCTTGTGAGCTTTAAGTCATGTTCGAATGGAGTTACCTCCTCAAAAACAGACCTGGAGCTGTGTTTTGTTTCATTCACACATTTGAATAATCCTTTATTATGAGTCTGTCTACATCTCCAAAGCTCTAAATGCTCTGTTCCACCTTGTGATGTCATCAAGTTCAACAGACAAAGGCATTTCCAGCAGTGAAATAATCTAAATGAATCTAATGAAGGTGCAGGGAGAAAACACAATGAAGCACTTCCTGTATTACCACATGACATCACAAGGTGGAACAGAGTGTTTTCTGTGTGAGAGAAGAACTCAGCCTAAATGTGCAGGTTTGTGTGTTAAACATGTGTGAATGAAACAAAACACAAGTCCAGATGTGTTTGTGATGAGGAAACGACATTAGAACAGATCAGAAACCAGCGTCATATGGGCCCTTTAAACCAATCAGAATTCATCCTGAGCATCAGCGTCATGTGTCGCTGGGTAAATAATCCAAACCAAAACACCTTCGCATTTCAAGTCATTCTTCACCTGGGATAGATCTGACTTTACACTATTATATCTACCACATCAATTCTATCTGCAAATGAAGTGAAACTCTTGTATTTCACGTCATCTTCTTCACAAACAACGGCCTCTCTCTGAGTTACGCTAAAATAAATCAAAGTCCTCACTTGACGTGGCTCCGTTCACGAGTGTCCCCATGAGAATGATCACAGCACAAATCTTCATGTGAACACAGCTGCAAAGCTCTTCGCACAGGTAGAGAAAGTTCCTCTGGAAAACGGCTTCAAACACACACGCACTTTATAGAAAAAGACATTTGGGCTTTAGCTTCCACCAATCAGAATTCAGAACTGAGCCAAGTTCACGAGTCTCCAGGTAGATCTGACTCTCAGGTTTGGAGAAGGTGAAAACAGTTGAAAAACTAATGCCGGAAGAAGCAAGAAGATTTTTTGACTGAAGTAAAAGTACAGATACCGGAGCAAAAAATACTCAAGTAAAAGTATGACATGAACACACCTACTTAAGTAAAAGTACACCCATTTAAAAATGTACTTAAAGAGTAAAAAGTCAAGTATTTAATGAGTTTGAGATCTAATAATACTTCAAATGTCATGATTTTGATACAGATTTGTGCTGAATTTAGTTTTATTTGTTTATTGGTTGTTATATTTTTGTTCATTTAACAAACGTGTTATAAATAAACCCCTCAGGATTTTCAGCAGGTCTCAAACAAGAATAAAAAGTCCAGTTCAAACATGTAGTGCAGTACAAAGTACAGATACCTGCTCTCAAACGTACAAAAGTAAAAGTAAAAAGGATCCACTTCAAATTCTACTCAAGTAAAGTACAGATAGTTACATTTTTACTTCAGTCCAGTACTTGACTACTTTGACTTAGTTCCGTCGCAGCACAGACAGAAACTCATGTTAACGCTCCATTCCAATGAGACTTGCTGAGTTTGACAGAGCAGGTTTATTCCAACAATGTTCTAGTTTAGTCGTCCACTGTGGTTAAGTCCTGCTTTTGGTTTCCAGAGGCCGACATAGAAATGAGCCATGGTTTAGACTAGAGCCTAATGCTATTACAGTCCAGAAGTAGGCTCGCTCTACTTCAGTCCTGTTTAGCTCCTTCACATCCTTTCAAATGGTGCAGTCGTCCTGCTTTAGCCAGGGTTTATACACACCTGCTTTAGACCTAGTTTAGTCCTGGTTTAGATCTGGACCTGTCATGGCTTAAACTGGTCCCAGTCTTGGCTTAGACCTGCTTTAAGTCCTGATTTAGACCTGCTTTAGTCCTGCTTATTCCCTAGTCTAGTTGTGCTCATTGTAAAGCCACTATAGATGATAGAGCAGCAAAGTAAAGTAGTGACTGGTGACTGAAGCTCTATTTCCAATGGTCCAAATGTTGTGCTTCTGTTTGTGATTTTAGATTTGATTTGAACGGACGCTAAGATTTACTGACTTTGCACTTTTGTGACACGGATGAACACAAACTCCTCTTATTCCTGCTGCTTGACTTATTTCAGAGCGAGTGCTGTGAGCATGTCCTCCCTGTGTCACTGTGGCAGAGTGGTTATCCTGTCTCCTCCCAGTCAGGAGGTTGTGGGTTAGACTCCTGATCTCTCTGAGTGGAGTCAACATGAAAGCAGAGATTTAGACACTTCAGCCTCTTTCTCTTTACAGCGTCACAGTGAAAGTTTATCCAGTGACGCTTCTCAGATTAGTGTCAAACAGCAACATGTAGACAATGACAAAAAGACATCTTCATGATCTGCTGGACAACAATTCAACTTTGAACTCCACTAACTGCATGTAGGTTAGAGCATTTCAATTCTTGCATTGCCAGATGTGCAAAGAAAATGTGCACATGATAAATACTGACAACAAAAATATATTGAATGCACAGACTGATATAGTAAGAAAAAAATACTGTATAGAGGCTATATATTATCAATATTATGACCCACAGAACATTGTATGTGCATTGTGGGTGCAGTCTCTGTCGCAAGTGGAGGAGTTCAAGTATCTCAGGGTCTTGTTCACAGTGAGGGGAGGATGGAACGTGAGGTTGACAGGTGGATCGGTGCAGCGTCGGCAGTGATGCGGTCGCTGTATCGGACCGTTGTGGTGAAGAGGAGCTGAGCCGAAAGGCAAAGCTCTGGATTTACCTCAGTCACGTTCCTCCCCTCACCTGTGGTCATGAGCTCTGGGTGAGGAGCTCGGTCACACGGGTGGAGCTCGGAGTAGAGCCGCTGCTCCTCCATGTCAACTGGAGCAGCTGAGGGGAGGGCATCTGGACGCCTCCCTCAGGAGGTGTTCTGGGCATGTCCCACTGGAAGGAGGCCCGGGGAAGACCCAGGACACGCTGGAGGGACTCCTCAGGGTACAGGAGGAGCTGGAGGAAGTGTCTGGGGTGAAGGAAGTCTGGGAGTCCCTGCTTAGACTGCCGCCCCAGATAAGTGGAAGAAGACGGATGGATGGAGAACATTGTATCCCCATCTTATATTAAATTCCCCTCTCCTTGTCTAGGTTTGTACCTTATTTAAATACTGCATAGGATTATAGGCCTATGTTTTGTTTTTGTTTTGTTTTTTTGTTTTTTTAAATAAACTAAATATTATATCAAGTATAACTAAATCACATTCCCTTTCCCACCTGTAATACTCTACACTGATAGATCTACAAGACCTACCTGACATTTCCTATTTAAACTACAATTTCAGCTCAAGTCGTAGGTGAGTATTCGCGGCTTCAGGCCCAGCAGAAGAAATAAAACCAGCAGACACATGACTGTCATGCATCATCTCAGTTTCCATTTGTTTTCCATAAGCTACTTGTCTGCTGGTTTCTTCTCTCTCGAGCTGTACAACACTGCCGTCTACTGAATATTCACAGGCACAACACTGATGTGAAGAAAATAAATGTTGAATATTTATTTATTGATTTATTTCGTGTAATTTTACAATTTCTGATTCAAGTCAGTCAAGTCCTGTGTGTGTTCACTTTTCTAATTGGGGATAAGCTGCTTTTTGACATTGGTATTTCATCTTAAAGGTGCACTCCTCTCTGTCACTTTTCAGCCTGTGGTCTGCCTTCTCCTTGTCTCCATGGAGATACATACATTTAATGCCATACTGTGGAGCATTCTAGTCAAAGCAACATCTCCATTACAAAACCACAACTATAGTTTAAGCCCAGCAGGGGCGCAAGACTCCATCCATGACAAACTGAGAGCAGAAATGATGAAAGCCTCTTTCAGGAGTCCATTAGAAGGGAGAGAATCACTTTCATTTTATGTCACTTTATTATTAGTCTGTCGACATCTCCAAAGCTCCAAATGCTCTGTTCCACCTTGTGATGTCATGAAGCCTTTTATTCAGTAGAGATGGTCCATTATGATGACTCTAGTGAAACTGTATGTGGTTTAAAAACACAGTGAAGCACTTTTTGAGTACAAAATGGGAAAATAGATCAGAAAATAGTGTAAAATGAGGCCATTTAATGTTTTTGTATAGGCTTGTGGTAAACTTTACAAGTAGCAGAAAGAAATTAGGTTTAGAATATTTGAAATGATCAAAAAACAGGTTACAGGTCAGGTTAGTTCTTACCCTACTTTGTTAACACTCAAACTTACGATCACTCTTGACACATTGGCAAATTTTTAACAACAAAAAATACTCATGCTGACTGTTTTTCTTGGGAGCGGTTCTTCATTCACTGAGCACCGGTGTTTTCAGGACCGTGTGGTTTCATCATCTTTGGTTTTCCCCAGTGCAGGAGCCTGTATTGCAACATGAGCTCTTCAGTTTTGGACAAGGTGAGATGTTACAGTTTAAAACTGCATTATGTAACATTCTAGGCCAGGTCTGTTACCATGCTTTGCCTGAAATGTTCCTCACTATAGCATTAAAGGGGAACTCCAGCATGTTTGAAGCTAAAGTCCATTGAGGTGGTTGAATTCCATCAGAAGCCAAAAACGGCACAGATCAGTGTTGCCTCGGTGGAGATCTCACTGTGACAGTGAGTCTGTCAAGGCAACAAACTAGTGTAGTGATGGGGGCAAGTTCTTAACGTCCATGTAAAACACCAATGTGCTTCACACTGAAGAAGCTTAACACCACTTTAACCCATCTGACAACAGCCACGAGTCTAACAAACAAAACCCTCTGCCTGGTTCACTCATTAGTGTCTGGAAACATTAGAAAACAACTTTATAAGCAGCCTTAGCCTTTCCTCTGTTGATTTCCCACTGCACAGGCCAAAGCCCAAAAGACTCAATAATCGACTCCAGTCGAGGCGAGAGGCTCGAGCCTCCAGAAGCAACAAGTGAGAATCGACTACTGATGGTGAAGAAGAGAAACAGAAAGGTGTTGAAATAAAATGGTTTGAGAATGTTTTTTTTTTTAGCATTTTTCAAAAAATATAATTCATTTGTCAATAAATGGGATTAGAAATGACATCGGCAGACTCACTGCCACAGTGAGATCTCCACTGAGGCAACACTGATCTGTGCCGTTTTTTGGCTTCTGACAGAATTCCACCACCTCTAGAAATGGACTTTAGCTTCAAACGTGCCGGAGTTCAACTTTAAATGTAACTACCTCACATTTAATCAGTTACAGGTGTAGTTGTTTGTTCAGAGAAAAACACTTTGAAACACATGTCAGAGGGGTCGCCGCTTCACGGATCTGACTTGTAGCTCAGCCTAATGGTGTCACCTGCTCGTTCTTCGGCGATTAGATGTGGATATATTTAATGCCAAAGTGTGGGACGTTCCAGGCGCAGCGGTAACATCTCCATGGAAACGAGCAAGCATCTTTATGTAAAAAATATCAATAGTTTTAAATATACACATTTTTACAGTTTCTTTACTCAACACGCACACACACACACACACACACACACACACACATACACACACGCACACACACACACACACACACACACACACACTACATTATTAGATAGAATAGAAGAGTAAACAGCACTTGCACTTTGTTTACATGCATCCACACATCTGATCATAACCTGATTTCCGCCGTTGTCAGATTCCTGAAATTCCAACAGCTACATGTTTAATGTGAGTAATCTGATTCTGATTGTTCATACTCGGAAAATGAATCAAGTATGAAAAAGACAAAGACTATGGAGAATGGCTCTTATCTTATAGAGAAATCATTCACCTGGAGTTTTCTGCCGCTCGAATGCACAGAGCAAAAGCAAAAAACATTTCTTGCTGGTCCAGTCTACTGACTAAATTGAGATCTGAGTGTTCTGTATAGTTGCTGTAGCATATGTTTGCAGAAGGTCCACGCTATGTTAATCGTTAATTCTTTATGTATGGGACAGAATAAGTATGTATGATGCAATTTCTGCTGATATATTTGGATGGAGGAAATTTGCAAATGTTTTCTATAGAGGGAACTTAAAGCTGGACTTTTTTTAAATCTAAAAATGTATATTGTATATGTGTGTATGTATTTGTGTGTATATTTGTGTTGTACAGATGAGGGAATTTTAGGGTGGGAGGTGTGGGTTTAAAAAGAAGAAAAATGTTAAGTTTACTGCAACCTGTATAATTACAAATAACACTTGAATAAAATTTGGTCACAAAAAAGACAAAGGCAAAGACAAAAAAGTTAAAGATCGAAGGTGTTATTTAAAAAAAAAATTGTCCTCCAAATACAACAGTGAATATTCATGTATATTTGTCTTTAATGCGTTTCTTATTCTGTAAAGCACTTTGAATAACCCAGACTAATACTTATCTACTGCTTATACTACTACTATTAATACTACTACTACTTACACTACTACTACTATTATTCTCATCATTTATATTGTAACGGTGTTATGGAAACTCTATGGAACACTAATCAGATTTTAAACTGCAAAGAAAAAGGAAATGTAAAATATCAAAAAATAGGTATGTTTTTATACTTAAAGGTTCTATATTACGCAAAATGGACTCTTGAGAGCTTTGAGCCATGTTAGAATGTTGTTACCTCAACAAAAACATACCCGGAGTTATGTTTTATTTCATTCATACATGTTAGGGCAGGGGTCTCCAACCTTTTTCCTCTGGTGAGCTTTTACGAAACAAAAACAGAGAAAATGAGAGGATTATAAGAAAGAGGGCGAGCTTTTGGGTACAGTGAGATGCCCATAAAACATACATTTATTTATTAGTGCACAAAGTTTGGTTTCAAAATGGTCTATGTACAATAGGAGTAGGCATCTAATTAACCTGGAGTGAGCAGATTTTTAAACTAAAAAACTAGGACATCTCTGTTTTTTGGGTGGTTGGTTATAATAAAATTGTGAAACGAGTGCTCATTAAATAAAACTGATATGCACAGACCATTCATGACGAACATGTGTCAGTATAGTCTCATTTTTAAGCAGCTTTTCTGTATTTTATCTAAACAAGTGACAGTTTATGCGTCTCTTTACTGTTGGCAGGGATCAAACTGGTCAAAAATGGGGACATTTGGGACATTTCTTGTATAAAACTGGGACAAATCAGTGGTTTTGGATAAATCTGCTGGCACAGGGGATACAGGGCTCAAAACTGGGACCGTCCCGGGTAAATAGGGACGTCTGGTCACCCTAAATTAACCACATTTTTGTTATTCAGCTCAATGGTATAATTCCGAAATCCATTGGCGCGCAACTTGGACGGGGGTGGAGAGCTTTTCAAGTTAACTGCAACTTTTTACCTTTTGTTCAGTAGAAATGGGCAGTTCCAGGTCTGAAATCATCCAAATGATTCTAATGAAGGTGTATGGAGTTTAAAAACACAACTCCAGGTGTGTTTGTCATGAGGAAACAACATTAGATCAGGCCCTTTAAGTCAAACTAAAGTAACTGGAGAATACTCATTTGTTTAACATTGGAAGACCTACGGTATCGTATACGATTCCGAGGAACATGTTTTATGTAACCGCACATAACTTTCTAACCGTAAAAGATAGAAACTTACTTTTCCCCTCTGAAAGCACAGACATGGTGGTTTCCGTTCATATCTGCGGCTTTATCCTACGTCATACTCACTCTGCGTGATGAAGTGCGCAAAAGCAGTGTCCACAAATTTCAGCCAATCTCCCGTGGCTATTCCACACTGACAAAAGCAAGGATCAAACATGTTTGGTTCTGAAAGTGAATAAAGGCTAATACAGGATACATACAGAGGCTCTTCCTCTACATTTTTGCAACTTGTTTAATACAAGTACAGTATTTACTTAGAGAGGGTCTTTATCATGCCCTTATGCCCATTTTCTTATTAGCCATAGTATATTCTGAAACAGAGATGAAAAACATTATTTAATTCATAGGAAATACTTTACCACAGTATAACTGTTTTTTGTATGAGCCTGAGTATGAGCATGACATATTTCACTGCTTATATTATACAACACTACTACATACTGTATACTTTTACCACAACATTTCAAATAGGCTATAATAATCCATTTATGATGGTGGTCATGGTCCGTATCAATGCAGTTAAGGTGTAAGGCAGGGGTCATCAAACTACGGCCCGGGGGCCGGCTCAGGCCCACCAAGCCCCTTTGACCGGCCCCCAGCCCTCTGCTCCCCACCACTTGAACCGGCCCCATGAGGCAATAGCCTATTCAAAAATTGTCATAGCATATTTTTTAAAAATTACTTTTGGCAAATAATAACACATCTGCATGATGTATTTTGTTGATTTTCTTTAAATTGCCAGTATATTTATATGAAGTATTTATATTTAATTCATTATATGACGTATTTACTTTTGCAGCCAAATTTGCCACCAAATGTTCGTCAGTGCAGTGTAGTGCAGTTAAGGACAACAAAATGGCTAACAAAGTACGAAAAGTTGACAGAGAGTGCCGAATTTTCAAAGAAAAGTGGACAACCGATTATTTTTTTATTCAGAGTAAGGACCGTGGAATTTGTCTGATATGTAAAGAAAGTGTGGCGGTCTTCCAAGAATATAATCTGCGTCGCCACTACGAAACCCACCACAAAGAGTATGCTAGTTTGCGAGGGCAAACGAGAGCATTCGAAGTCAAACTCGTGCTGCTTGTGCGACAGGTCCAAAAGCTGGACTTCACTCATCTCCCTGTGACCCAAAGCTACTGCGCTGAGAAACCAGCTGTCCCGTTCCCTGTTGAAAAGTGCAAGGATGCACTGGAAATGCTGCAGAGAGTTCAATGCGCGGTTCCGCTAGCTTCATGCCAGCGGCAAAGAAATACGCTTGTTCCAGAACCCCTTTGCTGCCGACATAAATGATGCCCTTCCCTCTCTTCAGTTTGAACTAGCAGAGTTGCAGAATTGTGATGTCCTTAAAGACGCGTTCAATCCTGATAATCTCATTGAGTTCTATGCCGCGCTTCCCGAGGGAACCTACCCAAATATCAAACAGCATGCCATGAAGATGTCCACAGTTTTTGGCAGCACCTACATCTGTGAGCAAACCTTTTCCCACATGAAGCAAACCAAGAATCCAACAAGGAACAGACTCACAGATGAACACTTGCATCAGACCTTGAGACTAGCTACCACTAGACTGCAACCAGACATCGAACTTCTCACCAGCCAGAAGCAAGCCCACAGTTCACACTGATGCGGTAAATATACTAATTTTAAATGCTATAAAGATGAAATATGAATGCTCTTTTAATTTGTTACATATTTGTAAAATTACATTGCAGAGAAAAACAGTAGCATGTCTTGTCATTTACTGACCCCGGCCCCCCATCACAGTCGGGGCGATAATGTGGCCCCAGAGAAAAAAGTTTGGTGACCCCTGGTGTAAGGTACTGTGTGTCTGGCATGCACCGACTGTTGCTTTGTTTTCAACTGAGTTTTCCCATTATTAAGGATTATTGTTTTCAACCCATTATTGTTTAAACTGAGTTTTCCCATGCTTCACTGAGGAGGGAGCAGGTGTAGGCGATGTTTCTGTTGGTTATGTGGGTGGATGTCTGTGTATGAGTGTGTGTGGTTATCTGAAAAACAAACAAACAAACAAACAAATAAGAAATATATACATTAGAACTCAACAAACAATATGAAATGACCAGGGAAAAAATATGTGCTATCACGTAAAGGAACCACAAGAGGGCGCTCCAACATAATCAATGTATTTCACCTGGAGCATCGCACAGTATCATAGCAACAGCATCTCCTGACAATGAAAACTATCCACTTTAAATAAACTAACAATGAAAGTGCAAATGCTGTGTCTGTGTATTAAGGTCAGTCGTAAGTGGATCAGTATCAAATCTGAAGCATCCGCGGCAGATCCGGGGCAGATCACCTGCTTCTGAACGCGGATTCTTTGAGGTCCGAGGGCTCCAGCTCCAGCTCGTGGTTCCTGGGACGAGACTTAAAACCAGGGGGGACGGGCCCTTCTCTGTGACCGGCCCCAAACTCTGAAACTCTCTCCCCCCGACGTATTGCTGTTCTTACTCTGTATTTGTGCAGCTCTTTGGAAACTGTTGATGAAATGTGTGGTAGAAATCAAGTGGACTGGATTAGAATGAATTAAATGCAACAACAAGCATGCTAACTGTGCACTCCGCGTTGATCAGACAGTAAACTGGGGACTTTGGGTTTAGGGTAATGTCCACTTTATTGTCCCCATGGGGAAATTTGTCCTCTGCATTTGACCCATCGTTCAAGGCCGCTGGGGCATCTCAGGAGCAGTGGGTGCAGAGTCACACGCCCGGGGACCATCTCTGTGATCTGGTTGTAGTCTTGGTCAGGACTGCCTTAGCTGGAGGATTTGATCTGTGGTGTTTTGTGTTGATGGAGGAAAGTGGAGGAAACCCACCAAGACACAGGGACAAAATGCAAACTCCACACAGAAAGAGCTGAGTGACCCCAGGACTGAATCTGGAACCTTCTTCCTGTGAAACGTGAGTCCTGATCACTCAGCCACCGTGCGCCTTTTTGTTTTTAAGGTTTGACCTAAAGAGCAGCTTCTAAAATGGATTTGTTCTGGGGCAAGACCAATGTTGCTCAAATATAAAGAAAAAAAAAATCATGTACAGGCTCCTTTAAGTGTTTTATCTGTTATTTTATTTTAATTTGGTCCAGACAGGTCGACATTTATTTACACTCTGGGATGTGTTAATTTCCCATTCCTGATCACTCTGTATTTACAATTATTTACTTACAAAACAAAATATACATTTTTACTTTTTATTTAACCATTTTATCACTGAAAACACCAAAGAATGAGTTAAGTTCCGATTTAGAGAAACTATCAAAAGAAGAAAAAGAGAAAATCTGTATTAACAATCATAAATAAAAGTTACATCTCTTCAAACCAAAGTATTTGCACAGCGGTAAATCAAACTCTGACAGCTGGACTGTAAATGTAGTTGTGTTTGTGGCCAAACTCCACTGGAGGAGTGGACTTGATAAACAGAGGGTGTAAGGTTTGAAACAGTGGCCTGTCACTCTGTCAATAATCAGGAGAATCCACTGGATCAGAACGGATCTGCTCACACTGAGAATCATTCCAAACCCAGTGGTGAAGTGCTTCTTTTGTCCATTAGAGAAAATCTGTGAAAACAAAACATGCAGAAAAGGTAGAAAGGAGGAACCACAACAACATCTCCATGGAGACGAGCAGGTGGCACACGCTCCACCAGCCAAGTTATGGATCAGCTCTGTGAAGAGGCAAGCCCATTCACTGTTCAAATATCTGTTTCTCAGGGTTTTCTAGTGCAATAAAAACACTTGTACTGAAATAAAGGCTTTTGTTAAATGTTACGCACTGGGGCTTTAAAACAGAGCAGAAATGTGACATTTCCTCAGACATGTTTACTTGAGTAACTTTGAGAACAAGTTCCATCCTTTTGTACTCATAAGACACTTGTTAAATTCTTGATTCCTTCTTAACAGTCCAGTTCCTTCAGTAAAAGTGTTTGGATACTGAGGGTGGAATAGTGACAAAAGCTTTTCACATGTTCTTACCTTTTATATCACATTGTTGTTGTGATGTCGTCTGTACAAGACGATTCCAACAGTGACAACAACAGCCACAGCAACAACTGAGCCCACAGCAGCGCTGATGGTGGTGGTGCTGAGCTTTCTCTCTGGGAAGAAAACAAAAGAAAGTCAGGATTTAAACAAACATTATGGAAAGTTCAAACAGGGATTAAAGTTGGAGCATTTGAGGCGTCTAAATCCAGTCAAATGGGATTATTCTGAATGTGACAGTTGAACCCTTTGCCCCAGTCTCACCGTTGCTCATGATCTTGCTTGGGTCCAGTCTGGTGATGAGGTCCTCTGTGACTCCGGAGAGCTGGAACACACAGCTGTACCTCTCCCAGTCTTCAGCTGGAACAGAGGACAGGTCCAGGGACACACTGGTCTGGAAGGTCCCGTCGTGGTTGGGCAGGATCTCTCCAGGATCCTCACCCAGCTCCTCTCCATCTTTAGTCCAGAACAGCAGCGCTCTGTCGGGGTAGAAGCCTGTGGCGTGGCAGGTGACTGGGGACGAGGAGGACTTCTGCAGGAACGACACTAGAGGGAGCTCTGAACACATGAAAGGATCACACAGCTCAGTACAGCCGCACATCTTTGGCAAATCCAGCTTTAACAAAGACTAAAGTCTGCAGGGATGCTTTAGTTTTAGTATTATCTAGTCATTTATCTGTTGTTTTTTAATGTTTTACACTTTATATTCTTTTATACATTGTTTAAGTGTGTTTCAGTTTGGACCAGTGGCACCACTGAGAACCCCAATGAGACACATGTGTCCTCTAAAAAAGAAATATTCAGTTAGAATATTGACGATATTGTTAAAAATGTGTGATTAAAAAGTGTCAAACAGCTGAAGCCATGTGCTCGCTGTGCTGATCCATAAAGAAGTTGAATGAAACTTCCTGTGTCGAGATGAAGAGATAATTCAGTACTTTTGCATTTCATTTGACAGTCCATTCCCATTGGTCAAGAGAAAAAGCCCAGCCCCTCTGCTCCTAGTCTTCACCTCCACTCCTCACCCCATTCACCTCTCCTCTCCTCCCCCTTTATGAGCTTATTCCTGGTGGAGCAGGAGAAGGCGCCAAAGACGCAGGGAAACCCTGCACTCATTTAATGAGGCCCAAACAAAGGCAGGAAGGCAAAGGAAAAACACACAGACGTTAGCGCTGAGGAAATCTACCTGTAAAATGACTTTGGAAGTCGATTTAAACGAGTCAAAATACTGTTAAGGCCCTGGGGAAACAAGAGTGTCAAAATGATCTGGCAATTCAGAGAAATGAAGATTTAGTTTAACTGAAGTCACACAGTGAGAAGCCTTAGTTCTGTTGTTGGCTGATTTATTCTGTTGGATCCATGTCCAAATTTAACAACAGTAAATGAAGAAATACATTCAGAAAGGAGTCATTTGATTTAGTTTGTGAAAATGTCTTGTTAAAAACTAAACACTATTGTAAAATGTATTGCAGTTATTGTAAAATAAACTGAAACTGGACTGAGGTTAATTATTTATCAATTAAAAACTAAGTATTAATTCATTGAGGCAATATAAAGATAATATCTTCCTTTTCTTTCATGTCTCGTCATTTAAAATGGTTTACAAAAGGGGTTAATTTTTAGATGAAAATAAGAATGGTTAAAATGTTACATTATTTAAAATATATTCATTAAAATATGTTTAACATTAAGTAATTTAATCAGTTTATTGTTTTAATGGTCTTGTATTAGAATATTGTCAAACAGAGTTTACCTTTCCTCTTCAGACTTTTCTCTCCAAATCGCACATACTTCTTCAGCAATTCAACACACACGTGGGTCAGTTCATGTTTCACTCGAGCAGCTTCTCCAATCCTCTCCAGTTTGAGTTTCGTGGGGAAGGCCTGTGATTTAGCAGCGACCCATGTCTCTGTCTTCCAGTCCAAAGCAATAAAGTCTTGTCCATCAAACGCATACTGAAAATATCCACTGATCTCATCAGTCTCATCGTCCCATTCACAACCAGCCATAATCTGCCACAAATGGAGTCCTGAAACAGAAACAGTGACAGAGCTGCACTTTGACATTTCCATCTTGGACTTTAGAGTTCAATTCTATGACTTATTTTATTACAAAACAAATATAATTTATTTGTTATTTTGTTTTCATGGTTAGATTTTCTAATAATCTAGAATTAAAGTAAAATAATGAAGTAAACTTACAGTGTGAGGATGAAGTCATATTTCTGCACTTTTGCCTTTAATTTTACAGTTCTGACATTTTCACTATCGGCCGACTTAGAACTCAACTAAACATTTACACACACATTATGGAACATTTCAACATATGAGAAACACGATCTGATTGTTGTTATGACGATCAGAAAATATTTATTTAAAGTGATTTATTTTTATGCTGATTATTTTTAATGATCATTAAACAATTATAATTCAAGGGGAGGATTTTGTTTTTTAGGTCATTTTTCTCTCTCAACATAAAAACTTTCACCTGGAAACAACAACATTGTCCAATCTGCCCCTAAAGATGTTTTATTATTTCATTTACTCAACATCTGCAGATTTCTATGGGACAAATAAAACATGAAAATACATGTTTCTCCCACAGGGACAAAAGGATCGTCCTCTAGAGCAGCACCGACACACACCAAATGTTCTCATCTTTTACTGAGCGAGATTTAGAGCCAGTCTAATTTAAAGCCTGATTTAATCTGAAGACAAAAGGTTAAATTAGAGTTTTAAGTGTCATTTACTCAAACCCTAAATAGTGTCCAAACCCTCCTGTGTAAATGTTTGTATCTGATGTCCACAAAATGAAGAAAGACATTTAAACCCGGCTCTGTCCATTGTTCAGATGTGTCTCAAATATGGGAAATGTTGGTCATTTTTACACACAAAATGCACTATTTTTATCTGAAAGCATTAACTGATGAAACACTTGTAATACATTTTCTTACATTTCTGTAAATAAGTTCAGAGGAAGTTTCAAATGTGACATTTTCCCTCTTCACCTGCAGTGTCTCACCTTAAATAGGACTTCCATAAGTCAACAGTTACTTTACATATACAGCAGAGATCAGAGTTAAGACTAAACTTACTCTAGTCTTACTCTTTTTCATAGACTTTATTCCTGAAGTCTCAAAATCTGCATCAGTTCATTAAACAACAGAGAAATAAAAGAGAAAATCAGACAAACCTTCAGTCTGGTTCATTCTCTGTCTCACAGTTTCAATGTTTCCTTTATGCAGCTGTTCTTCATTAATGGCTGTCTGAGTGTTCCGCTCCCAGAACTGTGAGTCTTCTTCTGTCAGTCTGTTCATCCACTCCTGTTTGGGCACCTCTCTCCTGGTGTTACTGTCATAGTAAGAGACCTGAAGTCCATTCACTATTTCAACGATGACAAACTCTGGGAAGTTTGGGACTTGAGTTGAAGTTGTCCGAAAACCCATCAGACTGTGAATCACTGTGAACAACAGGATTTATACATCACATTTGATAAATATTGTTCATTCTCACACAAAACATCCAGATTGAAAAGTCATATTAACATCTCCATAGTAACCTCAGCAATAGTGCTATCTTACAGGATAATAATGCTACTGCCAAAAACCAAACTCTCACAAACCTTCACAATGCCCCTCTTTCTGAAATGACCATCTGGATCCTCAGCTTATCTCATTTTATTATGAACTGCAATTCTTTTGAATAAATCCCAGCCTTTCTTTAAAGAATGCAAAGCTACAAGTGATTTAAAGCTCCTGTATGACACAAAACTGACTCTTGTGAGCTTTAAGTCATGTTCGAATGGAGTTACCTCCTCAAAAACACACCTGGAGCTGTGTTTTGTTTCATTCACACATTTGAATAATCCTTTATTATGAGTCTGTCTACATCTCCAAAGCTCTAAATGCTCTGTTCCACCTTGTGATGTCATCAAGTTCAACAGACAAAGGCATTTCCAGCAGTGAAATAATCAAAATGAATCTAGTGAAGGTGTAGGGAGAAAACACAATGAAGCACTTCCTGTATTACCACATGACATCACAAGGTGGAACAGATGTGTTTGTGATGAGGAAACGACATTAGAACAGATCAGAAACCAGCGTCATATGGGCCCTTTAAACCAATCAGAATTCATCCTGAGCATCAGCGTCATGTGTCGCTGGGTAAATAATCCAAACCAAAACACCTTCGCATTTCAAGTCATTCTTCACCTGGGATAGATCTGACTTTACACTATTATATCTACCACATCAATTCTATCTGCAAATGAAGTGAAACTCTTGTAATTCACGTCATCTTCTTCTTCACAAACAATGGCCTCTCTCTGAGTCACGCTAAAATAAATCAAAGTCCTCACTTGACGTGGCTCCGTTCACGAGTGTCCCCATGAGAATGATCACAGCACAAATCTTCATGGTGAACAATTGCAAAGCTCTTCGCACAGATAGAGAAAGTTCCTCTGGAAAACGGCCGGAGGCTTCAAACACACACGCACTTTATAGAAAAAAAACATTTGCACTTTCGCTTTCAAAGTCCGGCCCTTTTCCTCTTCCACCAATCAGAATTCAGAACGGAGCAAACGTCACGAGTCTCCAGGTAGATCTGACTCTCACAGGTTTGCAGAAGGTGAAAACAGTTGAAGAGAAAAACTAATGCCGGAAGAAGGAAGAAGATTTTGTGACTGAAGTAAAAGTACAGATACCGGAGCAAAAAATACTCAAGTTACTTAAGGAGTAAAAAGTCAAGTATTTAATGAGTTTGAGATCTAATAATACTTCAAATGTCATGATTTTGATACAGATTTGTGCTGAATTTAGTTTTATTTGTTTATTGGTTGTTATATTTTTCTTCCTTAAACAAACGTGTTATAAATAAACCCCTCAGGATTTTCAGCAGGTCTCAAACAAGAATAAAAAGTCCAGTTCAAACATGTAGTGCAGTACAAAGTACAGATACCTGCTCTCAAATGTACTCTAGTAAAAAGGACCCACTTCAAAATCTACTCAAGTAAAGTACAGATAGTTACATTTTTACTTCAGTCCAGTACTTGACTACTTTGACTTAGTTCCGTCGCAGCACAGACAGAAACTCATGTTAACGCTCCATTCCAATGAGACTTGCTGAGTTTGACAGAGCAGGTTTATTCCAACAATGTTCTAGTTTAGTCGTCCACTGTGGTTAAGTCCTGCTTTTGGTTTCCAGAGGCCGACATAGAAATGAGCCATGGTTTAGACTAGAGCCTAATGCTATTACAGTCCAGAAGTAGGCTCGCTCTACTTCAGTCCTGTTTAGCTCCTTCACATCCTTTCAAATGGTGCAGTCGTCCTGCTTTAGCCAGGGTTTATACACACCTGCTTTAGACCTAGTTTAGTCCTGGTTTAGACCTGGACCTGTCATGGCTTAAACTGGTCCCAGTCTTGGCTTAGACCTGCTTTAAGTCCTGATTTAGACCTGCTTTAGTCCTGCTTATTCCCTAGTCTAGTTGTGCTCATTGTAAAGCCACTATAGATGATTAGAGCAGCAAAGTAAAGTAGTGACTGGTGACTGAAGCTCTATTTCCAATGGTCCAAATGTTGTGCTTCTGTTTGTGATTTTAGATTTGATTTGAACGGACGCTAAGATTTACTGACTTTGCACTTTTGTGACACGGATGAACACAAACTCCTCTTATTCCTGCTGCTTGACTTATTTCAGAGAGAGTGCTGTGAGCATGTCCTCCCTGTGTCACTGTGGCAGAGTGGTTATCCTGTCTCCTCTCAGTCAGGAGGTTGTGGGTTAGACTCCTGATCTCTCTGAGTGGAGTCAACATGAAAGCAGAGATTTAGACACTTCAACCTCTTTCTCTTTACAGCGTCACAGTGAAAGTTTATCCAGTGACGCTTCTCAGATTAGTGTCAAACAGCAACATGTAGACAATGACAAAAAGACATCTTAATGATCTGCTGGACAACAATTCAACTTTGAACTCCACTAACTGCGTGTAGGTTAGAGCATTTCAATTCTTGCATTGCCAGATGTGCAAAGAAAATGTGCACATGATAAATACTGACAACAAAAATATATTGAATGCACAGACTGATATAGTAAGAAAAAATAATACTGTATAGAGGCTATATATTATCAATATTATGAACCACAGAACATTGTATGTGCGTTGTGGTTGGGGAGTCTCTGTCTCAAGTGGAGGAGTTCAAGTATCTCAGGGTCTTGTTCACAGTGAGGGGAGGATGGAGCGTGAGATTGACAGGTGGATCGGTGCAGCGTCGGCAGTGATGTGGTCGCTGTATCGGACCGTTGTGGTGAAGAGGAGCTGAGCCAAAAGGCGAAGCTCTCGATTTACCTCAGTCTCCGTTCCTCCCCTCACCTATGGTCATGAGCTCTGGGTGAGGAGCTCGGTCACACGGGTGGAGCTCGGAGTAGAGCCGCTGCTCCTCCATGTCGACATGTCGAGCAGCTGAGGGGAGGGCATCTGGACGCCACCCACAGGAGGTGTTCTGGACATGTCCCACTGGAAGGAGGCCCCCGGGGAAGACCCAGGAAACACTGGAGGGACTCCTCAGGGTACAGGAGGAGCTGGAGGAAGTGTCTGGGGTGAAGGAAGTCTGGGAGCCCCTGCTTAGACTGCTGCCCCGGATAAGTGGAAGAAGATGGATGGAGAACGTTGTATCCCCAGCTTATATTAAATTCCCCTCTCCTTGTCTAGGTTTGTACCTTATTTAAATACTGCATAGGATTATAGGCCTATGTTTTTTTTTTTTTTAAATAAACTAAATATTATATCAAGTCCCACAAAATCCCATGCCCTGTTCCACCTTTAATACTCTATAGACACTGACAGATCTACAAGACCTACCTGACATTTCCTATTTAAACTACAATTTCAGCTCAAGTCGTAGGTGAGTATTCGCGGCTTCAGGCCCAGCAGAAGAAATAAAACCAGCAGACACATGACTGTCATGCATCATCTCAGTTTCCATTTGTTTTCCATAAGCTACTTGTCTGCTGGTTTCTTCTCTCTCGAGCTGTACAACACTGCCATCTACTGAATATTCACAGGCACAACACTGATGTGAAGAAAATAAATGTTGAATATTTATTGATTGATTTATTTCGTGTAATTTTACAATTTCTGATTCAAGTCAGTCAAGTCCTGTGTGTGTTCACTTTTCTAATTGGGGATAAGCTGCTTTTTGACATTGGTATTTCATCTTAAAGGTGCACTCCTCTCTGTCACTTTTCAGCCTGTGGTCTGCCTTCTCTTTGTCTCCATGGAGATACATACATTTAATGCCATACTGTGGAGCATTCTCGTCAAAGCAACATCTCCATTACAAAACCACAACTATAGTTTAAACCCAGCAGACTCAGCAAGACTCCACTCTAATGACAAACTGAGAGCAGAAATGATGAAAGCCTCTTTCAGGAGTCCATTAGAAGGGAGGGAATCACTTTCATTTTATGTCACTTTATTATTAGTCTGTCTACATCTCCAAAGCTCCAAATGCTCTGTTCCACCTTGTGATGTCATGAAGCCTTTTATTCAGTAGAGATGGTCCATGATGATGACTCTAGTGAAGCTGTATGTGGTTTAAAAACATAGTGAAGCACTTTTTGAGTACAATATGGGAAAATAGATCAGAAAATAGTGTAAAATGAGGCCATTTAATGTTTTTCTATAGTCTTGTGGTAAACTTTACAAGTAGCAGAAAGAAATTAGGTTTAGAATATTTGAAATGATCAAAAAACAGGTTACAGGTCAGGTTAGTTCTTACCCTACTTTGTTAACACTCAAACTTACGATCACTCTTGACACATTGGCAAATTTTTAACAACAAAAAATACTCATGCTGACTGTTTTTCTTGGGAGCGGTTCTTCATTCACTGAGCACCGGTGTTTTCAAGACCGTGTGGTTTCATCATCTTTGGTTTTCCCCAGTGCAGGAGCCTGTATTGCAACATGAGCTCTTCAGTTTTGGACAAGGTGAGATGTTACAGTTTAAAACTGCATTACGTAACATTCTAGGCCAGGTCTGTTACCATGCTTTGCCTGAAATGTTCCTCACTATAGCATTAAAGGGGAACTCCAGCATGTTTGAAGCTAAAGTCCATTGAGGTGGTTGAATTCCGTCAGAAGCCAAAAACGGCACAGATCAGTGTTGCCTCGGTGGAGATCTCACTGTGGCAGTGATGGGGGCAAGTTCTTAACGTCCACGTAAAACACCAATGTGCTTCACACTGAAGAAGCTTAACACCACTTTAACCCATCTTACCACAGCCATGAGTCTAACAAACAAAACGCTCTGCCTGGTTCACTCATTAGTGTCTGGAAACATTAGAAAACAACTTTATAAGCAGCCTTAGCCTTTCCTCTGTTGATTTCCCATTGCACAGGCCAAAGCCCAAAAGACTCAATAATCGACTCCAGTCGAGGCGAAAGGCTCGAGCCTCCAGAAGCAACAAGTGAGAATCGACTACTGATGGTGAAGAAGAGAAACAGAAAGGTGTTGAAATAAAATGGTTTGGGAATGTTTTTTTTTAGCATTTTTCAAAAAATATAATTCATTTGTAAATAAATGGGATTAGAAATGACATCGGCAGACTCACTGCCACAGCGAGATCTCCACCGAGGCAACACTGATCTGTGACATTTTTTGGCTTCTGACAGAATTCCACCACCTCAAGAAATGGACTTTAGCTTCAAACGTGCCGGAGTTCAACTTTAAATGTAACTACCTCACATTTAATCAGTTCCAGGTGTAGTTGTTTGCAGAGAAAAATGCCTTGAAACACATGTCAGAGGGGTCGCCGCTTCACAGATCTGACTTGTAGCTCAGCCTAATGGTGTCACCTGCTTGTTCTTCGGCGATTAGATGTGGATATATTTAATGCCAAACTGTGTTCCAGGCGCAGCGGTAACATCTCCATGGTAACGAGAAAGAATCTTTATGTAAAAAATATCAATAGTTTTAAATATACACATTTTTACAGTTTCTTTACTCAACAAACACACACACACACACACGCACACACACACACTACATTATTAGATATAATAGAAGAGTAAAAAGCACTTGCACTTTGTTTACATGCATCCACACGTCTGATCATAACCTGATTTCCGCCGTTGTCAGATTCCTGAAATTCCAACAGCTACATGTTTAATGTGAGTAATCTGATTCTCTTCTGATTGTTCATACTCGGAAAATGAATCAAGTGTGAAAAAGGACTATGGGGAATGGCTCTTATCTTATAGAGAAATCATTCACCTGGAGTTTTCTGCTGCTCAAATGCACAGAGCAAAAGCAAAAAACATTTCTTGCTGGTCCAATCTACTGACTAAATTGAGACCTGAGTTTTCTGTATAGTTCCTGTAGCATATGTTTGCAGAAGGTCCACGCTATGTTAATAGTTAATTCTTTATGTATGGTACAGAATAAGTATGTATGATGCAATTTCTGCTGATATATTTGGATGGAGGAAATTGGCAAATGTTTTCTATAGAGGGAACTTAAAGCTGAACTTTTTTAATCTTTATTTTATGTATTTTTTAATGTGTGTGTGTATATATGTGTATGTGCTTGTATACGTGCATATATGTGTACATGTGCAGATGTATGTGTATATTCTAAATACTACATACATATATATTGTATATGTATGTATATTCTGTATATGTATATTGTATATGTGTGTATGTATTTGTGTGTGTATATTTGTGTTGTACAGATGAGGGAATTTTAGGGTGGGAGGTGTGGGTTTAAAAAGAAGAAAAATGTTAAGTTTACTGCAACCTGTATAATTACAAATCACACTTGAATAAAAATTTGATCACAAAAAAAGAAAAAGGCAAAGACAAAAATGTTAAAGATCAAAAGTGTTATTTTAAAATTCTTTTTGTCCTCCAAATACAACAGTGAATATTCATGTTTATTCGTCTTTAATGTGTTTCTTATTCTGTAAAGAACTTTGAATAACTTTATATATAAGATAAGATAAGATATCCTTTATTTGTCCCACAATGGGGAAATTTTAGTGTTGCAACGCACAGTTAAGAGAACAGCAAGAAACATTAGCAGCTGTAGAAGTACAGTTAAGTTCAAAATAGACAAACACTATACAGATCTATAAATATAAGGGTTATAAAACTATGTATAATATAAATTGCTGTCTTAAAACTATATAAATTGCAATCTAAAAACTATCCATCCATCCATCTTCCCACTTAATCCAGCTGGGTCGCGGGGGCAGCGTGCTGCCCAATACTCATTGCACCTGACCCCCCCTATGAACCCCTCTGCAGATGGTGAGCCCACAGGAGGGTGGACAACATGGTCCTTGATGTTAGTTCATAAGGGTGCTGCATGTTTTGGGTTGATGGGGGAAACCGGAGTACCCAGAGGAAACCCATCCAGACACGGGGAGGAACATGCAAACTCCACACAGAAAGGCCCGGGCGACCCGGGGATCGAACCCGCAACCTTCTTGCTGTGAGGCTTGAGTGTTGCCACTCAGCCACCGTGCCACCATCTAAAAACTATATATACTCTACTGCCTGTGCAATACTGGGACCCTGTGCAATAAGATAGTAATTTATTGTATATCTAAAAACTATATATACAATAAATTACTATCTTACATTATTGCACAGGGTCCCAGTATTGCACAGGCAGCAGAGTTAGCAGTGTTCATTGTAAAGTCTGACAGCAGCAGGAAGGAAAGACCTGCGGAACCTGTCCTTCACACAGTGAGGGTGGATCAGTCTATCACTGAAGCTGCTCTCCAGAGCAGACAGGGCCCTGAAGAGGGTGAGACTCCAGGTCCAGCATAGAAGTGAATCTGGCCAGGACCCTTCTGTCCCCCACCTCCTGCACCGAATCCAAGGCACAGCCCAGGACAGAGCTGGACTTCCTGATGACTTAGTCCAGTCTCCTCTTGTCCCTCTCTGTGATGCTGCTGCTCCAGCAGACCACACCGTACAGGATGGCTGATGCCACCACAGAGTCGTAAAAGGTCCTCAGGAGGGGCCCCCTCACTCCAAAGGACCTGAGTCTCCTCAGGAGGTAGAGCTTGCTCTGGTCCTACAGTGCATCTGTGTTGTGAGTCCAGTCCAGTTTGTTCTTCAGATGAACACCCAGGTACTTGTATGAGTCCACTCTCTCAATGTCCCTTCCCTGGATGTTCACTGGTGGGGAAGCAGTGGAGTGGCGTCTGCGGAAGTCCACCACCATCGCCTTGGTCTTCCCGGCGTTGATGAGAAGGTGGTTCTGCTGACACCAGTCCACAAAGTCCTGCGTCAGTCCCATGTACTCTGCGTCATCGTCGTCCGTGATGAGTCCGATAATGGCAGAGTCATCAGAGAACTTCTGCAGGATGCAGCTGTCCGTGTTGTGCCTGAAGTCTGCAGTGTAGAGGGTGAAGAGGAAGGGCGCCAGGACAGTGCCCTGGGGCGACCCTACACTGCAGGTCCAAACATCAGACACACAGTCCCGGGCCCTCACAAACTGGGGCCGGTTTGTGAGATAGTCCAGGATCCAGTCCGCCAGGTCCACCCCGGCTGCCTCCAGCTTGTCCCTCAGAAGCAGTGGCTGGATGGTGTTGAAGGCACTGAAGAAGTCAAAGAACAGAATCCTCACAGTGCTGCCGGGCTTCTCCAGGTGAGAGAGGGAGCGGTGTCGCAGGAAGATGACGGCGTCCTCCACTCCGATGCCAGGCCAGTACGTGAACTGCAGCAGGTCTATTGCTGAGCTCACGGTGGAGCGGAGGTGGCCCAGGACCAGTCTCTCCAGTGTCTTTATCAAATGTGATGTGAGAGCCACCGGCCTGAAGCTGCTGAGGTCCTTGGTGTGGGGTGTCTTTGGCACCGGTACCACACAGGAGGTCTTCCACAGCTGTGGTATCGTCCTCAGCCTTAGGCTCATGTTGAAGACACGCCCCATGACTCCACACAGCTCATCTGCGCAGGATCTCAGGAGCCTGGAGCTAACGAATTGTGATGTACAGCTAAACTTTCCTGGTCTTCTAACTAACCACTTTTACTCATCTACTATTACAGCCCAGACTAATACTTATCTACTGCTTATACTACTACTATTAATACAACTACTACTTACACAACTACTACTACTATTCTCATGATTTATATTGTAACAGTGTTATGGAAACTCGATGGAACACTAATCAGATTTTAAACTGCAAAGAAAAAGGAAATGTAAAATATCAAAAAATAGGTACGTTTTTTGACCGTGCCTCAGCCACCGTGGCGGCACGGTGGCTGAGGCACGGTCAAAAAATGTACCTGAGTGGCAACACTCAGGCCTCACAGCAAGAAGGTTGCAGGTTCGATCCCCGGGTCGCCCGGGCCTTTCTGTGTGGAGTTTGCATGTTCTCCCCGTGTCTGGATGGGTTTCCTCCGGGTACTCCCCCATCAACCCAAAACATGCCCGCACCCCTTTGAACTAACATCAAAGACCATGTTGTCCACCCTCCTGTGGGCTCACCACCTGCAGAGGGGTTCATAGGAGGGGTCAGGTGCTATGATTATTGGGCGGCAAACTGCCCCCGCGACCCAGCTGGATTAAGCGGGAGAAGATGGATCGATGGAAGGTACGTTTTTATACTTAAAGGTTCTATATTACGCAAAATGGACTCTTGAGAGCTTTTAGCCATGTTAGAATGTTGTTACCTCAACAAAAACATACCCGGAGTTGTGTTTTATTTCATTCATACATGTTGGGGCAGGGGTCTCCAACCTTTTTCCTCTGGTGAGCTTTTACGAAACAAAAACAGAGAAAATGAGAGGATTATAAGAAAGAGGGTGAGCTTTTGGGTACAGTGAGATGCCCATAAAACATACATTTATTTATTAGTGCACAGAGTTTGGTTTCAAAATGGTCTATATACAATAGGAGTAGGCATCTAATTAACCTGGGGTGAGCAGATTTTCAAAATAAAAAACTAGGACATCTCTGTTTTTTGGGTGGTTGGTTATAATAAAATTGTGAAACGAGTGCTCATTAAATAAAACTGATATGCACAGACCATTCATGACGAACATGTGTCAGTATAGTCTCATTTTTAAGCAGCTTTTCTGTATTTTATCTAAACAAGTGACAGTTTATGCGTTTCTTTACTGTTGGCAGGGATCAAACTGGTCAAAAATGGGGACATTTGGGACATTTCTTGTATAACACTGGGACAAATCAGTGGTTTTGGATAAATCTGCTGGCACAGGGGACACAGGGCTCAAAACTGGGACCGTCCCGGGTAAATAGGGACGTCTGGTCACCCGAAATTAACCACATTTTTGTTATTCAGCTCAATGGTATAATTCTGAAATCCATTGGCGAGCTACTTGGACGGGGGTGGAGAGCTTTTCAAGTTAACTGCAACTTTTTACCTTTTGTTCAGTAGAAATGGGCAATTCCAGGTCTGAAATCATCCAAATGATTCTAATGAAGGTGTATGGAGTTTAAAAACACAACTCCAGGTGTGTTTGTGATCAGGAAACAACATTAGATCAGGCCCTTTAAGTCCATCCATCCATCCATCCATCCATCCATCCATCTTCTCCCGCTTAATCCAGCTGGGTCACGGGGGCAGCTTGCTGCCCAATCCTCATAGCACCTGACCCCCCTATGAACCCCTCTGCAGGTGGTGAGCCCACAGGAGGGTGGACATTATGGTCCTTGATGTTAGTTCATAGGGGTGCGGGCATGTTTTGGGTTGATGGGGGAAACCGGAGTACCCGGAGGAAACCCATCCAGACACGGGGAGGAACATGCAAACTCCACACAGAAAGGCCCGGGTGACCCGGGGATCGGGCCCTTTAAGTCAAACTAAAGTAACTGGAGAATACTCATTTGTTTAACACTGGAAGACCTACGGTATCGTATACGATTCCGAGGAATACGTTTTATGTAACCGCACATAACTTTCTAACCGTAAAAGATAGAAACTTACTTTTCCCCCTCTGAAAGTGCAGACATGGCGGTTTTCGTTCATATCTGCGGCTTTATTCTACGTCATACTCACTCTGCGTGATGAAGTGCACAAAACAAGTGTCCAATATGAACTTTGTTTTCAGCCAAACTCATGCGCTCCGTCCAGTTTGATTGCCCAAAACTTTGCCAGAGAGTGAAGTGAGTCAAGATGGTCGACTCCTCTCGAGCGTGTATGTTTATAAAAAGTGAAAAAGCCGCTCTAAGTGGAGTTTTTTCTATTTTTCTTTCTTTTTGTCCAGAAAGTTGTTTATGCATGTTTGCTGTGTGGTCTGTATAAAAAAGTATGAAGTTTCTTTTCTGTTTTTTTTCATCACTATTTCTGGTCCTGTAGCTTTCATAACAGCCACATGACTCAACTACAGCAGCAGATTGTGAAATAACAGGCTGTACTGAACAAAAGGACATATAACACTTCATTAGGGGGCAAAAAGGGGCAGTTTTAAAAGCAAAATTAAGAAAAAGATCCAGGTGAGGAGAAATGTAGTAAAATTGCCCTTAGGTCTTTGGGGGTTATTAAATGAAATAAATCCTTATAAGTGTGAGTATACTGTATGGCCTCATTCTCAGCTACGGGTGGTAAACACCTTTGACATAAGTATTACTCATTTCCTTTATGAGTGTGTTGTTTACCACTTAATTTGAGGAAGTCCAATCTCGCGTTTGCATCAGAGAATGAGGTGTGTCCATTCATGACAGAAATGATCAGCTGAGTCACTGTTTAAAGCTGATGTTATGCTGGTAATGAAAGAGAAAGAACAATAAAGATCTAAAACTATTATAAAATCTGCAATATTTGAGAAATAATTTGAGAACGTGTTAGCACTTTCTCCTCACAGGAAGAAGGCGCATTGCTTTACCTGTAATGTTCCACAGTTTGGTAAATTGGTCTATCTCTATGGACACAAGAAGGGCCTCCACAAGGTCAGATCTGTGGAGAGGCGAGCCAACTCACAGCAAGGATGTTATGTCGTGTTATTCAATGCACTTTTTAAGATATACACTGTTGCATATGTTGTATACACTTATTTTTATGCAAATTCTCCAACTCCAAACTGTAGAAACTTGAATTTTTGTTGGTCTGAAGCAGATCCGGTGCTGTGTGTTTGTCTAAGGAGGGAGGATGTGCCTTAAGGAGATCAATACTAGACATCAAGGTCTGCAGAATTATTAGGCAGCTTCTTTTCTTCAAGCAAAATGGGCCAAAAAGGAGATTTAACTAACTCTGAAAAGTCAAAAGATTGTAAAATTGCCAACAGTGTCGCAAGAAGCGTGTTGAGAAACAAAGACGCAAATTAACTGCAGGAGATTTGAGAAGAGTTAAACCTATTATTGGTCACTGGTCACTATATCGGTCACATTTTGAGAGTTGTTTACTATTCTGACAGATGAAAACAAACAAATGAGAATGGAAATAATCTTTTTTTTTCATTTATTTGTGTAATAATTCTGCACATTAATAGTTGCCCGTTAATTGTGCACACACAGACGTTTTCCTAAAAAAGCCAAAACTTCACTTTTACTTTCTTAAATATTCAGGTTTGATGTTTATTCACATTTTGGATTGACCCAGAGCACTGTAGTTGTTCAATTATAAAAGTTCATTCAATTGTGGATGTTTCATTGTATTTTAATCCATGTTTCAATCAAATGTATTTAATTTAAGGTGTGGAAATGTCATTTTTTAGTTTTCATTCATAAGCTGGAGGCTTTAATATAAGCACTTTTGGGTTTTCTGCCTCTTCCAGCACCCACTTTTTATCTAATGTGCTTGTTTTGTATTGTTATAGGTTGTATATGTGCAAAATAAGTCAATAAATAAAAATAAATGGTTCAGATTCGATTACACAACGGCACACAGATTGTTTGCAAATGTCGGGGGATTTTCACATGAGTTGACAACAGGAAATATGTGGTCAAGCTGCTGCATTCTGCACTAAGCCCAAATGCACAGTTCATTCATGAGTTCATTCAAGGGTTCATTCACATTTCACTGTTTATGATGCGGTCAAAGCAAAACGAGGAAAGAATTTGATACGGCATAAACATGAGGTATTTAGCAGATAGATGATAAGATAAGTGCACGTATTTAAAGGTGGAGAGTCTGTCAAATGCTTTTCTCTGTGGAGACCTTACATTTATTCAGTTACAGGTGGTTTAATACCTCAAAAGTACCTAGAAAACAGTCACATTTTGAGAGTTGTTTACTATTCTGACAGATGAAAACAAATAAGTGAGAATGGAAAAATATTTTTTAATTTATTTGTGTAATAATTCAATACTGACTTACCTCCTGACAGCGTCCGGTGAGCCCAGTTCTTCCCTGGTTTTGGTGCTGAAGAAAGTGTCCGGCAAGTTGGTTGGAGTCACAAAAATAAAGTGTTTTTCTTCTATGTGTTAATATGTGTTCAAAAGAATGATACATTTGTGACACAAAATGTGAACCACGAAAAAGTGAAACCTCATAATCGCTTGGTACTATTTTCTCTCCGGCCTGCGCTGCCTCCAGGTGACAGCCTGGCCTAGTACCAAGTGATTATGAGGTCTGACGTTTTTTCCATTCACGTTTTGATTAATTAATTAATTAATTGCATTGCATTTATATGGCGCCTTTCATGACACCCAAAGTGCTTTACACTTTATTCTTCTTTCACTCTACACTCGGTGGTGTAAACTACTGTTGTAGCCACAGCTGCCCTAAGACAGACTGACAGAAGTGAGGCTCCAATCTGCACCATCGACCCCTCTGACCACCACCATCACTCACACACACCACTTTCATACGAGACAATGTGGGTGAAGCATATTGGACACAATGAACCCCTGTGGCACCTGGTATTTCCAGTGTCTCCCATCCAAGTACTGACCAGGCCAGGCCCTGCTGAGCTTCTGAGATCTGACGGGATCAGGCTTTGACAAGCAGCAAATGTCTCACTCTTTTGAACACATATTGTTTTGAGAAGAAAAACACTTTATTTCATGACCCCAGATAATTTGTCGGACACTTTCATCAGCACCAAAACCGAGGAAGAACTCGGCTCACTGGACGCTGTCGTGAGGTAAGTCAGTGTTGATGCACGACACTACAGATGTACGGGGACACACAGATTCATGTCAAAAAACCCAAATTATCCCTTTAATAGTTGCCCAATAATTGTGCACACACAGATTTTTTTTCCTAAAAAAGCCCAAACTTCACTTTTGCTTTCTTAAATATTCAGGTTTGTATGTTAACCCTCAGAAATACAACTTGCCTAATAATTTGGCACACAGTGTAAACACAGGTGATTGAATAAATGCAACATCAGTTTAATGTTTTACTATAGAACATGTCTTTATAAGTCAAAGTAATAACATCTTCATATATCAGGTGACATGACATCACAAGGTGGAACAGAGCATTTTGACCTTTGGAGATGTCGACAGATTAATAATAAAAGATCTCAAACATGTGTGAAGGAAACACAACACAACTTCAAGTATGTTTTTGAGGTGGTTAAAGTATTATAACATGTCTTAAAACGCACAAGAATCCATTTTGTGTAATATAGGGCCTTGAAGACAAAGTGATCAATGACAAAAACAGTTACACATGAAATTAAAACCAACGTGAAATGTCAATTATTTGTGAAGTCGCTGTCAGTTAGTGTTGCTTAACGTCTTATTATTGCCAATTAAATACGTTCCCTGTCACTGCTGAATAAGGGGAGTGTCTCTTATTCACAATAGATGACGTACTATGGTCGTGTTTTTACAGTTCAGGCTTCTAATTACTATGACTGCAACTACTTAAACCGCCTTTCAAAGTTAATACCACTAATACGCCTGATGTCAAAGGTGACTGGATGAATTGTAAACTGTAAACAAAAGTCACAAATGGACGAAATTAAATATATTTACACTCTAACATACAGTATATTGACTGTTGACTTGGCATTAAAACTATCTTCATGGAGACCAAATCAGACCAAGTTACAGGTCAGATCTGTGGAGAAACGACCCCGCTCACAGTCAGAATGTCTGAAATGGATTTGACTTGAGCTTGACTTTGGTTCGATTTGAACTTGGATCCAACTTGGACCTGACTTGGGCTTAATTTGGACTTGACTTGTACTTAGAGACATGACGTGGACTTGACTTGAACTTGGATTGGACCCAACCTGTACCTGACATGGACTTAATTTGTACTTGGACCTCACTTGGACCTGACTTGGACTCAACTTGAATTTACTTGGACTTGTGACTTGACTTGAACTTGAATGGACTTGAGGTGGACCTGACTTGGATTTGATCTTGACTCGACTTAGCCCTGACTTAGTTTTGACTTTGACCAAACTTGGACTTGTCTTGGGCTTGACTTGGGCCCAACTTGGACTTGGGCTCAATTTTAACCTGTTTTGGACCAAACTTGGGCCTGACTTGAATCTGACTTGGACTTGACTTGGACCTGATGAAGAAACTTGACCTCGACCCAACTTGGATTTGACTCTGCCTCAACCTGCGCTCAATGTGGACTTGAATCAAACTTGACTGGACTTGAGCAATAAGAACTTAACAAAATTAAGTTAAAAAATTAAGTACCGTATTTTCCAATCTATAAGTCGCTCTGGAGTATAAGTTGCACTAGCCAAAAAATGCACAATGAAGAAGAAAAAAAACATATATAAGTCTCATTTTTGGGGGAAATTTCTTTGATCAAATGAGACACCAGGAACAGACATTTCATCTTAAAGGTGAGTTATAGTAATAACACTAGAACAGAGAAGAACAGGCTGAACATGTGTCTGGTGTGTTCACGTCACATATGAACAGTTGTTCAGAAAACTAGAGCAGAAACAACAGAACAAGTTTACCAAACTCTCCATCTCACTCCAAATCACTAAATCCACTGAATTCTTCATCCTCAGTGTCACTTCTGAGCAACTCCTCCAACTCCAGCTAAATCCTGCTTTTAGCGATGAGCTTTTGTTTTCTTCATTACAGTTCAAGTTTCCTCCACTTTTCTCCAGTCAAAAAAAGTTTGACGCTCACTTCAAAATTTCTTTCTTCTGCTCAATTAGTACTCTCTACCACAGCTCTACAGACGTTCCCGGTACTCTCGGTTCTGAGCAACTCCGCCAACTCCAACCAAATCCAGCTTTGGCCTCCCTCGATGCAATAAAGGACTTTTAATATATTAGGGTTAGTGTCGGTGTCTCGGCTTTGTACATTCCCCATCTTTACATTTTCTAATTAAAGGCTATTTCTTGTTTAGATGTGAAATTCTATATTTCATATATAAGACGCGGGAACATCCAAACCATGAAAACTGCGACTTAGATCTGTAAGTAAAAAGTACATTTCTTTATGGTTTGAGACCTGCTGAAAAGGCTGAGACTTATTTTAACACATTTAATTTGAGTTAACGTCTTAACTTGGAGGCAAAGAAGAAATTCAATTTCTTGACTGGACATTCGTTTATTTTGGTGGAAAACGTTTCATTTCAACATTTTCCGCTAAATGTTTTCAATTTAAATAAACAATTGTCCAGTTGACAAATTGAACTTTTACTTGAGTAGATTTTGATGTGATACTTTTACTTTGTACTTTGCTCTTGTATTGTACTTTTTCTAAGTAATAACACTGAGTCCTTCATCCACGACTGCTGAAATGTAAAGCTCCTAAAGTACGATATAAATGCTGCTGGCTCTTATCAGAGGAGCCAGAGTGGTATCGCAGAGGGCCCCTCCTCGCCCTCCTTATCGCCCGCTGCAGCTTCAGTAAACACGAGTGAAATTCCTCTCTCGGTGTCAGACATAGCAGGGCAAAAACTGTGATATGAGGACAGGACCTGGCCTTGGACTTGGACCTGGACTCACACATTCAGGGCAGTATGAAGACACTGGTTCATGTCTTGGGTTAGTTAGTCAGAGGTGGGTAGTACTCAGGAGTGGTGCAACGTAACGAAGTAAAAGTAGTATTTAAAGTAGTAGTATAAAAGTAAGTATTTATACATTTTAGGTGTCTGTATTTTACTTCAGAAGGTTTTAAACAGGATACTTTTTACTTTCACTTCACTACATTTGAGAGCTGTATCTGTACTTTCTACTCCACTACATGTTTGAACAGGACTGAAAAGTAAAAGTACTTTTTATTATTGTGTGAGACCTGCTGAAAAGGCTGAGGGTTTATTTTGAACACAAAAATATACTATTAAAAACAGGTTTAAAAAATTCTATTGTTTTTGTTGAAATTTTTATCAACATTTGAAGCTTTACTTTGACTACTTTTACTTTTTACTCTTTAAATATATTTTTAAACTGGTGCTTTAATACTTTTACTTAAGTAGATTTTTTCAGGTGATGCTTTTACTTTTACATATTATTATTATTATTATTATTATTTTTGCTTTCGTAGCTGTACATTTACTTAAGAAACAAAACTTTAAAACTTTGTACTTCTTCCACCACTGGTACTCAGTTACATTTACTAATTTTTTTTATGAAATTGTACTTTTCATTATGGAAGTCCATTTCCACCAGTAAATAAAAACTAAAGCCTCACAGAAAGTCATAATTATGAGTTTAAAAGTCATAATTATGAGTTATAAAGTCGATTCTGCCTTTGTCGTAGAAGCACTCGGTCATTTTCCTGGAGAGGCCGTCCTCCAGGAGCTCAGGACATCTCCACATTGCTCCATTTTCTAGTTCACTTATGAATGTTTTAAAAAAAACAAGAAATAAAGAGAAATCCACACATGACGACATGCAAAGTGTCCGTCTATGTGACTCTGCCCATGGAGCGAGTTTAGTCCAAATGGGGCATGAGTTTTAAACTCATAATTATGACTTTTAAACTCATAATTCTGACTTTTAAATGTATAATTATGACTTAAACTCATAATTATGACGTTGAAACTTATAATTATGACTTTTAAACTCATAATTATGACTTTTAAACTTATAATTATGACTTTTAAACTAGACTTTCTGTGAGGCTTTTATTTTTTTATTTACTGGTGGATATGGGCTTCCATATTTCAGAGTACTTTTCTAGCTGCATACTTTTACTACAACTTGAATCATATTTTTATTGAAGTAACAGTACTCTCACTTGAGTAAAAGTTGTGTTTTTTCTTCCCACTGTGAGTAAGGCTGACGAAAGTTTTATGTCGACAATATGAAATGATTTGAACATTTGTGTTTCTTGCAGCGCTTCTTTACATATTATTTATTTCGTCTCATTTTTGTGTCTGTACTTTGGAAATACCAGATTTTGAGCATTATTTAATATTTTGTTCTTCAAATTATATTAGCTTCAAATTATAAATCAGACGTTACATCCAGCAGTTTCTTTTTAAGTTGCTCTTACTTGAGTAGTAGTTTTCCCAAATACTTTTTCTCTCTTACTTGATACATTTTTTGTACTTCTACGTTGTACTTCTATTTAAGTAATATTATTTTGAAATAACGTGACTCTTCAGATTTCAGATTTTACATTTCATAAACTTGACCTGTGTCTCTTCTAATGCTTAATACATACATGTTGTCCCATTTCCTTTGGCATTTTGCTTCTGTAGACGTTTATTCATCGGAATCATCACTCCCTAAACCCCGACCCCTGCAGCCAATCCTATCCATAGACTGAGAATGAGCATGGGTCAGATCTGTGAAGAGGCAAGCCCGTCGCAGTCAGATGCCTGTTCTTCTGGGGTATTTTTGACCTATAATACCACCTTTAATGACACACTGTGGAACATTCAAGGCAAATTAGTGACATATCCGTAGAAACAAGGAGGTGATGGTTTAGAGGGTTTAGTCTTGGATTATGAACCTGGACTTGGCAAGATGATGCAACCACTGATTTACTGTATTTTTCAAACTATAAGATACACTTCTTTTTCATGGTTTGGGTGACACGAGGGGGCGCTCTAGGCTTGTGTGCCAGTATCTGCTGCGCCTCAGGCTCTTCCTCCTGCACCACTGTCACTTCACCACCTGCAGCACCTCGGACCTGTTTGCTCAGTTAAATCCACGTGGAGACTTTTTTGTCCAAACAGTGAATAATCCACTGAATCTGGTCCTTTAGTCTGACAGAAGCATCAGCACCAGTGTTTTTTCAGAGCTTATACTGTATGCAAATGAGCCATGTGGCTTTAAGTTTCATTCCTGTAAAACGTAAACAAATGTGCCAAAGCTGCATTAAACACATTATTACTCAAAGTATATAATAAGCGGAGTGGAGGAAACTTGAACTGTAAAGAAGAAAACAAAAAAGTTAATCATGGACTAAAAACTGGGTTTAGCTGGAGTTGGTGGAGTTGCTCTGAAGCAGGGACGTGCACAGGAATTTTGAAGGGCAGTTGCTCTGACATAAAAAAGGGCGCACCGCACCACCCGCCAAACTTGAATGAAGTATAATAAAACTTCATACTTTCATTTTCCCTGCAATTCTGGCGTTTCCCAATAAATGGCGCACTCTAGGCAAATTGATACATAAAACCAAATTATCCATAGTGGCCCGTGGTTCAGTGCCCAGGGGTAGAACTATATATTGAACACGTCTTCCTCACTCATGGACTGAAAACCTTCCTATAAAGCACTGGTCCAAGTATATATCTAGTGTGCCGCGCACTGCACCTCCTCTTGTACGGCGTGGACACCGCACGTGGATCGTGTCTTGTTGTGTACGCTGCGTGGACCGCGCTTCCTCCTGTGCGCCCCTAAACCAGAACTAACACCAGGACTACAACCAGGTCTAAACCAGGACTAAAACCAGGTCTGAACCAGGTCTAAACCAGGTCTAAACCAGGTCTAAAACCAGGTCTAAAACCAAACAAGAATTTGCAGGAGGTGGTTGCTACATTAATTTAGCCCCGGTCCGCCGCTCTCTCCGCAGGACCGTGGCTCTCTCTGCGGGGCCGTGGCTCTCTGCGGGACCGGGACTCTTCGAGGAGGCCATACGGGCAGTTGCCAGGGTAACCAAAGCAAGCCCCCTGTGCACGTCCCAGCTCAGAAGTGACACTGAGGATGAAGAATTCAGTGGATTTAGTGATTTGGAGTGAGATGGAGAGTTTGGTAAAATTGTTCTGTTGTTTCTGCTCTAGTTTTGTGAATAACTGTTCATATGTGACGTGAACACACCAGACACATGTTCAGCCTGTTCTTCTCTGTTCTAGTGTTATTAATATAACTCGCCTTTAAGATGAAATGTCTTTTCCTGGTGTTTCATTTTATCAATTAAATTTGCCCCAAAAATGTGACTTATATATGTTTTTTTTTTTTTTTCCATTTTTTGGCTTGTGCAACTTATACTCCAGAGCGACTTATAGTTAGAAAAATACAGTAACTTGCAAACTAACTATTACCATATTTTCTAGACTATACACCACTACATTTTTCCCCAGGCTTTGAACCTTGCGGCTTTTACAAAGGTGCGGCTATTCTGTGTATTTTTCTTCCATCGCTAGGAGCGCTCTAACCGGAATTTCAAAAACAAGATAGACGGAAAATGAATGCAAAGAAGAATACGCTACTTTTTATTTAGCAAATATAACATGCACGACAAATTACTTACTGGTAATTATTTTCAAATCCTCGCCCCTTCATGAAAAGCACACGAAGGAGTTTGTATGATGCAAGTTTTAAGTTGACGGCATCGATCTTGCTCCAGGAAGGAAACCGTGCTGTAGAGTCCTGCACCCGCGGGACCCAACACAAAACAGTGCGGCGCGGGACATATTCTGAAAGCTTATTGTGGGCACGGGTGGCAGCGCAACCGCACGACACGGTAGCGGTACTGAAGAATGCAGGAGTGGCCGGGAGCGGGACTGAAAATTCTGTCCAGCACAGACCTCTACCGTGCTGCTGCATGTAAACTTGGCATCAGTGGTTTCAGCGAAGATGATTAAAGTGACTTGTGGTTTCACTGCACAGGAGAAATGAAGCTAATCAATTACCGGATCTTTTCTGTTTTTGACCTCGTTTTAATCAGCACAGTTGCTGCCGTGTTAAAAAACACTGTTCAGAAAGAATCTGTTCAGGTACATAAATGTACATTTACAGTACAAAATCGTTCTGTATATGCAGTAAATATCTCATTTTTCAACATGGATATCAGCCGCTTATAGCCCGGTTGCGGCTTGTATATACTTTTTTTTTTTTTTTTATTAAAAAATAGAGTGGATGCGGCTTATATACAGGTGCGCTCTATAGCCCGGAAAATACGGTATATGGTTTGAAATGATTTGGGCATTGACCCAGACATGATTTGACTTGGACCCAACTTGGACTTGACTCGGACTAGATTTATATCTTACTTTGACATGCATTGGACATGATTTGGATCTAACCTGGGGACTTGACTTGGACTTTATTTGGACCTGAAATGGACTTGACTTGAGCTTGACTTGGGTTTGATTTGAACCGACTTGAGTCTAATTTAGGCTTGTTTTGTTCTTTTTAGTGTTCGATTTGACAAAGTTTGACCTATAAATTGAAACTTGTATATGTTTGTTTTAATCGAACTAAAGTGTGGGAAAATACACACTACCAGTTACATATCAGGAGACACTTTGACTTTTTTATTCTTTCTGTCCATGATGTTTGACACTGAAGACATCAAAACTATGAACATGTATGGAATGTAGCAAACAAAAATAAACTCAAATTAACTCTTTTTTTTTTTAGATAAAAAAAGAAAAAGAAAAAAAAAACACTCTTTGCTTTGAACCTTGGTTTGAACTTTTGGTATTTCTGAACCCTGACACCATTTCAGGGGACTTCCTCCTGAAGCTCACTGAGAGAAGGTCAAGGATTTGCAACACAAAACAAACAGTGGATACGAGGGTTTGCATATAAAATATATTTTATATATTTTAAAATGTGTAAGTTAACTTGTTGTTCTTTGTTGTATATATTTAATGTCTCCTGTCTGTGTCTAAAAAGTAGAAAGTAGTCAAAAAAAACCCAAAAACATTGAATGAGAAGGTGTCCAACCTTTAGACTGGTGTATGAAAGTATCACTGTTTAGTCCTGGTTTAGTCCTGGTTCAGCTCTGGGTTAGTCCTGCTTTAATCCTGGTTTAGTCCTGGTTCAGGTCTGGTTGAGGTCTGGTTTAGTTCTGGTTTAGTCCTGGTTTTGTTCTGGTTTAGTCCTGGTTTAGTCCTGATTTAGTCCTGGTTTAGTCCTGGTTTCATTCAGCTCTGGTTTAGTCCTGGTTCAGCCCTGGTTTAGTCCTGGTTTAGTCCTGGTTCCGCTCTGGTTTAGTTATGGTTTAGTCCTGGTTTAGCTCTGGTTTAGTCCTGGTTTAGTCCTGGTTTAGTCCTGGTTTCATTCAGCTCTGGTTTAGTCCTGGTTCAGCCCTGGTTTAGTCCTGGTTTAGTCCTGGTTTAGTCCTGGTTTAGTTATGGTTTTGTCCTGGTTTAGTCCTGGTTTAGTCCTGGTTCAGTCCTGGTTTAGTCCTGGTTTAGTCCTGGTTTAGTCCTGGTTTAAATCAGCTCTGGTTTAGTCCTGGTTCAGTCCTGGTTTAGTCCTGGTTTAAATCAGCTCTGGTTTAGTCCTGGTTCAGCCCTGGTTTAGTCCTTGTTTAGTCCTGGTTTAGTCCACAATGACATACGCACTGAATCCTTCCTGAAAGTTGTTCCGTTGATTCTTCTGTTGCCGTCTTCTCTGGTTCTTTGCCAGGTCTTTGGTCGGGAGTACCTGGACGATAAGCCAACACCTTTTAGGTACTTCCTGTTGTTTTCTCCGTCCTTCCTCCTGTGCTCTGCCCGAACGGGACATGCCACGACATCTCCCCGCACCACTGTCCCTCCTCGCCTTTTCAAAAACATATTTCATTTGACTTTTTGTCGTGTGGTTGTTTAATCTCCCTTTGGAAACCCAGATATCCTTGAAAGCAAAAGTACCCATATCTGCTGATTTTGTAATAATGACTCTGTAAAGCTGCACTATGTAATATTTTGGACTGTTCCTCACCTGCTTGTCTCCGCGGTGTTGTCATTTCTTTGTCTAGGTTGTTCCAGAGTATGGCATTAAACTGCTTTGTTGAAATACAGGTGTTTTAATAGCTAAAAAACAGGCATTCTAACTGTGCGCGGGGTCGCCTCTCCACAGATAACTTAATATTGTAACTCTGGATCACTTGCTTGTCTCCATGACGATAGATAAGATTAATGCCATACTGTGACAGCAATGTACAACAACTCACCCTTATGTGACAGATAATACTCCCTACAACTGTACAGCAACTCACCCTTATGTGACAGATAATACTCCCTACAACTGTACAGCAACTCACCCTTATGTGACAGATAATACTCCCTACAACTGTAAAATTCACTTTTATGTCACAGAAAATACTCCATGTTATACTGTGGGGTATTCCAGGCAAAACAAGAACATGTCCAGGTTACATTCCACAGTTCGTGCACTTTTAAAGCAGACCTATTCTGTAAAAAACATACTTCAAGCTTTTAACCGTGTTGTAGTTCTTTCCCAGTTTCATTTTACCCCCGCAAAGTTGTATTTAGATGATTCATGCATGTTTGAGTAATAGAGTCAATAACAGAGAGTCACGTAGTCATTTTGGTACAAACGAAAGAAAAATCTGATGCTTGTATTAGTAGTAGTAATAGTAGTAGTAGTAGTAGTAGTAGTAGTAGTAGTAGTAGTAGTAGCAGTAGTAGTAGTAGTAGTAGTAGTAGTAATAGTAGTAGTAGTAGTAGTAGTAGTAATAGTAGTAGTAATAGTAGTAGTAGTAGTAGTAGTAGTAGTAGTAGTAGTAGTTGTTGTTTATTCAGTCATTTTGCAGCACTACAAAACAAAACATACACTACAACTATATATAGACTACAGTAAAAGTGCTTCTAATGCCAAACCCTGTTAAACAATGAAGTATGAAAAGCAAGTTTGTGTTTACAATTTCACTTGCGATTTACTGTATATATCAGAGACAAAATATCAATTAAAACAAACCAAATTTAATTAAATATATAGTTGTATAGATGTTTTTTAAAGGCTTCTACAGTGTTAGACTTTTTAAAAAATCATCACTCAGGTTGTTCCACACACTAAACCCTCTAACAGAAACACAATCACATCTTTCTTCTTATTATTATTATTATTATTTTTTAAGTTGCCTGTTCTTCCTAAGTTATACGGACTCTATACTCTATATGGAACAGATAATGCTACAACTGTACAACTCACCCTTATATAACAGATAATACTCCCTACAACTATACAACAACTCGCCCTTATGTAAATTTTGTTCATGTCAGTATACAGTAAATCTTCCTTTGCTGTACGTGCTGTAGTTTGATGGGAAAACGGGAGTAACCCTGCCGGTATATGTTGTAATACAGTATGAGCCTCATTTCTCATTCTTTTTCCTCCGAGCTGTCAAGATTCTTCCTGTTGGGTGCGTATCACAGGGCTGCAGACAAACGGCTCCCGAGATTAACGTCAAATACGTGAAAGTGTAGTGCCGTCGTGTTAAACTGTCAGTGTGTGCTTGCAGTGTAGTGGCCGGTGTCCTCGTTACAGTATGAACATGTGACCACAGACAGCAGACCACTTGGATTTGGACTATCCACATGTACTTGAGTCCTTAAGTCATTTTCTGTTCGATTTAAGTGTTTGTATCTTAAGCTTTCTGCAGTGTACTCATGCTAAAAGTAATGTAATACTACTCTGGATACTTTATTTTAATTTAAGTTATTTGATTACTTTGAAAAAAAATGATATACAGGTTGGAGGAGACATCTGCATGAGTTGTTCACTCTAATGACATTTTCTGTTATAGAACCTGATTTCACACACAGACAGCACCACAATCCTCCATAAACTGTATTTGACTGACTGATTCATTCATTTTTATTTTGAGAGCAAAATATCTTGACAAATTTATTATCAAAAGTTATATTCTTGACATTTTTTACATGCTGTGGCGAGTCCATTTTGTAAAGGCCTTGGTCAACGTCTCGCTGCTAATTTTGTTGACAACATTGCTGCGGGTCTGGAGTGGCGGTACCTCGGAATAGCGGGTAACCCCTGGTGCGCTCGACTTGTTGGTACAAGTAGCATCGTTGCTGTCGCTGAATCAAACACGCGTTTTGCTTTAAGATGGTATTTTAAACTTGTGCTTCTGTGGAAAGAGAGTTCATTGCTGCGATATCTGCAAACTACCTTAGTTTTATGAGAAATTTGCCGCTGAGCACCAGTCACAGTCTCATCTGTCATCTTCACATCTGCGTATGGACAGACCTGATCACTGACCTGCGTCGCCTTTCAGGTCACCATCTGCACTTTGCATAGAGGAGCATGTTTGTTCAAAATAAACTGTGTGATTACTCTTTGTTAAAAAAAAAAAAAAATAACAGTGCGATATTTTTTTTTAGATGAATTACATGCGTTAACACGTTAACATTGACAGCCCTACTAAAAAGCAATCTGATTACAGTACAGTACATCCTTAATGCGGTGACTAGTTTCTGCCCATCACTAAATATAACATAAACACACACACGCAGTAGCAAATACAAGCTTTAACATGGTTTTAAATGAAGTATACAGGCTAGACTAGGGCTCTCCAACCTGAGCTCAGGAGCGACCCTCAACCCTCATCAACCCTCAAGTAGCTCACCAAGGGCTTTCGGAATTATACATGTATTGCTGAATAACACAAAATGTAAGTCACACTTTTTTTTTCAGTGTTTGACTTGTACTCATGTGTGACTTATATATTCATTTTTTCACACTGACAGTCCATAAACCATATATATATGAATTGTATATATGAATCAAAAATTTTAAAATCAAATTGTTATCTGTTTTTCATTTTCTTATTTTTGGTTCTATATTGAAAAACAAATTAACAAATGATACACGGATTCTTCTCTATTGGGTTGTTTTTATTACTATAACTTCTATAAGTTGCCTTTCAAGATCAAATGTTGGTTCTTGGTCTTTGATTTTATAACATAAATTCCCCCCAAAAGGTGCGACTTATACTCCGGAGCGACTTATAGTCCAAAAAATACTGTAATTACATAACTTTCTAAGCTATGAATTTCTTAAGACCGGTAAAATGAGTAGCTTTCTGGCATTTTCGTTTTGGAAAAGTAGCTCACCGAAGGAAAAAGGTTAGAGACCCCTGGGCTAGAGAATAGATGTGTCTGAACATCTAAACCTTGTCAACAGAAGAATGTATGAAGAGAGCGACATATGTGCCATTTCCTGTAGCAGAAGTTTTGGGGCAACAGTGGATCGGTGGTTCCAACCCTGAGGTCAGATACAAAAGCTTGTGTCGTCATTTCTCTCCAGACTGGGTCACATTTGCATCCTCATCACTTCTACTCCTGTGCTTTTGTAACACCACCTGCTCACCTCCATGGAGACGCGTTAAACTTCCCTAACTGCATGGAGATAAGCACGTGACACCACCAGGCCAAGTAACAAGTCAGATCTGCGGAGAGGCTAGCACACTCACCATAGCATTCACTTTTTAACATTCTTTTCTTATTTCTTTTCATTTGTTTTTTTTTAGAAATTTTTGACCACAACAAATATATCATTCATATCATTCCAGGTAAAGCAATGACATTTTTAAAAAAAAAAGTCAAAAGTGGTGCATAGGGTGACCAGAGGGGTGGTTAGTAATAATAAAATTGTGAAACAAGTGCGTAATTAAAGAAAACTGTTCTGCACTCAGCCCCTTCACGATGAACATGTTAATCAGATTTTAGTTGTTATTGTTAGTCACATTTCTTTGTCTTTTGGTCATTTTTAAGCAGCTTTTCTGTATTTTATTGAAACAAATGACAGTTTAAGCCTCTCTTTACTGTTGGCATGGATCAAACTGGTCCGAAATAGGGACGTCTGGGACATTTCTTGTATAAAACTGGGACAAATCACTGGTTTTAGATAAATCTGCTGGGACAGGGGACAGGGCTCAAAACTGGAACTGTCCTGGTAAATAGGGACGTCTGGTCACACTAGTAGTGCAGCTTTAAATGTTGTTTCTTTAGGATAAAATAAAATCCAACTTTAAACCAAAATTAATTCAACTATGTTTAGAAAAAACAACTCAAACATCTAGGTCCACGTCTCATAAAAAAAATGTTTTGCCTTTGCACAATCAGCCTTTTCATTCAAAACCATCAAACAGTGGAACCAGCTCTGACACTCTGAAATCGTCTGTAGATCAACTGTGCCAACACTGGCCCTAATGCTGTGTTTACTTATTTATACTTATTGTGTATTGCTCGCTGTGTATTTGTATTAAGTATTCTTAATATTGAGTATTTTTATGAATGAGCAAATGGTAATTTTGTTATGATTTGTTTTACTGTTGTGCACACTTTCCTGGGGACTGCAGAGGGAAAGTAGCTAAAGTAGATTTAGATAAATCTGGTCCAAAGCATCTCTTCTCTTTTCTTCTTTTTGTACATTGACCCTGATAAATAAATAATAAACTAAACTAAACTAAATGTCCCGTCTATAGTTTCGCTTTTAAAACTTTTACCTACAAATATCCAGTTAAATTGCAGAAGTGTGGGCTCGCGTCATGTGCCGAGCCCTTCCTTATTCGGTTTGATAGGCGGTGACGCGTGCCTGGACATGCCTTCTGAACTCAAACGTCACTCCACTTTGCTTCGCGCGTCAGACAGAAGCCGGGTGTCTTTCCTACAGCTACCTGCGCTAAACCCAAGAGACCAGGACGTACAAACTTTAGCAACAATATCATTTTTTTTGGATTTAACAGTATGGATCATTGAAAACGGCGTATCCAAAGTTGGAAAGATGGCGCGCTGGCAAAGTAGATATTTGGTAAGTGACTTTTACGCATTCGCTTTTAATTGGTGTAATAAGTTAAACGTGATTTCTTTTCGAGTTGGTTTGCGTTTTTGTTTTGTCTTCTTTCACCGCAGTCACAAATAATTATAAAAAAGTACTTACAATTCTCAAAATTTTACGCTAAGTGGGACTTTTTTTTTATCGCTGCCCAGTGCCCATCCCCCTCCTCGGTGAAATATTTAAAGGTGTTTCTGAATAAATAATACTTAATCAATACAATTATTATTTTTTTTAGTTAGGCTAATTGTTAGTTAGGCCAATCTCCCCAAAGTTTCTAAGAATGTCACATTTCTTTGCTAAATTACCCCCTCTTCGCCGCTTGTTTTTTAAACCCCAGGTGCGAAATTCCGCTAAGAAGTAACAACTCGACTGAATCTGGCAGTCTTAAAACTAAATGCGTGCCTTTTATTTGCCTCATTTAAGTACAAATAGTCCCTTAACGCCTAAAAAAATATTAGCACACGCGTGAAATGTGGATGATTTGATAGTGCCACTGTTTGTTGGCACTAGTTTGCCATGCGTAATGATGGTTAAGGAAGGTTCCTCATCATGTGGATTATCAAGTTAAAAGATCAACACGTTTTTACTTATTTAAAGTATATTGAGACATAATATAGCCTCTTATGCATTCCATTGTGTTTCGATAGCTAGCCTACATATTCAGTCATTATCCATTTTCATTTTAATATAAGACAAATCCTAAAAAAAATCCTAATATTTAGATTAATACAGCAGTTTTTTTTTGCCATATATTGATTTGTTAAATGGTAATATTAAATTGGTAAAGGTAGGCTTTTTCATATTGAGAGTGTTGCATACTTGAATGATTTGTTAAATTCTGTAAATTTGTAAATTTTGTGTTATATTACAGTTTATAATTAACTAATATCATTTTGTGTTATATTATAGTTTATTGTTTTCTACTTTATTTTATCCTATTTTATTTGTTGCATGTTTAATGTTGTCTACATTCCGCTCCAAGTACCGCCGCAATTTCCTAATGTTGTGAACCTGTTTACTCATATGGCAATAAAACCTTTCTGATTCTCAAATAAATTCCTTGTTTACAGTTGGTGTCCACTCTTATCAAGAAAACATGTCTACAAGCTACAAGATACAAGCTTTATGTTGTGAAAAACGAAACTAACCTAAAAGTTTTGTGGTTAAAACAACGCTCACTCCTAACACTTCATAGTTGATAGGCTACGCAGGACACACTTTCTCTGCTATAAAATGTAATTTTGTAAACTTTGTCCAATTCTATTTTTTCAGTAGAGTGTACTGTTAAAAATGTTTTTGTAGGATTTTTTAAAAAGAGGAAAAAGACACTGGCGAATATGATGTCATCTTCACATCGCCGACTATAATAAGGTTTTATTGATCGAGTCCTTATGAAGTCATACCTGAATACTGCATATCCTTCAGGTCAGGTGCTCTAACATTATCAGTGTTTTGAAACCCTGAGCTTTTTGATAAAGGCAGTTTTATTATGTCTCGGTCCATGTGAAGTCAAGTGGAGGTCAAACTGATATGAAGAATATGTGTGAACTGTGTTAACAAATGATAAACCAGCTGTAAACTAGGATTAAATTAGTTTAACTCCAGATTAAATTCAACTAAGGAAAGAACAAAAGCAGGACTAAAGTACACTGCACTAGGCCCTCACCCTAACTGGTCCAAAGTATGGCCTGACTGAAGCAAAACGAAAAGCTCTGAAGCAGGACCAAATTGTGTAGAAACCCTGCAATAAATTGGACTAAAACAAGCCAAACCAGACCCAAGACTGACTGAAGCAGGACGGTATATCTTAAAAACATGAATATTTAATTGGTCACATTGATTACGGGCCAGAGAATGTTTCTGTGGGATTTGACCCGCAGACCCTTGGATCAGAGGACGAGTGCTCCAGAACTGTCCAAATGTAAGATTATTGGCATGATATTTTGTCGCCTTCCCAGGTGTGTGTGATGTGGTGCTGTTACCAGGTCTGGGCCTACCCTGGACCTGGTCTGGACCCTGGACTGAACCGGACTCGACGGGCTGCTCACTGTAACCCAGATCTGGAATATCCCCATGGAGACATCTGCTGCAGGAACTGTCCAGCCGGTATGTTCACGGGAGATGACTAGAGTTATTCTTTTGTTGAATTTCAATGAAGACTCCCAAACAAAAACAAATATGCTGCTAAAAGTTAAAAGAATCAGTTTATTTTAAATGGTTTGCAGAGGTCCAAAGTTATCCCTCACTACCTTATGACTTTGTAAGCACTGGGGCATTTTGCAGATCAGGTACGGTGTTTACGTGTCTGTGATGTATTTGTCAGGGACCTATCAGACGTCTCCGTGCACCAGCTCAGGAGGATACAGTGACTGTAAGATGTGTGGCCAGGGCACATACACTGCACTGGGGAACGGGCTGAAGAAGTGTCTGAGCTGCTCCGTCTGTCGCCCAGGTAACTGCTCCAAGTGCTCTGAAAATTACAATAGAATTTTGTTAGGCTAAGGTGGTGTCCACACAATGTTTTTGGTCGAAACTGTGAAGTTTTTATTAGTTTTGGCGTTTCGGGATGGTGAAAAATCTCATGTTGATAAGCAGTAGTCAGTAGGGGTGTGTAAAATGTTGAAATATTGATATATCGTATCGTTGTGATGATACAGAATATCACGAGCTGCTATCGCCAAGAGTAATATTTTGGTGGTGTGTGGTTTACTAAATTTAGTTACAGCACTAGTTTTGTTGCTTGTTAAGAGGAAGGAAACTTGTTTATACGACACGTTTGACTTTTTCACTGTTTTGATGAGTGAAATGGGCATGTTTCATATTCACTTTGCAGTTTAATAAAGACTTTGACTATCACAGTGAAGATTTAGCCATTTTATTATTAAACCATATCGAATCTATTTGAAATATTTCTGCACTGTATCGAGATATGTATCGTATCGGCAACTTCTTAATGACACCCAGCCCTACTCGTCAGTGTTCCAGATAGAAGCAAGTGCCGTCAAAAAGAGCATGAGACTCGTGTGTGTGAGATGTTTTCTTGTCTTTTCTCAGAGGATCAGGAGGTCGTGCACGAGTGTATCTCCACTCACAACACTGAGTGCCAGTGTAAACCAGGGGGATTCTGTGCTCCGGACCAGGCCTGCGAGATCTGCAGGAGATGTAGACGGTCAGAGGATATTTTTTTTATTTTATTTTGTTCTGTTTTGTTTTATTTTCTTAATTTTCTTAATTTTATTTTTATTTATTTTATTTTATTTTATTTTATTTTTATTTATTTTATTTTATTTTTATTTATTTTATTTTATTTTATTTTAATAGTTTAATTAATTAATTTATTGTATTATTTTTTACTTTTTATTTTATTTTTTATTTATTTATTTTGTTTGTTTTAACCTTTGTTCAGAAATTCCACATAATGTCGTCACTTGTTATTCAATCAAGGTGTTTTATTGCTGAAAATACCTTCAAAAACATGCAAGCACCAAAAACATTTACATTTAATTTTTAATTACATAAAGCTGGACTCATAATAGAGGAATAGAATATATAAGATTTCTGAATCAAAGTTAAAAGGATGCATTTCTTATGACAGAAATATGTCAACAATTTTCTTAATCTTGGAATAAAACTATACAAATCCCTGACGTGTATTGACTTAAGCGCTATTTATTATGATGCTATTTTGTGGTCTATGTTATTATGACGTTTCTTCATCAAAAACACAACCAGTGCCGTGTTTGGTTTCATTCGGACATGTTTAACACACAAACCCTTCATATTTAGGCTGTGTTCTTCTGAAAACACTCAGTTCCACCTTGTTTGGACAATTTCAGCGCCGGATCTGCCCACCTCTACTGCAAAGAAAAGGTTAAAGTGGCTGTTTCATGACATCACAAGGTGGCACAGAGCATTCTGAGCTTTGGAGATATAGACAGACTAATACGAAAAGGTTACGCAAACATGGGAATGAAACAAAACACGACTCCAGGTCTGTTTTTGGAGAGGTAACGCATTATAACATGACTTAAAGCTCATGTTGTGCACTGTTGGATCTTTCACCTTAGTCATTGTGCTGCTCTAAAGACTCTGCTGTAATAACCTTTTAAGGAAAGTGGTGCTTGCATTTACCCAGATAAGGAATTCTGTTACAACATTACATCATATTTTACCTGTCATCGTCACAAACCTTGAAATACAGGCTTATAATTGTGCCATTGTAACAAGCCTCACTGGTTCAGGGAGTCCCGTCATGTGATTTTGTTTGTAATAAAGAAAGTGTAGTGGAGTATTTTGAGAACATTTGCAACCCAATCTAAGCTGTTTTGTGTGTTTGTTCCTGGCAGATGCGGAAAAGACGAGATTGTTGTGAGAAACTGCACTCCCACCAGTAACACGGTGTGCAAAAACAAACCCCCAGACCCCGAGCAAGCGTCAGGTAGGATGTAAACAAAGTACAAAAAATAGAGAAAAAAATCAACCAAATACCTTAAAGGGCCAATATTGCGCTATTTTTTCTGAGTTGTGTTTTGTTTCATTCACACTTGTTTAACACACAAACCCTGCGTATTTAGGCTGAGTTCTTCTCTCAAACAGAAAACACTCTCTTTTAGGGCTGGGCGATATGGCTGAAATCTCTGACACGATATAAGGGTTTCATATCGGTCGATGTCGGTAATTATCGAAACATTGTATGATCTAATTAAAATAAGAACCAGGAGGGAAAAATACTAATTTAAGCATTTTTATTTTACACTTAACCTTCCTCATGTGTTGCCAAATGAAAACACCGAGAGACAAGAAAAAGGCGCCTGGTGTTTATACTGGAGTTTCATAGTTCTGCATCGAAACCACACAAACGATGCTCCAGCGTGAACGAGACGGGTCACGAATCACACACGCAAAGACAAAGCTCCTCACCTGGACGAAGATGCACGTACGCCTGCGTCAGGTGCTCCTCGCTCCATGATCCAGGAGCTTTAGTCCCAAACTCCACTGAAAGCTTCTGTGTGCGGTAAATCCTGTGAGTGCGTGGGCCATTTCACTGGTCCTAAACAGCGTACTAAAGCGTAAATAGCAAAACAAAGGGCGACGTTCCACGGTGTGTGATATTTCCCACTGCAGCATGTTGTATCTGACAGACCTGCGCTCTCGGCACTCGGAGAAGTTACCATCTCCTCCGTGAAAGTCTGACTTTGCCCTCAAGCGGGAACTTTCTCCTCTTCAGCACATCCCCTCTTGACTCTCGGCGTTCAATAAAACGTCTCCATCACAAACTTTTGGACTCCACATCACACACGAAGCGTCAGTCAGGTTTTTTCCTTCTCCCTTGCTGCGTGTGGATGGAAATCTCTGTGCGTAACAACGTTTGAAGAGGAGAGAGAGCGGAGGGGAGAAAGTCGGCGTTGTGCCCCATGTCCGAAGCATAGACCGTGTATATGAATGGACATAGCTAACCCATTAGCCGCCCTGTGCCAAACAGGAAGTGCTCCAGGAGGTTCTTCCGGCTCCTTCTCTCCCTTTACGCCAGGGGTGTCAAACTCATTTTGGTCCGGGGGCCGTATGCAACCTACTTTGATCCCAAAAGGGCCGGATCAGAAAACTCAGTTCTCTCTTCAAGTTATTGTATTTTTCTCCGTGCCTCGTAGTGGTGTTTAAGATTATATTCCTCGAGCAACGCCACTTGTTCCAAACACACTGAGCACAGATTTCCCATTCACCTCTGTCAACAAATAAGAATTAGACTATTTTTCTTGGGAAATCCTGAACTCAGCATCTGCTTTTCTCATTTTTTGACATTTTGCTGATGAGGGTCACGGTCGAGCGTTTGGAAAGAGGAAAGTCTTCATTTGTGCTGCTCTGGTGGAAGTCGCAACGTACAGAAACACCGGAGACACTGCTGTGCTAAATGGTGCAGAAAATTAACAGAAAAATCTGAAAATTTTAAGTATTTTAATAGAAAAATCAGCCGAGGGCCAGATTAAAGGTCTTGGAGGGCCGGATCTGGCCCCCGGGCCGCATGTTTGACACATATGCTTTACGTCATTGACTCACACTGAGATCTTCTCGCTCCTCTCTCTGGACGTACTGCTGTGGCCTCATGTGGTCTCATCATTTTGGTCTTAAAATGTTCGTATGAACCCGCGACACACTGAATTTTTAATTTTGCTATTTTGTTCCTAAATCAAGATATGAACATAAATAACTGTCCCCGAGGTTCCTGCCACTGAGCCTTAGCAACAGGTTTGATTGCCAGTCCTCTTCCCTCCTGGCCTGATTGACTATTTTTGAAATAAAATGATAAAATAAATCAGTTACAATAGCTAATGTTACTAGAATCTTAACTAGCATAACTTAAGTAGCATAAAGTAAAGTGAATTTTGTTAAATTGTGACTCTATTGATGTTTGCACATAACAGAAAATACAACATAAATCAATGACTTAAACTTACTATTTAAAGTTTGATGACAAAAGCTAAAAGTTTCCTTATTCTTCTCAAGAATCACTGAAATACAGCGGTCCGTGCAGAATGATGAGTATCACCGCTCCCCGGTGAGTCGGGCGGCACATTTAACAGCCTCAATCATGATTGGCTCTTGTGGTTGTTATGATACTTGCGGTTGGATTTCCAAATATGGAGCCTGGCTCCAGATTCGCTCCTGTAACTGTGGCATCAGGAGCCTCATTTGAGCGACGCTGACGCTGTGGTGACGTCACACTCACTTGTATATACAGATATATACACTCATATATACAGACTATGGTCTGAAGCAGCTGTGGTGGATCTCTGGCCTGACGCAGGGTCGTAGCTCTGTCAGCATTTGCTGTCTCTCCCTTTTCGTTCAGCCTGAAGACAAAATGCTCCTGATATTATATTAGGTCCTTTTTTTTAAAAATTTTTTAATGACTGTAATGAAACTGATACCGCTGCTACTTTTTGATACCGCGGAATACCGTATTACCGTATTACCGCCCAACCCTAACTGCTAGTGTTTATTTTAGTGTCGTGTTGATATTGAAAGCAGCCATTCTCATGTAGTGTTGTCACGATATTCAATTTCACACATTTTGACATAAAAACAACTGCCTGTGACTATCCAAGGAACTGAATCTAAGCTACATATAGCGTCTCACTATCTGTAAACATGTTTTTTTTCTTTTCCAAACAGACCAGAGAGCCATGTATATACTCATTGGCCTGGCTATTCCTCTTTTCCTGTTTTTTGTGGGTCTGTTGGTCGTCTACATTCTTCGAAGAAAGCAGAAGGCATCAGGTACATGTACATACTTTTTATATACTTCTTATTGTTTTGTCGTGGAAAATCGTCAACCAAACTAACCCTTTTCTTACTCTATAACATGATATTCTGGTTTGTCTTTGCGTCAACTAAATGTCGTGAAGTGGAAGATTTCATTCAAATGTGCGTTGTGGAGGGTCCGTCAAACGCTTTTCTCCATGGAGATGTTATTGCTTTGTCTGGAATGTTTCACAGTATGGCATTAAACCTTGCTATCCCCATGGAGACCAAACCAGACCAAGTTACAGGTCAGATCTGTGGAGAGGCGACCCCGCTCACAGCCAGAATGCCTGGTTTTCTAGGTATTTTTGAGCTATAAAACCACCTATAATTGAATAAATGTAAAGTAGAGCTGTTTAATATCACACTGTGGAACTTTTCAGGCAGAGTAATGGCATATCTATAGAAACAAGCAGGTGATGGACCGTCCATTAGAAAAGTTACACAATGCACCTTTAAATAAAAAAATAAAGGTGCTATGGGTTCAGAGTGGAATGAAGAACCATGGTAAATGAGTTACTTTTTTGCCGCCATCTTGACCTTTACATGAATACACACGTTTGTACAGAGAAAATATACATGGAAAAAATGGGCACTATATGAACATTTAATAGATGCTACTACTACTACTACTGCTACTACTACTACTACTACTACTCTACTACTACTACTCTACTACTACTACTCTACTACTAATACTACTGCTACTACTACTACTACTCTACTACTACTACTCTACTACTACTACTCTAGTACTAATACTACTGCTACTACTACTACTACTACTACCTACTACTACTACTACCACTACTACTACCTCTACTACCACTACTACTACTACTACCTGCTACTGCTACTACTACTATTACTCTGCTACTACTACTCTACTACCACTGTTACTACTACTACTCTACTAGTACCTACTACCTGCTACTGCTACTACTACTACTCTGCCACTACTACCGACTAATACCTACGCCTACTACTACTTACTGCTACTTTCTACTGCCACTACTACTAATACTTATTACTACCTACGACTACGATTACTACTAACTACTGTTACTTCCTACCACAATTACCTACTAACACCGACTGCTACCTCTGACTACTACTACCTACTGCTACTTCTTGCTCCTACTACCTACTAATACCTACTACTACTATCTACTGCTAATTCCTACTACTACCTACTTCCTACTACTACCTACGACTACTATGACTACAACTAGTACTACTACTAAAAAACACAGTACACAGCCACTCTGAGAGATACTGATACTTGTTCAAATGAGTCTCTACTTTCGATGCTAGTTGTAATATCGATTTGTATTTGATTTTAATACTTTTCCCTCATTCACGCCAACTTTAAACACTGTATTATTTTTAGACCATAAATATGACAAGGAACTTTCTTAACAGACTGATTTATTAGTTCCAAAGGTCTCTCTGTAAAGAAGCACAATGATAACTGTATGCGTCATATCTTCGGAATGCAATGGAGTCATGTCATGTGGGTTTTAGGACTTTGTTTGTTTAGCCATGGTTTAAAGTAAAGTAAAGTGTAAATGTTTTCCACTGTGTCTTAAACATGACAGTGCGAAACAAACTGGGCAGGACTGATGACTAGATTCTGGAATGAAAATGTCTTAGAAGTAGTAATTATCGTATTGGAAAGTGAGGCAGTACTAGTTACTGCACCTGATTTTCTTCCCATGTATTTGAGTGAAATGGGTCTGGCCTCAGCACAGATACAGACTTCGACTTAAACTTTATTGATCCACAAGGGACATGACAATATAATACAACAAATTCCAGGGAGAGGAGGTGAGCTTTCAGTCTAGTCTTAAACTCCATTACCGACTGAAATTTTCTGACATAAAAATGGCATAATTGAAAACTAATGTCAGTTCTGTAATGTACGGGAGCTTATTCTGCTGCACCTATATATATTTTTGGACATTTAGCAGTTGTCTAGGCCTGCATTTAGTACCTATAACTATTTTTAGCATCGAAAAATACTAAAAAACTCGACTACTAAAGAATTTACCTTTTTTATTTCTTATTACACGACACACAAAACCACTTTAACTAAATAAAAGTAAAAAAACAATAGATTGATTCATGAGTAAGATAGCTGGTCACGCCTTAAGCATTCGTCATGGTTTAGGATTGTTTGTTTTTCGTGAGTAATTCCCGCTATAAATTTTTTTATGTCAATGAAATCGCGGCTCATAAGAACGCGGCGCCTTTGCTTTCGATAGTTATTAGAATCGTGTTGAAGCTTGTGGACGCAGAGGTGGGGAACTTTTGATAAGTCATCCGGTGTTGGCGTCTCGTTCTAGTGAATGTAACTACTGAAAATATGAGGCGGTCAAAAGATTAAATGAATTCTTCACTAATATGGAACAAAAATGACATAGGAGGGAGTAAAAAGATAACAAAATACACATAAAACTGCCAAACTTTGAATTTACCAGACTCTAAACCACACCTTAAGGGACAAAAATATCACATTTTCATCATTTTTACATTTTATTCTGTAATATGCTCTATCTTGAAACCTTCTGTCATCATATTTCAACCTTTTATATGAAGAAAAAAAAAAGATCACTTACTCGTCCACTACTAATATAATCATTAGTGTGTTCTGTGTGTTTCAGACTCAGGAAGGAGCCCGGCGGATCAGACAACGGTGAGTGTAAAGTAGTAAGTGCTCAATGATCCTGTGTTATACTGTAATAATCAAGACAGCAGCAGGAGAAATGAAGTGATGATGCTATAATGATGTGTTTTATATAAATGCTGTGAATGGGTGCCATCGATAGGGCTACACACTCACACACACGCTCACACACACCCTCTCACTCACACACTATCACACACTCACTCTCACTCATTAATTCGCTCTCACACACTCGCTCTCACACACTCACAAACTCACTCTCACACATACACATACTCTCACACACACTCAAGCTCAAACACACTCTCAGACACTCTCTCACACACACACACACACTCACTCACAAACACACTCTCAGACACTCTCTCACACACACACACACACTCACTCACAAACACACTCTCAGACACTCTCTCACACACACACACTCACTCACAAACACACTCTCAGGCACTCTCACAAACTCACACACACACGCACACACTCACTCACAAACTCACACACACACACACACACTCACACACTTGGTCTCTGACACTCTCTCACAAACACACTCTCAGACACTCTCACAAACTCACCCTCACACACACTCACTCACTCACTCACACACATACACTCACTCTCACAAACACACTCTCAGGCACTCTCTCACAAACTCACACACTCACTCACTCTTTCACTCACACTCACTCTCTCATTCACACTGTCTCACACACTCACTGTCTCACACACTCACTCTCTCATTCACACTCTCATTCACACACACTTACTCACACTCAGTCACTCACACTCACTCTCTCATTCGCACTCACTCACACTCACTGACTCACATACTCACACACTCAGTCACACTCACTGTCACACTCTCACTCACACACTCATACTCCCTCTCACGCTCACACACACACACACACACACACACACACACACACACACACTCTCTGGGTGAAGTGTCTTGCTTGAAGGATGTACTGGTCAGAGTTGGAATTGAGCTACTGATTTTTGGCTTGGTGCGTGAACCATTTAACAGATGAGCCTCAGAAGCAAGAGCAAATTTTCCCTTCATCCTTATTTGAATAATTGTAATGAGCTCCAAACACATCTTAATAAATAACTGGCCAAAGTAAAGTTCCAATGTCTTCTTTGTTTTAGGGTTGCAATGGCACCGAGGCGTCTCTGGGCCCGTCCCCTCACTGCTGGAGCCTGGTGAGGCCTAAGCTCCCTGTGGTGGACCTGGAGGAGCAGAGAGGCCTGTGTGAAGGCCCGGGCTCTACCTCCAACTCCCAGGACAACCTGATCACCAGCCTGCCCCTGTACACCTGCTCTGCTCCTGCCCAGTTCAGCCGCGCTCCTGCCCTAACGCTTCACTACACCAGGGTGAGGTGGCACTTCACCCAGGCCTCTGTGCAGAGCTTTAATGCTGCGTGCTGCTGCTTTACCCTGGCTGCTTAAGAGTGTTGTGTGTTGTGTTGTGTTTTATTCAGGCTGATTGAACCACCTGTAGACATCTTAGTATTAGGGATGTAACAAAAACGAAATATGGTGATATCGTATCGTCATAGGTCTCACAATAATATCGTGGACCATCACAATATATCGAATCCCAAGTCTCTTTGCTTAAATGAATAGTTCTGATGCAGAAATAGCTAAAAAAAAAAACAGAGGGAACTACATAGACCATGATCCTTTGCTCCGTTTCAGTGCAGACGACATGAAGAAATAACTGTTCTAAGCACTTTTACATCTTCATTCTTTGGATTAAGTCTGTGAAGCATTTTTAGAGGAAAAAGGAGCAGATTCACAGTTTTGTGCCTCCACAAAATATTAAATAAATGTGGTACAGTGAGATGTTTATGGTGAAAATATCGTACAGAGAGATTTAGATATCGTTCCATCCCTAATGACAATAAATGTTGTACCAAATGACTGGTCAAAGCATTTTATAATGTCAGTCTTGTTATTATGTAGAATATCGTAATACCGTGATCCGCCCCACCATATCGCAATAAATATGTGAGGTTCATACTGTAACATCGGATCGTGAGACTTGCATATCGTTACACCCCGAGTTTATTATTTCATTTCTTTCAACTGTGGTTAGATGGGGCAGTTCAATGACCCAAACTCATGGGAATCCATCTGGTCCTGCTCCAACTGTTGGAACTGAGCCCGGAGCTTCCAGTGGTTTGAAAACTGGACCAAACCCAGAGAGGGCAGCATTTTAAATAACCAAATAAACCAGAACAAAATGGTGATGCCTATGGACCTACTAACACAGAGATTATTTTTAAAGTGCATTTGTAGATGACAAAGATGTCTGTGTTTGATAAATGTGTAGAATTAATCCATTTATTTTCAAATTTTTCTCAATTGCAATTGTTTTTATTTGTCCTCTTACAACTAAATGTGTCATTTACTAATTGGCTTTATGAAAACTCTTATAATAACTTCATCTTAAACAAATATTCTCTAGTCCACTGCTATAACACATTAATCCTGCTTTATCTGAACAGTAGAATGTCTGAACTTTTAATCCTTCATCCCAGTGTTTTAGATTTCTTGTGCTGTGTAACTGAACATTGTGCTTTGCCGTTTAGGTTGAGGAGCCACAGTTCAACATTGTTCCTATGAATGGTACGTCAGTGCTTTCGTTTTGATGGTACAAAATAAATGCTAATCTTACATTTAACCAGCCACAGTGACCCATGTGTTTGACTTTGATTTCAGTCTATATTTTTCTCTCTTTCAGGACAAGTCTCTCTCAGGAGCTGCTTTGAATTCTTCGAGGAGCTGGACGTTCACTACCACAACCGCTTCTTCCGCCATCTTGGACTTTCGGACAACGTCATCAAAAGCAAAGAGTCCGTTGTGTACGTGGACCGCGTGCACGACCTGCTCTACCTCTGGATGGAGAAACGCGGCAGAGAGGCCAGTCTGAAAGACCTCCTGAAAGCTCTGATGGATCTGAACCAGAGGCGAACAGCCGAGATCATAGTGGAGCGCGCGGTCGGAGCTGGATACTTTGCCTACCAGTGACCACAGCGAGAAGATTTTCATGGAGATTTCACTTATGCAGTGTTTTTCAGAAAAAACAATGGCATTACTTATTGAGTTAACATGCAGGTAGACTGCTGTATGATTTTGTCTTTTCAAGTTGGTCTACCCAAGATTGTGAAACTTAGTGAAGCAAAACCAAGGCTAAACAGGGCGTAATTAGGTCCAAACTATGACTAAGATTGGCTCTGGCTTTTCTAGAATAAGCAACCAGAAGGAATGTATTCACCAATGAAAGAAGGACTACACCTGAATCAGGACTGAATCAGGACTGAATCAGGACTAAACCCAGACTTAAAGGCACTGTACCGATATTTGTTTCCCCCTTATGGATTTGACATCAGTTGGTTGCAGATATGTCACGTAAGCAGTTCTTGAGGTCAAAAGAAGTCAGTTACCTGCTGTCCACATCCAATTAGAAGGCATGTTATTGTGTGATCATCAGGGAGAACGCATTTGCATGTTAGTTATTACGGCTTTACTGTTGCTTCAAAAGTGCGCTGGTCTCTGAGAACTGTGAAAAGCGAGGAAAAATGAGGATGCTCAGAATGCATACACCTAAGTGAGGAATAATTTTGGACCACTGCAAATAGTTTGAAATTAACTAGTTCTGTTTTTCACCTTTTTAAACTCAGGTACAGGGCTTTTTAAACACGGATCAGGTTAAACCATAACCATAACCAACCATAATCTGAAGTTGTGTTTCCACTGTAATTTCATCAACCTAACCAGGACTAAACCAGGCCTAAACCAGGACTAAACCACAGCATTATTGTACTATGCCATTTATCAGAGTCTAATTTAACATTTGGATATTTTTTGAACACTTAATGCGCTTGGTTTGGTCTTCTGGCTTTGGCCATCACAAATATGAGCTAAGTTCAAACGTAGATGTGTGCATTAAAATGTACTGAATGTAATGTTACCTGTTTACATGGAGCGTACGAAAATGTGTCAAACTGAATTTTTGTGTACGATTACTTGAAATGAATGTCATTTTTGTGATTTTTATTTTTATTTTTATTTTTTTGTATTTTCACACTATGTATTTATACAAGTCTATTTATATGTGAGTGTTTTTTGTGTTTTTGAATATTTTTGTGTCATTTTTTTGTCTATTACTACTGAATGTTCCTTCGTGGCCTATCGCTTGGACACAAAAATGCCTCGGGTTGCATGTGGTACTGTGCATTTCGTCTTATTTTAAAATGATTGAAAAGCTGAGAGGAAATCATTAGTTTATTTCTGTGTACTTTCTAACCAGGCATTCTAGCATTTTTCCTGAGCGGGAACCTTCCAGTGAAAATGTGTTCCAAGTACGATATTAATATCTACCTGAATTTAAAACTCGACTACAACAAATTTAAAAACAAATACCACGTGCAACCCTTTAAAAATGTAAACCAAGTCTACAGAAGGGCCCGTACTTGTGCCATACTTTTGATTACGTTCTGTTGCAGTTGCATTATTAACCAATACTTTTTGCACTGGCAGTCATGGTTAAATTAAAATGAGAGTGAGAATATTTGAGTTTTTCTTAGGTACGCAAGAGATCTGTATGTGAATTATGAATGTCAAACTTTAAAGACAATTAAACAGGATGTTTATGTACCCCGTGAGCTTGTCTGTACAGTCTCAACCGTGTACATGCTTTGCAAAAGTTCTGTTACACTCAGTTTTATGATCATTTAGAGAGGTTTACATGTCAGAGTAAAAAGTTCAGTCAGACAAACAGAGTTCAACCTTTTAAACATCTGTCTTTATTACAAATGTGTTACACCGGTGCTGGGGTATCAACATGGAAGAGAGAAGAATTGAGATATGTGCTCTCCTACGTGCTGGCCACAAGTCTGATACCACCAAACGACTCAACGTCAGCCAGATGACCGTCCATAGAGTCGCAGAGAGGCTCAAGAATAATGAAGACCTCAAAGGTGGACCTAGTTCAGGCAGACCTCAAGTTGTGAACCGTTCGGCTGGGAGAAAGGCCTTTGAACATAAGCCAATGCTCAAATGGCTGAGTTTGCAAAGAGAAAGAAGCTCTCAGTGGCCACAGTGTCCCAAGATCTTGTCAAGGAGGAATGTGTTCTATGAAGAACGTCAGAAGCGCTGCCATCTCCTTCTCAATGACTTGAGTCGTGGCAATCAAATCCTAATTTTTTTTCTGATGGAAAACCTTCACAATCGATCCAGTCATTAACAAGCAGAATGATGGTCTGGTTAGCTTCAGCAAGGATGTCTCCAAGCTCTGCTACGTGTCTGCAACCAAGTTCCTAGCCTCCGTGATGATGCTTTGTGTCGAGGCTTTCTAATGATGTCCCGGCTGATTACCGGGACATCTTGGTTCTGGAAAGTCCTACCCTGGGTAAGAAAGATCACCAAGAACGGAGACTACATCTTTCAGCAGGATGGTGCACCAGCCCATTCAGCGAAAGTGGTGCATGAGTGGTCAGGGTCAAACATGAGTTTCTGGCCAAAGGACGTGGCCGCTGCAGTCAACTGACCTCAACCCCCTCAACTACAGCGTGTGGGCGCATGTGGAGGCCAAAGCCTGCAAGGTCCTGCACAGCAGCATTGAGGAGCTCAAGACCTCTGTCAAGCATGTGGAGGAGATTGGGTGGAGGCTCTGTATGGAAGATCATTTGTTATTTTAATATTTTAATTTTGAAATCCTTTTTTTTTTTTTTTTTTTTTTTAACTCTTAAAAAATGTTTGGATTATTTTTATTCTGAATTTTAGTTGTTGAAGTATACTTTTTCAGTATGTTTACCATTACCAGATGTCCATGTTTACCCGGGACAGTCCCAGTTTTGAGCCCTGTGTCCTCTGTCCCAGCAGATTTATCCAAAGCCACTGATTTATCCCAGCTTTATATAAGAAATGTTCCAGGTGTCCCTATTTTTGACCAGTCTGATCCTCGCCAACCGTAAGGAGACTGGCGCCCCCCTGTGGCACCTGGAATTCCCAGTGGTTTCTCATCTGAGTCCTGACCAGGCCCTGCTGAGCTCCTGAGATCTGACGGGATCAGGCTTTGACATGAGGTATGACCACAGTGACCAGAGACCAGGGATGCGCCAGAGCTTTGCCAACTGTTAAAATCTGCATTTCATCAACAAACAGTTTCCAAAGAGCTGCACAAATACAGAGTAAGAACAGCAATACGTGAGGGGCAGAGCATTCCAGAGTTTGGCCCCGGTCACAGAGAAGGGCCCGTCCCCCCTGGTTTTAAGTCTCGTCCCAGGAACCACAAGCTGGAGCTGGAGCCCTCGGACCTCAAAGCAAATTTGGAGGAGTTCTGAAACATATTGTGGGGCCAGTCCGTTCAAAGCTTTAAAAACAAATAACACAATTTTAAAGTCAGTTCTGTCTGTAACGGGTAAGCAGTGGAGTTGGGCTGGATGGGTGTGATATGGTCTCTCTTTTTGGAAGCGCTGAGCAGTCTGGCAGCAGCATTTTGGACTCACTGTGACCTACTGAGGGAGGATTGTAGAGGCCTGAATATAGTGCGTCGCAGTAGTCCAGTCTATTGGTGACAAAAGTGTGTCTGATTGTTTCAAAGTTATCGCGTGTTAGGATTGGTTTTCATTTGGCAATTTGTCTTTGCTGAAAAAGCTAGTTTGAACCACATTTGCAGCAACAGGCCCAAGGTCAGATGTGAGAATAACTTGTCTTATTTTCATTTAACTGGAGAAAATGAAAGGACATCCAGTTTTTTATTTCCACCAGACAGGCCTGGAGAGTGGCAAAGGCATTTTTGGGGAGACAGGAGGATAAAGCTGGGTGTGGTCAGCATAGAGGTGCTACTTAATCTGATGTGTGTCTAGAATTAAACCCAGGGGAGCTGATATAAAGAAAAGAAAAGGAGGAATATGTGGCCATGAGACAAGAGGAGTTTTAAGAGGACTTTTTGAGCTCCTCTTGTCATTTGGTGCAACACGAGCTCAGTTGGTAGAAACGTTAGCGCGAGGGCAGTGGAGCCGTCACATAATCTCACCTCCAACCAGTGCGGGCTGTGGTGGTGTCCTTGGGCAAGGCACTTTGCCACATTGTGAGCGTGAGCGGAGCATTGGCGGTTTATTGGTGAGGTGCAGATTCTAATGTGTTCTTGGACAAACTGGTCTTGGTTGGTTGTCGTTTCCAAAGCTCCATCTAAAATCACTGTGGTGTTATTCCATAGACTTTTACAGGGAAACGTCATAAAGGTGCACTGTGGGACTTTTCTGGTGGAGGGGTCGCTTGTCTTCATTAAGGTGTCGTCGCTTTGCCTGGTATGTTCCGCAGTAGAGCATTCAGCTCATCTATCGCCATGGAGACAAGCAGGTGACTAAAATATTGTTTTTCTTGCTCTGAAAACTGGACACCCTCCTCCTGCTCGTTTCCATTGATATGTTTCTTTGGAGTGACATAAATGTATAGCGTAAAACATATTTATGACCATGGGGAATGTCCCGAAGTATGGCTTTAACTTCCTGTTGACGTTTCACCTGCAGAAAGTGACATGCTGCACCTTTAAAATATGAGGATCCTTATAATAAAATCATTGAATTTATAAGGCGTCATAACAGATTTAATAAGAGTTTTAAGTGCAGGTGTAGCAGGTATTGGCCAGAACAATCACCGAGAACAGTTTATATATACTTTTGTGGGGAGATATCGACACTGAAAGAACAAAAGGAGACAGAGACGTTACTTCAGTGTTGCCTTTGCTTTCTGCTACTGCCGACTAACTTTAATTGTACATAAGCACATTATAAAATTACATTTTACATACAAATTACATTTAATTACAATATTCTTTTCAGCTTTTTTTTACCACTTAGTGTCCAATATCCTTGGTCACATAACTATTAATAGATAATATTCATTGGCTAATAGTCTAAAATTTATTGTTACTCTCCAATTCAGCAGTCATAAAATGACCTAAATCCAGCAGAATTACTTTTTCTGACATCACCGTATTAATTACATGTTCACAATATAACATAACAAAAAAAAGAATACAGTGTGGCAGAAATGGGGCAAAATACCAGGTCTAGGCTAAATGCTAGTGTGGGAGTTAGCATAGAACACTAAACTTACATTTTAAGGGAAACACAACTGAATAAATGTGTAGCTTTGACTAGCGACTGTTAGAACAAAAGTGATACTGTTACGACTTCATATGAGTCAGTACTGTGCTTAGTGGGACTGTACCAACCATGGACGTCTAATAAGAGATTTTATTCTATGGCGCCAACCTGAAAGCCGCTAACAGGAAGCAGCGGCCACAGCGCCCTCATACCGCCTCAGTGTGTGCTGCCATCAAGTGGACAGAAGCGGGATTGCAATTATTTGTCTCAAAATCAACCACCACTATTTCTCATTTCTACACAATTTCACAGCATTAAATAAAAACTATGTGACCACACATCATGGGCGTCACACAGGCAAAGCAATAACATCTCCATGGAGATGAGCAGGTGACCCTCTCCCACAAAAGTTCCAGTGTGCACATTTAAACAAACCAAATAATGCAGCTCTTGTCATGTATTGTTGATATTTACATATTTTCATGTCTGTTTCATATTCAAACTGTATATGGATTCTGATGTGGCAAATGTTTTCATGGCTCTTCACAAATATACGTGTCTACAGGATTTGTGTGTCACATTAGTATTTCCACTGTGTAAATAGTGTTGAAAAGACAGTAAACAAGGGTTTATTTCTGACACTTTATGTTTGTGTGGGATTATTGTGGCAGGAGGAGGAACTTGTTTGGACAGATGGGACTTAAATGTATTTTAGATTTGATGAAGGTGAACTGCAGATGCCTGTTTGAGCCGTTCTGTCGTTTTCCTTCAATAAAAGGTTCTAGTTTTAACCTGTTTTCAGTTGGATTATTTCCACTATAGATTTGAGAGCTCCACGTGTAACAAATGACATAAGGATCACCATAGCAACAGCGTAAACTGAATTTGAACAAACTTCCTGTTGCATGAAGCCAAACAGACAAACGCGTCACTGGATAAACTTTCACTGTGACGCTGTAAAGAGAAAGAGGTTGAAGTGTCTAAATCTCTGCTTTCATGTTGACTCCACTCAGAGAGATCAGGAGTCTAACCCACAACCTCCTGACTGAGAGGAGACAGGATAACCACTCTGCCACAGTGACACAGGGAGGACATGCTCACAGCACTCTCTCTGAAATAAGTCAAGCAGCAGGAATAAGAGGAGTTTGTGTTCATCCGTGTCACAAAAGTGCAAAGTCAGTAAATCTTGGCGTCCGTTCAAATCAAATCTAAAATCACAAACAGAAGCACAACATTTGGACCATTGGAAATAGAGCTTCAGTCACCAGTCACTACTTTACTTTGCTGCTCTAATCATCTATAGTGGCTTTACAATGAGCACAACTAGACTAGGGAATAAGCAGGACTAAAGCAGGTCTAAATCAGGACTTAAAGCAGGTCTAAGCCAAGACTGGGACCAGTTTAACCCATGAGAGGTCCAGGTCTAAACCAGGACTAAACTAGGTCTAAAGCAGGTGTGTATAAACCCTGGCTAAAGCAGGACGACTGCACCATTTGAAAGGATGTGAAGGAGCTAAACAGGACTGAAGTAGAGCGAGCCTACTTCTGGACTGTAATAGCATTAGGCTCTAGTCTAAACCATGGCTCATTTCTATGTCGGCCTCTGGAAACCAAAAGCAGGACTTAACCACAGTGGACGACTAAACTAGAACATTGTTGGAATAAACCTGCTCTGTCAAACTCAGCAGGTCTCATTGGAATGGAGCGTTAACATGAGTTTCTGTCTGTGCTGCGACGGAACTAAGTCAAAGTAGTCAAGTACTGGACTTAAGTAAAAATGTAACTATCTGTACTTTACTTGAGTAGAATTTGAAGCGGATCCTGTTTACTTAGTACATTTGAGAGCAGGTATCTGTACTTTGTACTGCACTACATGTTTGAACTGGAGTTTTTATTCTTGTTTGAGACCTGCTGAAAATCCTGAGGGGTTTATTTATAACACGTTTGTTTAAGTAAACAAAAATATAACAACCAATAAACAAATAAAACCAAATTCAGCACAAATCTGTATCAAAATCATGACATTTGAAGTATTATTAGATCTGAAACTCATTAAATACTTGACTTTTTACTCTTTAAGTACATTTTTTAATGGGTGTACTTTTACTTAAGTAGGTGTGTTCATGTCATACTTTTACTTGAGTATTTTTTGCTCCGGTATCTGTAATTTTCCTTCAGTCACAAAATCTTCTTCCTTTTTCCGGCATTAGTTTTTCAACTGTTTTCACCTTCTGCAAACCTGAGAGTCAGATCTACCTGGAGACTCGTGACGTTTGCTCCGTTCTGAATTCTGATTGGTGAAAGAGGAAAAGGGCCGGACTTTAAAAGCGAAAGTGCAAATGTTTTTTTCTATAAAGTGCGTGTGTGTTTGAAGCCTCCGGCCGTTTTCCAGAGGAACTTTCTCTATCTGTGCGAAGAGCTTTGCAGCTGTTCACCATGAAGATTTGTGCTGTGATCATTCTCATGGGGACACTCGTGAACGGAGCCACGTCAAGTGAGGACTTTGATTTGTTTTAGCGTGACTCAGAGAGAGGCCATTGTTTGTGAAGAAGAAGATGACGTGAATTACAAGAGTTTCACTTCATTTGCAGATAGAATTGATGTGGTAGATATAATAGTGTAAAGTCAGATCTATCCCAGGTGAAGAATGACTTGAAATGCGAAGGTGTTTTGGTTTGGATTATTTACCCAGCGACACATGACGCTGATGCTCAGGATGAATTCTGATTGGTTTAAAGGGCCCATATGACGCTGGTTTCTGATCTGTTCTAATGTCGTTTCCTCATCACAAACACATCTGGACTTGTGTTTTGTTTCATTCACACATGTTTAACACACAAACCTGCACATTTAGGCTCAGTTCTTCTCTCACACAGAAAACACTCTGTTCCACCTTGTGATGTCATGTGGTAATACAGGAAGTGCTTCATTGTGTTTTCTCCCTACACCTTCACGAGATTCATTTAGATTATTTCACTGCTGGAAATGCCTTTGTCTGTTGAACTTGATGACATCACAAGGTGGAACAGAGCATTTAGAGCTTTGGAGATGTAGACAGACTCATAATAAAGGATTATTCAAATGTGTGAATGAAACAAAACACAGCTCCAGGTGTGTTTTTGAGGAGGTAACTCCATTCGAACATGACTTAAAGCTCACAAGAGTCAGTTTTGTGTCATACAGGAGCTTTAAATCACTTGTAGCTTTGCATTCTTTAAAGAAAGGCTGGGATTTAGTCAAAAGAATTGCAGTTAATAAAATGAGATAAGCTGAGGATCCAGATGGTCATTTCAGAAAGAGGGGCATTGTGAAGGTTTGTGAGAGTTTGGTTTTTGGCAGGAGCATTATTATCCTGTAAGATAGCACTATTGCTGAGGTTACTATGGAGATTTTAATATGACTTTTCAATCTGGATGTTTTGTGTGAGAATGAACAATATTTATCAAATGTGATGTATAAATCCTGTTGTTCACAGTGATTCACAGTCACATGGGTTTTCTGACAACTTCAACTCAAGTCCCAAACTTCCCAGAGTTTGTTGTTGTTGGAATAGTGAATGGACTTCAGGTCTATTATTATGACAGTAACACCAGGAGAGAGGTGCCCAAACAGGAGTGGATGAACAGACTGACAGAAGAAGACCCACAGTTCTGGGAGAGAGAGACTCAGAGAGCCATTAATGATGAACAGCTGCAAAAAGGAAACATTGAAATTGTGAGACAGAGAATGAACCAGACTGAAGGTTTGTCTGATTTTCTCTTTTATTTCTCTGTTGTTTAATGAACTGATGCAGATTTTGAGACTTCAGGAATAAAGTCTATGAAAAAGAGTAAGACTAGAGTAAGTTTAGTCTTAACTCTGATCTCTGCTGTATATGTAAAGTAACTGTTGACTTATGGAAGTCCTATTTAAGGTGAGACACTGCAGGTGAAGAGGGAAAATGTCACATTTGAAACTTCCTCTGAACTTATTTACAGAAATGTAAGAAAATGTATTACAAGTGTTTCATCAGTTAATGCTTTCAGATAAAAATAGTGCATTTTGTGTGTAAAAATGACCAACATTTCCCATATTTGAGACACATCTGAACAATGGACAGAGCCGGGTTTAAATGTCTTTCTTCATTTTGTTGACATCAGATACAAACATTTACACAGGAGGGTTTGGACACTATTTAGGGTTTGAGTAAATGACACTTAAAACTCTAATTTAACCTTTTGTCTTCAGATTAAATCAGGCTTTAAATTAGACTGGCTCTAAATCTCGCTCAGTAAAAGATGAGAACATTTGGTGTGTGTCGGTGCTGCTCTAGAGGACGATCCTTTTGTCCCTGTGGGAGAAACATGTATTTTCATGTTTTATTTGTCCCATAGAAATCTGCAGATGTTGAGTAAATGAAATAATAAAACATCTTTAGGGGCAGATTGGACAATGTTGTTGTTTCCAGGTGAAAGTTTTTATGTTGAGAGAGAAAAATGACCTAAAAAACAAAATCCTCCCCTTGAATTATAATTGTTTAATGATCATTAAAAATAATCAGCATAAAAATAAATCACTTTAAATAAATATTTTGTGATCGTCATAACAACAATCAGATCGTGTTTCTCATATGTTGAAATGTTCCATAATGTGTGTGTAAATGTTTAGTTGAGTTCTAAGTCGGCCGATAGTGAAAATGTCAGAACTGTAAAATTAAAGGCAAAAGTGCAGAAATATGACTTCATCCTCACACTGTAAGTTTACTTCATTATTTTACTTTAATTCTAGATTATTAGAAAATCTAACCATGAAAACAAAATAACAATTAAATTATATTTGTTTTGTAATAAAATAAGTCATAGAATTGAACTCTAAAGTCCAAGATGGAAATGTCAAAGTGCAGCTCTGACACTGTTTCTGTTTCAGGACTCCATATTCATCAGTTTATGTCTGGTTGTGAATGGGACGATGAGACTGATGAGATCAGTGGATATTTTCAGTCTGCGTTTGATGGACAAGACTTTATTGCTTTGGACTGGAAGACAGAGACATGGGTCGCTGCTAAATCACAGGCCTTCCCCACGAAACTGAAATGGGAGCAGATTGGAGAAGCTGCTCGAGTGAAACATGAACTGACCCACGTGTGTGTTGAATGGCTGAAGAAGATTGTGCGATTTGGAGAGAAAAGTCTGAAGAGGAAAGGTAAACTCTGTTTGACAATATTCTAATACAAGACCATTAAAACAATAAACTGATTAAATTACTTAATGTTAAACATATTTTAATGAATATATTTTAAATAATTTAACATTTTAACCATTCTTATTTTTATCTAAAAATGAACCCCTTTTGTAAACCATTTTAAATGACGAGACATGAAAGAAAATGAAGATATTATCTTTATATTGCCTCAATGAATTAATACTTAGTTTTTAATTGATAAATAATTTACCTCAGTCCCGTTTCAATTTATTTTACAATAATTGCAATACATTTTACAATAGTGTTTAGTTTTTAACAAGACATTTTCACAAACTAAATCAAATGACTCCTTTCTGAATGTATTTCTTCATTTACTGTAGTTAAATTTGGACATGGATCCAACAGAATAAATCAGCCAACAACAGAACTAAGGCTTCTCACTGTGTGACTTCAGTTAAACTAAATCTTCATTTCTCTGAATTGCCAGATCATTTTGACACTCTTGTTTCCCCAGGGCCTTAACAGTATTTTGACTCATTTAAATCGACTTCCAAAGTCATTTTACAGGTAGATTTCCTCAGCGCTAACGTCTGTGTGTTTTTCCTTTGCCTTCCTGCCTTTGTTTGGGCCTCATTAAATGAGTGCAGGGTTTCCCTGCGTCTTTGGCGCCTTCTCCTGCTCCACCAGGAATAAGCTCATAAAGGGGGAGGAGAGGAGAGGTGAATGGGGTGAGGAGTGGAGGTGAAGACTAGGAGCAGAGGGGCTGGGCTTTTTCTCTTGACCAATGGGAATGGACTGTCAAATGAAATGCAAAAGTACTGAATTATCTCTTCATCTCGACACAGGAAGTTTCATTCAACTTCTTTATGGATCAGCACAGCGAGCACATGGCTTCAGCTGTTTGACACTTTTTAATCACACATTTTTAACAATATCGTCAATATTCTAACTGAATATTTCTTTTTTAGAGGACACATGTGTCTCATTGGGGTTCTCAGTGGTACCACTGGTCCAAACTGAAACACACTTAAACAATGTATAAAAGAATATAAAGTGTAAAACATTAAAAAACAACAGATAAATGACTAGATAATACTAAAACTAAAGCATCCCTGCAGACTTTAGTCTTTGTTAAAGCTGGATTTGCCAAAGATGTGCGGCTGTACTGAGCTGTGTGATCCTTTCATGTGTTCAGAGCTCCCTCTAGTGTCGTTCCTGCAGAAGTCCTCCTCGTCCCCAGTCACCTGCCACGCCACAGGCTTCTACCCCGACAGAGCGCTGCTGTTCTGGACTAAAGATGGAGAGAAGCTGGGTGAGGATCCTGGAGAGATCCTGCCCAACCACGACGGGACCTTCCAGACCAGTGTGTCCCTGGACCTGTCCTCTGTCCCAGCTGAAGACTGGGAGAGGTACAGCTGTGTGTTCCAGCTCTCCGGAGTCACAGAGGACCTCATCACCAGACTGGACCCAAGCAAGATCATGAGCAATGGTGAGACCGGGGCAAAGGGTTCAACTGTCACATTCAGAATAATCCCATTTGACTGGACTTAGACGCCTCAAATGCTGCAACTTTAATCCCTGTTTGAACTTTCCATAATGTTTGTTTAAATCCTGACTTTCTTTTGTTTTCTTCCCAGAGAGAAAGCTCAGCACCACCACCATCAGCGCTGCTGTGGGCTCAGTTGTTGCTGTGGCTGTTGTTGTCACTGTTGGAATCGTCTTGTACAGACGACATCACAACAACAATGTGATATAAAAGGTAAGAACATGTGAAAAGCTTTTGTCACTATTCCACCCTCAGTATCCAAACACTTTTACTGAAGGAACTGGACTGTTAAGAAGGAATCAAGAATTTAACAAGTGTCTTATGAGTACAAAAGGATGGAACTTGTTCTCAAAGTTACTCAAGTAAACATGTCTGAGGAAATGTCACATTTCTGCTCTGTTTTAAAGCCCCAGTGCGTAACATTTAACAAAAGCCTTTATTTCAGTACAAGTGTTTTTATTGCACTAGAAAACCCTGACAAACAGATATTTGAACAGTGAATGGGCTTGCCTCTTCACAGAGTCTCCATGGAGATGTTGTTGTGGCTCCTCCTTTCTACCTTTTCTGTATGTTTTGTTTTCACAGATTTTCTCTAATGGACAAAAGAAGCACTTCACCACTGGGTTTGGAATGATTCTCAGTGTGAGCAGATCCGTTCTGATCCAGTGGATTCTCCTGATTATTGACAGAGTGACAGGCCACTGTTTCAAACCTTACACCCTCTGTTTATCAAGTCCACTCCTCCAGTGGAGTTTGGCCACAAACACAACTACATTTACAGTCCAGCTGTCAGAGTTTGATTTACGCTGTGCAAATACTTTGGTTTGAAGAGATGTAACTTTTATTTATGATTGTTAATACAGATTTTCTTTTTCTTGTTTTGATAGTTTCACTGAATCGGAACTTAACTCATTCTTTGGTGTTTTCAGTGATAAAATGGTTAAATAAAAAGTAAAAATGTATATTTTGTTTTGTAAGTAAATAATTGTAAATAAAGAGTGATCAGGAATGGGAAATTGACACATCCCAGAGTGTAAATAAATGTCGACCTGTCTGGACCAAATTAAAATAAAATAACAGATAAAACACTTAAAGGAGCCTGTACATGATTTTTTTTTCTGTATATTTGAGCAAAATTGGTCTTGCCCCAGAACAAATCCATTTTAGAAGCTGCTCTTTAGGTCAAACCTTAAAAACAAAAAGGCGCACGGTGGCTGAGTGATCAGGACTCACGTTTCACAGGAAGAAGGTTCCAGATTCGGTCCTGGGGTCGCTCAGCTCTTTCTGTGTGGAGTTTGCATTTTGTCCCTGTGTCTTGGTGGGTTTCCTCCACTTTCCTCCATCAACACAAAACACCACAGATCAAATCCTCCAGCTAAGGCAGTCCTGACCAAGACTACAACCAGATCACAGAGATGGTCCCCGGGCGTGTGACTCTGCACCCACTGCTCCTGAGATGCCCCAGCGGCCTTGAACGATGGGTCAAATGCAGAGGACAAATTTCATCACGGGGACAATAACGTGGACATTACCCTAAACCCAAATAAGTCCCCAGTGTACTGTCTGATCATCAGGAAGTGCACAGTTAGCATGCTTGTTGCATTTAATTCATTCTAATCCAGTCCACTTGATTTCTATCACACATTTCATCAACAAACAGTTTCCAAAGAGCTGCACAAATACAGAGTAAGAACAGCAATACGTGAGGGGCAGAGTGTTCCAGAGTTTGGCCCCGGTCACAGAGAAGGGCCCGTCCCCCCTGGTTTTAAGTCTCGTCCCAGGAACCACAAGCTGGAGCTGGAGCCCTCGGACCTCAAAGCAAATTTGGAGGAGTTCTGAAACATATTGTGGGGCCAGTCCGTTCAAAGCTTTAAAAACAAATAACACAATTTTAAAGTCAGTTCTGTCTGTAACGGGTAAGCAGTGGAGTTGGGCTGGATGGGTGTGATATGGTCTCTCTTTTTGGAAGCGCTGAGCAGTCTGGCAGCAGCATTTTGGACTCACTGTGACCTACTGAGGGAGGATTGTAGAGGCCTGAATATAGTGCGTCGCAGTAGTCCAGTCTATTGGTGACAAAAGTGTGTCTGATTGTTTCAAAGTTATCGCGTGTTAGGATTGGTTTTCATTTGGCAATTTGTCTTTGCTGAAAAAAGCTAGTTTGAACCACATTTGCAGCAAGAGGCCCAAGGTCAGATGTGAGAATAACTTCAGTCTTATTTTCATTTAACTGGAGAAAATGAAAGGACATCCAGTTTTTTATTTCCACCAGACAGGCCTGGAGAGTGGCAAAGGCATTTTTGGGGAGACAGGAGGATAAAGCTGGGTGTGGTCAGCATAGAGGTGCTACTTAATCTGATATTTGTCTAGAATTAAACCCAGGGGGAGCAGATATAAAGAAAAGAAAAGGAGGAATATGTGGCCATGAGGCAAGAGGAGTTTTAAGAGGACTTTTTGAGCTCCTCTTGTCATTTGGTGCAACACGAGCTCAGTTGGTAGAAACGTTAACGCGAGGCCAGTGGAGCCGTCACATAATCCCACCTCCAACCAGTGCGGGCTGTGGTGGTGTCCTTGGGCAAGGCACTTTCCCACATTGTGAGCGTGAGTGGAGCATTGGCGGTTTATTGGTGAGGTGCAGATTCTAATGTGTTCTTGGACAAACTGGTCTTGGTTGGTTGTTGTTTCCAAAGCTCCATCTAAAATCACTGTGGTGTTATTCCATAGACTTTTACAGGGAAAAGTCATAAAGGTGCACTGTGGGACTTTTCTGGTGGAGGGGTCGCTTGTCTTCATTAAGGTGTCGTCGCTTTGCCTGGTATGTTCCGCAGTAGAGCATTCAGCTCATCTATTGCCATGGAGACAACCAGGTGACTAAAATTTGTTTTTTTTTTGCTCTGAAAACTGGACACCCTCTTCCTGCTCGTATCCATGGATATGTTGCTTTGGAGTGACATAAATGTATAGCGTAAAACATATTTATGACCATGGGGAATGTCCCGAAGTATGGCTTTAACTTCCTGTTGACGTTTCACCTGCAGAAAGTGACATGCTGCACCTTTTAAATATGAGGATCCTTATAATAAAATCATTGAATTTATAAGGCGTCATAACAGATTTAATAAGAGTTTTGAGTGCAGGTGTAGCTGGTATTGGCCGGAACAATCACCGATAACAGTTTATATATACTTTTGTGGGGAGATATCGACACTGAAAGAACAAAAGGAGACGGAGACGTTACTTGAGTGTTGCCTTTGCTTTCTGCTACTGCCGACTAACTTTAATTGTACATAAGCACATTACAAAATTACATTTTACATACAAATTACATTTAATTACAATATTCTTTTCATCTTTTTTTTACCACTTAGTGTCCAATATCCTTGGTCACATAACTATTAATAGATAATATTCATTGGCTAATAGTCTAAAATTTAGTGTTACTCTCCAATTCAACAGTCATAAAATGACCTAAATCCAGCAGAATTACTTTTTCTGACATCACCGTATTAATTACATGTTCACAAAATAACATAACAATAAAAACGAATACAGAGTGTGGCAGAAATGGGGCGAAATACCAGGTCTAGGCTAAATGCTAGTGTGGGAGTTAGCATAGAACACTAAACTTACATTTTAAGGGAAACACAACTGAATAAATGTGTAGCTTTGACTAGCGACTGTTAGAACAAAAGTGATACTGTTACGACTTCATATGAGTCAGTACTGTGCTTAGTGGGACTGTACCAACCATGGACGTCTAATAAGAGATTTTATTATAGTTCTATGGCGCCAACCTGAAAGAAGAAAAGGAGACGGAGACGTTACTTCAGTGTTGTCTTTGCTTTCTGCTAATGCCGCTAACAGGAAGCAGCGGCCACAGCGCCCCTCATACCGCCTCAGTGTGTGCTGCCATCAAGTGGACAGAAGCGGGATTGCAATTATTTGTCTCAAAATCAACCACCACTATTTCTCATTTCTACACAATTTCACAGCATTAAATAAAAACTATGTGACCACACATCGTGGGCGTCACACAGGCAAAGCAATAACATCACCATGGAGATGAGCAGGTGACCCTCTCCCACAAAAGTTCCAGTGTGCACATTTAAACAAACCAAATAATGCAGCTCTTGTCATGTATTGTTGATATTTACTGACAACATATTTTCATGTCTGTTTCATATTCAAACTGTATATGGATTCTGACGTGGCAAATGTTTTCATGGCTCTTCACAACTATACGTGTCTACAGGATTTGTGTGTCACATTAGTATTTCCACTGTGTAAATAGTGTTGAAAAGACAGTAAACAAGGGTTTATTTCTGACACTTTATGTTTGTGTGGGATTATTGTGGCAGGAGGAGGAACTTGTTTGGACAGATGGGACTTAAATGTATTTTAGATTTGATGAAGGTGAACTGCAGATGCCTGTTTGAGCCGTTCTGTCGTTTTCCTTCAATAAAAGGTTCTAGTTTTAACCTGTTTTCAGTTGGATTATTTCCACTATAGATTTGAGAGCAAAGTGAAGAGACACTTTTACTTTTCTTATGGAGGGTCCGTCAAATGCTTTTCTCCATGGAGATGTTATTGCTTTGACTAGAATGTTCCACAGTACGGCATTAAACTTTTTTTATCTTCATGGAGACCAAACCAGACCAAGTTACAGGTCAGATCTGTGGAGAGGCGACCCCGCTCACAGTCAGAACACCTGTTTTTCTAGGTATTTTCAAGATATAAAACCACCTGTAATTGAATAAATGTAACGTAGAGATGTTTAATGTCATACTGTGGAACATTCCAGGCAGAGCAATGACATCTCCATAGAAATAAAGCATCAGAAAAGTTATGCACCTTTAAATGTATCTAATATGTTCAGTTTCATAAAGTAAAGAAAACAGACTGTTGACTTTAGTGGTTGTGTTTAAGTCATCTTGCGATTTGAGAGCTCCACGTGTAACAAATGACATAAGGATCACCATAGCAACAGCGTAAACTGAATTTGAACAAACTTCCTGTTGCATGAAGCCAAACAGACAAACGCGTCACTGGATAAACTTTCAGTGTGACGCTGTAAAGAGAAAGAGGTGGAAGTGTCTAAATCTCTGCTTTCATGTTGACTCCACTCAGAGAGATCAGGAGTCTAACCCACAACCTCCTGACTGAGAGGAGACAGGATAACCACTCTGCCACAGTGACACAGGGAGGACATGCTCACAGCACTCTCTCTGAAATAAGTCAAGCAGCAGGAATAAGAGGAGTTTGTGTTCATCCGTGTCACAAAAGTGCAAAGTCAGTAAATCTTAGCGTCCGTTCAAATCAAATCTAAAATCACAAACAGAAGCACAACATTTGGACCATTGGAAATAGAGCTTCAGTCACCAGTCACTACTTTACTTTGCTGCTCTAATCATCTATAGTGGCTTTACAATGAGCACAACTAGACTAGGGAATAAGCAGGACTAAAGCAGGTCTAAATCAGGACTTAAAGCAGGTCTAAGCCAAGACTGGGACCAGTTTAAGCCATGACAGGTCCAGGTCTAAACCAGGACTAAACTAGGTCTAAAGCAGGTGTGTATAAACCCTGGCTAAAGCAGGACGACTGCACCATTTGAAAGGATGTGAAGGAGCTAAACAGGACTGAAGTAGAGCGAGCCTACTTCTGGACTGTAATAGCATTAGGCTCTAGTCTAAACCATGGCTCATTTCTATGTCGGCCTCTGGAAACCAAAAGCAGGACTTAACCACAGTGGACGACTAAACTAGAACATTGTTGGAATAAACCTGCTCTGTCAAACTCAGCAGGTCTCATTGGAATGGAGCGTTAACATGAGTTTCTGTCTGTGCTGCGACGGAACTAAGTCAAAGTAGTCAAGTACTGGACTTAAGTAAAAATGTAACTATCTGTACTTTACTTGAGTAGAATTTGAAGTGGATCCTTTTTACTTTTACTTTTGTACGTTTGAGAGCAGGTATCTGTACTTTGTACTGCACTACATGTTTGAACTGGACTTTTTATTCTTGTTTGAGACCTGCTGAAAATCCTGAGGGGTTTATTTATAACACGTTTGTTTAAGGAACAAAAATATAACAACCAATAAACAAATAAAACTAAATTCAGCACAAATCTGTATCAAAATCATGACATTTGAAGTATTATTAGATCTCAAACTCATTAAATACTTTGACTTTTTACTCTTTAAGTACATTTTTAAATGGGTGTACTTTTACTTAAGTAGGTGTGTTCATGTCATACTTTTACTTGAGTACTTTTTGCTCCGGTATCTGTACTTTTACTTCAGTCACAAAATCTTCTTCCTTCTTCCGGCATTAGTTTTTCAACTGTTTTCACCTTCTGCAAACCTGTGAGAGTCAGATCTACCTGGAGACTCGTGACGTTTGCTCCGTTCTGAATTCTGATTGGTGGAAGAGGAAAAGGGCCGGACTTTGAAAGCGAAAGTGCAAATGTCTTTTTCTATAAAGTGCGTGTGTGTTTGAAGCCTCCGGCCGTTTTCCAGAGGAACTTTCTCTATCTGTGCGAAGAGCTTTGCAGCTGTTCACCATGAAGATTTGTGCTGTGATCATTCTCATGGGGACACTCGTGAACGGAGCCACGTCAAGTGAGGACTTTGATTTGTTTTAGCGTGACTCAGAGAGAGGCCATTGTTTGTGAAGAAGAAGATGACGTGAATTACAAGAGTTTCACTTCATTTGCAGATAGAATTGATGTGGTAGATATAATAGTGTAAAGTCAGATCTATCCCAGGTGAAGAATGACTTGAAATGCGAAGGTGTTTTGGTTTGGATTATTTACCCAGCGACACATGACGCTGATGCTCAGGATGAATTCTGATTGGTTTAAAGGGCCCATATGACGCTGGTTTCTGATCTGTTCTAATGTCGTTTCCTCATCACAAACACATCTGGACTTGTGTTTTGTTTCATTCACACATGTTTAACACACAAACCTGCACATTTAGGCTGAGTTCTTCTCTCACACAGAAAACACTCTGTTCCACCTTGTGATGTCATGTGGTAATACAGGACGTGCTTCATTGTGTTTTCTCCCTACACCTTCACTAGATTCATTTAGATTATTTCACTGCTGGAAATGCCTTTGTCTGTTGAACTTGATGACATCACAAGGTGGAACAGAGCATTTAGAGCTTTGGAGATGTAGACAGACTCATAATAAAGGATTATTCAAATGTGTGAATGAAACAAAACACAGCTCCAGGTGTGTTTTTGAGGAGGTAACTACATTCGAACATGACTTAAAGCTCACAAGAGTCAGTTTTGTGTCATACAGGAGCTTTAAATCACTTGTAGCTTTGCATTCTTTAAAGAAAGGCTGGGATTTATTCAAAAGAATTGCAGTTAATAATAAAATGAGATAAGCTGAGGATCCAGATGGTCATTTCAGAAAGAGGGGCATTGTGAAGGTTTGTGAGAGTTTGGTTTTTGGCAGGAGCATTATTATCCTGTAAGATAGCACTATTGCTGAGGTTACTATGGAGATTTTAATATGACTTTTCAATCTGGATGTTTTGTGTGAGAATGAACAATATTTATCAAATGTGATGTATAAATCCTGTTGTTCACAGTGATTCACAGTTACATGGATTTTCGGACAACTTCAACTCAAGTCCCAAACTTCCCAGAGTTTATTGTTGTTGGAATATTGAATGGACTTCAGGTCTATTATTATGACAGTAACACCAGGAGAGAGGTGCCCAAACAGGAGTGGATGAACAGAGTGACAGAAGAAGACCCACAGTTCTGGGAGCGGAACACTCAGGGAGACATTTCTGAAGAACAGGCGCAAAAAGGAAACATTGAAATTGCGTAGACAGAGAATGAACCAGACTGAAGGTTTGTCTGATTTTCTCTTTTCTTTCTCTGTTGTTTAATGAACTGATGCAGATTTTGAGACTTCAGGAATAAAGTCTATGAAAGAGAGTAAGACTAGAGTAAGTTTAGTCTTAACTCTGATCTCTGCTGTATATGTAAAGTAACTGTTGACTTATGGAAGTCCTATTTAAGGTGAGACACTGCAGGTGAAGAGGGAAAATGTCACATTTGAAACTTCCTCTCAACTTATTTACAGAAATGTAAGAAAATGTATTACAAGTGTTTCATCAGTTAATGCTTTCAGATAAAAATACTGCATTTTGTGTGTAAAAATGACCAACATTTCCCATATTTGAGACACATCTGAACAATGGACAGAGCCGGGTTTAAATGTCTTTCTTCATTTTGTTGACATCAGATACAAACATTTACACAGGAGGGTTTGGACACTATTTAGGGTTTGAGTAAATGACACTTAAAACTCTAATTTAACCTTTTGTCTTCAGATTAAATGAGGCTTTAAATTAGACTGGCTCTAAATCTCGCTCAGTAAAAGATGAGAACATTTGGTGTGTGTCGGTGCTGCTCTAGAGGACGATCCTTTTGTCCCTGTGGGAGAAACATGTATTTTCATGTTTTATTTGTCCCATAGAAATCTGCAGATGTTGAGTAAATGAAATAATAAAACATCTTTAGGGGCAGATTGGACAATGTTGTTTCCAGGTGAAAATTTTTATGTTGAGAGAGAAAAATGACCTAAAAAACAAAATCCTCCCCTTGAATTATAATTGTTTAATGATCATTAAAAATAATCAGCATAAAAATAAATCACTTTAAATAAATATTTTCTGATCGTCATAACAACAATCAGATCGTGTTTCTCATATGTTGAAATGTTCCATAATGTGTGTGTAAATGTTTAGTTGAGTTCTAAGTCGGCCGATAGTGAAAATGTCAGAACTGTAAAATTAAAGGCAAAAGTGCAGAAATATGACTTCATCCTCACACTGTAAGTTTACTTCATTATTTTACTTTAATTCTAGATTATTAGAAAATCTAACCATGAAAACAAAGTAACAATTAAATTATATTTGTTTTGTAATAAAATAAGTCATAGAATTGAACTCTAAAGTCCAAGATGGAAATGTCAAAGTGCAGCTCTGACACTGTTTCTGTTTCAGGACTCCATTTGTGGCAGATTATGGCTGGTTGTGAATGGGACGATGAGACTGATGAGATCAGTGGATATTATCAGTTTGCGTTTGATGGACAAGACTTTATTGCTTTGGACTGGAAGACAGAGACATGGGTCGCTGCTAAATCACAGGCCTTCCCCACGAAACTGAAATGGGAGAGGATTGGAGAAGCTGCTCGAGTGAAACATGAACTGACCCACGAGTGTGTTGAAAGGCTGAAGAAGTATGTGCGATTTGGAGAGAAAAGTCTGAAGAGGAAAGGTAAACTCTGTTTGACAATATTCTAATACAAGACCATTAAAACAATAAACTGATTAAATTACTTAATGTTAAACATATTTTAATGAATATATTTTAAATAATTTAACATTTTAACCATTCTTATTTTTATCTAAATATTAACCCCTTTTGTAAACCATTTTAAATGACGAGACATGAAAGAAAAGGAAGATATTATCTTTATATTGCCTCAATGAATTAATACTTAGTTTTTAATTGATAAATAATTTACCTCAGTCCCGTTTCAATTTATTTTACAATAGTTGCAATACATTTTACAATATTGTTTAGTTTTTAACAAGACATTTTCACAAACTAAATCAAATGACTCCTTTCTGAATGTATTTCTTCATTTACTGTTGTTAAATTTGGACATGGATCCAACAGAATAAATCAGCCAACAACAGAACTAAGGCTTCTCACTGTGTGACTTCAGTTAAACTAAATCTTCATTTCTCTGAATTGCCAGATCATTTTGACACTCTTGTTTCCCCAGGGCCTTAACAGTATTTTGACTCGTTTAAATCGACTTCCAAAGTCATTTTACAGGTAGATTTCCTCAGCGCTAACGTCTGTGTGTTTTTCCTTTGCCTTCCTGCCTTTGTTTGGGCCTCATTAAATGAGTGCAGGGTTTCCCTGCGTCTTTGGCGCCTTCTCCTGCTCCACCAGGAATAAGCTCATAAAGGGGGAGGAGAGGAGAGGTGAATGGGGTGAGGAGTGGAGGTGAAGACTAGGAGCAGAGGGGCTGGGCTTTTTCTCTTGACAAATGGGAATGGACTGTCAAATGAAATGCAAAAGTACTGAATTATCTCTTCATCTCGACACAGGAAGTTTCATTCAACTTCTTTATGGATCAGCACAGCGAGCACATGGCTTCAGCTGTTTGACACTTTTTAATCACACATTTTTAACAATATCGTCAATATTCTAACTGAATATTTCTTTTTTAGAGGACACATGTGTCTCATTGGGGTTCTCAGTGGTACCACTGGTCCAAACTGAAACACACTTTAACAATGTATAAAAGAATATAAAGTGTAAAACATTAAAAAACAACAGATAAATGACTAGATAATACTAAAACTAAAGCATCCCTGCAGACTTTAGTCTTTGTTAAAGCTGGATTTGCCAAAGATGTGCGGCTGTACTGAGCTGTGTGATCCTTTCATGTGTTCAGAGCTCCCTCTAGTGTCGTTCCTGCAGAAGTCCTCCTCGTCCCCAGTCACCTGCCACGCCACAGGCTTCTACCCCGACAGAGCGCTGCTGTTCTGGACTAAAGATGGAGAGGAGCTGGGTGAGGATCCTGGAGAGATCCTGCCCAACCACGACGGGACCTTCCAGACCAGTGTGTCCCTGGACCTGTCCTCTGTCCCAGCTGAAGACTGGGAGAGGTACAGCTGTGTGTTCCAGCTCTCCGGAGTCACAGAGGACCTCATCACCAGACTGGACCCAAGCAAGATCATGAGCAACGGTGAGACTGGGGCAAAGGGTTCAACTGTCACGTTCAGAATAATCCCATTTGACTGGATTTAGACGCCTCAAATGCTCCAACTTTAATCCCTGTTTGAACTTTCCATAAAGTTTGTTTAAATCCTGACTTTCTTTTGTTTTCTTCCCAGAGAAAAAGCTCAGCACCACCACCATCAGCGCTGCTGTGGGCTCAGTTGTTGCTGTGGCTGTTGTTGTCACTGTTGGAATCGTCTTGTACAGACGACATCACAACAACAATGTGATATAAAAGGTAAGAACATGTGAAAAGCTTTTGTCACTATTCCACCCTCAGTATCCAAACACTTTTACTGAAGGAACTGGACTGTTAAGAAGGAATCAAGAATTTAACAAGTGTCTTATGAGTACAAAAGGATGGAACTTGTTCTCAAAGTTACTCAAGTAAACATGTCTGAGGAAATGTCACATTTCTGCTCTGGTTTAAAGCCCCAGTGCGTAACATTTAACAAAAGCCTTTATTTCAGTACAAGTGTTTTTATTGCACTAGAAAACCCTGAGAAACAGATATTTGAACAGTGAATGGGCTTGCCTCTTCACAGAGCTGATCCATAACTTGGCTGGTGGAGCGTGTGCCACCTGCTCGTCTCCATGGAGATGTTGTTGTGGTTCCTCCTTTCTGCCTTTTCTGTATGTTTTGTTTTCACAGATTTTCTCTAATGGACAAAAGAAGCACTTCACCACTGGGTTTGGAATGATTCTCAGTGTGAGCAGATCCGTTCTGATCCAGTGGATTCTCCTGATTATTGACAGAGTGACAGGCCACTGTTTCAAACCTTACACCCTCTGTTTATCAAGTCCACTCCTCCAGTGGAGTTTGGCCACAAACACAACTACATTTACAGTCCAGCTGTCAGAGTTTGATTTACCGCTGTGCAAATACTTTGGTTTGAAGAGATGTAACTTCTATTTATGATTGTAAATACAGATTTTCTCTTTTTCTTGTTTTGATAGTTTCTCTAAATCTGAACTTAACTCATTCTTTGGTGTTTTCAGTGATTTTCCTGGTTAAATAAAAAGTAAAAAGGTTTGTTTTGTTTTGTAAATAAATCACTGTAAATGCAAAGTGATCAGGAATGGGAAATTGACACATCCCAGAGTGTAAATAAATGTCGGCTTGTCTGGATCAAATTAAAATTAAAGTTAGAGATAAATCACATTTCCCTCAACGTTCCTCTGTTAAATGAGCCATGATTACCATGAGTACATGTTTTTTTTATTTTTGTTTTTTGTATGTGAGCAAAATTGGTCTTGCCCCAAAACAAATATATTTTAAAGCCGCTCTTTAGGTCAAACCTTAAAAACAAAAAGGCACACGGTGGCTGAGTGATCAGGACTCACGTTTCACAGGAAGAAGGTTCCAGATTCAGTCCTCGGGTCACTCAGCTCCCCGTTTTTTTTTTTGTTTGTTTTTTTTGTGCTCCTAAAATTTTTTAACTTAAGGGCACGTGTGCTCCTGAAAAAAAAAAAAAAAGTTAGCGTAGAGCCTGGTTTGAAGAGATGTAAATTTTATTTATGATTGTTAATACAGATTTTCTCTTCATCTTCTTTTGATAGTTTCGCTGAATCTGAACTTAACTCATTTGTTGCTATTTTCAATTACTTGACTAATTAAAAAATTAAAAGGTTTTATTTTGTGTGATTAGGAATAGGTAACTGTATGCAGCATCCTGTCGTGTAAATAAATGTACGCCGATATGGACTAAATAAAAATAAAAAGGAATGGAAAAGTCATGACATTGTGTAAATTCAATGAAAGTTTTGGAAAAGTCATGGAATCTTAGAATATCTTCCACACAACTACAGCGTTCTGTTAAAGGGGAACTCCGGCACGTTTGAAGCTAAAGTCCATTGCTAGAGGTGGTGGAATTCTGCCAGAAGCCAAAAAATTGGCATTTTACGTGGAAGTTCAGAACTTGCCCCCATCACTACACTAGTTTGTTGCCTTGACAGACTCACTGCCACAGTGAGATCTCCACCGAGGCAACACTGATCTGTGCTGTTTTTTGGCTTCTGACAGAATTCCACCACCTCTAGGAACGGACTTTATCTTCAAACGTGCCGGAGTTCAACTTTAAGTTCTCATGAGGCTGTTCTGATTATTTGTGAACGTCTACGCAGGTTTTTGTTTAAAAGAGATACAATAAATGCATGATAGACAATGTTTTGAATGTAAAAAAAAAAAACCTAAAATACCATAAAAAAAAAAACCATAAGGTGAGAGGAAAGGGTTCACATTTCATATTTAGCCCTAAAAATGCTCTGTTCTACACATGTAGGTGCTGTAAAGTCATGGAAAATTCACTTTAGGTCATGAAAAAGTCATGGAACAGCTTTGAAATTTGGTCAGTGAAAAAGATTGGGAACCCTGATCCTTCGTCTTGTGGAGGATAAACTTGATCCTCAGACTAGAAAAGGAATCGATGATGCGATGATACTTTATGAACACCTGGAGAAGCCAAAGTTCTACACAAGAATTAGATTTTCTCATTTTTCCTCCACTTTTAATAAGATGCCGCCTGACATTTTAATTGAACGCCTTGCTACGTATTTTAACCTCCCTGATCAGGTTTTATTGTTGCTCATAAACTCTTGAACTAACCAAAACAAAGGGGTTTTAGTAAGTGACACTTGTCTGAATCTGTCCTCTGTGGCACTGGTTCTCCTCAGGGTTGGGTCTTGTCTCTGAGTCTGTATATAATGTACACAGAGCCTTGTAGGAGCAGTCAGGAGGGCAGTCGTCACATTTTCAGTGGACACAGGACATGCTTGTTTCTCTTGCACTGAAAAAATGTAGAAAAACATGCGTCCTTACTGTGTGTGGGCTTGCATCTCCACAAACCTTCTTTGGCCTGGAGGAGGGGCTGCTCCTGCTGGTTTACATGGAGATGCTGTTTCTGGGGTGTTGTTAGGTGTGATGTCACTTCCGGGTCCATGGAGCATCGTCCTTTTAAAAACAGCGGACGTGGACGACACGTGTGAGGCTAAACAGGGAATACAGCGGTTTAATCCTAACAGTTCTAAGTGTGACAGAAAGTGGACGAGGTCGAGATGAGACGCCAGGCTAAGGCTATGTTTACATGGAAACGATCTGAAGCAAAAACACAAAAGTGGGTTTTGGTTCTCACTCTTACTCCACGTTTACACAAGTGTTTTGGGGGGAAATTCTGCGCGCACATGGAGACGCAAAACCTGCAGTTTGCCGGTGTAGTTTGCACACCCAGTGCACCACCAAGACCACATGCCTGTGGTGATCAGCTGAAATTCGGGACGTGTGGTTCACGTTAACTCATAAAAATAATTAGTTTAAATAACTTATTTTGTTTAAACATAATTTTAAACACAAAATGGAAGAAAAAAAAATCTATAACAAGTGGGGGGTCTTGAACCTGGAGTGTCCCACTAAAGACAAGTGACTTAACACAGTGAGCTAAATGTCATATAGGGAATAAAACTGGGTTGGGGCACTACCTCACCTGTCTCCTGACCACACCTCACTGTCTCTCCTGACCTCACCTCACCTGTCTCTCCTGACCACACCTCACCTGTCTCTCCTGACCTTACCTCACCTGTCTCTCCTGACCACACCTCACTGTCTCCTGACCACAGCTCCCTGTCTCTGCTGACCACACCTCCCTGTCTCCTGACCACACCTCACCTGTCTCCCCTGAACTCACTTCACCTGTCTCTCCTGACCACACCTCACCTGTCTCTCCTGACCACACCTCACTGTCTCTCATGACCACACCTCCCTGTCTCGTGACCACACCTCACCTGTCTCTCCTGACCACACCTTGCTGTCTCTCCTGACCACACCTCCCTGTCTCTCCTGACCCCACCTCGCTGCCTCCCCTGACCCCACCTCGCTGTCTCCCCTGACCCCACCTCCCTGTCTCTCTTGACCCCACCTCGCTGCCTCCCCTGACCCCACCTCGCTGTCTCCCCTGACCCCACCTCCCTGTCTCTCTTGACCCCACCTCCCTGTCTCTCCTGACCCCACCTAGCTGTCTCTCCTGACCCCACCTCCCTGTCTCTTGACCCCACCTCCCTGTCTCTCCTGACCACACCTCGCTGTCTCTCCTGACCCCACCTTGCTGTCTCCCTGACCTCACCTCACTGTCTCTCCTGACCAAAATCTCCACTTTAGCCAGAGTTTTTAGAAAGATTCGTTTTCAGAGGCAAATTCTCAGTTTGCATGTAAAAGATGGGTATAAATGAAGGGAAATTTCTCTCTTTTTAAAAATATCTGTGTACGTGTAAACGGGGCCTAAACGATCCGGACATCTGGCAAAATGTTTTGCCTTTTCCACCCTTTACCGTTGTTGTGTAAACAACCCCTAAGATATCGTTAGCAGTGACTGTCAGAGATATACACACTGCTAATCCTTTGTTAGGACACATGACATTATTCAAATACTTGATAAACTATATGTACTTATGTTTTTGAAAGGTTATTGTCTCTTGTTTGAGGAAAAATAAAGCTGAAAATATCTGTGCACTTGGTGGTCGGTCCCAGAAGTGACATAAAGAAATATATTCGTCCACAGTATGAAATAAAACAGATTTATCTCCATGAACAATGTTCCAAAGTTTCATTTTAACCTTGTATTTTCATTCATGCTCCAGAAAGTTCCACACTGAACCTTTAAATATGATGATCCATTTTCTTTGGATGAATCTAAAATGATTTCCTGAAAAACGCTGACAGAATAAATGTAATAAAAGTCTAAATGTGCATTTTTAAGAGCAGGCGGAGCCATACGATCTCCATGGAGACAAGTAGGCATCAGACGTCCAGCAGAAAAGTTACGCAGTGCCTCTTTATAAATGAGAGAAATTCACTATTGGACCTTTCCACTGTACATTTATTTCCAAAAGGCTGCATATACATTTGCAAATTCTACTGTACAGAAAACATCCAAAATGTCCATAGTTGTAGATAGAATATAGCACAAAGCTGCCCGGGCGTTACCAAACATAGAGGTTCAGCACTAGAAAAGCTCTGCAGCCCATTCAATATGATCTGAAATACTTTGTCAACTAAAACCTTTTCAGTGTATATCGCTATGTTTTATTCTTTTGATTATTAATATGTTTTTTCTCCATATCCATCTGTACAGTACAACATTCAGCATTTACAGTAGTTAAACAAGGCACGAGAAGAGTGACGTGGGCCATGCGGAGGACGAGCCGAAGCATGAGACCGGACGAGTGACACATGGACACACAGGTAAAGTGAAAGAGGGAAATGCAGAGGCTGGATTGGATGGTTCGGAGGGACGCTCAGCTGTGATTGGTTGATTCAAATTTTTGGTACAGTTCTCCGATATCTTTTTGTGTTTCATTTTGTTCGTGAATTGATTGGGTTTGAGTGTTTTGAAGGTTGGAAAGAGCTCTATAAATGTGAGCCAGTGTATATTTGGAAGGTAATGATAGCCTGGTGTAGTTTGGTTCACTTTGGAGCGGATCAGGACGGTCCACATGTGTCTTAAGTGAACCATACTCGTACTTCCATGATCATACGCTCCGATTCTCTCTGGGCTGCTTGGGTTCCTGGATCGCTTTGGCTAAGGCGTGGATAAAACTACCAAACAAAATGACAAGACTCAACAAGCCGAGAAAAAGCAGATATAAACATAAACTAATGCAAATTTCTCAACAAATGCTGACTTCCGTATTTCCAGTGATAATAACTTATGTAATGTGCTGTTTATCGATGCACGACACTCACGTATGGAAGGAAAATATAGTATTTCCTGTGCAAAATACATCATCTGTGAGCCAACACAGAGCCTGGAAACACTGGAGGGAGTCGCACCAAACGGACCCTCTCCAAGGCCCAAGTGAACCGTGCCCATGGAAAAGAGGCTCATGGAACTTTTCTGGTGGAAGGTCCAACACCTGCTCATCTCAGTGGAGATGTTACTGCGCTGCCTTCACAGCTGGACATAGTTTTCTTGCAGTATTTTGCCCTGAAATCAAGTTCGGAACATAATAATAATCGTCGTTAAGCACCCAGCCCCGACCAAACCAGTGTTGCAGACGGGAATTTGCGTGTACCTTCAACATACTCGCTCCTGATTGGCTCTTTGGTTGTGACTAGGGCTGTCAGCATTAATGCGTTAATTGCGACTAGATTAATGCAATCCATAACGCAATATTTTTTTAAAATCACGATTAGAGTCCACCAGCCTTTTATCCTTTCTAAAAACGCAATGATTTTTTTTTTTACTCGCGGTTAGAGTTCACCGACTTTTCGTCCCTTCTATACGTCCGTGGGCAGCTCCTCTGGCTGTTTCACTTTCAAACTTCAGAGCGTGGTGTTTCAGTAAACTTACCGCTGTGATGGAGAAACAGAGGAGCTTCTGGACTTTTGAACGGTTTATTTGACTTAAAAAAAACTTCCAGACGCTACAATTTACAAGTCAAGAGTTAAATGCAGCCTGTGTCAAGCAGAGTTTCAGTACCAGCGAAGTACGTCTAGTCTAAGTTACCACGTCCAAGCTAAACACCTGGATGCAGCGACCGGAGCGTCCGAGCCAAGAGCCTCAGATCCGACAAACTACCATTTGGCAGAGTCTCCACAAACCTGTGGATAATCACACAGCAAAGAAAATAACTACAGCAATTGCTAAATGGATAAGAATTGCTTTACATTTATGGCTTTAAAACTGTCTTGAAATGCAAAATAACACGAAAAATAATGCAATTAACTATGGAATTTCTGATAATCGAGATTAAAAAATATGAATCGTTTGACAGCCCTAGCTGTGACCCTTGAATTCCAAATATGGAACTTGGTTGAAGATGAGCCGCTATAACTGCTAGCCTCGATTAGCTTCATTTAGCTGCAGCTGAACACTATGGGTGACGTCAGACTCCATCAGTCCACTTCTGTTTACAGTCCATGAGTACCTAGAACACAACACCCAGGAAATATGAAGCTTTTCTGTGTGGAGTTTGCATGTTCTGCCTGTGTCTTGGACAGGATACTGTTGTATCAGCACTATCACTTGCTGAAGGATGGAGTTGCACGAAACAAATGTCTCCACAGGGCAGTAAAGGGACTGTTAATGCACCTCATTCATGAATCTCTTCTTTAAAAAATGCTCCTAACCGAGAGAACTCTGTGCCAGATTCACAGCCTGCTCTTAAGCAGCTACTTTTCTTCTTTAGTGACAGCGGCTCTTAATTCACCAACATCCAGACACAAACACCACGACACTCTTTACATTTCATTTATGAATTAATCTGAATGTTTTAAAGAAACACCATCTGAACTGTTTTACAGCGGTAGTGGGTGATTAGAAATGACCAAACTAGTTTCTGTATTTATGTCTTTGTGATCTGTGGGGTAGAGGGGGTGGAGTCCAATGCAGACGCTGTATATATAAACAGACAGAGCTAACCCGCCATCCGCCACGTTCCAAATAGGAAGTGAATGTGGGCACAAAGTTGTTCCTTCAGAGTGTGGTTCTAATTGAGTTCTATTGAAAAATGGTGGCCGTGCTCTCTGTAACTGCTGCTGTCAGGCTCGCCTTTCAGACCTGAAAATGTTCGTTTTAACTCGTTCTGTCCCTGGTTGCAGATTCGACACTATAACTCGCTCTGATTGGCATAATTTAGTTCAAACTCGACGCTATGTGTGACGTCACAGTCCCTCAGTCCACCTCCATATACAGTCTATGACCAGGAGCAGGGCTGTGTCACCGGGGCCCCACATAGAACTTATATGGGATTAGAAAGGTAATAGCGACAGCCAGCAACATCCACATCCTTTAATCTGACAATACATATTTGTTTTGAATTCTTAACTGGCCCAAACATTGAAACCACCAATCACAGCGTCTCTTTCCTCATGACAGAGTGTAGCCTCGACCAAAGCAGTCTGTTTATTAGATACACAGCCAAAATATAGGTGAATACAGAGTAATGCAAAACAAGCCACTGCTAAGCATTACACAAGCACACTTCTCAATTTTCACTCTTTGCAGGTAAAAATAAAATATATTCACAAAAAAATATTCAAAACGGGAATATTTGAAGTGACATAAACAGGATGCATTTGGTATATTAAAATAGAATTGAAAATCATGTAAATTTCTTCCCTAACAAACCATCCCTAAATGCTGAAATAGTGTTAAAACATGTGCACGGATTATAGCAAAGTTTGAAATGCATGAACACGTTATGCAATCACAGTTGTTTAAATTCATTTGGCTGCAATGACATGAACAGTTAAGCTACTGTTGCGTGACAAAGGGAAATTTGAATGGCACAATATTTCTTACACTTAAAGTAGGATAAATAGGGAAAAAAAATCTGCAAAAGCATGTTTTCCACTTTCATTTTACATATACGGGGCGTGGCAGAGTGGTTAGCCATAGTGCGGCTAATTGGGAATTTTGCTATGCGGTGCTAAATTCAAAATAATACAGTTTAGTTTTGGAAATCTTGATGTTTTTTCCTCCAAAACAAGCCAATGTTAAGTTTCAAATAGTTTTTAAGATTTTACGGAAAGATTTACGCAAAAACATTTCTGAATCACCCATAATGTTCAGCCAAATGAAGCTCATCGAGGCCTGGAGTGAATATTTGTATACTCTATTACTGCCACTGTTCCCCGTAAACCTGCACTTCTAAAGCTCAATTTTGGAATATATAAAGATTGATCTCCCTCAGTTCGATCAGCTAAAAAGCGTTGTCTCTTTTATAGAATCTCAAATGTTAAAACTAAAAATTCACAATATGCAGGGACTAGCAGCTTTCTTTTCAAAATCAAAGCCTCGACGTAAGTAAATGCTAAAAACACAGTACTGGAATAATTGCATAAGAGGGCGTTTTAAAAGTGAATAGTTCAGCATGAAATTGAAAAAAAAAAAAAAAGCGATAATAGCTGTTTTATCCAACGTGGAATGTCTAAAAATCTTCCAACTTAGAGTATGGTGCACATCGAGGTCTGAGAATCAAAAGGATGGAAGTGACCCTACATCTTACTTTTATAACACGTATTTGTCTTTAAAGCTAAATCCTCTCAAATATGGAACAAAAAAGCTGTTATGCACGTGATGGAGGATTGTTAAAGGCCTGTAGCTCATTTGTCCATGTACTTTGTCTTGTCCCAGTACAGATATATTGTGTTAACAGCTCTTGAAGTCTATATAACTCCACTGCGTGCGCTATGCTTCTAATTATAAAGCGTTGTCGAGGGGATACGGCGATATGATAAAGCTAAATTTTGGTGGAGCTCCCAAGAGAATGGTTCCTCCGATATCCCATTTTGGTCTATACATTTGTTTGTGTTTAAAGGGAAATATATTTTGTCGGTCTCTGCCCTTGTGTTGGTTGATATCAGGGATTGGCAGATACTAACACCATTGACTTATTGACTTTTCTAGTTCTTGACCGTTCTGGTCTCTGAAAGTTGCTTCTAAACTCAATATGGTGGATCATTTGGATGTTTGGGATGCACAAGTTCAGTGAGGAATAACTTTGGACACTGCAAACCGTTTACAATGAACTAGTTTGAGTTTGAAGATGTTTTGAAGAGAGTAAAAATCAGGTACAGTGCCTTTAACAATAGATTTATTATAGTATTAGTATATTAGTATTAGTAATATCTGTGTCACAGATGAATTTGCTGCATTTATACATCTCTAATACACACTACATTTGTAGAAAAACAAAAAAACCTACAGTTCTCTGCACAAATACAATTTTTGCACTGAAAAATACGATGCTCAAAGATATAATTTAAAAATCATTGATCAACATACATTTTGAATGACATTTTCCGCAGAATGTCACTGACAGCTTTTTGATTCCCAGCCTTTGAAATGATTATTAAAGATAACGGAAAAAAAACAAAAAAGCAATGAAATTGTCCAAGTAAAATGTTCACACACATTTCTGATTGGTCTTTTGTTTTGAGGGGGCGGGTCTTGCGATGCTTCACGGTTCACCTCCACCTCTGATTGGTCAACCGAACTCGCCGAATCCAATCATCCAATCACGGGCCTTCTCCCCGCCCCTCTGTTCTCGGATGGTCGCCTTTAGACCCTCCTCAGTCCCGGTCTGGAGATTAGTATGGACATTTTCATATGTTTATAGTCTTATCCGGTATATTCCGACACCTGCTCCTCCGTTTCGTGCGTTCCGAGTTGTTCTATTCGACACAAACTTCCGGTGTCTATGTGGTTAGAGTCCGATTCTTCCTGGCGGTGCTCCTTGTTGTTGGTTTTGGTGTTGTGGATTTTGCCGATTTCTTCCAGAGCGCTGGCGAGAGAGTCCAGATCGGCGCTGTCCTGGTGCCTGGCCTCCCAAAGACTGAGGAGCACCGCGGACGGACTCGACTGCTTCGCAAAGTAACCAAGATTTCTGCCCAAAAGAGAGAAGAAGAAAAGATGTGTGAGACAGTTGTATGCTATAGCGTCTACACAATCAGGCAAAAGTTTGGACACACATTGGTTTCATTTCTCTTTGCTCGGTGTTCTAAAGAAAACCACAAAAGGAAATATAAATATAAGGAAATATACACATTTTTTCTTTTGGTCAGAATAAAAATAATACTGTATATACCACATTTATTTAACAATATTGTGTCCAAGCCCTTATTTTAACCTGGAATTGTAAACACAAACTCAGACACTGCTTTTCTTTCTTGGAATTCTGTCGTTGTTTAATAGGGTTTAATGTTAGAAGTACTTTTTACTTCAGTGTAAACCCTTTTGGTTATGATCCATGGAGTTGTAATCTACGTTCTGTTCCATTTGGTTCTTGTAGTGCTGCAAAATAACCAAATAAACTATTACTACTACTACTACTACTACTACTACTACTACAAGCTATAACTGCAATACACTGATATGTCCACTGGAGGGAAGTGTTGCACTGTTTTTGACAGCACCTCCACATAAATGAAGAAAAAGGGAGCGCCCAGATACATTCATACATACAGTCTGAATAAATGCATTTTTTAAGAATATAATATAATATTGGACCCAACATGATATGAAAAGAGACCATTAATAAGTCGAATTAAAACAATACTATATTATTTGTTACATTCACATCGATATTATGTTAAAAATGGCCAAACAAATGCACAGGGAGAGACAGAGGAGAGACTTGTATTAATGTATTAAGTATAAGATTAAAGTTGGGCAGTATAATGTCTTCAGGGTAATACTGAAATTGGTGTTTTACAGGTTAAAATGGACTTTTATGAGATTTGAACCACGTTATAACCTGGAATTGTGTTTTTGTTTCATTCACACATGTCGGAGTAACTGTATTATTAGTCTGTCGACATCTCCAAAGCTCAAAACGCTCTGTTCCAACTTGTGATGTCATGAAGTGCTAGTTTTAACAGCTCCTTTTTACCTTTTGTTCAATGGAGATCAGCAATTCCAAGGCTGAAATGATCCAGTTTAGTTTAGTTTAGTTTAGTTTAGTTTAGTTTAGTTTAGTTTAGTTTAGTTTAGTTTAGTTTAGTTTATTAAGATCCCCATTAGCTACTGAAATGTCAATAGCGATTCTTCCTGGAGTCTCCTCAAATTCATTACAGTTTTATATAATACATAAACCACACACACACACACACACACACACACACACACACACACACACACACACACACACACACACACACACACACACACACACACACAGATAAACGCACACATACACACGAAAGCTCAATGTGTAGTAAACAAGTAGTAACCAAAATAAATAAATGAATAACAATTAAAACAAATAATATCAATAACAATCATCCCTAAATAAACCATAACTAATCATTGTGTGAAAAGGAACAGTTTTAACCAACTTTCTGTTATTTTCAAAGAAGAATACAGGTAATGTGTTCCATGCGACCTTAACCTACAGTACGCTGCATTTGATTGGTTCTGCACACAGGAAGTACAGCACTTATACTTTGGCTTTGACGGGTTTCATATTTGTGGGTGTCTGAAAAAAGTGAATTTGTTATAAATAATTTCTGGGATTTTGGTTAAAATGATATTTCTAATAAATGTTAATAAATGGTATGTGAGTCTGTGTTTTACAGTCGAACAGGCCAAGTCACTGTCACATGTTTGACCAAATGACTGACGCATAATCCATCTGAGAAAGAACCAATGACTGGACTAGATGTTTGATCAGCCACTGTGGGATACATTTCCTACAGTGTCTGATTATGCCCAAACCTCGACCCATTTTCTTCAACACATGATTTATAAGGCTGGTCCATGTCCATTTTGCATCCACTATTACACCCAATAATTTGACCTCTTCTACTTCAATTAAATTTGCTCCCAGTGTTAAGTGTAATTTAGGTCTTGTTTTCTAGTGAAGGCGTGTGGAGTTTAAAAACACAGTGGAGCCCTTCCTATATCACCGCATGACATCACAAGGTGGAACAGTGTTTTCTGCTTGAGAGAAGAACTGGCAGATTTTTTTTGTGTTTGTTTTTGATGAGAACAACTAGGCCCTTTAAATATTCTCTAAAATAAAACAAAAACGCCAAGTTGAACGCAAATTTGAGCAATCATTCAGCATTTAAGTATTTTTAGGGGCAAATAGTCGCAGATATTTGGCGTTAATGTGTTGTATTCATGTGAGCGGTTTTGTGGAATAGCTAAAGTGCATGTGTGGGCAGAGCTCTGTTTTCCTTACGGCACTTTGAATGCATCACTGTTAAGTGAACATGTAAATGAGTCTCTCCAGCCTCATGTGAACCTGTGAGAAATAAAGATCAGGAATACGAGGACAGAGCATCGTTTATGTGCAGTATCCAAACCCTTATGTCACAGGATCTGCTTTTAAACCATGAAACACCTTTTATTTGAACTGAATACTGTACAGTTTTATCATATTTCACCTTTTCAATGTTATTTTTCAAAATGTCACCCTGTGCTTTGAAAATTCTAATGTCAAAAAGTGAAAATCCACCTATTTCCAGGGTAAGAATTCTCAAGGTGACGTAAAAAGCCTTATACAGAGAACACTGGTCTCCATGGAGATGCACCATCCCACAGACGCAAGCAGGTGGCAGACTAAAAGTGACATAGTGAGCCTTTAAATTGGTCTAACTTTAATAGGAAACAAATTGCAATTGAAATAAATACATAAATAAGATATAAAACAAAACATGTACCTAACCATACCAGAAACGCCCCTCATTAGCAAAGTCTAATTATTGTTTGTTTTGACCATAATGGATTCAAATGAATAAATAAAAGAAAAACAAAATGACAAGGGTCTAAACTGACAGAAAAATGGAAATATAAATCCTCTGGAATTTTGGATGAAATGTTGCATATTTATGACATAGGTAGAGTTTAGAGGTTTATTTAGAGTTTAGAGTTTATGGCTAATTCCTGTAATTTTACATTTTATTTTACTCAACACAGTCTTCACAAACTGCACTTTAAGGGTGTTAAACTATGATAAATATTTACCACAGCAACTATCCCACCAAAAGTCATAATTATAAACACGCAACAATAATAATAATAATAATAATAATAATAATAATAATAATAAACAAATTATGGGGTGAAAATAATTCATGTTAAAAAAAAAAAAAAGACTTTCACCACTCTCATAAACCAGATCAACCACTTTTTCCTGATCGCTCTCGCCCCCTGGTGGTGGTTGTCTGTGCCTGCACACCCGCAGGTCTGGGGCCGCAGAAAAATGAATGAAGGAAAAAATAAAAAAACAAAACTCTCCACCTCATGTAACCCCACCGACCACTTCACTCTTCAGCAAAGTGCAATTACTTTTTTGTTTGACCAGAAGTGATTGAAAGAAACAGATTCTTAAATTATTAATAATAAAATCAAGTATTCACGTCACTTCAACCCTACCAACCACTTTCATCATTAGCAGAGTGCATTTTAAAAAAAAAACACATAAATAAATGAATAAAAACGGATCCGCCTCATATAAACCCTCCCTATGGCCCTGATCGCTCTCGCCCCCCGGTGGTGAACGCCCGCCCCTGCACACTGACCGGTCCAGGTGCAGCTTGCGGGCGAGCAGCTGCCAGTCGTTGCCCGCGGCGTTGGCAGTGTCGAAGGTGGCGCAGATCCTCTGGTGGATGGAGGGGGGGATCCGGAAGGCGCGCGGCCCGCTCTGGGTGGTCACCGTGCAGTCCGACTGGGTGAAGAACGGCAACGTCTCCTTCTCACACTGGAAGAGAGGGAAGAGACAGAAAGAAACGTGAGTCAGAGTCAGGAGGAGAGAGAGATAGAGACAGAGAGAGGGGGAGAAGCCTGAGGGTTGAGAAAATGGGAGATGGAGAGAATGAATAAAGAAAAGTGATTGAAAAAAGTATTGAAAATCACATACTAATCAATGCTATTACTACTATAATAGGGGTGTAACGATATCCAAGTCTCACGATACGATATTGTCACGGTACGATATTTATTGCAATATCGTGGGAAAGCTCACGATATGGTGGGAGGCTCACGACAGGCCCGGCCCCAACCATTTTGACACCCTAGGCAAGATTTCAGGTGGCGCCCCTTGGACTGCAAAAAAAAAAAATACTGCCAGAGTACAGATACTCACAAGAAATCAAACACTTCATAGTGACAATGTTTTAGACCAGGGGTGGGCAAACTTTTTGGCTCAAGGGCCACAAAGGGTTCTAAAATTTGATGGAAGGGCCGGACCAGGAGCAGATGGATGGAGTGTTGTAGTCTGACTACGTCAACCCAGCAAATAAGACGAAAATAACTTGCAGGATCCAACAATTTACATGTGACATATTCACATCTCAATTCAACATGTGCACCATATATCGGCCGATGATTTTCCACTTCAAAAATTAACATTTTTCGTTTCAGAAGTTTTGACTTCCGTTTGATTGTGACACATTTGATAATTCTGTTGACAGTGTTGGGGAGGTTACTTTAAACTGTATTCCCTACAGATTACAGATTACATACCCCAAAATGTAGTTTGTAATGTAATCCATTAAATTACTTAAAGAAGTAACTGGATTACTTGATATTGTCAGGTTTTTTTAAAACTACATGAATGTAGCAACCACCTCCTGCAAATTCTTGTTTGGTTTTAGACCTGGTTTTAGTCCTGGTTTAGACCTGGTTTTAGACCGGCCCTGGCTCACGATATTACGATATTCTACAGAATAACAAGACTGACATTCTAAAATGCTTTGACCAGTCATTTGGTACAACATTTATTGTCATTAGAGATGGAGCGATATCCAAATCTCTCTGTACCATATTTTCACCATAAACATCTCACTGTACCAGATTTATTGCAGTATTTTGACTGTGAATCTGCTACTTTTTCCTCTAAAAATGCCTTCACGAGACATAATCCAAAGAAGGAAGATTTCAAAGTGCTTAGAACAGTTATTTCTTCATGTCGTCTGCACTGAAACGGAGCAAAGGATCATGGTCTATGTAGTTCCCTCTCTTTTTTCGCTATTTCTGCATCAGAACTATTCATTTAAGCAAAGAGACTTGGGATTCGATATATTGTGATGGTCCACGATATTATTGTGAGACCTTTGACGATACGATATCACCATATTTCAGTTATTGTTGCATCCCTAACTACTACTACTACTACTAATAATAATAATACCTTCCATTTATATCGCAAGTTTCAAGACACCAAAGCACTTTCACAAAGCAGATTCAGCTTGACAAGTAAAATGATCGGCCAGTGGAATAAGTGTTTTTTTTCTTAATTCAAGCAAAATTTGATTGCATTTCTTATTTTACGTGCAAAAAGTTGTTTTTCTTATTTTAAACGCAGCAAGGTGTATTTTCATATTTTAAGTAGAAAAATCTAACACTGGCAGATCATTTTACTTGTCAAGTGAAATTTACTCAAATCATGGTCAAACTTTCTGAATTCAAGTCATTTTAGCTTGACTAGATTTTGTTTTTGAAGAGTAAAAGAAAGTACTACGATTCTATGTTGAAAATCACATTGTATTATTCTAGAGTTTTGAATTATTCTGGTTTGGGAAACAGTACTGAGTCTGTTCTTTAGTATCAAATTTGAGTTTTTAGTATCGTGACAACACTAAAGAGACAAACAAACACATCTGTCCATTGAAAAAGGAGGAGAGGGAGTTTGTTCAATAGATGGAGAGAAATGGAGAGAGGGAAAACTAACAGCAAGAATAAGCGAGGGAAGAGGGTGCAGAACATTAAAGGAGAAGATAGAGAGAATGACGGTAAAAGATTCACTGTGTAACTTCTCCGTTGCCGTCAGGCTCAGGAGAAGAGGAGGCAGAAGTTTGTGTGTGCGGAGTAAGCAAAAAAGAGGGGAGGAGAGACGGGGATGGAAATAAAGAAGAGAGATGGAGAAGGATACAAGGGAACACAAACAAGTCATTTGAGAGAGAGACAGAAGGAGGGGTTTGAAAATGAGAGTGTCAAGAGAAGAGAACAAGATAGAGACGGAGGGATGGAGAGAGAGATATATATGGAAATGGAGACTGAGAATAAGCGAGGAAAAAGGATGCAGAAAAAAGAAAAAAGATAGAGATTTTACTGGCATGCTGGGAACACTCCTGGTGAGAAACGTTACAACACTGCACCTTTAAATATGATTCTATTCTAAACTGGGACACACCGGGGTTGGGATGTTTGGTGTAAATAAAATAGTGAAAAGAGTGCGTAACTTTGTGCGTTCTTGTGTCAGCCATAACAGGGCATCCCCAGGTTTGACTGCCCCAAATTTAAGACTTTTTAAAGACCTTTTTTAGATCACTTAAATGAAAATGAAGACCAACATCGCACCCGTTATGCAGGCGAAAAACACCAGATCACATTCTAATAATGACCATTCCTCACAGCTTTAAATAACACAAATAGTTTCACTCTAAATCGCGGTCATTTATAGCAGGGGAGAGTGGGGTATGATGCTCAGTCGGGTAAGATGATCACTCCCAATTTCTGTTGAAAGAAACAAACCTCCTGACTTGTGCTGCCACCTGTAGTTGAGGTTTGTGAAATATCACAAAAATACTGATTTTCAACGTCTGATGGGAATCGTCTTGTACAGACGACATCACAACAACAATGTGATATAAAAGGTAAGAACATGTGAAAAGCTTTTGTCACTATTCCACCCTCAGTATCCAAACACTTTTACTGAAGGAACTGGACTGTTAAGAAGGAATCAAGAATTTAACAAGTGTCTTATGAGTACAAAAGGATGGAACTTGTTCTCAAAGTTACTCAAGTAAACATGTCTGAGGAAATGTCACATTTCTGCTCTGTTTTAAAGCCCCAGTGTGTAACATTTAATAAAAGCCTTTATTTCAGTACAAGTGTTTTTATTGCACTAGAAAACCCTGAGAAACAGATATTTGAACAGTGAATGGGCTTGCCTCTTCACAGCGCTGATCCATAACTTGGCTGGTGGAGCGTGTGCCACCTGCTCGTCTCCATGGAGATGTTGTTGTGGCTCCTCCTTTCTGCATTTTCTGCATGTTTTGTTTTCACAGATTTTCTCTAACGGACAAAAGAAGCACTTCACCACTGGGTTTGGAATGATTCTCAGTGTGAGCAGATCCGTTCTGATCCAGTGGATTCTCCTGATTATTGACAGTGACAGGCCACTGTTTCAAATCAGGGGTGCTCAATACGTCGATCGCCAAGGCAGTGTCGGTAGATCGCCAAGGTAGATCGTAGTGTAGTATTCGTGACCGTTTCTTTACGGTCTTGGACGGCGTTTGGACTCGGTCTTGGTCTGACTCTCGTCCAGTGTGATCATATTTCATTAAGGCCGCTGCTATTGGCAATAAACTCATACCGACCGATGTGGAGGAGCGCGGGGTGTCTCTCTACAGCCGATGCGCTCGTCTGGAGTCCGTGGACACTGCGCGTCACAACACACACCCCGAGCGCTCGCAGCTTGTCCACAACACCCTCGCGTAACAGTGTGTGTCACACTGCAGGTTAAACTTCTTAAAACATTCTACCTGTCCATCTGCCTCACTTTAGTGCACCACCTGTTCGCGCCCTCGTTCCTCCCTGCAGCTCATACAGGCTCCGTCCTCAATGCGCGCTGATTAGCCTAGAAGGGAAAGACGAAATACGACGCAAAAACTAATCTAAATTTATGTTACAGTGTTGCCACAAAGCGGTATTACAGCACAGAGCAGACCTACCGCAACATGCATCTGTATTTGTCACGACGCGCGTTTGGTAAATGTGCAGAGGCTGTAAATACCACTGCAAAACCAATAAGATATTGTAACTCCAGTGGAACTTGAATAGAAAAAATAAATAAAAAAACAGGTTTAAAACACTCTATTTACTTTTTTCAGTTTTGTGTAAAGTGCCAGTGGAAGTTCTCTAAATGAATGAGTGTTTCCGTGCAGTACAGTTTGTTTGGCTTAAATAAACATTTTTGTGTCAAAATGGAGATAGATCTATAAAAACTTATTTATGTGAGTCAGCCTTTTACCACATGAAGTCATTAAGTCCAAGTACCGTTCCACCAAGACTGATTCTAAATATATTTGTAAATAAATGAATAATTAGTTTTTAATTTTTTAATTAAATTTTTGTAGTAGGTAGATCATTTTGACTTCGTCATTTTAAAGTAGGTCACATGCTGAAAAAGTGTGGGCACCCCTGCCTTACACCCTCTGTTTATCAAGTCCACTCCTCCAGTGGAGTTTGGCCACAAACACAACTACATTTACAGTCCAGCTGTCAGAGTTTGATTTACCGCTGTGCAAATACTTTGGTTTGAAGAGATGTAACTTTTATTTATGATTGTTAATACAGATTTTCTTTTTCTTGTTTTGATAGTTTCTCTAAATCTGAACTTAACTCATTCTTTGGTGTTTTCAGTGATTTTCCTGGTTCAATGAAAAGTAAAAAGATTTGTTTTGTTTTGTAAATAAATAATTGTAAATACAGAGTGATCAGGAATGGGAAATTGACACATCCCAGAGTGTAAATAAATGTCGACCTGTCTGGACCAAATTAAAATAAAATAACAGATAAAACACTTAAAGGAGCCTGTACATGATATTTTTTTCTTTATATTTGAGCAAAATTGGTCTTGCCCCAGAACAAATCCATTTTAGAAGCTGCTCTTTAGGTCAAACCTTAAAAACAAAAAGGCGCACGGTGGCTGAGTGATCAGGACTCACGTTTCACAGGAAGAAGGTTCCAGATTCAGTCCTGGGGTCGCTCAGCTCTTTCTGTGTGGAGTTTGCATTTTGTCCCTGTGTCTTGGTGGGTTTCCTCCACTTTCCTCCATCAACACAAAACACCACAAATCAAATCCTCCAGCTAAGGCAGTCCTGACCAAGACTACAACCAGATCACAGAGATGGTCCCCGGGCGTGTGACTCTGCACCCACTGCTCCTGAGATGCCCCAGCGGCCTTGAACGATGGGTCAAATGCAGAGGACAAATTTCCCCACGGGGACAATACAGTGGACATTAACCTAAACCCAAATAAGTCCCCAGTTTACTGTCTGATAATCAGAAAGTGCACAGTTAGCATGCTTGTTGCATTCTAATCCAGTCCACTTGATTTCTATCACACATTTCAACAACAAACAGTTTCCAAAGAGCTGCACAAATACAGAGTAAGAACAGCAATACATGAGGGGCAGAGCGTTCCAGAGTTTGGCACCGGTCACAGAGAAGGGCCCGTCCCCCCTGGTTTTAAGTCTCGTCCCAGGAACCACAAGCTGGAGCTGGAGCCCTCGGACCTCAAAGCAAATTTGGAGGAGTTCTGAAACATCTTGTGGGGCCAGTCCGTTCAAAGCTTTAAAAACAAATAACACAATTTTAAAGTCAGTTCTGTCTGTAACGGGTAAGCAGTGGAGTTGGGCTGGATGGGTGTGATATGGTCTCTCTTTTTGGAAGCGCTGAGCAGTCTGGCAGCAGCATTTTGGACTCACTGTGACCTACTGAGGGAGGATTGTAGAGGCCTGAATATAGTGCGTCGCAGTAGTCCAGTCTATTGGTGACAAAAGTGTGTCTGATTGTTTCAAAGTTATCGCGTGTTAGGATTGGTTTTCATTTGGCAATTTGTCTTTGCTGAAAAAAGCTAGTTTGAACCACATTTGCAGCAACAGGCCCAAGGTCAGATGTGAGAATAACTTCAGTCTTATTTTCATTTAACTGGAGAAAATGAAAGGACATCCAGTTTTTTATTTCCACCAGACAGGCCTGGAGAGTGGCAAAGGCATTTTTGGGGAGACAGGAGGATAAAGCTGGGTGTGGTCAGCATAGAGGTGCTACTTAATCTGATGTGTGTCTAGAATTAAACCCAGGGGGAGCAGATATAAAGAAAAGAAAAGGAGGAATATGTGGCCATGAGGCAAGAGGAGTTTTAAGAGGACTTTTTGAGCTCCTCTTGTCATTTGGTGCAACACGAGCTCAGTTGGTAGAAACGTTAACGCGAGGGCAGTGGAGCCGTCACATAATCCCACCTCCAACCAGTGCGGGCTGTGGTGGTGTCCTTGGGCAAGGCACTTTCCCACATTGTGAGCGTGAGTGGAGCATTGGCGGTTCATTGGTGAGGTGCAGATTCTAATGTGTTCTTGGACAAACTGGTCTTGGTTGGTTGTTGTTTCCAAAGCTCCATCTAAAATCACTGTGGTGTTATTCCATAGACTTTTACAGGGAAAAGTCATAAAGGTGCACTGTGGGACTTTTCTGGTGGAGGGGTCGCTTGTCTTCATTAAGGTGTCGTCGCTTTGCCTGGTATGTTCCGCAGTAGAGCATTCAGCTCATCTATCGCCATGGAGACAAGCAGGTGACTAAAATATTGTTTTTCTTGCTCTGAAAACTGGACACCCTCCTCCTGCTCGTTTCCATTGATATGTTTCTTTGGAGTGACATAAATGTATAGCGTAAAACATATTTATGACCATGGGGAATGTCCCGAAGAAAGTGACATGCTGCACCTTTAAAATATGAGGATCCTTATAATAAAATCATTGAATTTATAAGGCGTCATAACAGATTTAATAAGAGTTTTGAGTGCAGGTGTAGCAGGTATTGGCCAGAACAATCACCGCTAACAGTTTATATATACTTTTGTGGGGAGATATCGACACTGAAAGAACAAAAGGAGATGGAGACGTGACTTCAGTGTTGCCTTTGCTTTCTGCTACTGCCGACTAACTTTAATTGTACATAAGCACATTACAAAATTACATTTTACATACAAATTACATTTAATTACAATATTCTTTTCATCTTTTTTTTTTACCACTTAGTGTCCAATATCCTTGGTCACATAACTATTAATAGATAATATTCATTGGCTAATAGTCTAAAATTTAGTGTTACTCTCCAATTCAACAATGTCATAAAATGACCTAAATCCAGCAGAATTACTTTTTCTGACATCACCGTATTAATTACATGTTCACAAAATAACATAACAATAAAAACGAATACAGAGTGTGGCAGAAATGGGGCGAAATACCAGGTCTAGGCTAAATGCTAGTGTGGGAGTTAGCATAGAACACTAAACTTACATTTTAAGGGAAACACAAAAAGAATAAATGTGTAGCTTTGACTAGCGACTGTTAGAACAAAAGTGATACTGTTACGACTTCATATGAGTCAGTACTGTGCTTAGTGGGACTGTACCAACCATGGACGTCTAATAAGAGATTTTATTATAGTTCTATGGCGCCAACCTGAAAGCCGCTAACAGGAAGCAGCGGCCACAGCGCCCCTCATACCGCCTCAGTGTGTGCTGCCATCAAGTGGACAGAAGCGGGATTGCAATTATTTGTCTCAAAATCGACCACCACTATTTCTCATTTCTACACAATTTCACAGCATTAAATAAAAACTATGTGACCTCACATCATGGGCGTCACACAGGCAAAGCAATAACATCTCCATGGAGATGAGCAGGTGACCCTCTCCCACAAAGGTTCCAGTGTGCACATTTAAACAAACCAAATAATGCAGCTCTTGTCATGTATTGTTGATATTTACTGACAACATATTTTCATGTCTGTTTCATATTCAAACTGTATATGGATTCTGACGTGGCAAATGTTTTCATGGCTCTTCACAAATATACGTGTCTACAGGATTTGTGTGTCACATTAGTATTTCCACTGTGTAAATAGTGTTGAAAAGACAGTAAACAAGGGTTTATTTCTGACACTTTATGTTTGTGTGGGATTATTGTGGCAGGAGGAGGAACTTGTTTGGACAGATGGGACTTAAATGTATTTTAGATTTGATGAAGGTGAACTGCAGATGCCTGTTTGAGCCGTTCTGTCGTTTTCCTTCAATAAAATGTTCTAGTTTTAACCTGTTTTCAGTTGGATTATTTCCACTATAGATTTGAGAGCAAAGTGAAGAGACACTTTTACTTTTCTTATGGAGGGTCCGTCAAATGCTTTTCTCCATGGAGATGTTATTGCTTTGACTAGAATGTTCCACAGTAGGGCATTAAACCTATTTTTTATCTTCATGGAGACCAAACCAGACCAAGTTACAGGTCAGATCTGTGGAGAGGCGACCCCGCTCACAGTCAGAACACCTGTTTTTCTAGGTATTTTCAAGATATAAAACCACCTGCAATTGAATAAATGTAACGTAGAGATGTTTAATGTCATACTGTGGAACATTCCAGGCAGAGCAATGACATCTCCATAGAAATAAAGCATCAGAAAAGTTACACAATGCACCTTTAAATATATCTAATATGTTCAGTTTCATAAAGTAAAGAAAACAAACTGTTGACTTTAGTGGTTGTGTTTAAGTCATCGTGCGATTTGAGAGCTCCACGTGTAACAAATGACATAAGGATCACCATAGCAACAGTGTAAACTGAATTTGAACAAACTTCCTGTTGCATGAAGCCAAACAGACAAACGCGTCACTGGATAAACTTTCACTGTGACGCTGTAAAGAGAAAGAGGTTGAAGTGTCTAAATCTCTGCTTTCATGTTGACTCCACTCAGAGAGATCAGGAGTCTAACCCACAACCTCCTGACTGAGAGGAGACAGGATAACCACTCTGCCACAGTGACACAGGGAGGACATGCTCACAGCACTCTCTCTGAAATAAGTCAAGCAGCAGGAATAAGAGGAGTTTGTGTTCATCCGTGTCACAAAAGTGCAAAGTCAGTAAATCTTAGCGTCCGTTCAAATCAAATCTAAAATCACAAACAGAAGCACAACATTTGGACCATTGGAAATAGAGCTTCAGTCACCAGTCACTACTTTACTTTGCTGCTCTAATCATCTATAGTGGCTTTACAATGAGCACAACTAGACTAGGGAATAAGCAGGACTAAAGCAGGTCTAAATCAGGACTTAAAGCAGGTCTAAGCCAAGACTGGGACCAGTTTAACCCATGACAGGTCCAGGTCTAAACCAGGACTAAACTAGGTCTAAAGCAGGTGTGTATAAACCCTGGCTAAAGCAGGACGACTGCACCATTTGAAAGGATGTGAAGGAGCTAAACAGGACTGAAGTAGAGCGAGCCTACTTCTGGACTGTAATAGCATTAGGCTCTAGTCTAAACCATGGCTCATTTCTATGTCGGCCTCTGGAAACCAAAAGCAGGACTTAACCACAGTGGACGACTAAACTAGAACATTGTTGGAATAAACCTGCTCTGTCAAACTCAGCAAGTCTCATTGGAATGGAGCGTTAACATGAGTTTCTGTCTGTGCTGCGACGGAACTAAGTCAAAGTAGTCAAGTACTGGACTTAAGTAAAAATGTAACTATCTGTACTTTACTTGAGTAGATTTTGAAGTGGATCCTTTTTACTTTTACTTTTGTACGTTTGAGAGCAGGTATCTGTACTTTGTACTGCACTACATGTTTGAACTGGACTTTTTATTCTTGTTTGAGACCTGCTGAAAATCCTGAGGGGTTTATTTATAACACGTTTGTTTAAGGAACAAAAATATAACAACCAATAAACAAATAAAACTAAATTCAGCACAAATCTGTATCAAAATCATGACATTTGAAGTATTATTAGATCTCAAACTCATTAAATACATGACTTTTTACTCTTTTAAGAGTAAAATAACCAATTTTTAAATGGGTGTACTTTTACTTAAGTAGGTGTGTTCATGTCATACTTTTACTTGAGTATTTTTTGCTCCGGTATCTGCACTTTTACTTCAGTCACAAAATCTTCTTCCTTCTTCCGGCATTAGTTTTTCAACTGTTTTCACCTTCTCCAAACCTGAGAGTCAGATCTACCTGGAGACTCGTGACGTTTGCTCCGTTCTGAATTCTGATTGGTGGAAGCTAAAGCGCAAATGTCTTTTTCTATAAAGTGCGTTTGTGTTTAAAGCCTCCAGCCGTTTTCCAGAGGAAATTTCTCTATCTGTGCGAAGAGCTTTGCAGCTGTTCACCATGAAGATTTGTGCTGTGATCATTCTCATGGGGACACTCGTGAACGGAGCCACGTCAAGTGAGGACTTTGATTTGTTTTAGCGTGACTCAGAGAGAGGCCATTGTTTGTGAAGAAGAAGATGACGTGAAATACAAGAGTTTCACTTCATTTGCAGATAGAATTGATGTGGTAGATATAATAGTGTAAAGTCAGATCTATCCCAGGTGAAGAATGACTTGAAATGCGAAGGTGTTTTGCTTTGGATTATTTACCCAGCGACACATGACGCTGATGCTCAGGATGAATTCTGATTGGTTTAAAGGGCCCATATGTCGCTGGTTTCTGATCTGTTCTAATGTCGTTTCCTCATGACAAACACATCTGGACTTGTGTTTTGTTTCATTCACACATGTTTAACACACAAACCTGCACATTTAGGCTGAGTTTTTCTCTCACACAGAAAACACTCTGATCCACCTTGTGATGTCATGTGGTAACACAGGAAGTGCTTCATTGTGTTTTCTCCCTACACCTTCACTAGATTCATTTAGATTATTTCACTGCTGGAAATGCCTTTGTCTGTTGAACTTGATGACATCACAAGGTGGAACAGAGCATTTAGAGCTTTGGAGATGTAGACAGACTCATAATAAAGGATTATTCAAATGTGTGAATGAAACAAAACACAGCTCCAGGTGTGTTTTTGAGGAGGTAACTCCATTCGAACATGACTTAAAGCTCACAAGAGTCAGTTTTGTGTCATACAGGAGCTTTAAATCACTTGTAGCTTTGCATTCTTTAAAGAAAGGCTGGGATTTATTCAAAAGAATTGCAGTTAATAATAGAATGAGATAAGCTGCGGATCCAGATGGTCATTTCAGAAAGAGGGGCATTGTGAAGGTTTGTGAGAGTTTGGTTTTGGCAGGAGCATTATTATCCTGTAAGATAGCACTATTGCTGAGGTTACTATGGAGATTTTAATATGACTTTTCAATCTGGATGTTTTGTGTGAGAATGAACAATATTTATCAAATGTGATGTATAAATCCTGTTGTTCACAGTGATTCACAGTTACATGGATTTTCGGACAACTTCAACTCAAGTCCCAAACTTCCCAGAGTTTGTTTATGTTGAAATAGTGAATGGACTTCAGGTCGTTTATTATGACAGTAACACCAGGAGAGAGGTGCCCAAACAGGAGTGGATGAACAGACTGACAGAAGAAGACCCACAGTACTGGGAGAGAGAGACTCAGAGAGACATTTATGAAGAACAGGCGCAAAAAGGAAACATTGAAATTGCGAGACAGAGAATGAACCAGACTGAAGGTTTGTCTGATTTTCTCTTTTATTTCTCTGTTGTTTAATGAACTGATGCAGATTTTGAGACTTCAGGAATAAAGTCTATGAAAAAGAGTAAGACTAGAGTAAGTTTAGTCTTAACTCTGATCTCTGCTGTATATGTAAAGTAACTGTTGACTTATGGAAGTCCTATTTAAGGTGAGACACTGCAGGTGAAGAGGGAAAATGTCACATTTGAAACTTCCTCTGAACTTATTTACAGAAATGTAAGAAAATGTATTACAAGTGTTTCATCAGTTAATGCTTTCAGATAAAAAATAGTGCATTTTGTGTGTGAAAATGACCAACATTTCCCATATTTGAGACACATCTGAAAAATGGACAGAGCCGGGTTTAAATGTCTTTCTTCATTTTGTTGACATCAGATACAAACATTTACACAGGAGGGTTTGGACACTATTTAGGGTTTGAGTAAATGACACTTAAAACTCTAATTTAACCTTTTGTCTTCAGATTAAATCAGGCTTTAAATTAGACTGGCTCTAAATCTCGCTCAGTAAAAGATGAGAACATTTGGTGTGTGTCGGTGCTGCTCTAGAGGACGATCCTTTTGTCCCTGTGGGAGAAACATGTATTTTCATGTTTTATTTGTCCCATAGAAATCTGCAGATGTTGAGTAAATGAAATAATAAAACATCTTTAGGGGCAGATTGGACAATGTTGTTGTTTCCAGGTGAAAGTTTTTATGTTGAGAGAGAAAAATGACCTAAAAAACAAAATCCTCCCCTTGAATTATAATTGTTTAATGATCATTAAAAATAATCAGCATAAAAATAAATCACTTTAAATAAATATTTTCTGATCGTCATAACAACAATCAGATCGTGTTTCTCATATGTTGAAATGTTCCATAATGTGTGTGTAAATGTTTAGTTGAGTTCTAAGTCGGCCGATAGTGAAAATGTCAGAACTGTAAAATTAAAGGCAAAAGTGCAGAAATATGACTTCATCCTCACACTGTAAGTTTACTTCATTATTTTACTTTAATTCTAGATTATTAGAAAATCTAACCATGAAAACAAAATAACAAATAAATTATATTTGTTTTGTAATAAATTAAGTCCAAGATGGAAATGTCAAAGTGCAGCTCTGACACTGTTTCTGTTTCAGGACTCCATTTGTGGCAGATTATGGCTGGTTGTGAATGGGACGATGAGACTGATGAGATCAGTGGATATTTTCAGTATGCGTTTGATGGACAAGACTTTATTGCTTTGGACTGGAAGACAGAGACATGGGTCGCTGCTAAATCACAGGCCTTCCCCACTAAACTCAAACTGGAGAGGACTGGAGAAGCTGCTCGTCATAAAAACTATCTGAGCCACGAGTGTGTTGAATGGCTGAAGAAGATTGTGCGATTTGGAGAGAAAAGTCTGAAGAGGAAAGGTAAACTCTGTTTGACAATATTCTAATACAAGACCATTAAAACAATAAACTGATTAAATTACTTAATGTTAAACATATTTGAATGAATATATTTTAAATAATTTAACATTTTAACCATTCTTATTTTTATCTAAAAATTAACCCCTTTTGTAAACCATTTTAACAACAGAACTAAGGCTTCTCACTGTGTGACTTCAGTTAAACTAAATCTTCATTTCTCTGAATTGCCAGATCATTTTGACACTCTTGTTTCCCCAGGGCCTTAACAGTATTTTGACTCGTTTAAATCGACTTCCAAAGTCATTTTACAGGTAGATTTCCTCAGCGCTAACGTCTGTGTGTTTTTCCTTTGCCTTCCTGCCTTTGTTTGGGCCTCATTAAATGAGTGCAGGGTTTCCCTGCGTCTTTGGCGCCTTCTCCTGCTCCACCAGGAATAAGCTCATAAAGGGGGAGGAGAGGAGAGGTGAATGGGGTGAGGAGTGGAGGTGAAGACTAGGAGCAGAGGGGCTGGGCTTTTTCTCTTGACAAATGGGAATGGACTGTCAAATGAAATGCAAAAGTACTGAATTATCTCTTTATGGATCAGCACAGTGAGCACATGGCTTCAGCTGTTTGACACTTTTTAATCACACATTTTTAACAATATCGTCAATATTCTAACTGAATATTTCCTTTTTAGAGGACACATGTGTCTCATTGGGGTTCTCAGTGGTACCACTGGTCCAAACTGAAACACACTTTAACAATGTATAAAAGAATATAAATCAGAATCAAAATGTTTTTTATTGCCATATGAGTGAACAGGTTCACAACATTAGGAAATTGCTGCGGTACTTGGAGCAGGATCTAGACAAACACTGACATGCAACAAATAATAGAATAAAATAAAGTAGAAAAAAAAGCTATAATAGAACAACAAAATTTATAAATTTACAGGAGTATAATAATATAGAGTATAAGAGTATCAGTGATCAGTGCAAAACAGGCAGGTGCGAGAACACAGGGTCATGTGACAGGAGCAGAGTGGGGGTGGGAACAGTCCTAGTGTTATTATTTATGAGTCCAACAGCAGAGGGGAAGAAACTGTTTTTGTGGCGAGAGGTTCTGGTCCGAATGGACCGTAGCCTCCTGCCTGAGGTAAGTAGGTCAAAAGTCCATGTCCAGGGTGAGAAGGATCAGCTGCAATTCGACCTGCACGTGTCCGAGTCCTGGAAGTGTACAGGTCCTGAAGAGATGGAAGGCTGCAACCAATCACCTTCTCAGGAGAGCGCACAACACGTTGCAGTCTCTGTTTGTCCCTAGTGGTGGCTCCAGCATACCACACAATGATGAAGGAGGTGAGGATGGACTCGATGATGGCAGTGTAGAACTGCATCATTGTCCGTGCTGCAGGTTGAATTTCTTCAGCTGCCTCAGGAAGTACATCCTCTGCTGGGCCTTCTTTATGATGGAGGTGATGGTGGGCTCCCATTTGAGGTCCTGGGTGATGGTGATCCCCAGGAAGCGGAATGAGTCCAGAGTGGTGATGGGGTGTTGGTCAGGATGATGGAGGGGAGAGATGATGGGGAAATAGTGTAAAACATTAAAAAACAACAGATAAATGACTAGATAATACTAAAACTAAAGCATCCCTGCAGACTTTAGTCTTTGTTAAAGCTGGATTTGCCAAAGATGTGCGGCTGTACTGAGCTGTGTGATCCTTTCATGTGTTCAGAGCTCCCTCTAGTGTCGTTCCTGCAGAAGTCCTCCTCGTCCCCAGTCACCTGCCACGCCACAGGCTTCTACCCCGACAGAGCGCTGCTGTTCTGGACTAAAGATGGAGAGGAGCTGGGTGAGGATCCTGGAGAGATCCTGCCCAACCACGACGGGACCTTCCAGACCAGTGTGTCCCTGGACCTGTCCTCTGTCCCAGCTGAAGACTGGGAGAGGTACAGCTGTGTGTTCCAGCTCTCCGGAGTCACAGAGGACCTCATCACCAGACTGGACCCAAGCAAGATCATGAGCAACGGTGAGACTTAGACGCCTCAAATGCTCCAACTTTAATCCCTGTTTGAACTTTCCATAATGTTTGTTTAAATCCTGACTTTCTTTTGTTTTCTTCCCAGAGAGAAAGCTCAGCACCACCACCATCAGCGCTGCTGTGGGCTCAGTTGTTGCTGTGGCTGTTGTTGTCACTGTTGGAATCGTCTTGTACAGACGACATCACAACAACAATGTGATATAAAAGGTAAGAACATGTGAAAAGCTTTTGTCACTATTCCACCCTCAGTATCCAAACACTTTTACTGAAGGAACTGGACTGTTAAGAAGGAATCAAGAATTTAACAAGTGTCTTATGAGTACAAAAGGATGGAACTTGTTCTCAAAGTTACTCAAGTAAACATGTCTGAGGAAATGTCACATTTCTGCTCTGTTTTAAAGCCCCAGTGCGTAACATTTAACAAAAGCCTTTATTTCAGTACAAGTGTTTTTATTGCACTAGAAAACCCTGAGAAACAGATATTTGAACAGTGAATGGGCTTGCCTCTTCACAGAGCTGATCCATAACTTGGCTGGTGGAGCGTGTGCCACCTGCTCGTCTCCATGGAGATGTTGTTGTGGTTCCTCCTTTCTACCTTTTCTGCATGTTTTGTTTTCACAGATTTTCTCTAATGGACAAAGAAGCACTTCACCACTGGGTTTGGAATGATTCTCAGTGTGAGCAGATCCGTTCTGATCCAGTGGATTCTCCTGATTATTGACAGAGTGACAGGCCACTGTTTCAAACCTTACACCCTCTGTTTATCAAGTCCACTCCTCCAGTGGAGTTTGGCCACAAACACAACTACATTTACAGTCCAGCTGTCAGAGTTTGATTTACCGCTGTGCAAATACTTTGGTTTGAAGAGATGTAACTTTTATTTATGATTGTTAATACAGATTTTCTCTTTTTCTTCTTTTGATAGTTTCTCTAAATTGGTACTTAACTCATTCTTTGGTGTTTTCAGTGATTTTCCTGGTTCAATGAAAAGTAAAAAGGTATATTTTGTTTTGTAAATAAATCATTGTAAATGCAGAGTGCTCAGGAATGGGAAATTGACACATCCCAGAGTGTAAATAAATGTCGACCTGTCTGGACCAAATTAAAATTAAAGTTACAGATAAATCACATTTCCCTCAACGTTCTTCTGTTAAATGAGCCATGATTACCATGAATACATGTATTTTTATTTTTGTTTTTTTTTGTAGCAAAATTGGTCTTGCCCCAAAACAAATATATTTTAAAGCTGCTCTTTAGGTCAAACCTTAAAAACAAAAAGGTGCACGGTGGCTGAGTGATCAGGACTCACGTTTCACAGGAAGAAGGTTCCAGATTCGGTCCTTGGGTCACTCAGCTCCCCGTTTTTTTTGTGCTCCTAAAATTTTTAACTTTAACTAAAAAAAGTTAGCGTAGAGCCTGGTGTGAAGAGATGTAGATGTTTTATTTATGATTGTTAATACAGATTTTCTCTGAACTTAACTCATTTGGTGCTATTTTCAGTTATTTGACTAATTAAAAAATGAAAAGGTTTTATTTTGTGTGATTAGGAATAGGTAACTGTCTGCAGCATCCTGTCGTGTAAATAAATGTACGCCGATATGGACTAAATAAAAATAAAAAGGAATGGAAAAGTCATGAAATTGTGTAAATTCAATGAAAGTTTATCTTCCACACAACTACAGCGTTCTGTTAAAGTTGAACTCCGGCACGTTTGAAGCTAAAGTCTGTTGGCATTTTACGTGTAAGTGAAGAACTTGCCCCCATCACTACACTAGTTTTTTGCCTTGACAGACTCACTGCCACAGTGAGATCTCCACTGAGGCAACACTGATCTGTGCCGTTTTTTGGCTTCTGACAGAATTCCACCACCTCTAGCAATGGACTTTATCTTCAAACGTGCCGGAGTTCAACTTTAAGTTCTCATGAGGCTGTTCTGATTATTTGTGAACGTCTACGCAGGTTTTTGTTTAAAAGAAATACAGTAAATGCATGATAGACAATGTTTTGAATGTTAAAAAACATTTCATATTTAGCCTTAAAAGTGCTCAATTCTACACATGTAGGTGCTGTAAAGTCCTGGAAAATTCACTTTAGGTCATGAAAAAGTCATGGAACAGTTTTGAAATTTGGTCAGTGAAAAAGATTGGGAACCCTGATCCTTCGTCTTGTGGAGGATGAACTTGATCCTCTCAGTTTGCAGATCAGACTAGAAAAGGAGTCGATGATGCGAAGAACTTTATGAACACCTGGAGAAGCCAAAGTTCTACACAAGAATTTGATTTTCTCATTTTTCCTCCACTTTTAATAAGATGCTGCCTGACATTTTAATTGAACGCCTTGCTACGTATTTTAACCTCCCTGATCAGGTTTTATTGTTGCTCATAAACTCTTGAACTAACCAAAACAAAGGGGTTTTAGTAAGTGACACTTGTCTGAATCTGTCCTCTGTGGCACTGGTTCTCCTCAGGGTTGGGTCTTGTCTCTGAGTCTGTATATAATGTACACAGAGCCTTGTAGGAGCAGTCAGGAGGGCAGTCGTCACATTTTCAGAGGACACAGGACATGCTTGTTTCTCTTGCACTGGAAAAATGTAGAAAAACATGCGTCCTTACTGTGTGTGGGCTTGCATCTCCACAAACCTTCTTTGGCCTGGAGGAGGGGCTGCTCCTGCTGGTTTACATGGAGATGCTGTTTCTGGGGTGTTGTTAGGTGTGATGTCACTTCCGGGTCCATGGAGCGTCGTCCTTTTGAAAACAGCGGACGTGGACGACACATGTGAGGCTAAACAGGGAATACAGCGGTTTAATCCTAACAGTTCTAAGTGGGACAGAAAGTGGACGAGGTCGAGATGAGACGCCAGGCTAAAGCTACGTTTACACGGAAATGGTCTGAAGCAAAAACACAAAAGTGGGTTTTGGTTCTCACTCTTATTCCACGTTTACACAAGTGTTTTGGGGGGAAATTCTGCGTGCACATGGAGACGCAAAACCTGCAGTTTGCCGGTGTAGTTTGCACACCCAGTGCACCACCAAGACCACATGCCTGCGGTGATCAGCTGAAATTCGGGACGTGTGGTTCACGTTAACTAATAAAAATAATTAGTTTTAATAAATTATTTTGTTTAAACATAATTTTAAACACAAAACGGAAGAAAGAAAAAAAAATCTATAACAAGTGGGGGGTCTTGAACCTGGAGTGTCCCACTAAACACTGACTTAACACAGTGAGCTAAATGTCATATAGGGAAAAAAACTGGGTTGGGGCACTACCTCACCTGTCTCTCCTGACCACACCTCACTGTCTCCTGACCACACCTCACCTGTCTCTCCTGACCACACCTCACTGTCTCTCCTGACCAAAATCTCCACTTTAGCCAGAGTTTTTAGAAAGATTCGTTTTCAGAGGCAAATTCTCCGTTTGCGTGTAAAAGACGGTTTCTCTGTTTTTAAAAATATCCGTGTACGTGTAAACGGGGCCTAAACGATCCGGACATCTGGCAAAATGTTTTGGCTTTTCCACCCTTTACCGTTGTCGTGTAAACAACCCCTAAGATATCATTAGCGGCGACTGTCAGAGATATACACACTGCTAATCCTTTGTTAGGACACATGACATTATTCAAATACTTGATACAATACACGTACTTATGTTTTTGAAAGGTTATTGTCTCTTGTTTGAGGAAAAATAAAGCTGAAAATATCTGTGCAGTTGGCGGTCGGTCCCAGAAGTGACATAAAAAAATATAATCTTCCACAGTATGAAATAAAACAGATTTATCTCCATGAACAATGTTCCAAAGTTTCATTTTAACCTTGTATTTTCATTCATGCTCCAGAAAGTTCCACACTGAACCTTTAAATATGATGATCCATTTTCTTTGGATGAATCTAAAATGATTTCCTGAAAAACGCTGACAGAATAAATGTAATAAAAGTCTAAATGTGCATTTTTAAGAGCAGGCGGAGCCATACGATCTCCATGGAGACAAGCAGGCATCAGACGTCCAGCAGAAAAGTTACACAGTGCCTCTTTATAAATGAGAGAAATTCACGATTGGACCTTTCCACTGTACATTTATTTCCAAAAGGCTGCATATACATTTGCAAATTCTACTGTACAGAAAACATCCAAAATGTCCATAGTTGTAGATAGAATATAGCACAAAGCTGCCCGGGCGTTACCAAACATAGAGGTTCAGCACTAGAAAAGCTCTGCAGCCCATTCAATATGATCTGAAATACTTTGTCAACTAAAACCTTTTCAGTGTATATCGCTATGTTTTATTCTTTTGATTATTAATATGTTTTTTCTCCATATCCATCTGTACAGTACAACATTCAGCATTTACAGTAGTTAAACAAGGCACGAGAAGAGTGACGTGGGCCATGCGGAGGACGAGCCGAAGCATGAGACCGGACGAGTGACACATGGACACACAGGTAAAGTGAAAGAGGGAAATGCAGAGGCTGGATTGGATGGTTCGGAGGGACGCTCAGCTGTGATTGGTTGATTCAAATTTTTGGTACAGTTCTCCGATATCTTTTTGTGTTTCATTTTGTTCGTGAATTGATTGGGTTTGAGTGTGTTGAAGGTTGGAAAGAGCTCTATAAATGTGAGCCAGTGTATATTTGGAAGGTAACGATAGCCTGGTTTAGTTTGGTTCACTTTGGAGCGGATCAGGACGGTCCACATGTGTCTTAACGGAACCATACTCGTACTTCCATGATCATACGCTCCGATTCTCTCTGGGCTGCTTGGGCTCCTGGATCGCTTTGGCTAAGGCGTAGATAAAAATACCAAACAAAATGACAAGACTCAACAAAAAAAGCGAGAAAAAACAGATATAAACATAAACTAATAAAAATTTCTCAACAAATGCTGACTTCTGTATTTCCAGTGATAATAACTTATGTAATGTGCTGTTTATCGATGCACGACACGTATGGAAGGAAAATATAGTATTTCCTGTGCAAAATACATCATCTGTGAGCCAACACAGAGCCTGGAAACACTGGAGGGAGTCGCACCAAACGGACCCTCTCCAAGGCCCAAGTGAACCGTGCCCATGGAAAAGAGGCTCATGGAACTTTTCTGGTGGAAGGTCCAACACCTGCTCATCTCAGTGGAGATGTTACTGCGCTGCCTTCATAGCTGGACATAGTTTTCTTGCAGTATTTTGCCCTGAAATCAAGTTTGGAACTTAATAATAATCGTCGTTAAGCACCCAGCCCCGACCAAACCAGTGTTGCAGATGGGAATTTGCGTGTACCTTCAACATACTCGCTCCTGATTGGCTCTTTGGTTGTGACTAGGGCTGTCAGCATTAATGCGTTAATTGCGACTAGATTAATGCAATCCATAACGCAATATTTTTTTAAAATCACGATTAGAGTCCGCCAGCCTTTTATCCCTTCTAAAAACGCAATGATTTTTTTTTTTTACTCGCGGTTAGAGTTCACCGACTTTTCGTCCCTTCTATACATCCGTGGGCAGCTCCTCTGGCTGTTTCACTTTCAAACTTCAGAGCGTGGTGTTTCAGTAAACTTACCGCTGTGATGGAGAAACAGAGGAGCTTCTGGACTTTTGATCGGTTTATTTGACTTTAAAAAACTTCCAGACGCTACAATTTAAATTCAGCCTGTGTCAAGCAGTTTCAGTGCCAGCGAAGTACGTCTAGTCTAAGTTACCACGTCCAAGCTAAACACCTGGATGCAGCGACCGGAGCGTCCGAGCCAAGAGCCTCAGATCCGACAAACTACCATTTGGCAGAGTCTCCACAAACCTGTGGATAATCACACAGCAAAGAAAATAACTACAGCAATTGCTAAATGGGTAAGAATTGCTTTACATTTATGGCTTTAAAACTGTCTTGAAATGCAAAATAACATGAAAAATAATGCGATTAACTATGGAATTTCTGAAATTAATTGAAATTAAAAATATGAATCGTTTGACAGCCCTAGCTGTGACCCTTGAATTCCAAATATGGAACTTGGTTGAAGATGAGCCGCTATAACTGCTAGCCTCGATTAGCTTCATTTAGCTGCAGCTGAACACTATGGGTGACGTCAGACTCCATCAGTCCACTTCTGTTTACAGTCCATGAGTACCTAGAACACAACACCCAGGAAATATGAAGCTTTTCTGTGTGGAGTTTGCATGTTCTGCCTGTGTCTTGGACAGGATACTGTTGTATCAGCACTATCACTTGCTGAAGGATGGAGTTGCACTAAACAAATGTCTCCACAGGGCAGTAAAGGGGCTGTTAATGCGCCTCATTCATGAATCTCTTTTTAAAAAATGCTCCTAACCGAGAGAACTCTGTGCCAGATTCACAGCCTGCTCTTAAGCAGCTACTTTTCTTCTTTAGTGACAGCGGCTCTTAATTCACCAACATCCAGACACAAACACCACGACACTCTTTACATTTCATTTATGAATTAATCTGAATGTTTTAAAGAAACACCATCTGAACAGTTTTACAGCGGTAGTGGGTGATTAGAAATGACCAAACTAGTTTCTGTATTTATGTCTTTGTGATCTGTGGGGTAGAGGGGGTGGAGTCCAATGCAGACGCTGTATTAGGGCTGGGCGATATGGACCAAAAAATATATCTCGATATATTTTGCTATATCTCGATATCTTTACAGGAAAAATAACCCCCTCTCAAACTACTGCAAAAACAACAAATTTTATCTGATTAATCTTTGTTTAGTTCTGCACTTAAACACTCTGCACCCCTTTTTGGACCCTCACCCACAGTTTAAGAACCTCTTCTTCAAGAGAACTTCCACTGGCACTTTACACAAAACTGGTTCAAAGTGTAAAAAGTGTGTAGGATTTTTAAACCTGTATTTTGACATTCCTAACTGGAGTTACATTCTCTTGTTTTAAAGTGATGTTTAGTCTCTGCACATTTACCAAACCAAACGCACTTTGTGACAAATATGATCCTCAGTATTCAGACCTTGAGTCCGTGACAAGACCGAGTCCAAATGTGCTCGAGTCCGAGACAAGACCAAGACAAAGCTCTCACTTTAGAGAAGGAAGTCCAGCGGCGTGGGGCTGTCTAATGAGTGGGACAGGTGTGGGTCCTGCTGTGGGGCGCTCCTCGTTTAAGAGGGCGTGGGTGTGTTTTGAAGCGGAGTTTGTTTGTATGAGTGATATCAGCCACACGCGGAGCTCGTATACTGGGGTTGTCCGCGATCGGAGGTGTCATGCCCGGGCACAGTTTGGTTGCGCTCGCGCTGGGAAACGTGCATTTAGAAAGTTTAACTCGTCACGTTACGTCTGTGCGCAGCTCCTTATTGTGGCTGCAGAAGCACTCGCACAGATGCGCAGTTTAGTCCACGACCGAGCCCCGGGCTCTGCGGCCGCGTTTAGTCCTGGTTTAGTCCTAGTCCTGGTTTAGTCCGAGGCCAGCTCCGGGCTCCGGGGAGGAGCTCGGGGGACAAACGCGCGGAGGCAGCGCGGCACAGAGAAGGCAAAACAAGCAAAACCAGAAGTAAACGTAAGCATTATAACGATATATCGATATGTCAGAATTCATATCGAGTTTCGAAAATATCTCGATATATTTTAAATATCGAGATATCGTCCACCCCTACGCTGTATATATAAACAGACAGAGCTAACCCGCCATCCGCCACGTTCCAAATAGGAAGTGAATGTGGGCACAAAGTTGTTCCTTCAGAGTGTGGTTCTAATTGAGTTCTATTGAAAAATGGTGGCTGTGCTCTCTGTAACTGCTGCTGTCAGGCTCGCCTTTCAGACCTGAAAATGTTCGTTTTAACTCGTTCTGTCCCTGGTTGCAGATTCGACACTATAACTCGCTCTGATTGGCATAATTTAGTTCAAACTCGACGCTATGTGTGACGTCTCAGTCCCTCAGTCCACCTCCATATACAGTCTATGACCAGGAGCAGGGCTGTGTCACCGGGGCCCCACATAGAACTTATATGGGATTAGAAAGGTAATAGCGACAGCCAGCAACATCCACATCCTTTAATCTGACAATACATATTTGTTTTGAATTCTTAACTGGCCCAAACATTGAAACCACCAATCACAGCGTCTCTTTCCTCATGACAGAGTGTAGCCTCGACCAAAGCAGTCTGTTTATTAGATACACAGCCAAAATATAGGTGAATACAGAGTAATGCAAAACAAGCCACTGCTAAGCATTACACAAGCACACTTCTCAATTTTCACTCTTTGCAGGTAAAAATAAAATATATTCACAAAAAAAATATTCAAAACGGGGATATTTGAAGTGACATAAACAGGATGCATTTGGTATATTAAAATAGAATTGAAAATCATGTAAATTTCTTCCCTAACAAACCATCCCTAAATGCTGAAATAGTGTTAAAACATGTGCACGGATTATAGCAAAGTTTGAAATGCATGAACACGTTATGCAATCACAGTTGTTTAAATTCATTTGGCTGCAATGACATGAACAGTTAAGCTACTGTTGCGTGACAAAGGGAAATTTGAATGGCACAATATTTCTTACACTTAAAGTAGGATAAATAGGAAAAAAAAATCTGCAAAAGCATGTTTTCCACTTTCATTTTACATATACGGGGCGTGGCAGAGTGGTTAGCCATAGTGCGGCTAATTTGGAATTTTGCTATGCGCTGCTAAATTCAAAGTAATACAGTTTAGTTTTGGAAATCTTGATGTTTTTTCCTCCAAAACAAGCCAATGTTAAGTTTCAAATGTAGTTTTTAAGATTTTACAGAAAGATTTACGCAAAAACATTTCTGAATCACCCATAAGGTTCAGCCAAATGAAGCTCATCGAGGCCTGGAGTGAATATTTGTATACTCTATTACTGCCACTGTTCCCCGTAAACCTGCACTTCTAAAGCTCGATTTTGGAATATATAAAGATTGATCTCCCTCAGTTCGATCAGCTAAAAAGCGTTGTCTCTTTTATAGAATCTCAAATGTTAAAACTAAAAATTCACAATATGCAGGGACTAGCAGCTTTCTTTTCAAAATCAAAGCCTCGACGTAAGTAAATGCTAAAAACACAGTACTGGAATAATTGCATAAGAGGGCGTTTTAAAAGTGAATAGTTCAGCATGAAATTGAAAAAAAAAAGCGATAATAGCTGTTTTATCCAATGTGGAATGTCTAAAAATCTTCCAACTTAGAGTATGGTGCACATCGAGGTCTGAGAATCAAAAGGATGGAAGTGACCCTACAACTTACTTTTATAACACGTATTTGTCTTTAAAGCTAAATCCTCTCAAATATGGAAAAAAAGCTGTTATGCACGTGATGGAGGATTGTTAAAGGCCTGTAGCTCATTTGTCCATGTACTTTGTCTTGTCCCAGTACAGATATATTGTGTTAACAGCTCTTGAAGTCTATATAACTCCACTGCGTGCGCTATGCTTCTAATTATAAAGCGTTGTCGGGGGATATGGCGATATGATGAAGCTAAATTTTGGTGGATCGGATATCAGCTCCCAAGAGAATGGTTCCTCCGATATCCCATTTTGGTTAATACATTTGTTTGTGTTTAAAGGGAAATATATTTTGTCGGTCTCTGCTCTTGTGTTGGTTGATATCAGGGATTGGCAGATACTAACACCATTGACTTATTGACTTGTTCTAGTTCTTGACCGTTCTGGTCTCTGAAAGTTGCTTCTAAACTCAATATGGTGGATCATTTGGATGGTTGGGATGCACAAGTTCAGTGAGGAATAACTTTGGACACTGCAAACCGTTTACAATGAACTAGTTTGAGTTTGAAGATGTTTTGAAGAGAGTAAAAATCAGGTACAGTGCCTTTAACAATAGATTTATTATAGTATTAGTATATTAGTATTAGTAATATCTGTGTCACAGATGAATTTGCTGCATTTATACATCTCTAATACACACTACATTTGTAGAAAAACAAAAAAACCTACAGTTCTCTGCACAAATACAATTTTTGCACTGAAAAATACGATGCTCAAAGATATAATTTAAAAATCATTGATCAACATACATTTTGAATGACATTTTCCGCAGAATGTCACTGACAGCTTTTTGATTCCCAGCCTTTGAAATGATTATTAAAGATAAGGAAAAAAACAAAAAGCAATGAAATTGTCCAAGTAAAATGGTCACACACATTTCTGATTGGTCTTTTGTTTTGAGGGGGCGGGTCTTGCGATGCTTCACGGTTCACCTCCAACTCTGATTGGTCAACCGAACTCGCCGAATCCAATCATCCAATCACGGGCCTTCTCCCGCCCCTCTGTTCTCAGATGGTCGCCTTTAGACCCTCCTCAGTCCCGGTCTGGAGATTAGTATGGACATTTTCATATGTTTATAGTCTTATCCGGTATATTCCGACACCTGCTCCTCCGTTTCGTGCGTTCCGAGTTGTTCTATTCGACACAAACTTCCGGTGTCTATGTGGTTAGAGTCCGATTCTTCCTGGCGGTGCTCCTTGTTGTTGGTTTTGGTGTTGTGGATTTTGCCGATTTCTTCCAGAGCGCTGGCGAGAGAGTCCAGATCGGCGCTGTCCTGGTGCCTGGCCTCCCAAAGACTGAGGAGCACCGCGGACGGACTCGACTGCTTCGCAAAGTAACCAAGATTTCTGCCCAAAAGAGAGAAGAAGAAAAGATGTGTGAGACAATTGTATGCTATAGCGTCTACACAATCAGGCAAAAGTTTGGACACACATTGGTTTCATTTCTCTTTGCTAACCACAAAAGGAAATATAAATATAAGGAAATATACACATTGTTTCTTTTGGTCAGAATAAAAATAATACTGTATATACCACATTTATTTAACAATATTGTGTCCAAGCCCTTATTTTAACCTGGAATTGTAAACACAAACTCAGACACTGCTTTTCTTTCTTGGAATTCTGTCGTTGTTTAATAGGGTTTAATGTTAGAAGTACTTTTTACTTCAGTGTAAACCCTTTTGGTTATGATCCATGGAGTTGTAATCTACGTTCTGTTCCATTTGGTTCTTGTAGTGCTGCAAAATAACCAAATAAACTATTACTACTACTACTACTACTACTACTTCTACAAGCTATAGACTGCAATACACTGATATGTCCACTGGAGGGAAGTGTTGCACTGTTTTTGACAGCACCTCCACATAAATGAAGAAAAAGGAGCGTCCAGATACATTCATACATACAGTCTGAATAAATGCATTTTTTAAGAATATAATATAATATTGGACCCAACATGATATGAAAAGAGACCATTAATAAGTCGAATTAAAACAATACTATATTATTTGTTACATTCACATCGATATTATGTTAAAAATGGCCAAACAAATGCACAGGGAGAGACAGAGGAGAGACTTGTATTAATGTATTAAGTATAAGATTAAAGTTGGGCAGTATAATGTCTTCAGGGTAATACTGAAATTGGTGTTTTACAGGTTAAAATGGACTTTTATGAGATTTGAACCACGTTATAACCTGGAATTGTGTATTTGTTTCATTCACACATGTCGGAGTAACCGTATTATTAGTCTGTCGACATCTCCAAAGCTCAAAACGCTCTGTTCCAACTTGTGATGTCATGAAGTGCTAGTTTTAACAGCTCCTTTTTACCTTTTGTTCAATGGACATCTGCAATTCCAAGGCTGAAATGATCCAAATGATTTTAGTTTAGTTTAGTTTAGTTTAGTGTAATTTAGGTCTTGTTTTCTAGTGAAGGCGTGTGGAGTTTAAAAACACAGTGGAGCCCTTCCTATATCACCGCATGACATCACAAGGTGGAACAGTGTTTTCTGCTTGAGAGAAGAACTGGCAGCTTTTTTTGTGTTTGTTTTGATGAGAACAACTAGGCCCTTTAAATATTCTCTAAAATAAAACAAAAACGCCAAGTTGAACGCACATTTGAGCAATAATTCAGCATTTAAGTATTTTTAGGGGCAAATAGTCGCAGATATTTGGCGTTAATGTGTTGTATTCATGTGAGCGGTTTTGTGGAATAGCTAAAGTGCATGTGTGGGCAGAGCTCTGTTTTCCTTACGGCACTTTGAATGCATCACTGTTAAGTGAACATGTAAATGAGTCTCTCCAGCCTCATGTGAACCTGTGAGAAATAAAGATCAGGAATACGAGGACAGAGCATCGTTTATGTGCAGTATCCAAACCCTTATGTCACAGGATCTGCTTTTACTGGATACTGTACAGTTTTATCATATTTCAGCTTTTCAATGTTACTTTTTAAAATGTCACCCTGTGCTTTGAAAATTATAATGTCAAAAAGTGAAAATCCACCTATTTCCAGGGTAAGAATTCTCAAGGTGACGTAAAAAGCCTTATACAGAGAACACTGGTCTCCATGGAGATGCACCATCCCACAGACGCAAGCAGGTGGCAGACTAAAAGTGACATAGTGAGCCTTTAAATTGGTCTAACTTTAATAGGAAACAAATTGCAATGGAAATAAATACATAAATAAGATATAAAACAAAACATGTACCTAACCATACCAGAAACGCCCCTCATTAGCAAAGTCTAATTATTGTTTGTTTTGACCATAATGGATTCAAATGAATAAATAAAAGAAAAACAAAATGACAAGGGTCTAAACTGACAGAAAAAATGGAAATATAAATCCTCTGGAATTTTGGATGAAATGTTGCATATTTATGACATAGGTAGAGTTTAGAGCTTAATTTAGAGTTTAGAGTTTATGGCTAATTCCTGTAATTTTACATTTTATTTTACTCAACACAGTCTTCACAAACTGCACTTTAAGGGTGTTAAACTATGATAAATATTTACCACAGCAACTATCCCACCAAAAGTCATAATTATAAACACGCAACAATAATAATAATAATAATAATAATAATAATAATAATAATAATAATAATAATAATAATAATAATAATAATAAACAAATGATGGGGTGAAAAAAAAAAAAAGACTTCCACCACTCTCATAAACCAGATCAACCACTTTTTCCTGATCGCTCTCGCCCCCTGGTGGTGGTTGTCTGTGCCTGCACACCCGCAGGTCTGGGGCCGCAGAAAAATAAATGAAGGAAAAAAAAAAAAAAAAATACTCTCCACCTCATGTAACCCCACCGACCACTTCAGTCTTCAGCAAAGTGCAATTACTTTTTTGTTTGACCAGAAGTGATTGAAAGAAACAAACAGATTCTGAAATTATGAAGAATAAAATAAAGTATTCACGTCACTTCAACCCTACCAACCACTTTCATCATTAGCAGAGTGCATTTTTTTCCCAAAATAATACATAAATAAGTGAATAAAAACGGATCCGCCTCATATAAACCCTCCCTATGGCCCTGATCGCTCTCGCCCCCCGGTGGTGAACGCCCGCCCCTGCACACTGACCGGTCCAGGTGCAGCTTGCGGGCGAGCAGCTGCCAGTCGTTGCCCGCGGCGTTGGCAGTGTCGAAGGTGGCGCAGATCCTCTGGTGGATGGAGGGGGGGATCCGGAAGGCGCGCGGCCCGCTCTGGGTGGTCACCGTGCAGTCCGACTGGGTGAAGAACGGCAACGTCTCCTTCTCACACTGGAAGAGAGGGAAGAGACAGAAAGAAACGTGAGTCAGAGTCAGGAGGAGAGAGAGATAGAGACAGAGAGAGGGGGAGAAGACTGAGGGTTGAGAAAACGGGAGATGGAGAGAATGAATAAAGAAAAGCGACTGAAAAAAGTATTGAAGTATTGAAAATCACATACTAATCAATGCTATAATAGGGGTGTAACGATATCCAAGTCTCACGATACGATATTGTCACAGTACGATATTTCTTGCGATATCGTGGGAAAACTCACGATGTGGTGGGAGGCTCACGATATTACGATATTCTACAGAATAACAAGACTGACATTCTAAAATGCTTTGACCAGTCATTTGGTACATTTATTGTCATTAGAGATGGAGCGATATCCAAATCTCTCTGTACCATATTTTCACCATAAACATCTCACTGTACCAGATTTATTGCAGTATTTTGACTGTGAATCTGCTACTTTTTCCTCTAAAAATGCCTTCACGAGACTTAATCCAAAGAACGAAGTTTTCAAAGTGCTTAGAACAGTTATTTCTTCATGTAGTCTACACTGAAACGGAGCAAAGGATCATGGTCTATGTAGTCCCCTCTCTTTTTTCGCTATTTCTGCATCAGAACTATTCATTTAAGCAAAGAGACTTGGGATTCGATATATTGTGATGGTCCAAGATATTATTGTGAGACCTTTGACGATACGATATCACCATATTTCAGTTATTGTTACATCCCTAACTACTACTACTACTACTACTACTAATAATACCCTCCATTTATATAGCAAGTTTCAAGACACCAAAGCACTTTCACAAAGCAGATTCAGCTTGACAAGTAAAATGATCTGCCAGTGGAATAAGTGTTTTTTTTCTTAATTCAAGCAAAATTTGATTGCATTTCTTATTTTACGTGCAAAAAGTTGTTTTTCTTATTTTAAACGCAGCAAGGTGTATTTTCATATTTTAAGTAGAAAAATCTAACACTGGCAGATCATTTTACTTGTCAAGTGAAATTTACTCAAATCATGGTCAAACTTTCTGAATTCAAGTCATTTTAGCTTGACTAGATTTTGTTTTTGAAGAGTAAAAGAAAGTACTACGATTCTATGTTGAAAATCACATTGTGTTATTCTAGAGTTTTGGATTATTCTGGTTTGGGAAACAGTACTGAGTCTGTTCTTTAGTATCAAATTTGAGTTTTTAGTTTCGTGACAACACTAAAGAGACAAACAAACACATCTGTCCATTGAAAAAGGAGGAGAGGGGGTTTGTTCAATAGATGGAGGTATGGAGAGAGTGAAAACTAACAGCAAGAATAAGCGAGGGAAGAAGGTGCAGAACATTAAAGGAGAAGATAGAGAGAATGACGGTAAAAGATTCACTGTGTAACTTCTCCGTTGCCGTCAGGCTCAGGAGAAGAGGAGGCAGAAGTTTGTGTGTGCGGAGTAAGCAAAAAAGAGGGGAGGAGAGACGGGGATGGAAATAAAGAAGAGAGATGGAGAAGGATACAAGGGAACACAAACAAGTCAGTCATTTGAGAGAGAGACAGAAGGAGGGGTTTGAAAATGAGAGTGTCAAGAGAAGAGAACAAGATAGAGACGGAGGGATGGAGAGAGAGATATATATGGAAATGGAGACTGAGAATAAGCGAGGAAAAAGGATGCAGAAAAAAGAAAAAAGATAGAGAATTTACTGGCATGCTGGGAACACTCCTGGTGAGAAACGTTACAACACTGCACCTTTAAATATGATTCTATTCTAAACTGGGACACACCGGGGTTGGGATGTTTGGTGTCAATAAAATAGTGAAAAGAGTGCGTAACTTTGTGCGTTCTTGTGTCAGCCATAACAGGGCATCCCCAGGTTTGACTGCCCCAAATTTAAGACTTTTTAAAGACCTTTTTTAGATCACTTAAATGAAAATTAAGACCAACATCGCACCCGTTATGCAGGCGAAAAACACCAGATCACATTCTAATAATGACCATTCCTCACAGCTTTAAATAACACAAATAGTTTCACTCTAAATCGCAGTCATTTATAGCAGGGGAGAGTGGGGTATGATGCTCAGTCGGGTAAGATGATCACTCCCAATTTCTGTTGAAAGAAACAAACCTCCTGACTTGTGCTGCCACCTGTAGTTGAGGTTTGTGAAATATCACAAAAATACTGATTTTCAACGTCTGATGGGAATCGTCTTGTACAGACGACATCACAACAACAATGTGATATAAAAGGTAAGAACATGTGAAAAGCTTTTGTCACTATTCCACCCTCAGTATCCAAACACTTTTACTGAAGGAACTGGACTGTTAAGAAGGAATCAAGAATTTAACAAGTGTCTTATGAGTACAAAAGGATGGAACTTGTTCTCAAAGTTACTCAAGTAAACATGTCTGAGGAAATGTCACATTTCTGCTCTGTTTTAAAGCCCCAGTGCGTAACATTTAACAAAAGCCTTTATTTCAGTACAAGTGTTTTTATTGCACTAGAAAACCCTGAGAAACAGATATTTGAACAGTGAATGGGCTTGCCTCTTCACAGAGCTGATCCATAACTTGGCTGGTGGAGCGTGTGCCACCTGCTCGTCTCCATGGAGATGTTGTTGTGGTTCCTCCTTTCTACCTTTTCTGTATGTTTTGTTTTCACAGATTTTCTCTAATGGACAAAAGAAGCACTTCACCACTGGGTTTGGAATGATTCTCAGTGTGAGCAGATCCGTTCTGATCCAGTGGATTCTCCTGATTATTGACAGAGTGACAGGCCACTGTTTCAAACCTTACACCCTCTGTTTATCAAGTCCACTCCTCCAGTGGAGTTTGGCCACAAACACAACTACATTTACAGTCCAGCTGTCAGAGTTTGATTTACCGCTGTGCAAATACTTTGGTTTGAAGAGATGTAACTTTTATTTATGATTGTTAATACAGATTTTCTCTTTTTCTTGTTTTGATAGTTTCTCTAAATATGAACTTAACTCATTCTTTGGTGTTTTCAGTGATTTTCCTGGTTCAATGAAAAGTAAAAAGATTTGTTTTGTTTTGTAAATAAATCATTGTAAATACAGAGTGATCAGGAATGGAAAATTGACACATCCCAGAGTGTAAATAAATGTCGACCTGTCTGGACCAAATTAAAATAAAATAACAGATAAAACACTTAAAGGAGCCTGTACATGATATTTTTTTCTTTATATTTGAGCAAAATTTGTCTTGCCCCAGAACAAATCCATTTTAGAAGCCGCTCTTTAGGTCAAACCTTAAAAACAAAAAGGCGCACGGTGGCTGAGTGATCAGGACTCACGTTTCACAGGAAGAAGGTTCCAGATTCAGTCCTGGGGTCGCTCAGCTCTTTCTGTGTGGAGTTTGCATTTTGTCCCTGTGTCTTGGTGGGTTTCCTCCACTTTCCTCCATCAACACAAAACGCCTCAGATCAAATCCTCCAGCTAAGGCAGTCCTGACCAAGACTACAACCAGATCACAGAGATGGTCCCCGGGCGTGTGACTCTGCACCCACTGCTCCTGAGATGCCCCAGCGGCCTTGAACGATGGGTCAAATGCAGAGGACACATTTCCCCACGGGGACAATAAAGTGGACATTACCCTAAACCTAAATAAGTCCCCAGTTTACTGTCTGATAATCAGAAATTGCACAGTTAGCATGCTTGTTGCATTTAATTCATTCTAATCCAGTCCACTTGATTTCTATCACACATTTCATCAACAAACAGTTTCCAAAGAGCTGCACAAATACAGAGTAAGAACAGCATTACGTGAGGGGCAGATCATTCCAGAGTTTGGCCAGAGCGTTCCAGAGTTTGACCAGAGCGTTCCAGAGTTTGGCCCCGGTCACAGAGAAGGGCCCGTCCCCCCTGGTTTTAAGTCTCGTCCCAGGAACCACAAGCTGGAGCTGGAGCCCTCGGACCTCAAAGCAAATTTGGAGGAGTTCTGAAACATATTGTGGGGCCAGTCCGTTCAAAGCTTTAAAAACAAATAACACAATTTTAAAGTCAGTTCTGTCTGTAACGGGTAAGCAGTGGAGTTGGGCTGGATGGGTGTGATATGGTCTCTCTTTTTGGAAGCACTGAGCAGTCTGGCAGCAGCATTTTGGACTCACTGTGACCTACTGAGGGAGGATTGTAGAGGCCTGAATATAGTGCGTCGCAGTAGTCCAGTCTATTGGTGACAAAAGTGTGTCTGATTGTTTCAAAGTTATCGCGTGTTAGGATTGGTTTTCATTTGGCAATTTGTCTTTGCTGAAAAAAGCTAGTTTGAACCACATTTGCAGCAACAGGCCCAAGGTCAGATGTGAGAATAACTTCAGTCTTATTTTCATTTAACTGGAGAAAATGAAAGGACATCCAGTTTTTTATTTCCACCAGACAGGCCTGGAGAGTGGCAAAGGCAATTTTGGGGAGACAGGAGAATAAAGTTGGGTGTGGTCAGCATAGAGGTGCTACTTAATCTGATGTTTGTCTAGAATTAAACCCAGGGGGAGCAGATATAAAGAAAAGAAAAGGAGGAATATGTGGCCATGAGGCAAGAAAAGACTTTTTGAGCTCCTCTAGTCATTTGGTGAGCGTAGAAATGTTAACGTGAGGGCAGTGGAGCCGTCACATAATCCCACCTCCAACCAGTGCGGGCTGTGGTGGTGTCCTTGGGCAAGGCACTTTCCCACATTGTGAGCGTGAGTGGAGCATTGGCGGTTTATTGGTGAGGTGCAGATTCTAATGTGTTCTTGGACAAACTGGTCTTGGTTGGTTGTTGTTTCCAAAGCTTGATCTAAAATCACTGTGGTGTTATTCCATAGACTTTTACAGGGAAAAGTCATAAAGGTGCACTGTGGGACTTTTCTGGTGGAGGGGTCACTTGTCTTCATTAAGGTGTCGTCGCTTTGCCTGGTATGTTCCGCAGTAGAGCATTCAGCTCATCTATCGCCGTGGAGACAAGCAGGTGACTAAAATTTTGGGGTTTTTTGCTCTGAAAACTGGACACCCTCCTCCTGCTCGTTTCCATGGATATGTTTCTTTGGAGTGACATAAATGTATAGCGTAAAACATATTTATGACCATGGGGAATGTCCCGAAGTATGGCTTTAACTTCCTGTTGACGTTTCACCTGCAGAAAGTGACATGCTGCACCTTTTAAATATGAGGATCCTTATAATAAAATCATTGAATTTATAAGGCGTCATAACAGATTTAATAAGAGTTTTGAGTGCAGGTGTAGCAGGTATTGGCCGGAACAATCACCGCTAACAGTTTATATATACTTTTGTGGGGAGATATCGACACTGAAAGAACAAAAGGAGATGGAGACGTTACTTCAGTGTTGCCTTTGCTTTCTGCTACTGCCGACTAACTTTAATTGTGCATAAGCACATTACAAAATTACATTTTACATACAAATTACATTTAATTACAATATTCTTTTCATCTTTTTTTACCACTTAGTGTCCAATATCCTTGGTCACATAACTATTAATAGATAATATTCATTGGCTAATAGTCTAAAATTTAGTGTTACTCTCCAATTCAACAGTCATAAAATGACCTAAATCCAGCAGAATTACTTTTTCTGACATCACCGTATTAATTACATGTTCACAAAATAACATAACAATAAAAACGAATACAGAGTGTGGCAGAAATGGGGCGAAATACCAGGTCTAGGCTAAATGCTAGTGTGGGAGTTAGCATAGAACACTAAACTTACATTTTAAAGGAAACACAAACTGAATAAATGTGTAGCTTTGACTAGCGACTGTTAGAACAAAAGTGATACTGTTACGACTTCATATGAGTCAGTACTGTGCTTAGTGGGACTGTACCAACCATGGACGTCTAATAAGAGATTTTATTATAGTTCTATGGCGCCAACCTGAAAGAAGAAAAGGAGACGGAGACGTTACTTCAGTTTGCTTTCTGCTAATGCCGCTAACAGGAAGCAGCGGCCACAGCGCCCCTCATACCGCCTCAGTGTGTGCTGCCATCAAGTGGACAGAAGCGGGATTGCAATTATTTGTCTCAAAATCAACCACCACTATTTCTCATTTCTACACAATTTCACAGCATTAAATAAAAACTATGTGACCACACATTGTGGGCGTCACACAGGCAAGCAATAACATCACCATGGAGATGAGCAGGTGACCCTCTCCCACAAAAGTTCCAGTGTGCACATTTAAACAAACCAAATAATGCAGCTCTTGTCATGTATTGGTGATATTTACTGACAACATATTTTCATGTCTGTTTCATATTCAAACTGTATATGGATTCTGACGTGGCAAATATTTTCATGGCTCTTCACAAATATACGTGTCTACAGGATTTGTGTGTCACATTAGTATTTCCACTGTGTAAATAGTGTTGAAAAGACAGTAAACAAGGGTTTATTTCTGACACTTTACTGTTTGTGTGGGATTATTGTGGCAGGAGGAGGAACTTGTTTGGACAGATGGGACTTAAATGTATTTTAGATTTGATGAAGGTGAACTGCAGATGCCTGTTTGAGCCGTTCTGTCGTTTTCCTTCAATAAAATGTTCTAGTTTTAACCTGTTTTCAGTTGGATTATTTCCACTATAGATTTGAGAGCAAAGTGAAGAGACACTTTTACTTTTCTCATGGAGGGTCCGTCAAATGTTTTTCTCCATGGAGATGTTATTGCTTTGACTAGAATGTTCCGCAGTACGGCATTAAACTTTTTTATCTTCATGGAGACCAAACCAGACCAAGTTACAGGTCAGATCTGTGGAGAGGCTACACCGCTCACAGTCAGAACATCTGTTTTTCTAGGTATTTTCAAGATATAAAACCACCTGTAATTGAATAAATGAAACGTAGAGATGTTTAATGTCATACTGTGGAACATTCCAGGCAGAGCAATGACATCTCCATAGAAATAAAGCATCAGAAAAGTTACGCACTTTTAAATGTATCTAATATGTTCAGTTTCATAAAGTAAAGAAAACAAACTGCTGACTTTAGTGGTTGTGTTTAAGTCATCGTGCGATTTGAGAACATAACAAATGACATAAGGATCACCATAGCAACAGCGTGAACTGAATTTGGACAAACTTCCTGTTGGATGAAGCCAAACAGACAAACGCGTCACTGGATAAACTTTCACTGTGATGCTGTAAAGAGAAAGAGGTTGAAGTGTCTAAATCTCTGCTTTCATGTTGACTCCACTCAGAGAGATCAGGAGTCTAACCCACAACCTCCTGACTGAGAGGAGACAGGATAACCACTCTGCCACAGTGACACAGGGAGGACATGCTCACAGCACTCTCTCTGAAATAAGTCAAGCAGCAGGAATAAGAGGAGTTTGTGTTCATCCGTGTCACAAAAGTGCAAAGTCAGTAAATCTTAGCGTCCGTTCAAATCAAATCTAAAATCACAAACAGAAGCACAACATTTGGACCATTGGAAATAGAGCTTCAGTCACCAGTCACTACTTTACTTTGCTGCTCTAATCATCTATAGTGGCTTTACAATGAGCACAACTAGACTAGGGAATAAGCAGGACTAAAGCAGGTCTAAATCAGGACTTAAAGCAGGTCTAAGCCAAGACTGGGACCAGTTTAAGCCATGACAGGTCCAGGTCTAAACCATGACAAAACTAGGTCTAAAGCAGGTGTGTATAAACCCTGGCTAAAGCAGGACGACTGCACCATTTGAAAGGATGTGAAGGAGCTAAACAGGACTGAAGTAGAGCGAGCCTACTTCTGGACTGTAATAGCATTAGGCTCTAGTCTAAACCATGGCTCATTTCTATGTCGGCCTCTGGAAACCAAAAGCAGGACTTAACCACAGTGGACGACTAAACTAGAACATTGTTGGAATAAACCTGCTCTGTCAAACTCAGCAAGTCTCATTGGAATGGAGCGTTAACATGAGTTTCTGTCTGTGCTGCGACGGAACTAAGTCAAAATAGTCAAGTACTGGACTTAAGTAAAAATGTAACTATCTGTACTTTACTTGAGTAGATTTTGAAGTGGATCCTTTTTACTTTTACTTTTGTACGTTTGAGAGCAGGTATCTGTACTTTGTACTGCACTACATGTTTGAACTGGAGTTTTTATTCTTGTTTGAGACCTGCTGAAAATCCTGAGGGGTTTATTTATAACACGTTTGTTTAAGTAAACAAAAATATAACAACCAATAAACAAATAAAACCAAATTCAGCACAAATCTGTATCAAAATCATGACATTTGAAGTATTATTAGATCTCAAACTCATTAAATACTTGACTTTTTACTCTTTAAGTACATTTTTAAATGGCTGTACTTTTACTTGTGGTATCTGTTACACTACTGTATTATACTTCATGGCCTTTCCCAGGATGACTATTTCCTTATCTTTGGGACCACCAGTTTGGAGCATTAAGGGGTCAGAGGTTAGGAGGAAGTGCATCCTAAAGACATCTGGCAAACGGTACGATGGTGTCAATTTAATCATAATTGGGTAATAAATGGAGAAGTGTTCTGTGCAAAACATGTTTGGGAAATTCCAGATGTATAGAGTGGGATGTCCTATAGAAGCTATAAATGTAACTCAAACACGTTCTTCTGGGTCTTTCTTGCATTGGGCTTCTAAGAGGATCCAGACTTAAACTGTCTGTTAATTGGCTGACTCTATTATCTGTAAAATAAATCATATTTACATTTACTAGAGTTGTTGTTAAATCATTTCTTGAGCATCTTCCCTTCTGTGAAGCATCTGGGGAAACACGGCTACTAGAGAGGGTAAATTCCTGGTTTGGGAATCTAATCTCTAATCTTCATTCTCTAATCTCTTACACACCTCTGGTGAAGCACCTTCCCCCTCCCCCGGTCTGTGAGGAGGTGGACAGATGAGTCTCTGGAGGTGTTACAGAGCTGCTTTGAGGTGACAGACTGGGCTGCACTCACTGAGCCCCATGGAGATGACCTCGACGGGCTGACTGACTGCATCACCAGCTACATAAACTTCTGTGTGGACTCAGTTGTCCCAACAAAGACTGTGAGCTGTTATCCAAACAACAAGCCATGGATAACCAAGGACATTAAAGCCACACTCATTGGGAAGAGGAAGGCCTGCAGCTCGGGAAACAAGGAGGAGGCCCGGGCTGCTCAGAAGAAACTGAAGGTGCAGCTGAGCCAGGCCAGACAGAGACATGGGAGGAAGCTGGAGTGGAAACTTCAGCAGAACAACATGAGGGAAGTGTGGAGCGGCATGAGGACCATCACGGGACACAAGCCGACCCGAGGGGGAAGCGTTGAGGGAGACGTGAACACAGCTAATGAGTTCAACATCTTCTTCAATCGCTTTGACACTGCAGGAACTGTGCAGTTCCAGCCAGCAGCAGTCAGCACCCTACCCCTCCCTCCCCGTCTCCTGTGGAAGACCCAGCTCACACCTCAGACGACACCACCCCTCCCCTCCTGACACCTCCACACTGACTGTCACTGAGGAGCAGGTGAGGTGTCAACTGCTGAGACTGAAGGCCGGGAAAGCACCAGGACCTGATGGAGTGAGCCCCAGAGTCCTGAAGGGCTGTGCTCCCCAGCTCAGTGGTGTTCTGCACCAGATCTTCAGCCTGAGCCTGAGTCTTCAGAGAGTCCCCCTGCTGTGGAAGACATCGTGCCTCGTCCCTGTCCCGAAGACGCCGCGCCCCAGCGACCCTAAGGACTACAGGCCCGTGGCACTGACCTCCCACATCATGAAGACTCTGGAACGACTCGTCCTGCAGCAGCTGAGGCCTATGGTCCAACATCTGCAAGACCCTCTCCAGTTTGCCTACCAGCCCCACCTTGGAGTAGATGACGCCATCCTGACCCTACTCCACAGAGTCTACTCCCACCTGGACAAGCCGGCCGCCACTGTGAGGATCATGTTTTTTGACTTCTCCAGTGCGTTCAACACCATCAGGCCGGCTCTGCTGGCTGAGAAGCTGGCAGTGATGCAGGTGGACGCCTCCTTGGTGTCCTGGATTGTGGATTACCTCACTGGAAGACCACAGTATGTGCGTTTGCAGAGCTGTGTGTCGGACAGAGTGGTCAGCAACACCGGGGCTCCACAGGGGACAGTCCTGTCTCCCTTCCTCTTCAGGAGGACCAAAGCTGCTGTGACCCCCATCTCCATCCGGGGGGTCAGTGTGGACGTGGTGGAGGAGTACAAGTACCTGGGGGTGTACTTGGACAATAAACTGGACTGGAGCAGGAACGTGGACGCGGTCTACAAGAAGGGCCAGAGCCGCCTCTATTTCCTGAGGAGGCTGAGGTCCTTTGACATCTGCAGGACGATGCTCAGGATGTTCTACGAGTCTATGGTGGCCAGTGCCATCATGTACGCTGTAGTCTGCTGGGGCAGCAGTCTGCGTGTGAGGGACACTAATAGACTCGAGAAGATCATTAGGAAGGCTGGACATGTTGTGGGGGAGGAGCTGGACTCTCTGGCGGTGGTGTTGGACAGGAGAATGCTGGACAAAATCTGGACTATTCTGGACTCTCCCTCCCACCCCCTCCACAAGGTGCTGGACAATCAGAGGAGCTCTTTCAGCCATAGACTGCGGCTGCCGCGCTGCTCCACTGAGAGACACAGGAAATCTTTCCTGCCTGTCGCCATCAAACTGTTGAACGCTGCACTTTAACTCACAAACTACTCAATCCTTTTCATCCTATTCCCTGATCACACATGTATATAGTCAATAGATGTCAATGATGTAAATAATTTCCCAGAGAGAGCTATTTTATCTTTTATCTTATTGTATTTAGCTTATTTTGTAACTTGTTTGATATGCATGCTCTTGGTCGGTTGCATCTGTAACAAAGAAAATTTCCCCTCGGGGATGAATAAAAGTAATTCTGATTCTGATTCTGATTCTGATACACACATACTTAAGTAGGTGTGTTCATGTCATACTTTTACTTGAGTACTTTTTGCTCCGGTATCTGTACTTTTACTTCAGTCACAAAATCTTCTTACTTCTTCCGGGATTAGTTTTTCTCTTCAACTGTTTTCACCTTCTGCAAACCTGTGAGAGTCAGATCTACCTGGAGACTCGTGACGTTTGCTCCGTTCGGAATTCTGATTGGTGGAAGAGGAAAAGGGCCGGACTTTGAAAGCAAAAGTGCAAATGTCTTTTTCTATAAAGTGCGTGTGTGTTTGAAGCCGTTTTCCAGAGGAACTTTTTCTATCTGTGCGAAGAGCTTTGCAGCTGTTCACCATGAAGATTTGTGCTGTGATCATTCTCATGGGGACACTCGTGAACGGAGCCACGTCAAGTGAGGACTTTGATTTGTTTTAGCGTGACTCAGAGAGAGGCCATTGTTTGTGAAGAAGAAGATGACGTGAATTACAAGAGTTTCACTTCATTTGCAGATAGAATTGATGTGGTAGATATAATAGTGTAAAGTCAGATCTATCCCAGGTGAAGAATGACTTGAAATGCGAAGGTGTTTTGGTTTGGATTATTTACCCAGCGACACATGACGCTGATGCTCAGGATGAATTCTGATTGGTTTAAAGGGCCCATATGACGCTGGTTTCTGATCTGTTCTAATGTCGTTTCCTCATCACAAACACATCTGGACTTGTGTTTTGTTTCATTCACACATGTTTAACACACAAACCTGCACATTTAGGCTCAGTTCTTCTCTCACACAGAAAACACTCTGTTCCACCTTGTGATGTCATGTGGTAATACAGGAAGTGCTTCATTGTGTTTTCTCCCTACACCTTCACTAGATTCATTTAGATTATTTCACTGCTGGAAATGCCTTTGTCTGTTGAACTTGATGACATCACAAGGTGGAACAGAGCATTTAGAGCTTTGGAGATGTAGACAGACTCATAATAAAGGATTATTCAAATGTGTGAATGAAACAAAACACAGCTCCAGGTGTGTTTTTGAGGAGGTAACTCCATTCGAACATGACTTAAAGCTCACAAGAGTCAGTTTTGTGTCATACAGGAGCTTTAAATCACTTGTAGCTTTGCATTCTTTAAAGAAAGGCTGGGATTTATTCAAAAGAATTGCAGTTAATAATAAAATGAGATAAGCTGAGGATCCAGATGGTCATTTCAGAAAGAGGGGCATTGTGAAGGTTTGTGAGAGTTTGGTTTTTGGCAGGAGCATTATTATCCTGTAAGATAGCACTATTGCTGAGGTTACTATGGAGATTTTAATATGACTTTTCAATCTGGATGTTTTGTGTGAGAATGAACAATATTTATCAAATGTGATGTATAAATCCTGTTGTTCACAGTGATTCACAGTTACATGGGTTTTCTGACAACTTCAACTCAAGTCCCAAACTTCCCAGAGTTTGTCATGGTTGGAATAGTGAATGGACTTCAGGTCTATTATTATGACAGTAACACCAGGAGAGAGGTGCCCAAACAGGAGTGGATGAACAGAGTGACAGAAGAAGACCCACAGTTCTGGGAGAGAGAGACTCAGAGAGACATTAATGATGAACAGGTGGGAAAAGGAAACATTGAAATTGTGAGACAGAGAATGAACCAGACTGAAGGTTTGTCTGATTTTCTCTTTTATTTCTCTGTTGTTTAATGAACTGATGCAGATTTTGAGACTTCAGGAATAAAGTCTATGAAAAAGAGTAAGACTAGAGTAAGTTTAGTCTTAACTCTGATCTCTGCTGTATATGTAAAGTAACTGTTGACTTATGGAAGTCCTATTTAAGGTGAGACACTGCAGGTGAAGAGGGAAAATGTCACATTTGAAACTTCCTCTGAACTTATTTACAGAAATGTAAGAAAATGTATTACAAGTGTTTCATCAGTTAATGCTTTCAGATAAAAATACTGCATTTTGTGTGTAAAAATGACCAACATTTCCCATATTTGAGACACATCTGGACAATGGACAGAGCCGGGTTTAAATGTCTTTCTTCATTTTGTTGACATCAGATACAAACATTTACACAGGAGGGTTTGGACACTATTTAGGGTTTGAGTAAATGACACTTAAAACTCTAATTTAACCTTTTGTCTTCAGATTAAATCAGGCTTTAAATTAGACTGGCTCTAAATCTCGCTCAGTAAAAGATGAGAACATTTGGTGTGTGTCGGTGCTGCTCTAGAGGACGATCCTTTTGTCCCTGTGGGAGAAACATGTATTTTCATGTTTTATTTGTCCCATAGAAATCTGCAGATGTTGAGTAAATGAAATAATGAAACATCTTTAGGGGCAGATTGGACAATGTTGTTGTTTCCTGGTGAAAGTTTTTATGTTGAGAAAGAAAAATGACCTAAAAAACAAAATCCTCCCCTTGAATTATAATTGTTTAATGATCATTAAAAATAAACAGCATAAAAATAAATCACTTTAAATAAATATTTTCTGATCGTCATAACAACAATCAGATCGTGTTTCTCATATGTTGAAATGTTCCATAATGTGTGTGTAAATGTTTAGTTGAGTTCTAAGTCGGCCGATAGTGAAAATGTCAGAACTGTAAAATTAAAGGCAAAAGTGCAGAAATATGACTTCATCCTCACACTGTAAGTTTACTTCATTATTTTACTTTAATTCTAGATTATTAGAAAATCTAACCATGAAAACAAAGTAACAATTAAATTGTATTTGTTTTATAATAAAATAAGTCATAGAATTGAACTCTAAAGTCCAAGATGGAAATGTCAAAGTGCAGCTCTGACACTGTTTCTGTTTCAGGACTCCATCTTCTACAGTTTATGTCTGGTTGTGAATGGGACGATGAGACTGATGAGATCAGTGGACATTATCAGTTTGCGTTTGATGGACAAGACTTTATTGCTTTGGACTGGAAGACAGAGACATGGGTCGCTGCTAAATCACAGGCCTTCCCCACGAAACTGGAATGGGAGCGGACTGGAGCAGCTGCTCGAGTGAAACATGAAGTGACCCACGTGTGTGTTGAATGGCTGAAGAAGTTTGTGCGATTTGGAGAGAAAAGTCTGAAGAGGAAAGGTAAACTCTGTTTGACAATATTCTAACACAAGACCATTAAAACAAACTGATTAAATTATTTCAGTTTTAAATATATATTTTCTTCTTATAATAGGTATAATCAGATCATGTTTTAAATGTTCCATAATGTGTCTTTAGACATTTGGGTTCAGTTTAATTAATATATTTTAAATTAATATTAATTTAATTAATAATACAAAATAACCCATTTCCTTATAGTATTTTAAATAACGAGACATATGAAAGAAAAGTAAGATATTGTCTTTATATTGCCTCAATGAATTAATACTTTTTAATTGATAAATAATTTACCTTACTCCAGGTTTCAATTTATTTTACAATAATTACTATAAATGTTAAAATATATTTAAATTATTCAATTTAGTTTTTAACAAGACATTTTCACAAACTAAATCAAATGACTCCTTTCTGAATGTATTTCTTCATTTACTGTTGTTAAATTTGGACATGGATCCAACAGAATAAATCAGCCAACAACAGAACTAAGGCTTCTCACTGTGTGACTTCAGTTAAACTAAATCTTCATTTCTCTGAATTGCCAGATCATTTTGACACTCTTGTTTCCCCAGGGCCTTAACAGTATTTTGACTCGTTTAAATCGACTTCCAAAGTCATTTTACAGGTAGATTTCCTCAGCGCTAACGTCTGTGTGTTTTTCCTTTGCCTTCCTGCCTTTGTTTGGGCCTCATTAAATGAGTGCAGGGTTTCCCTGCGTCTTTGGTGCCTTCTCCTGCTCCACCAGGAATAAGCTCATAAAGGGGAAGGAGAGGAGAGGTGAATGGGGTGAGGAGTGGAGGTGAAGACTAGGAGCAGAGGGGCTGGGCTTTTTCTCTTGACAAATGGGAATGGACTGTCAAATGAAATGCAAAAGTACTGAATTATCTCTTCATCTCGACACAGGAAGTTTCATTCAACTTCTTTATGGATCAGCACAGCGAGCACATGGCTTCAGCTGTTTGACACTTTTTAATCACACATTTTTAACAATATCGTCAATATTCTAACTGAATATTTCTTTTTTAGAGGACACATGTGTCTCATTGGGGTTCTCAGTGGTACCACTGGTCCAAACTGAAACACACTTAAAACAATGTATAAAAGAATATAAAGTGTAAAACATTAAAAAACAACAGCTAAATGACTAGATAATACTAAAACTAAAGCATCCCTGCAGACTTTAGTCTTTGTTAAAGCTGGATTTGCCAAAGATGTGCGGCTGTACTGAGCTGTGTGATCCTTTCATGTGTTCAGAGCTCCCTCTAGTGTCGTTCCTGCAGAAGTCCTCCTCGTCCCCAGTCACCTGCCACGCCACAGGCTTCTACCCCGACAGAGCGCTGCTGTTCTGGACTAAAGATGGAGAGGAGCTGGGTGAGGATCCTGGAGAGATCCTGCCCAACCACGACGGGACCTTCCAGACCAGTGTGTCTCTGGACCTGTCCTCTGTCCCAGCTGAAGACTGGGAGAGGTACAGCTGTGTGTTCCAGCTCTCCGGAGTCACAGAGGACCTCATCACCAGACTGGACCCAAGCAAGATCATGAGCAACGGTGAGACTGGGGCAAAGGGTTCAACTGTCACATTCAGAATAATCCCATTTGACTGGATTTAGACGCCTCAAATGCTCCAACTTTAATCCCTGTTTGAACTTTCCATAATGTTTGTTTAAATCCTGACTTTCTTTTGTTTTCTTCCCAGAGAGAAAGCTCAGCACCACCACCATCAGCGCTGCTGTGGGCTCAGTTGTTGCTGTGGCTGTTGCTGTCACTGTTGGAATCGTCTTGTACAGACGACATCACAACAACAATGTGATATAAAAGGTAAGAACATGTGAAAAGCTTTTGTCACTATTCCACCCTCAGTATCCAAACACTTTTACTGAAGGAACTGGACTGTTAAGAAGGAATCAAGAATTTAACAAGTGTCTTATGAGTACAAAAGGATGGAACTTGTTCTCAAAGTTACTCAAGTAAACATGTCTGAGGAAATGTCACATTTCTGCTCTGTTTTAAAGCCCCAGTGCGTAACATTTAACAAAAGCCTTTATTTCAGTACAATTGCACTAGAAAACCCTGAGAAACAGATATTTGAACAGTGAATGGGCTTGCCTCTTCACAGAGCTGATCCATAACTTGGCTGGTGGAGCGTATGCCACCTGCTCGTCTCCATGGAGATGTTGTTGTGGTTCCTCCTTTCTGCCTTTTCTGCATGTTTTGTTTTCACAGATTTTCTCTAATGGACAAAAGAAGCACTTCACCACTGGGTTTGGAATGATTCTCAGTGTGAGCAGATCCGTTCTGATCCAGTGGATTCTCCTGATTATTGACAGTGACAGGCCACTGTTTCAAATCAGGGGTGCCCAATACGTCGATCGCGATCGACCAGTCGATCGCCAAGGCAGTGTCGGTAGATCGCCAAGGTAGATCGTAGTGTAGTATTCGAGACCGTTTCTTTACGGTCTTGGACGGCGTTTGGACTCGGTCTTGGTCTGACTCTCGTCCAGTGTGATCATATTTCATTAAGGCCGCTGCTATTGGCAATAAACTCATTCCGACCGATGTGGAGGAGCGCGCGGGGTGTCTCTCTACAGCCGATGCGCTCGTCTGGAGTCCGTGGACACTGCGCGGCGCGTCACAACACACACCCCGAGCGCTCGCAGCTTGTCCACAACACCCTCGCGTAACAGTGTGTGTCACACTGCAGGTTAAACTTCTTAAAACATTCTACCTGTCCATCTGCCTCACTTTAGTGCACCACCTTCGCGCCCTCGTTCCTCCCTGCAGCGCATACAGGCTCCGTCCTCAATTCGCGCTGATTAGCCTAGAAGGGAAAGACGAAATACGACGCAAAAACTAATCTAAATTTATGTTACAGTGTTGCCACAAAGCGGTATTACAGCACAGAGCAGACCTACCGCAACATGCATCTGTATTTGTCACGACGCGCGTTTGGTAAATGTGCAGAGGCTGTAAATACCACTGCAAAACCAATAAGATATTGTAACTCCAGTGGAACTTGAATAGAAAAAAAATAATAAATAAAAAAAACAGGTTTAAAACACTCTTTATTTACTTTCTTCAGTTTTGTGTAAAGTGCCAGTGGAAGTTCTCTAAATGAATGAGTGTTTCCGTGCAGTACAGTTTGTTTGGCTTAAATAAACATTTATCAGACAAAATGGAGATAGAGCTATAAAAACTTATTTATGTGAGTCAGCCTTTTACCACATGAAGTCATTAAGTCCATGTACCGTTCCACCAAGACTGATTCTAAATATATTTGTAAATAAATTAATAATTAGTTTTTAATTTTTTAATTAAATTTTTGTAGTAGGTAGATCATTTTGACTTTGTCATTTTAAAGTAGCTCACATGCTGAAAAAGTGTGGGCACCCCTGCCTTACACCCTCTGTTTATCAAGTCCACTCCTCCAGTGGAGTTTGGCCACAAACACAACTACATTTACAGTCCAGCTGTCAGAGTTTGATTTACCGCTGTGCAAATACTTTGGTTTGAAGAGATGTAACTTTTATTTATGATTGTTAATACAGATTTTCTCTTTTTCTTGTTTTGATAGTTTCTCTAAATATGAACTTAACTCATTCTTTGGTGTTTTCAGTGATTTTCCTGGTTAAATAAAAAGTACGAAGGTTTGTTTTGTTTTGTAAGTAAATAATTGTAAATACAGAGTGATCAGGAATGGGAAATTGACACATCCCAGAGTGTAAATAAATGTCGACCTGTCTGGACCAAATTAAAATAAAATAACAGATAAAACACTTAAAGGAGCCTGTACATGATTTTTTTTCTTTATATTTAAGCAAAATTGGTCTCACTTGCCCCAGAACAAATATATTTTAGAAGCTGCTCTTTTGGTCAAACCTTAAAAACAAAAAGGTGCTGAGTGATCAGGACTCACGTTTCACAGGAAGAAGGTTCCAAATTCGGTCCTGGGGTCACTCAGCTCTTTCTGTGTGGAGTTTGCATTTTGTCCCTGTGTCTTGGTGGGTTTCCTCCACTTTCCTCCATCAACACAAAACACCACAGATCAAATCCTCCAGCTAAGGCAGTCCTGACCAAGACTACAACCAGATCACAGAGATGGTCCCCGGGCGTGTGACTCTGCACCCACTGCTCCTGAGATGCCCCAGCGGCCTTGAACGATGGGTCAAATGCAGAGGACAAATTTCCCCACGGGGACAATAATGTGGACATGACCCTAAACCCAAATAAGTCCCCAGTTTACTGTCTGATCATCAGGAAGTGCACAGTTAGCATGCTTGTTGCATTTAATTTATTCTAATCCAGTCCACTTGATTTCTGTCACACATTTCATCAACAAACAGTTTCCAAAGAGCTGCACAAATACAGAGTAAGAACAGCAATACGTGGGGGGCAGAGTGTTCCAGAGTTTGGCCCCGGTCACAGAGAAGGGCCCGTCCCCCCTGGTTTTAAGTCTCGTCCCAGGAACCACAAGCTGGAGCTGGAGCCCTCGGACCTCAAAGCAAATTTGGAGGAGTTCTGAAACATATTGTGGGGCCAGTCCGTTCAAAGCTTTAAAAACAAATAACACAATTTTAAAGTCAGTTCTGTCTGTAACGGGTAAGCAGTGGAGTTGGGCTGGATGGGTGTGATATGGTCTCTCTTTTTGGAAGCGCTGAGCAGTCTGGCAGCAGCATTTTGGACTCACTGTGACCTACTGAGGGAGGATTGTAGAGGCCTGAATATAGTGCATCGCAATAGTCCAGTCTATTGGTGACAAAAGTGTGTCTGATTGTTTCAAAGTTATCCCGTGTTAGGATTGGTTTTCATTTGGCAATTTGTCTTTGCTGAAAAAAGCTAGTTTGAACCACATTTGCAGCAACAGGCCCAAGGTCAGATGTGAGAATAACTTCAGTCTTATTTTCATTTAACTGGAGAAAATGAAAGGACATCCAGTTTTTATTCCCACCAGACAGGCCTGGAGAGTGGCAAAGGCATTTTTGGGGAGACAGGAGGATAAAGCTGGGTGTGGTCAGCATAGAGGTGCTACTTAATCTGATGTGTGTCTAGAATTAAACCCAGGGGGAGCAGATATAAAGAAAAGAAAAGGAGGAATATGTGGCCATGAGGCAAGAGGAGTTTTAAGAGGACTTTTTGAGCTCCTCTTGTCATTTGGTGCAACACGAGCTCAGTTGGTAGAAACGTTAACGCGAGGGCAGTGGAGCCGTCACATAATCCCACCTCCAACCAGTGCGGGCTGTGGTGGTGTCCTTGGGCAAGGCACTTTCCCACATTGTGAGCGTGAGTGGAGCATTGGCGGTTTATTGGTGAGGTGCAGATTCTAATGTGTTCTTGGACAAACTGGTCTTGGTTGGTTGTTGTTTCCAAAGCTCCATCTAAAATCACTGTGGTGTTATTCCATAGACTTAGAAAAGTCATAAAGGTGCACTGTGGGACTTTTCTGGGCTTGTCTTCATTAAGGTTTTGTCGCTTTGCCTGGTATGTTCCGCAGTAGAGCATTCAGCTCATCTATCGCCGTGGAGACAAGCAGGTGACTAAAATATTGTTTTTCTTGCTCTGAAAACTGGACACCCTCCTCCTGCTCGTTTCCATGGATATGTTTCTTTGGAGTGACATAAATGTATAGCGTAAAACATATTTATGACCATGGGGAATGTCCCGAAGTATGGCTTTAACTTCCTGTTGACGTTTCACCTGCAGAAAGTGACATGCTGCACCTTTTAAATATGAGGATCCTTATAATAAAATCATTGAATTTATAAGGCGTCATAACAGATTTAATAAGAGTTTTGAGTGCAGGTGTAGCAGGTATTGGCCGGAACAATCACCGCTAACAGTTTATATATACTTTTGTGGCGAGATATCGACACTGAAAGAACAAAAGGAGACGGAGACATTACTTCAGTGTTGCCTTTGCTTTCTGCTACTGCCGACTAACCTTAATTGTGCATAAGCACATTACAAAATTACATTTTACATACAAATGACATTTAATTACAATATTCTTTTCATCTTTTTTTTACCACTTAGTGTCCAATATCCTTGGTCACATAACTATTAATAGATAATATTCATTGGCTAATAGTCTAAAATTTAGTGTTACTCTCCAATTCAACAATGTCATAAAATGACCTAAATCCAGCAGAATTACTTTTTTCTGACATCACCGTATTAATTACATGTTCACAATATAACATAACAATAAAAACGAATCGAGTGTGGCAGAAATGGGGCGAAATACCAGGTCTAGGCTAAATGCTAGTGTGGGAGTTAGCAGAGAACACTAAACTTACATTTTAAGGGAAACACAACTGAATAAATGTGTAGCTTTGACTAGGGACTGTTAGAACAAAAGTGATACTGTTACGACTTCATATGAGTCAGTACTGTGCTTAGTGGGACTGTACCAACCATGGACGTCTAATAAGAGATTTTATTATAGTTCTATGGCGCCAACCTGAAAGAAGAAAAAGGAGACGGAGACTTTTCTTCAGTGTTGTCTTTGCTTTCTGCTAATGCCGCTAACAGGAAGCAGCGGCCACAGCGCCCCTCATACCGCCTCAGTGTGTGCTGCCATCAAGTGGACAGAAGCGGGATTGCAATTATTTGTCTCAAAATCAACCACCACTATTTCTCATTTCTACACAATTTCACAGCATTAAATATAAACTATGTGGCCACACATCGTGGGCGTCACACAGGCAAAGCAATAACATCTCCATGGAGATGAGCAGGTGACCCTGTCCCACAAAAGTTCCAGTGTGCACATTTAAACAAACCAAATAATGCAGCTCTTGTCATGTATTGTTGATATTTACTGACAACATATTTTCATGTCTGTTTCATATTCAAACTGTATATGGATTCTGACGTGGCAAATGTTTTCATGGCTCTTCACAACTATACGTGTCTACAGGATTTGTGTGTCACATTAGTATTTCCACTGTGTAAATAGTGTTGAAAAGACAGTAAACAAGGGTTTATTTCTGACACTTTATGTTTGTGTGGGATTATTGTGGCAGGAGGAGGAACTTGTTTGGACAGATGGGACTTAAATGTATTTTAGATTTGATGAAGGTGAACTGCAGATGCCTGTTTGAGCCGTTCTGTCGTTTTCCTTCAATAAAAGGTTCTAGTTTTAACCTGTTTTCAGTTGGATTATTTCCACTATAGATTTGAGAGCAAAGTGAAGAGACACTTTTACTTTTCTTATGGAGGGTCCGTCAAATGTTTTTCTCCATGGAGATGTTATTGCTTTGACTAGAATGTTCCACAGTAGGGCATTAAACCTTTTTTCATCTTCATGGAGACCAAACCAGACCAAGTTACAGGTCAGATCTGTGGAGAGGCTACCACGCTCACAGTCAGAACACCTGTTTTTCTAGGTATTTTCAAGATATAAAACCACCTGTTATTGAAAAAATGTAACGTAGAGATGTTTAATGTCATACTGTGGAACATTCCAGGCAGAGCAATGACATCTCCATAGAAACGAGCACCAGAAAAGTTACAAAATGCACCTTTAAATATATCTAATATGTTCAGTTTCACAAAGTAAAAAAAACAAACTGTTGACTTTAGTGGTTGTGTTTAAGTCATCGTGCGATTTGAGAACTCGCATAACAAATGACATAAAGGTCACCATAGCAACAGTGTAACCTGAATTTGGACAAACTTCCTGTTGCATGAAGCCCAACAGACAAACGCGTCACTAGATAAACTTTCACTGTGATGCTGTAAAGAGAAAGAGGTTGAAGTGTCTAAATCTCTGCTTTCATGTTGACTCCACTCAGAGAGATCAGGTCAGTCTAACCCACAACCTCCTGACTGAGAGGAGACAGGATAACCACTCTGCCACAGTGACACAGGGAGGACATGCTCACAGCACTCTCTCTGAAATAAGTCAAGCAGCAGGAATAAGAGGAGTTTGTGTTCATCCGTGTCACAAAAGTGCAAAGTCAGTAAATCTTAGCGTCCGTTCAAATCAAATCTAAAATCACAAACAGAAGCACAACATTTGGACCATTGGAAATAGAGCTTCAGTCACCAGTCACTACTTTACTTTGCTGCTCTAATCATCTATAGTGGCTTTACAATGAGCACAACTAGACTAGGGAATAAGCAGGACTAAAGCAGGTCTAAATCAGGACTTAAAGCAGGTCTAAGCCAAGACTGGGACCAGTTTAACCCATGAGAGGTCCAGGTCTAAACCAGGACTAAACTAGGTCTAAAGCAGGTGTGTATAAACCCTGGCTAAAGCAGGACGACTGCACCATTTGAAAGGATGTGAAGGAGCTAAACAGGACTGAAGTAGAGCGAGCCTACTTCTGGACTGTAATAGCATTAGGCTCTAGTCTAAACCATGGCTCATTTCTATGTCGGCCTCTGGAAACCAAAAGCAGGACTTAACCACAGTGGACGACTAAACTAGAACATTGTTGGAATAAACCTGCTCTGTCAAACTCAGCAAGTCTCATTGGAATGGAGCGTTAACATGAGTTTCTGTCTGTGCTGCGACGGAACTAAGTCAAAGTAGTCAAGTACTGGACTTAAGTAAAAATGTAACTATCTGTACTTTACTTGAGTAGATTTTGAAGTGGATCCTTTTTACTTTTACTTGAGTACATTTGAGAGCAGGTATCTGTACTTTGTACTGCACTACATGTTTGAACTGGACTTTTTATTCTTGTTTGAGACCTGCTGAAAATCCTGAGGGGTTTATTTATAACACGTTTGTTTAAGGAACAAAAATATAACAACCAATAAACAAATAAAACTAAATTCAGCACAAATCTGTATCAAAATCATGACATTTGAAGTATTATTAGATCTCAAACTCATGAAATACTTGACTTTTTTTTTTTAGCTCTTATGTACTCTTTAAGTACATTTTTAAATGGGTGTCCTCTTACTTAACTAGGTGTGATACTTTTACTTGAGTATTTTTTGCTCCGGTATCTGCTCGGTACTTTTACTTCAGTCACAAAATCTTCTTCCTTCTTCCGGCATTAGTTTTTCACCTTCTCCAAACCTGAGAGTCAGATCTACCTGGAGACTCATGAACTTGGCTCAGTTCTGAATTCTGATTGGTGGAAGCTAAAGCCCAAATGTCTTTTTCTATAAAGTGCGTGTGTGTTTGAAGCCTCCGGCCGTTTTCCAGAGGAACTTTCTCTATCTGTGGGAAGAGCTTTGCAGCTGTTCACCATGAAGATTTGTGCTGTGATCATTCTCATGGGGACACTCGTGAACGGAGCCACGTCAAGTGAGGACTTTGATTTGTTTTAGCGTGACTCAGAGAGAGGCCATTGTTTGTGAAGAAGATGACGTGAAATACAAGAGTTTCACTTCATTTGCAGATAGAATTGATGTGGTAGATATAATAGTGTAAAGTCAGATCTATCCCAGGTGAAGAATGACTTGAAATGCGAAGGTGTTTTGGTTTGGATTATTTACCCAGCGACACATGACGCAGATGCTCAGGATGAATTCTGATTGGTTTAAAGGGCCCATATGACGCTGGTTTCTGATCTGTTCTAATGTCGTGTCCTCATCACAAACACATCTGCAGGGCCGGCCCCCCCATTAGGCAACATAGGAAAATGCTAAGGGGGCCGCCGCTCCACTAGGGGGCGCCGAGCGCAAAAATCGGCGATGGGGGATAAAATCCTCCACTGTCTAAAACATTGTCACTATGAACAGAATGAAAGTAAATCAGCAATAAAACCAGTAAACAACGCCTCATTTGGCGCCCCCCTGCACTGTTAAAGAGTTTATGTTGTTAAACTTGTCATTTAAAAATACTGCGTTGCCCCTTTGAAGTTTGGTCGTGTTTTTTGTTGTTGTTGCTGGACATGCTTCAAACAGCCAAGCTGGCCATACCGGCTTGTCAAAGTCTGATCCCGTTAGATCTCAGAAGCTAAGCAGGGCCGGGCCTGGTTAGTACTTGGATGGGAGACCACTGGGAATTCCAGGTGCCACAGGGTCACAGTCACAAAAAACTGGTGTTGTGTCCTTAGGCAAGACACTTCACCCACATTGCCTAGTGTGAAAGTGATGTGTGCATGGCAGGACTCCCTTGAAAAAGAGATTAGTAATCTCAATGGGACTTTCCTGGGTAAATAAAGGTTAAAAAAAAAGCTGTAGCTAGAGCGAGGAATGAGCTGAAACAACGTCACTTGTTGGACTATGTCAAAACGTCCCAAACTGTCTGGTGCTCAGGGTAGGAAAAAAGGAAAGATGAGGAGGAAAAACGCAACAAAGACAGAGGTAATGTTCCAGTAAAGATGATGCCATGATTGTTTTCCTGTTGCAGAAAGAATATGAAATTTGAGAGTCATTGACTATTAGCATGTCATATAAGCCAGTCAATAAATAGCTAGCGTTAACTGCATCAGTTTTTAGAAGCAGAGACTTTTTTATAGCAGTATCAGACTGACTTTGATAGAATGGCAAAGCTATAACGGAAACGAATAATGTAATTGCCTCCTCCTTAACTTCCTCAGGTAAAAAGGTCTATAGCAATACTGTAGATCTAGATTATTCACCAGGTGCCACTTGTTATGTTGTTCTGTATTTGACACCTGGTTAGCTAAACATTACTGTGTGTTTTTGTTGTGTTAAACTTTCTATCAGTGTACTCATGCAATAAGCTTACTATATGGATATACTAACAATACTCTTTCTCTTTACTCTAGGATCCGTATTGATTATTTTAGTTCCACTGTAATGACATAATAAGCCTACTAATACAGTATATACAGTATATTAATTAATAATATAACGACCTTTTCAGAAACATCTATTGGCAGTATTATTTTTATTTTTTTTTGCAATCCAAGGGGCGCCACCTGAAATCTTGCCTAGGGTGTCAAAATGGTTAGGGCCGGGCCTGCACATCTGGACTTGTGTTTTGTTTCATTCACACATGTTTAACACACAAACCTGCACATTTAGGCTCAGTTCTTCTCTCACACAGAAAACACTCTGTTCCACCTTGTGATGTCATGTGGTAATACAGGAAGTGCTTCATTGTGTTTTCTCCCTACACCTTCACTAGATTCATTTAGATTATTTCACTGCTGGAAATGCCTTTGTCTGTTGAACTTGATGACATCACAAGGTGGAACAGAGCATTTAGAGCTTTGGAGATGTAGACAGACTCATAATAAAGGATTATTCAAATGTGTGAATGAAACAAAGCACAGCTCCAGGTCTGTTTTTGAGGAGGTAACTACATTCGAACATGACTTAAAGCTCACAAGAGTCAGTTTTGTGTCATACAGGAGCTTTAAATCACTTGTAGCTTTGCATTCTTTAAAGAAAGGCTGGGATTTATTCAAAAGAATTGCAGTTAATAATAAAATGAGATAAGCTGAGGATCCAGATGGTCATTTCAGAAAGAGGGGCATTGTGAAGGTTTGTGAGAGTTTGGTTTTTGGCAGGAGCATTATTATCCTGTAAGATAGCACTATTGCTGAGGTCACTATGGAGATTTTAATATGACTTTTCAATCTGGATGTTTTGTGTGAGAATGAACAATATTTATCAAATGTGATGTATAAATCCTGTTGTTCACAGTGATTCACAGTTACATGAGTTTTCTGACAACTTCAACTCAAGTCCCAAACTTCCCAGAGTTTGTTTATGTTGGAATAGTGAATGGACTTCAGATCGTTTATTATGACAGTAACACCAGGAGAGAGGTGCCCAAACAGGAGTGGATGAACAGAGTGACAGAAGAAGACCCACAGTACTGGAAGTGGAACACTCAGAGAGACATTTATGAAGAACAGATGGGAAAAGAAAACATTGAAACTGTGAGACAGAGAATGAACCAGACTGAAGGTTTGTCTGATTTTCTCTTTTATTTCTCTGTTGTTTAATGAACTGATGCAGATTTTGAGACATCAGGAATAAAGTGTCAGGGTTTGGTGTTTGTTGTGTGTTCCCCCTCCCTTCTGTGTCTGTCTGCTCCTCTTGGGGGTGTGGCTGGGCTAATGCTGCAGTGTGGATCACCTGCTCGGTGGTTCACCTGCAGCTAATTGTCTAATCAGCCCCACTATTTAGTTCTGTCCTCATCCTTTGTTCTTTGTCAGTTCATTCCTCCTCTATCCCTTGTCTACGTCCTCGTCCTGCTTGTCCACGTCCACGTCCACGTCCTCATCCTCATCCTGCTTGTCCACGTCATCCTGCCTGACATTGTTGTCCAGTCTGTCTACCCGTGAGTCTACCCGTGAGTCTACCCCAGTGTCTTCCCTCCGTCTATGTCTTCAGCCTGTTTCCATCACCACATCCTTCATTCCCGGCAATAAACCTGTTAAACATCTACCTGCGCCTATGTCTCTGCTTTGGGGTCCTCAACCACACTCAAACCGTGACAGAATGAACTGACCCCTTGGACCCCGCAGAGTGTGGAGCGTCGGCGGGCTCCGGTTCCCAGCTGCCTCGTTTGTCCTCACCTGTTCCTCTGGAGCGTTCTGCAGCAGCCGCTAGCCCTGCTCCTGCCCCAGCTCCTGTTTTCTCTGCCTCCATGTCCCTTGAACTTTGTGGGCCGCCGCTGGACACTGTTCTCCGTCCAGGGTGGTAGGTTCCCTTCTTGGACCACCGCTGGACATTGTTCTCCGTCCAGGGTGGTAGGTTCCCTTCCTGGACCACCGCTGGACATTGTTCTCCGTCCAGGGTGGTAGATTCCCTTCCTGGACCACCGCTGGACACTGTTCTCCGTCTGGGGTGGTCAACTCCCTTCCTGGACCATCGCTGGACATTGTTCTCCGTCCAGGGTGGTAGATTCCCTTCCTGGACCACCGCTGGACACTGTTCTCCGTCTGGGGTGGTCAACTCCCTTCCTGGGCTGCCGCTGGACACTTGTCTCTGTCTGGGGTGGCCGTATCCCTTCTTCAGCTGCTGCTGGACACTCGTTTCCGTCCGGGGTGGCTGTGTCCCTTCCTGGGCTGCTGCTGGTCGCCCCTCTCCATCCTGGGTGCCAGTTTACCTGTGAAATATGACTTCATCCTCACACTGTAAGTTTACTTCATTATTTTACTTTAATTCTAGATTATTAGAAAATCTAACCATGAAAACAAAGTAACAACTAAATTATATTTGTTTTATAATAAAATAAGTCATAGAATTGAACTCTAAAGTCCAAGATGGAAATGTCAAAGTGCAGCTCTGACACTGTTTCTGTTTCAGGACTCCATCTTCTACAGATTATGTCTGGTTGTGAATGGGACGATGAGACTGATGAGATCAGTGGATATGCTCAGTTTGCGTTTGATGGACAAGACTTTATTGCTTTGGACTGGAAGACAGAGACATGGGTCGCTGCTAAATCACAGGCCTTCCCCACAAAACTGAAATGGGAGCGGATTGGAGAAGCTGCTCGTCATAAAAACTATCTGACCCACGTGTGTGTTGAGAATCTGAAGAAGTATGTGCGATTTGGAGAGAAAAGTCTGAAGAGGAAAGGTAAACTCTGTTTGACAATATTCTAATACAAGACCATTAAAACAATAAACTGATTAAATCACTTAATGTTAAACATATTTGAATGAATATATTTTAAATAATTTAACATTTTAACCATTCTTATTTTTATCTAAAAATTAACCCCTTTTGTAAACCATTTTAAATGACGAGACATGAAAGAAAAGGAAGATATTATCTTTATATTGCCTCAATGAATTAATACTTAGTTTTTAATTGATAAATAATTTACCTCAGTCCCGTTTCAATTTATTTTACAATAATTGCAATACATTTTACAATAGTGTTTAGTTTTTAACAAGACATTTTCACAAACTAAATCAAATGACTCCTTTCTGAATGTATTTCTTCATTTACTGTTGTTAAATTTGGACATGGATCCAACAGAATAAATCAGCCAACAACAGAACTAAGGCTTCTCACTGTGTGACTTCAGTTAAACTAAATCTTCATTTCTCTGAATTGCCAGATCATTTTGACACTCTTGTTTCCCCAGGGCCTTAACAGTATTTTGACTCGTTTAAATCGACTTCCAAAGTCATTTTACAGGTAGATTTCCTCAGCGCTAACGTCTGTGTGTTTTTCCTTTGCCTTCCTGCCTTTGTTTGGGCCTCATTAAATGAGTGCAGGGTTTCCCTGCGTCTTTGGCGCCTTCTCCTGCTCCACCAGGAATAAGCTCATAAAGGGGGAGAAGAGGAGAGGTGAATGGGGTGAGGAGTGGAGGTGAAGACTAGGAGCAGAGGGGCTGGGCTTTTTCTCTTGACCAATGGGAATGGACTGTCAAATGAAATGCAAAAGTACTGAATTATCTCTTCATCTCGACACAGGAAGTTTCATTCAACTTCTTTATGGATCAGCACAGCGAGCACATGGCTTCAGCTGTTTGACACTTTTTAATCACACATTTTTAACAATATCGTCAATATTCTAACTGAATATTTCTTTTTTAGAGGACACATGTGTCTCATTGGGGTTCTCAGTGGTGCCACTGGTCCAAACTGAAACACACTTTAACAATGTATAAAACAATATAAAGTGTAAAACATTAAAAAACAACAGATAAATGACTAGATAATACTAAAACTAAAGCATCCCTGCAGACTTTAGTCTTTGTTAAAGCTGGATTTGCCAAAGATGTGCGGCTGTACTGAGCTGTGTGATCCTTTCATGTGTTCAGAGCTCCCTCTAGTGTCGTTCCTGCAGAAGTCCTCCTCGTCCCCAGTCACCTGCCACGCCACAGGCTTCTACCCCGACAGAGCGCTGCTGTTCTGGACTAAAGATGGAGAGGAGCTGGGTGAGGATCCTGGAGAGATCCTGCCCAACCACGACGGGACCTTCCAGACCAGTGTGTCCCTGGACCTGTCCTCTGTCCCAGCTGAAGACTGGGAGAGGTACAGCTGTGTGTTCCACCTCTCCGGAGTCACAGAGCACCTCATCACCAGACTGGACCCAAGCAAGATCATGAGCAACGGTGAGACTGGGGCAAAGGGTTCAACTGTCACATTCAGAATAATCCCATTTGACTGGATTTAGACGCCTCAAATGCTCCAACTTTAATCCCTGTTTGAACTTTCCATAATGTTTGTTTAAATCCTGACTTTCTTTTGTTTTCTTCCCAGAGAGAAAGCTCAGCACCACCACCATCAGCGCTGCTGTGGGCTCAGTTGTTGCTGTGGCTGTTGTTGTCACTGTTGGAATCGTCTTGTACAGACGACATCACAACAACAATGTGATATAAAAGGTAAGAACATGTGAAAAGCTTTTGTCACTATTCCACCCTCAGTATCCAAACACTTTTACTGAAGGAACTGGACTGTTAAGAAGGAATCAAGAATTTAACAAGTGTTTTATGAGTACAAAAGGATGGAACTTGTTCTCAAAGTTACTCAAGTAAACGTGTCTGAGGAAATGTCACATTTCTGCTCTGTTTTAAAGCCCCAGTGCGTAACATTTAACAAAAGCCTTTATTTCAGTACAAGTGTTTTTATTGCACTAGAAAACCCTGAGAAACAGATATTTGAACAGTGAATGGGCTTGCCTCTTCACAGAGCTGATCCATAACTTGGCTGGTGGAGCGTGTGCCACCTGCTCGTCTCCATGGAGATGTTGTTGTGGTTCCTCCTTTCTGCCTTTTCTGTATGTTTTGTTTTCACAGATTTTCTCTAATGGACAAAAGAAGCACTTCACCACTGGGTTTGGAATGATTCTCAGTGTGAGCAGATCCGTTCTGATCCAGTGGATTCTCCTGATTATTGACAGAGTGACAGGCCACTGTTTCAAATCAGGGGTGCCCAATACGTCGATCTCGGTCGACCAGTCGATCGCCAAGGCAGTGTCGGTAGATCGCCAAGGTAGATCGTAGTGTAGTATTCGACCGTTTCTTTACAGTCTTGGACGGCGTTTGGACTCGGTCTTGGTCTGACTCTCGTCCAGTGTGATCATATTTCATAAAGGCCGCTGCTAATGGCAATAAACTCATACCGACCGATGTGGAGGAGCGCGCGGGGTGTCTCTCTACAGCCGATGCGCTCGTCTGGAGTCCGTGGACACTGCGCGGCGCGTCACAACACACACCCCGAGCGCTCGCAGCTTGTCCACAACACCCTCGCGTAACAGTGTGTGTCACACTGCAGGTTAAACTTCTTAAAACATTCTACCTGTGCATCTGCCTCACTTTAGTGCACCGCCTTTTCGCGCCCTCGTTCCTCCCTGCAGCGCATACAGGCTCCGTCCTCAATGCGCGCTGATTAGCCTAGAAGGGAAAGACGAAATACGATGCAAAAACTAATCTAAATTTATGTTACAGTGTTGCCACAAAGCGGTATTACAGCACAGAGCAGACCTACCGCAACATGCATCTGTATTTGTCACGACGCGCGTTTGGTAAATGTGCAGAGGCTGTAAATACCACTGCAAAACCAATAAGATATTGTAACTCCAGTGGAACTTGAATAGAAAAAATAAATAAAAAAACAGGTTTAAAACACTCTATTTACTTTTTTCAGTTTTGTGTAAAGTGCCAGTGGAAGTTCTCTAAATGAATGAGTGTTTCCGTGCAGTACAGTTTGTTTGGCTTAAATAAACATTTATCAGACAAAATGGAGATAGATCTATAAAAACTTATTTATGTGAGTCAGCCTTTTACCACATGAAGTCATTAAGTCCAAGTACCGTTCCACCAAGACTGATTCTAAATATATTTGTAAATAAATGAATAATTAGTTTTTAATTTTTTAATTAAATTTTTGTAGTAGGTAGATCATTTTGACTTCGTCATTTTAAAGTAGGTCACATGCTGAAAAAGTGTGGGCACCCCTGCCTTACACCCTCTGTTTATCAAGTCCACTCCTCCAGTGGAGTTTGGCCACAAACACAACTACATTTACAGTCCAGCTGTCAGAGTTTGATTTACCGCTGTGCAAATACTTTGGTTTGAAGAGATGTAACTTTTATTTATGATTGTTAATACAGATTTTCTTTTTCTTGTTTTGATAGTTTCTCTAAATCTGAACTTAACTCATTCTTTGGTGTTTTCAGTGATTTTCCTGGTTCAATGAAAAGTAAAAAGATTTGTTTTGTTTTGTAAATAAATCATTGTAAATGCAAAGTGATCAGCAATGGAAAATTGACACATCCCAGAGTGTAAATAAATGTCGACCTGTCTGGACTAAATTAAAATAAAATAACAGATAAAACACTTAAAGGAGCCTGTACATGATTTTTTTTTTCTTTATATTTGAGCAAAATTGGTCTTGCCCCAGAACAAATCCATTTTAGAAGCTGCTCTTTAGGTCAAACCTTAAAAACAAAAAGGCGCACGGTGGCTGAGTGATCAGGACTCACGTTTCACAGGAAGAAGGTTCCAGATTCGGTCCTGGGGTCGCTCAGCTCTTTCTGTGTGGAGTTTGCATTTTGTCCCTGTGTCTTGGTGGGTTTCCTCCACTTTCCTCCATCAACACAAAACACCACAGATCAAATCCTCCAGCTAAGGCAGTCCTGACCAAGACTACAACCAGATCACAGAGATGGTCCCCGGGCGTGTGACTCTGCACCCACTGCTCCTGAGATGCCCCAGCGGCCTTGAACGATGGGTCAAATGCAGAGGACAAATTTCCCCACGGGGACAATAAAGTGGACATTACCCTAAACCCAAATAAGTCCCCAGTTTACTGTCTGATCATCAGGAAGTGCACAGTTAGCATGCTTGTTGCATTTAATTCATTCTAATCCAGTCCACTTGATTTCTATCACACATTTCATCAACAAACAGTTTCCAAAGAGCTGCACAAATACAGAGTAAGAACAGCAATACGTGAGGGGCAGAGTGTTCCAGAGTTTGGCCAGAGCGTTCCAGAGTTTGGCCCCGGTCACAGAGAAGGGCCCGTCCCCCCTGGTATTAAGTCTCGTCCCAGGAACCACAAGCTGGAGCTGGAGCCCTCGGACCTCAAAGCAAATTTGGAGGAGTTCTGAAACATATTGTGGGGCCAGTCCGTTCAAAGCTTTAAAAACAAATAACACAATTTTAAAGTCAGTTCTGTCTGTAACGGGTAAGCAGTGGAGTTGGGCTGGATGGGTGTGATATGGTCTCTCTTTTTGGAAGCACTGAGCAGTCTGGCAGCAGCATTTTGGACTCACTGTGACCTACTGAGGGAGGATTGTAGAGGCCTGAATATAGTGCGTCGCAGTAGTCCAGTCTATTGGTGACAAAAGTGTCTGATTGTTTGAAAGTTATCGCGTGTTAGGATTGGTTTTCATTTGGCAATTTGTCTTTGCTGAAAAAAGCTAGTTTGAACCACATTTGCAGCAACAGGCCCAAGGTCAGATGTGAGAATAACTTCAGTCTTATTTTCATTTAACTGGAGAAAATGAAGACATCCAGTTTTTTATTTCCACCAGACAGGCCTGGAGAGTGGCAAAGGCATTTTTGGGGAGACAGGAGGATAAAGCTGGGTGTGGTCAGCATAGAGGTGCTACTTAATCTGATGTGTGTCTAGAATTAAACCCAGGGGGAGCAGATATAAAAAAAGAAAAGAGAAAAGGAGGAATATGTGGCCATGAGGCAAGAGGAGTTTTAAGAGGACTTTTTGAGCTCCTCTTGTCATTTGGTGCAACACGAGCTCAGTTGGTAGAAACGTTAACGTGAGGGCAGTGGAGCCGTCACATAATCCCACCTCCAACCAGTGCGGGCTGTGGTGGTGTCCTTGGGCAAGGCACTTTCCCACATTGTGAGTGTGAGTGGAGCATTGGCGGTTCATTGGTGAGGTGCAGATTCTAATGTGTTCTTGGACAAACTGGTCTTGGTTGGTTGTTGTTTCCAAAGCTCCATCTAAAATCACTGTGGTGTTATTCCATAGACTTTTACAGGGAAAAGTCATAAAGGTGCACTGTGGGACTTTTCTGGTGGAGGGGTCGCTTGTCTTCATTAAGGTGTCGTCGCTTTGCCTGGTATGTTCCGCAGTAGAGCATTCAGCTTGTCTATTGCCATGGAGACAACCAGGTGACTAAAATTTGTTTTTTTTTTGCTCTGAAAACTGGACACCCTCTTCCTGCTCGTATCCATGGATATGTTGCTTTGGAGTGACATAAATGTATAGCGTAAAACATATTTATGACCATGGGGAATGTCCCAAAGTATGGCTTTAACTTCCTGTTGACGTTTCACCTGCAGAAAGTGACATGCTGCACCTTTTAAATATGAGGATCCTTATAATAAAATCATTGAATATATAAGGCGTCATAACAGATTTAATAAGAGTTTTGAGTGCAGATTATAACAGATAACCGCTAACAGTTTATATATACTTTTGTGGGGAGATACTGACACTGAAAGAACAAAAGGAGACGGAGACGTTACTTCAGTGTTGCCTTTGCTTTCTGCTACTGCCGACTAACTTTAATTGTACAGAATGTGGCATGTCGGTGTGTGCTTCACCTTTAAGGTGATTGGTGGGTGGCGTCAACCTAACCCACAAAGACAGGTGCGCGCATGGCGCGCGCTCATACACACACACCTCCTCGAGTGGGCTTTGAGGTGGCAGCGTGCTTGCTCCCGCAGGACCGGGTTCGGGGTCATATCTCAACCAGTGCGCTCTTCTCGTCCGTTTGTCAGGTCAGTCATTGCACATCCCACCTGTGTCGTGTGCAGGCAGCAATAATCTTTTTGGTCTTTGATCCAGGACTACGGTCTGGACTGGTCATTGTGGCCAACTTCACAGAGGTCTCGTGGTCTTACTCTGTGTTGTGGGAGTGCGCGCTCGAGGGCGCGCGTTGTGGGCTTGGAGCTCTTCCCGGGGTAAGTCTGCTCATTGGTTCGCCGTTGCTTTGGGTTGAATGCCATGGCTGACACCAAATTCTGCCTCAGATCCTGGGAAGTTGTGGGAATTGGCCGCGAGTCCCCCGCGGCTCTCCCCCTCCTCCTGCTACTCACAGGTGCAGGTGCCGCTCACCGACCGGTAAGATGCAACACTTTCTCCAGTGTAGGGTTAATTCATTACCTTTTTATTTATACTCGTGTTTCTTATTTAGGCGCTGTGTGTGCGGCCCGCGTTGGAGCCGCCACCTCCTGTTAAAGGGGCCGTTGTTTTTGTCCGGTTTTGTCCACACGCGCAGGTCACAACTGCGAGTTCATTCATTCACTTGTGGCCGGTGCCTTGCACTCTATAGTGCGCATGCTCAGGAGCAGATTCGCACCTTGCCCCATTTGGGCGAGTAAAATTATTTAAATAGGCAAAGACTCTTCTCATTTAATGTGAGAGCTCTGCCTTTCTGGGCAACTGCATGTTTATTGTGTGTTATTTTGTATATTTCTTGTTGATTTGCATGTGCATTTATTTTGTTAGTTCTCTTTAGTTACATTGCTTGTTTTGTTAATTTGGTTACTTATTATTGCCTGATTTGCTGTGTTTTTTTTTTCATTTTATTGTCTTGATTTAAATTGTTGCCTATTAATTTAGTTTTCATTGTCCAAGTTATTGGGCTTAAGGGTGCCCTGCAACCTCCATGACATGTGCTCTGTGGTTTTAAATGGTAATTGTGTAATATAAAGTTTTGATATTTTTATGAGAATATAGGCCTATTTTAAATATTTTTGATACAAATTAAATAAATTCCATTTTGTTAACTAATCCACCTCTCTTTTGTCCAGACCTTGTGCGGCCTTTTGTGTAAAATTCGTGACCTTCGAGGCCATATACCCTAGGTGGCGTTGTTGGGTTAATTCCAGAGTTAAGCTTGCTAGCTACCGCTCTCGCTACAATCTGGCGTACGTTGGCAGGATCGGACATAAAGAGGTGTGATTATTTTTCTTTTGTTTATTAAGAGTAATTATTATTGTTTTTTGTTTTTTGTTTTGTTTTGTTGCTTGAGTTTGTTTTTATATTCAGTTTGATTCTGTGTGGTAACTTGTAATAGGACAAAACAACGGCTACGCTTTTCAGGACCCAAAACTCGAGGTTAGTAAAAATTTAAGTTTGTTCCTTGCCCAAAGGCTGTGGTGTTGTGTACTTGTGGCCAGTATGGAGGAGGAGCTGCAACTGCTCAGAGAGCAACTGTCTCAGCTTAAGGCGGACAATGAGCGACTTCTCCGGGAAAGGGCTCCAGCCCAGGCCGGCCCCGGCGGATCTAATCAGGCTTCGGGTACTGCTATGGGTAATGTCCCATCAGGAATTTCTGTTTCTACTGAGCGGGTGGTTGTGATGTCTCGAGACCGGAAATGCCCCCTGTTTAATGGAAAGAAGGGTCTATCTTTGGATGAATGGAAGGAGGAGGTTGAAGCTTGTATGCGCGCTCGTCATCTGGCGTTACGGGAGCAAGCATTGTTCATCTTTGACCATTTAGAAGGTGAGGCTAAAAGTGAGATTAAGTTTCGTCCAGTAGAGGATCGGGAAGATCCGGCGCGTGTCTTGGATATCCTTCAGGAGCTGTATGGCTGCATGCAGCCATATGTAACTTTACAACAAGCTTTCTTCTCAAGACGGCAACAGGAAGGGGAAAGTTTGCAGGAGTTTTCCTCGCACTGATGTCCCTTATGGAACAAGTTAAGCAGCGTGCTCCGGACGGTGTGCCGAATGCTTCAGTTCTTCTGCGTGACCAATTTATAGAGCATGTGATCGATTGCGCTCTGCGCAGGGAACTGAAGCAGTATGTTCGCGGAAGTCCAACCGCTACTCTACTTCAGGTGCGGGCTGAGGCTCTCAGGTGGGAGCGAGAGGGACAGCCCACTGTCCATCGTGAACGCAGCTTCTCCCTTCCGTCCATCCATGGCCTGCAATTTGAGGTTCGTGGTAGCACTCGCCCCTCTTCTATACCAACCTCAACCCCGGCAGCGGGACTGGGAGAGGTCATGGAGTTGCTCAAGCGTCAGCAAGAACAACTTAATCAGCTAACCCAGACAGTGGCTGCCCTTCAGGCTCCACAGCAGACTGGTAGGCCTCCACGTAGTAACATCATATGTCGGAGGTGTACTCAGCCTGGCCATTATGCTAGTGACTGTGACGGGGAGAGAGTTTCATTCCGTGGCCGAACAAATTCGTATTCGGAGCACTCCCATGCTGCAGCCCAGCAGGGAAACTAGAGCCTTCTGAATTGGGGAGCCAAGGTTCAGGAGGGGTGTCCATGGGCTCACAGCTGGGGGGACTCTCCGGCTTAATGGCGTCATGTCCGACCATTGAGGTCGTCATGGGTGGACTAATTGTTCCTTGCTTATTGGATACAGGATCCATGGTGTCCACTATCACAGAGAGCTTTTTCAGACAACATTTTGAACCTTGGGGTGCCGATCGCCTCCGCTCCCGTCATTGGCTGCAGCTGCGGGCGGCCAATGGGCTTGAAATTCCATACCTTGGTTACTTGGAGCTGGATGTTGCACTTTGTGACAAGGTCATTCCCCATTGTGGGATACTGGTTGTCAAGGATCCCCCTGCCACTGGCTCTTCGGCACCTGGCATCCTAGGGATGAACATTATCCGTCGATGTTACCGTGAGCTTTTTGGTGCCTATGGGCCCTCTCTTTTTGAATGTCCGGTGGTCACACAGGCACCGGGCCCTGTCATAGAGGCCTTACAGAAGTGCCATCAGGCAGCTGCTCACCAGCCCGCCGCCATGAATGGAACAGTAAAGGTGCGGGGGCCACGAGCAGTTAGAATTCCTGGTGGCACCATGAAGCTTGTTGCCAGTACCTGCCCCCAGCAATTTGCTGGTTCAGCTGTTCTTTTTGAGCCACCCGAATCTGGTCTTCCGGCTGGGTTACTGGCATCTCCTTGTTTGGTGCATGTTGAGAAAGGCACTGTCTATATCCCGGTGGTCAACGTCGGGGCGACAGATGCCCTTTTGTATCCTAGGACCAGCCTCGGAGCCCTCAGTGAGGCTGAGGTGGTGAGCTTACCGCCTGGGGTCACTGAGGTCAACTCCTTCACAGCCACAGTGTCTTCTCAAGTGGTAATTGAGCCTGAGAACAGGTTGGATGCAGTGGACCTGTCTGCACTGGACCCTGAGGAACAGGCAGAGGTCAGGTCTCTGTTGCAAAAGTACAGCACAGTGTTCTCTGCTCATGACGGTGACCTTGGGTGTACCAATCTAGTCACCCATGAGATTCCCCTGCTGGATGACGTGCCCGTGCGGCAGCGCTACCGGCGCATTCCACCCTCCGAATATGAGGCTGTAAAGCTCATATTAACCAGCTCCTCGATGCGCAGGTAATACGGGAAAGTAGCAGTCCATACGCCTCTCCCATCGTCCTGGTCCGTAAGAAGGACGGTAGTCTTCGTCTTTGCGTGGATTATCGCCTTCTTAATAGTAAGACCAGGAAGGATGCCTTTCCCCTGCCGCGCATCGAGGAGAGTCTGGATGCACTGTCGGGTGCCCGCTGGTTTTCAACCATCGACCTGGCCAGCGGGTACAATCAGGTCCCCGTAGCCGAGCAAGACAGACCAAAGACTGCTTTCTGTACACCTTTTGGCCTCTTCGAATTCAATCGGATGCCATTTGGTTTGTGCAATGCTCCGAGCACGTTCCAACGCCTAATGCAGAGGCTGTTTGGAGACCAACAGTGTCAGTCATTGTTGTTGTATCTCGACGACATTGTTGTGTACTCCTCCTCTGTGGCACAACACCTGGAGAGGCTGGAACTGGTCCTGGGACGCCTTCAGCAAGAGGGACTGAAGGCTAAGCTTGAGAAATGTTTTTTCTTCCAGCCCAAGGTTAAATACTTGGGGCATGTGATCTCATCGGAGGGTGTCTCTACCGACCCTTCCAAGATTGAGGCGGTGTCTGAGTGGAAGCGCCCTCAACACGTCACAGAACTGCGTTCCTTTCTAGGATTTGCCAGTTATTACAGGCGGTTTGTTGAGGGTTTTGCCAAGCTGGCAGCCCCTCTACACAAGTTGGTTGCTGAGATTGCTGGGACTAAGCATAAGAGGGGGTCTGGGAGGCCGTTGAAGGAACGTTGGACTCCCCAATGCGAGGAAGGTTTCGAGGCATTAAAAGCCAAGCTTATTTCTGCTCCTGTCCTTGCGTATGCAGATTTCTCCAAGCCTTTCATCCTGGAGACCGATGCGAGTTACAGCGGCCTTGGGGCAGTACTGTCACAAGAGACTGAGAGTGGCATCAGACCTGTTGCCTATGCGAGTCGTGGTCTTCGGCCCACTGAGCGCAACATGACCAACTACAGTTCCATGAAATTGGAACTTCTTGCGCTCAAGTGGGCCATGACTGAAAAATTCCGTGAATACTTGTTAGGGCACAAGTGTCTGGTGTTCACGGATAACAACCCATTGAGTTACCTTCAGTCTGCTAAGCTTGGAGCCTTGGAGCATAGATGGGCTGCCCAGCTTGCTGCGTTCGACTTTGAGATAAGGTACAGATCTGGTCGCAGCAACGGTAATGCGGATGCTCTATCTAGGCAGTACTTGACATCGTCTGAGCTGGCTGCTTGTGTGTTGCCTGGCAGTTCTGTCCCCTTGACCTTCCAGCAAACTGCATTCCCACATCTTGCAGCTCAGTCCCTAATCTCTGCCTTACCAGGCCGCTCGCTGTCTGAAATTCGTGCTTTGCAGGCAGAAGACCCCTGCCTGAGAGATGTCTTAAGTTTTTGGGAGAGACAGACACGGCCTTCGTTCGCAGAACGCCGTCGCCTTCCCAGACCAACATTGACCCTCCTCCAGCATTGGAGTCGTTTTGTAGAGAGGGAAGGAGTATTATACCGTCGGCTCTCACGCCCAGACGGGGGAGAAGAAACCCTCCAGCTACTCCTGCCTGCCGCACTCAAAGAATGGGTCCTTGAGCAGCTCCATCAGGAGCATGGCCACCAGGGCATTGAGAGGACAACGGAACTGGTGCGCAAGAGATGCTTTTGGCCCGGGATGTCTTCTGACATAAAGCAGTGGGTGCAGCAGTGTGAACGGTGTCAGGTGGCTAAAGACTCTGCACCCGTGCCCCACAGTTATATGGGCCACCTTCTTGCCTCCCGGCCCAACGAGATTTTGGCTATTGACTTCACGTTGCTTGAGCCAACTCGCAGCGGGCTCGAGAATGTCTTAGTCATGACTGATGTATTTACTAAATACACCATGGCTGTCCCCACTGGGACCAACGGGCCACCACAGTTGCCCAAGTGATTACTCAGGAGTGGTTCTATAAATTTGGTGTGCCGGGCCGTATACATTCAGATCAGGGAAGATGTTTTGAGGGGGCCATCCTCCAGCAGGTTTGTCACTTGTACGGCGTGGACAAGTCCCGAACTACCGCATACCATCCAGCGGGAAACGGACAGTGTGAACGTTTCAACCGAACGTTACACAACCTTCTTAGGACTCTTCCCTTGTCTCAGAAACGAGACTGGGCTTCTTGCCTCCCTCAAGTGCTCTTTTCGTATAACACCACTCCTCATCAGAGCACAGGGAGTCGCCTTTCTTTTTGATGTATGGCCGTGAGCCCAACCTTCCGGTTGATTTCGCTCTTGGTCAGGTGCCTGATCCCCTGCCTGGGACCGTGCAGAACTGGATTGCTGAACATTGCTCCAAGCTCAAAGTGGCATTTACTGGTGCACATAGACAAATGGTGGCAAACGCTAGTCGGAGGAAGGAAAGACATGACCTTCGGGTCAGGGAAGCCCCTTTGCGGGAGGGTCAGCTGGTCTACCTTCGCGACCACGGCTTTAGGGGGCGTAACAAAATTCAAGATATATGGCATTCCGATCTGTTTCAAGTCTTGAAAGCCCCCAGGGGGGAGGGCCCCATTTACATTGTTGCACCCGTCTCCAATCTACATGCACCCCGTAACGTACATCGGGACATGCTGAAGGCAAAAATCATGCCAGAGCCCAAGGATGAATGTCCTAGAGTTGAGTCCGTGCCCCTTGAGCTTTCGGATGACAACTCCTTTGGGGATAGTGACTTTGTGCTTCTAGCTCCTTCAACTTCTTGCCCTCTGAATCCTGTCATGACTTCTGATCCTGGCCCCACCAGTGGTCCTGCTATGGCTCCTGTGGAGAATATCCGTGTAGCAGATGGTACTCACCGAGACATGGAGGAAGCTCCACACAGCTCTGATCAGTTAGTTTTGCGTCGCACAACTCGTACGACTGCTGGACAACATTCTAATGTCCACCATCTTCCCCGGGCACTTAATGGGTCCTCTTCAGGATCATCGTAGATCTATCTGCTTGCCTTTGAGCTTGTTATTGGGTGTCTGTGTCGTCGGGACGCCGACAAAGAAAGGGGGGGTAGAATGTGGCATGTCGGTGTGTGCTTCACCTTTAAGGTGATTGGTGGGTGGCGTCAACCTAACCCACAAAGACAGGTGCGCGCATGGCGCGCGCTCATACACACACCTCCTCGAGTGGGCTTTGAGGTGGCAGCGTGCTTGCTCCCGCAGGACCGGGTTCGGGGTCATATCTCAACCAGTGCGCTCTTCTCGTCCGTTTGTCAGGTCAGTCATTGCACATCCCACCTGTGTCGTGTGCAGGCAGCAATAATCTTTTTGGTCTTTGATCCAGGACTACGGTCTGGACTGGTCATTGTGGCCAACTTCACAGAGGTCTCGTGGTCTTACTCTGTGTTGTGGGAGTGCGCGCTCGAGGGCGCGCGTTGTGGGCTTGGAGCTCTTCCCGGGGTAAGTCTGCTCATTGGTTCGCTGTTGCTTTGGGTTGAATGCCATGGCTGACACCAAATTCTGCCTCAGATCCTGGGAAGTTGTGGGAATTGGCCGCGAGTCCCCCGCGGCTCTCCCCCTCCTCCTGCTACTCACAGGTGCACGTGCCGCTCACCGACCGGTAAGATGCAACACTTTCTCCAGTGTAGGGTTAATTCATTACCTTTTTATTTATACTCGTGTTTCTTATTTAGGCGCTGTGTGCGCGGCCCGCGTTGGAGCCGCCACCTCCTGTTAAAGGGGCCGTTGTTTTTGTCCGGTTTTGTCCACACGCGCAGGTCACAACTGCGAGTTCATTCATTCACTTGTGGCCGGTGCCTTGCACTCTATAGTGCGCATGCTCAGGAGCAGATTCGCACCTTGCCCCATTTGGGCGAGTAAATTTATTTAAATAGGCAAAGACTCTTCTCATTTAATGTGAGAGCTCTGCCTTTCTGGGCAACTGCATGTTTATTGTGTGTTATTTTGTATATTTCTTGTTGATTTGCATGTGCATTTATTTTGTTATTTCTCTTTAGTTACATTGCTTGTTTTGTTAATTTGGTTACTTATTATTGCCTGATTTGCTGTGTTTTTTTTCATTTTATTGTCTTGATTTAAATTGTTGCCTATTAATTTAGTTTTCATTGTCCAAGTTATTGGGCTTAAGGGTGCCCTGCAACCTCCATGACATGTGCTCTGGTTTTAAATGGTAATTGTGTAATATAAAGTTTTGATATTTTTATGAGAATATAGGCCTATTTTAAATATTTTTGATACAAATTAAATAAATTCCATTTTGTTAACTAATCCACCTCTCTTTTGTCCAGACCTTGTGCGGCCTTTTGTGTAAAATTCGTGACCTCAAGATAATCTGGTCCTAGGGCCATATACCCTAGGTGGCGTTGTTGGGTTAATTCCAGAGTTAAGTTTGCTAGCTACCGCTCTCGCTACAATCAGCACATTACAAAATTACATTTTACATACAAATTACATTTAATTACAATATTCTTTTCATCTTTTTTACCACTTAGTGTCCAATATCCTTGGTCACATAACTATTAATAGATAATATTCATTGGCTAATAGTCAAAAATTTAGTGTTACTCTCTAATTCAACAATGTCATAAAATGACTTAAATCCAGCAGCATTACTTTTTCTGACATCACCGTATTAATTACATGTTCACAAAATAACATAACAATAAAAATGAATACAGAGTGTGGCAGAAATGGGGCGAAATACCAGGTCTAGGCTAAATGCTAGTGTGGGAGTTAGCAGAGAACACTAAACTTACATTTTAAGGGAAACACAACTGAATAAATGTGTAGCTTTGACTAGCGACTGTTAGAACAAAAGTGATACTGTTACGACTTCATATGAGTCAGTACTGTGCTTAGTGGGACTGTACCAACCATGGACGTCTAATAAGAGCTTTTATTATTGTTCTATGGCGCCAACCTGAAAGAAGAAAAGGAGACGGAGACGTTACTTAACTACTTAACAGGAAGCAGCGGCCACAGCGCCCCTCATACCGCCTCAGTGTGTGCTGCCATCAAGTGGACAGAAGCGGGATTGCAATTATGTGAAATATATGAGAAATGAATGCTGGCCTACGCCTGAATGCTGCGCTACAGTGCGCATGTCAAAGAGGGGCAGTAATGACGTCCTCTTAAAGGCACGGCAGCGTCAAGGCAGGGTGCTGTCTGTGCGTCTATTTATTTCTGTGCAGGTGAAGCTGAGGGCGGACCTAGGTGTGCGTGGTGCGTCTGGGCCCGACGTGCTGCGCCTATTTAAAGGCCCACCTACTGCCGCTCGCTCTCTCTCGAGGCCGTCACCTGCGCTGCACCGCCTTAGCCCTTTGTTAGCCTTTTATTTTAGTCTTGCATATACAACACTTCATACACCATGACCACTCATTCATTCACCCCTTTGCACTACTGATGTCACAGACAGTCACGTCTCATTGTTGTATCATTTCCTTTATTTGATTCATCTTAATTTAAATAAATCTAATTAATTTTGGTATATTTCGTTGTTTGGCGTCCCTTTGTCTGCTATAGTCTGCTGGGGCAGCAGTCTGCTCGTGAGGGACACTAATAGACTCGAGAAGATCATTAGGAAGGCTGGACATGTTGTGGGGGAGGAGCTGGACTCTCTGGCGGTGGTGTTGGACAGGAGAATGCTGGACAAAATCTGGACTATCCTGGACTCTCCCTCCCACCCCTCCACAAGGTGCTGGCCAATCAGAGGAGCTCTTTCAGCCATAGACTGCGGCTGCCGCTGCTCCACTGAGAGACACAGGAAATCTTTCCTGCCTGTCGCCATCAAACTGTTGAACGCTGCACTTTAACTCACTTTAACTCACATACTACTCAATCCTTTCATCCTATTCCCGGCTCACACATGTATATAGTCATAAAGATGTCAATGATGTAAATAATTTCCCAGAGAGAGCTATTTTATCTTTTATCTTATTGTTAGCTTATTTTGTAACTTGATCGATCTACATGCTCTTGGTCGGTGGCATCTGTAACAAAGAAAATTTCCCTCGGGGATGAATAAAAGTAATTCTGATTCTGATTCTGATTTGTCATTTCCCTGAGCCAGGTGATGACACAGGCAAAGCAATAACATCTCCATGGAGATGAGTTCCAGTTCCAGTGTGCACATTTAAACCAAATAATGCAGCTCTTGTCATGTATTGGTGATATTTACTGACAACATATTTTCATGTCTGTTTCATATTCAAACTGTATATGGATTCTGACGTGGCAAATGTTTTCATGGCTCTTCACAAATATACGTGTCTACAGGATTTGTGTGTCACATTAGTATTTCCACTGTGTAAATAGTGTTGAAAAGACAGTAAACAAGGGTTTATTTCTGACACTTTATGTTTGTGTGGGATTATTGTGGCAGGAGGAGGAACTTGTTTGGACAGATGGGACTTAAATGTATTTTAGATTTGATGAAGGTGAACTGCAGATGCATGTTTGATCCGTTCTGTCGTTTTCCTTCAATAAAATGTTGTAGTTTTAACCTGTTTTCAGTTGGATTATTTCCACTATAGATTTGAGAGCAAAGTGAAGAGACACTTTTACTTTTTTATGGAGGGTCCATCAAATGCTTTTCTCCATGGAGATGTTATTGCTTTGACTAGAATGTTCCACAGTATGGCATTAAACCTTTTTTATCTTCATGGAGACCAAACCAGACCGAGTTACAGGTCAGATCTGTGGAGAGGCGACCCCGCTCACAGTCAGAACACCTGTTTTTCTAGGTATTTTCAAGATATAAAACCACCTGTAATTGAATAAATGCAACGTAGAGATGTTTAATGTCATACTGTGGAACATTCCAGGCAGAGCAATGACATCTCCATAGAAACGAGCACCAGAAAAGTTACACAATGCACCTTTAAATGTATCTAATATGTTCAGTTTCACAAAGTAAAGAAAACAAACTGTTGACTTTAGTGGTTGTGTTTAAGTCATCGTGCGATTTGAGAGCTCCACGTGTAACAAATGACATAAAGGTCACCATAGCAACAGTGTAACCTGAATTTGAACAAACTTCCTGTTGTATGAAGCCCAACAGACAAACGCGTCACTGGATAAACTTGCACTGTGACGCTGTAAAGAGAAAGAGGTTGAAGTGTCTAAATCTCTGCTTTCATGTTGACTCCACTCAGAGAGATCAGGAGTCTAACCCACAACCTCCTGACTGAGAGGAGACAGGATAACCACTCTGCCACAGTGACACAGGGAGGACATGCTCACAGCACTCTCTCTGAAATAAGTCAAGCAGCAGGAATAAGAGGAGTTTGTGTTCATCCGTGTCACAAAAGTGCAAAGTCAGTAAATCTTAGCGTCCGTTCAAATCAAATCTAAAATCACAAACAGAAGCACAACATTTGGACCATTGGAAATAGAGCTTCAGTCACCAGTCACTACTTTACTTTGCTGCTCTAATCATCTATAGTGGCTTTACAATGAGCACAACTAGACTAGGGAATAAGCGGGACTAAAGCAGGTCTAAATCAGGACTTAAAGCAGGTCTAAGCCAAGACTGGGACCAGTTTAAGCCATGACAGGTCCAGGTCTAAACCAGGACTAAACTAGGTCTAAAGCAGGTGTGTATAAACCCTGGCTAAAGCAGGACGACTGCACCATTTGAAAGGATGTGAAGGAGCTAAACAGGACTGAAGTAGAGCGAGCCTACTTCTGGACTGTAATAGCATTAGGCTCTAGTCTAAACCATGGCTCATTTGTATGTCGGCCTCTGGAAACCAAAAGGAGGACTTAACCACAGTGGACGACTAAACTAGAACATTGTTGGAATAAACCTGCTCTGTCAAACTCAGCAGGTCTCATTGGAATGGAGCGTTAACATGAGTTTCTGTCTGTGCTGCGACGGAACTAAGTCAACCAGTAGATACAAGTAGATTTTTAAGATTATTTTTTAAAGTGGTTCTACTTGAACCACCACTTTAACGTGGTGGAGGGTTTTGAGTACATAAATGATCCAGGGAGCTAAGTTGTCAGGGGCTTCATGTCTCTGGTAGGGTCACCCAAGGTGAACAGAGGATGCCTTGGGTAATGGCTCAGACTAAGAGCAGTTCAAAAGCCCTTTATGATTGACTGGGGCTCCACCCTGGAGCCAGACCTGTGGGCACTCAACGCCGAGTGTCTGATGGACAGACCTCCACCCAGGGGTCTGGCCAGCCCGAACAAGTGAGTTGGGGTCATCCTCCCATGGACCCACCACCCGTAGGATGATCTGTAAGTGGCCTGTGCAAAGAAATCTGGATGGCAGTTGGATCTCCAAACATGGAGACTAGCTCTGGGGACATGGAATGTCACCGCGCTGGGGAGGACGGAGCCTGAGCTTGTGCGGGAGGTCGAGTGTTACCAACTAGATATAGTCGGCCTCACCTCCATGCACAGCTTGGGCTCTGGAAACCAACTCCTTGAGAGGGGCTGGACTCTCCATTTCTCTGGCGTTGGCGGCAGGGAGCTGGTGTGGGCTCATCGCCACACAGCTCAGCCGCTGCCTGTTGGAGTTCACCCCGGTGAACGAAAGGGTCACGTCCCTGCGCCTTCGGGTCAGGGACAGGTCTCTCACTGTGGTGTCGGACTACGGGGCGAATAGCAGTGCAGAGCACCTGGCCTTCTTGGAGTCTCTGGGACGGGTACTGAACAGTGCACTGACCAGGGACTCCGTTGTTCTACTAGGGGATTTCAATGCCCACGTGGGCGACGACAGTGACACTTGGAGAGGGGTGATTAGGAGGAACGGCCTCCCTGATCTGAACCCGAGTGGTGTTCTGTTATTGGACTTCTGTGCTTGTCACAGTTTGTCCATAACGAACACAATGTTCAAACACAAGGGAATTCATCAGTGGCACCAGGACTCCATAGGCTGGAGGTCGATGATTGACTTTGTCGTTGTGCCATCTGACCTCTGGCTGCATGTCTTGGACACTCAGGTAAAGAAAGAGGCTGAGCTATCAATCGATCACCAGTTGGTGGTGACTTGGTTCCGCTGACAAAGGAGGAAGCTGGAGAGACCTGGCAGGCCCTGTTGGCAACATCTGGCAGAGCCCTAAGTCAGGGGGATCTTCAACTCCCACCTCTGGGAGAGCTTCTCCCAGATTTTGGGGGAGGACATGGAGTCTGAGTGGGCTAGGTTCTCGGCTTCTCTTGTCGATGTTGCCACTTGTAGTTGCAAATGCAAATGTTGATTAATATGCACTGTCCCTGAAATAAATAAATAAATAAATAAATAAAATTGTGGTGCCTGTCGCAGCAGCAATCCCGGAACCCAGAGTAGAGCCACTGCTTCTCCATCGTCGAGAGGAGCCAGCTGAGGTGGCTCGAGTATCTGGTCCAGATTCCTCCTGGACACCTCCCTGGGGAGATTTTCCGGGCATGTCCCACTGGAAGGAGGCCCTGGGGAAGACCCAGGACATGCTGAAGGGACTATATCTCTCGGCTGGCCTGAGAACGCCTTGAGTCCCCCTGGAAGAGCTCGAGGAAGTGTCCGAGGTGAAGGAAGTCTGGGCCTCCCTGCTTAGACTGCTGCCCCAGATAAGTGGAAGAAAATGGATGGATGGAGATTTTGAAGTGGATTCTTTTACTTTTACTTGAGTACATTTGAGAGCAGGTACATGTACTTTCTACTCCACTACATTATTTTTGAACTGAACTGAAAAGTAAAAGTATTTTTTATTATTGTATGCCACCTGCTTACAGTCCTGAAGGGTTTATTTATAACACGTTTGTTTAAGCAAACAAACACCCTAAAACATGTTGGGTTATTTTGGTAACCAAACTGCTGGGTCAAATGGTGTGGGTCACACGTTGGGTTACGATAACCCAAAGTTGGGTTAAGGTAAATGACCCAGCCTGTTGGGTTAGGGGAAAGGGGCGTGGGTTCCACAACTGCCCAGAGCTTAATGGTGGCCATTGTCCACCTCCTCCGCCTCATGCTCCACCTGCTCCAACAGAAACGTCTTTTAAAGGTATTTGACATGTTTAATATATTTATTTTATCACTTAGACTTAAGGTACAACTTTCTGCAACTGAACATTTTTATTAATTAAAAGTTTTATTTTAAAACGTTAGTAACTCGTCCTAAGCCTGTGCTCTTACATGGCTTAGCTACTGTTAGAAAAGAACTAACGTTAACTTATAACCAGATGAATAAAACAGAGGTGTTAGCTTAAGATGGGAATGTTCTTAAAACGGCTGAACGTGTTAATCATGTGTTAAAGTTACTGGTAAAGTCTTAATACTGAATGTGTAAAAAGGCGCAGATTCACCTTTTTTCTGTCTGCCTGATGTACTTAGGGTTCACGGCCAAATAAAATGTCAAGGACAAAGCGTAAACAAGGGATTTGTCAAGAGATTCAATACTTAAACAAACGGCGCTCATTAAAAGAGTCATTTAAGGAGTGCAACAGGCGGCGCGTCCAGAGTGCAGCTCACCGCACAGACGCACACAGGGCGGCCACGGTGAGGGGGAAGCGCCTGCTGGAGCTGCGGAGTCGAAAATCCGTCCAACGTGTGAGCTCCAACGTCATGCTAATCATTTGTAATCTATAATTACGCGTTTGCACACTTCGTGCAGCAGCTCTTGGTTATGACTGTACTTTTCGTATGTCCCCCACGCCGCCGGGCCCTACCGCCGCAGCCGTGAGCGCGTTGGAGCCCGGAGCACAGGGGGTGTCGGCGTTTGTCACCGCCCCGGTCTGACGGTCCCGGCCCGCTACGCTCTGCTGACGCGGCCGTAGAGGGAGGAGGAGGAGCGGCCTGACCGAACACACGTATCCACACAGAGGACATCGTGGTTAAACAGTTCAGAAATTATTTTGAGGCAAAGTCTCCTTCTTTTAAACGCAATGTCATTCTTCCTTAAAAATTAATCACTTATAACTCTCCTCTGACTAAGTTTCCCAGCATCATCCAGTGTTTGTGTGGATTCTCCTGGTACAGTTAGATACTATTATATTTATTAACAGGGGAAATAATACTCTTAAAATGTTGACATTGTCCTCTTTTTCCACAGTGGGATCTTCATAGCATGGCCTTTGTCTTTGAGATGAACCAACCAACACATTACAATTCTGTCCTTTACGTATGTGCATGAAGACCTTTTTAATTTCACTATTCGGTTATAGTGGAATGCTTGTCTCTTTTAGATATGGGCTCACCTGGTACATTTTAATTGATTTTACATCCAAGGAAAATATTCTGCCTTGAGTGTAGACAGAGATGAACCAACCCTCAAACTTCTGTCAGTTATGTAAGTGCACCATGTACATTTACTATCTGTTATTTTACCATAGGTTTTGGAGTGTTCAGATATCTCTTTTAGGAAAACTTTTACCACATACACTATAATAATATAAATATAAATGTGACTATTTGCTTTTCTTCTGTGGAATCTCCAGAGTCCAGAGCCCTGACCCAGGATGAATATATCCAAGGATTATCATCTGGCACCACAGGCACAAGTACATGTAAGTACAATATTAGTCAATGTATTTTCTAAAATATACAATACTGTTATGTTTTTTTCACCTGATAAAAAATGAAATGTCTAAATGTGACCATGTCACTCTACAGTTCAGCAGACTGAGGTGTGCACTTCCCTGAGCTCCTGTTAACACTGAAGCTTCTGTCACTGCACTGGGCTGCAGCAAGTACTGATACAAGGAAGTACAGCGTGTATATTTATTAGCTTTATATTATAGAGCGACTGGTGTAGAAAATTAGTACATTCTTTGCTGTAATATGCTTTTAATGTAAGTATGTCTGTATTTTTTTGCACAGTGGATCTTCAACAGACAGAAGTGTCCACAGCCCTGAGCTGCAGACTGAAATGTCCCCCAGCACCGGATAGAAGAATACACAGGACTGGTTTGGTTTGGGGAAAGTGTCACTCACTATAAGTTTACTTTAAATTTATGCCAACATGCAATACATCTACTGTAAGCAATAGACTAACAGTGTTTATAATAAAATGTATTTATCACTTTTACACCTAATTTTACAGAAATAAAACAGTGTTAAATTCAAATAGTGCACTTGTGTTATCTTATGTGAATTTTTAATCATTATATTAGTAAATTAACATTTGTTTAATTCTTGAAACATTATTGGGTTGAAATATTTCAAATGGAAAAGCTATCTTATACTAGCAAATACTTCCTTTAACCATCTTCTAAATATTTATCTATTTCAAATATGGTTAAAACAAGTATCTGCTAGTATAAGAGGCATTCCACCTTAAATATTCAACCCAAAACTTGAGTTAAAATTAAGCCAATACTTGGGTTAAAATGACCCAGTGTTGGGTGGAAAATATAACTCAACATGTTGGGTCAAATCATGTAACCCAACCCTTTGGGTTATTTTAACCCAGCTCTTTTAAGAGTGAATAAAAAAGAAATTAGTTTCTGTTGAATAAAATTCAGCACAAATCTGTATCAAAAACACTACATTTGAAGATTGAAGATTTAGAACATGGCATGAAATACTTTTACTAATTTTACACTTTAAGTACATTTTTAAATGGATGTACTTTTACTTAAGTAGATGTTTTCATGTGATACTTTTACTTGAGTATTTTTTGCTCCGGTATCTGTACTTTTACTTCAGTCACAAAATCTTCTTACTTCTTCCGGCATTATTTTTTCTCTTCCGTTTTCACCTTCTCCAAACCTGTGAGAGTCAGATCTACCTGGAGACTCGTGACGTTTGCTCCGTTCTGAATTCTGATTGGTGGAAGAGGAAAAGGGCCGGACTTTGAAAGCGAAAGTGCAAATGTCTTTTTCTATAAAGTGTGTGTGTGTTTGAAGCCTCCGGCCGTTTTCCAGAGGAACTTTCTCTATCTATGCGAAGAGCTTTGCAGCTGTTCACCATGAAGATTTGTGCTGTGATCATTCTCATGGGGACACTCGTGAACGGAGCCACATCAAGTGAGGACTTTGATTTGTTTTAGCGTGACTCAGAGAGAGGCCATTGTTTATTGGGAAGGCAGGAGTATGAGTTTTGATTGATTAAATGCATGTTACGTTTTAGTAGGTCAAAATAATTTATGTGATAATGTGCTGTATTTATATTACTCAAATGTATAAATGTCGTTTCATACAGTGATTCACAGTAAGATGGATTTCTATACATCTTCAACTGAAGTCCCAAACTTCCCAGAGTTTGTCATTGCTGGAATAGTGAATGGACTTCAGGTCTATTATTATGACAGTAACACCAGGAGAAATGTGCCCAAACAGGAGTGGATGAACAGAGTGACAGAAGAAGACCCACAGTACTGGGAGAGAGAGACTCAGAGATACATTAATCATGAACAGGTGGAAAAAGCAAACATTGAAATTGCAAAACAGAGATTCAACCAGACTGAAGGTTTGTCTGATTTTCACTCTTTATTTGTTGTATTAGTACATTCAGTATGTTGATTAAAAACACTATATAATAATCTGAAAAAGATCATTTAAAAAGCATAAACAAAAATTGAGAGTTATTAAAATATCTTAACTCTAATGTAGAAGTGAAAGCATCAAGCAGATTCCAGCTCTGACTGTGTTTCTCTTTCAGGACAACATCTTTGGCAGATTATGACTGGTTGTGAATGGGACGATGAGACTGATGAAATCAGTGGATATTTTCAGCATGCTTTTGATGGACAAGACTTTATTGCTTTGGACTGGAAGACAGAGACATTTGTTGCCGCTAAATCACAGGCCTTCCCCACTAAACTGAAATGGGAGAGGATTGGAGTAGCTTTTCATGAGAAAAATAAACTGACCCACGTCTGTGTTGAGGAGCTGAAGAAGTTTGTGCGATTTGGAGAAAAAACTCTCAAGAGGAAAGGTAAACTCTGTTTGACAATATTGTAATGTATTTTCTACAATACACTAACTAAATATTTCTTCAAAACATGAACAAGATGTTATCTCGTAGAGCAGGAGTTTTCAACTTGGGTGACTGTGAGCCTCCCTTAGAGTAGGTAAAGACAGTTGAGCCTCCTCCCTTCCCCAAAATCCCGTCCGCCTGCCGCACTCCACACAGGCCTGTGTAGTAAATGCATCTTTTGTGATTCTGCAGTGATGACTTTCAATAACAACTGATCATATGTTGTTAATATTGTATTTTAATATTTTTAAAAGTGCATTCAGAAATTATTTTTGCAAAAGCAAATAATTTCCAACTTCATGCTGCCGAACTGAGGCGACTTTTACCATCACTGAACATCAGTGGGCCGATCCAAATCAATAGAACCTGCTTAACATTTGGAATTGGTGCCAAAACCCCGCTGACCACACCTGATGTTGAAATCGACACGTGTCTGGGCCTTATATTGAATATGTATTATGTATGTTCCCCGTACCTGGATCGTACCTGGATTGGGGGTCCGGTCCTTGATCTTGTGCCTCCGGGTGTGTTGGTCAGATAGGTCCGGAGGCTCCGTCCTCCATGTGCTGGTTCCAGATGGGGACGAGCAAAACCAGTGAGCACTAGACTGGGTCTGAGCGGGTCTGTCCTCTGTGTGCTGGTTCTGTGTGGGAAAGTGTGGGAATGTGCAGTTGAATATAGAGCTGGGCGGGTTGCTCTGATCCTCTGTGCTCCAGGACTGCAGCTGGTTCTGAGGTGGTGCAAAACATCAGGACAGAAGCGTGAGTCCGGTCTGGTTTGTTATATCATGTTCTGAGCGGTACCATCCTCCCGACCTGAACTAGAGTTGCTCCTGCTGGTTACATGTTGTGGCAGAGGTGCAGTCTCAGAACCCGATCAAGTGAAACCGAACTTTAAATAATCAGGATCATATTTCCGCATTTTTTGCTGGTTCTGTCTCCTCTCTCGCTGCTGATTTCTGTTGAGATGGAATAAGAAAACGATGTATTTTACAGCTAATACATACCATAGACCGTATATATGAGTGGACTAAGCTACCCCGTTAGCCGGTGCATGCCAAATAGGAAGTTCCCCGGAGGCTCTTCCGGCTTCTTCTCTCCTTTTTCCCATTGACTTACATTGGGATATGATCGCTCCTCTCTGTGTATCTGTTGCTGTGACCCTCATCATTTTAGTCTTAAAATGTTCGTATGAACCCGCTCTACATGATCCTGAATTTTTTTTTTGCTATTTTGTCCGTCAAAAAAGCCCTATTCATAACAGAGGGCCTGGCTCCAGATTTTCCACTGTAGCCATTAGCATCGCGAGCCTCATTTGAGCGGCGCTAAATGCTATGGGTGACGTCACGCTCACTTAGTCCACTTCTTTTATACAGTCTATGGCTAATACGCACACGCACAATGACCGATATCAGTACTGCTGCAGATGTGGACAGATGTGGGCCATTTTTATTTTTATTTTATTTTTTTTTTTTTGTGTGTTGCGCCTCCCCAGTGGCTCTTTTGGCACCACACCAATTGAAAACCTCAGTTGTAGAGGATATGTGGCCCTGTGTATGTTATTGGGGTACTCAGTGTTACTTCTGGTCAGGATTAAAACCTTTAAATTACATTTTATTATAGCTTAAAGAAAACAATGTCCAAAAAACTGTTACATAAAATAAATTAACAGAGAACAATAATAATATAATACTACGGTGGTTCTGAACCGCAAGTGTAAAAAGAAAAAAAGAGATATTATCTCGTTATTACAAGATATTGTCTTATTACGAGATATTATCTCGTTATTTTGAGATATTATCTTGTTATTTCGAGATATTATCTTGTTATTTCGAGATAATATGTTGTTGTCTAAGGTTGATATTATTTATTATTATTATTGTGAGATTATTATTGTAATATTAATATCCACCACTAGATGACAGACGATGATAGCAGGCGGCAGTACTCAAGTGCCTATGACTTTAAATGTAATTTTGGCAGTTCAACGAACAATTTGATAGGCCTATCTAAAAATATTTTCATAAACACCATGTGACATGCTATACGGCAATACTACAGGTTATGGGTTTGTGGTGCGAATGATCTGTCCGATGCGCCTCCACCACAGAGAGAGACAGAGAATGCTGAGTGAGTGAGAGGTGAGAGAAGCCGCTGCACGGTGAGGTCTGAGGGCCTTAACCTGTCTGAACATGCAATATTATTCATCTTAGAGCTAGATATTAAATTGTTTAAGGTTGTTTAATGTTTAATGGAGTAGGCTAAACATTTATCAGATAAAATGGAGAAAGATCTATGAAAACTTATTTATGTGAGTCAGCCTTTTCCCACATGAAGTCATTAAGTCCCGTTCCACCACGACTGATTCTCAATATATTTGTAAATAAATACATCATTTGCATTTTTGTATAGGCTAGTAGGTAGATCATTTTGACATTTTTAAATAGCTCGCATGCTGAAAAAGTGTGGGCACCCTGGGTTAAATGAGCCTACTCCGGCTTCTCTCTCACCTCTCACTCACTCAGCCACTCTCTGTATCTCTGTGGCGGAGGTGCATCGGGCAGATCATTCGCACCATAAACCCATAACCAGTAGTATCGCTGTATAGCATGTCACGTGGTGTTTATGAAGATATTTTTTGATAAGCCTATCGAATTGATGGTTGAACTGCCAAAATTACGTTTAAACTCATAGGCACTTGAGTACTGCCGCCTGCTATCATCGTCTGCCCTCTAGTGGCTGATAACAATATTACAATAATAATCTAATAATGATAATAATAATAATAATAATAATAATAATAATAATAATAATAATAATATCAACCTTAGACAGTATAAAATGATCTCGAATTAACGAGATAATATCTCCATATATATATATATATATATATATATATATATATATATATATATATATATATATATATATATATATATACATTTTTCACTTTTGAATTATCTTGAAATAACGACTTATTATCTCGAAATAACGAGGTAATATCTCTTTTTTTACACTTGTGGGTCAGGACCACCGTATAATACAGCAACAGCTTATTTGTTGTCTTTAAATATACATCAAACCTGCATTTCCCAAAGATGTGCGGCTGTACTGAGCTGTGTGATCCTTTCATGTGTTCAGAGCTCCCTCTAGTGTCGTTCCTGCAGAAGTCCTCCTCGTCCCCAGTCACCTGCCACGCCACAGGCTTCTACCCCGACAGAGCGCTGCTGTTCTGGACTAAAGATGGAGAGGAGCTGGGTGAGGATCCTGGAGAGATCCTGCCCAACCACGACGGGTCCTTCCAGACCAGTGTGTCCCTGGACCTGTCCTCTGTCCCAGCTGAAGACTGGGAGAGGTACAGCTGTGTGTTCCAGCTCTCCGGAGTCACAGAGGACCTCATCACCAGACTGGACCCAAGCAAGATCATGAGCAACGGTGAGACTGGGGCAAAGGGTTCAACTGTCACATTCAGAATAATCCCATTTGACTGGACTTAGACGCCTCAAATGCTCCAACTTTAATCCCTGTTTGAACTTTCCATAATGTTTGTTTAAATCCTGACTTTCTTTTGTTTTCTTCCCAGAGAGAAAGCTCAGCACCACCACCATCAGCGCTGCTGTGGGCTCAGTTGTTGCTGTGGCTGTTGTTGTCACTGTTGGAATCGTCTTGTACAGACGACATCACAACAACAATGTGATATAAAAGGTAAGAACATGTGAAAAGCTTTTGTCACTATTCCACCCTCAGTATCCAAACACTTTTACTGAAGGAACTGGACTGTTAAGAAGGAATCAAGAATTTAACAAGTGTCTTATGAGTACAAAAGGATGGAACTTGTTCTCAAAGTTACTCAAGTAAACATGTCTGAGGAAATGTCACATTTCTGCTCTGTTTTAAAGCCCCAGTGCGTAACATTTAACAAAAGCCTTTATTTCAGTACAAGTGTTTTTATTGCACTAGAAAACCCTGAGAAACAGATATTTGAACAGTGAATGGGCTTGCCTCTTCACAGAGCTGATCCATAACTTGGCTGGTGGAGCGTGTGCCACCTGCTCGTCTCCATGGAGATGTTGTTATGGATACTCCTTTCTACCTTTTCTGCATGTTTTGTTTTCACAGATTTTCTCTAATGGACAAAAGAAGCACTTCACCACTGGGTTTGGAATGATTCTCAGTGTGAGCAGATCCGTTCTGATCCAGTGGATTCTCCTGATTATTGACAGAGTGACAGGCCACTGTTTCAAACCTTACACCCTCTGTTTATCAAGTCCACTCCTCCAGTGGAGTTTGGCCACAAACACAACTACATTTACAGTCCAGCTGTCAGAGTTTGATTTACGCTGTGCAAATACTTTGGTTTGAAGAGATGTAACTTTTATTTATGATTGTTAATACAGATTTTCTTTTTCTTGTTTTGATAGTTTCTCTAAATCGGAACTTAACTCATTCTTTGGTGTTTTCAGTGATTTTCCTGGTGCAATGAAAAGTAAAAAGATTTGTTTTGTTTTGTAAATAAATCATTGTAAATGCAGATGGATCAGGAATGGGAAATTGACACATCCCAGAGTGTAAATAAATGTCGACCTGTCTGGACCAAATTAAAATAAAATAACAGATAAAACACTTAAAGGAGCCTGTACATGATTTGTTTTCTTTATATTTGAGCAAAATTGGTCTTGCCCCAGAACAAATACATTTTAGAAGCTGCTCTTTAGGTCAAACCTTAAAAACAAAAAGGCGCACGGTGGCTGAGTGATCAGGACTCACGTTTCACAGGAAGAAGGTTCCAGATTCAGTCCTGGGGTCGCTCAGCTCTTTCTGTGTGGAGTTTGCATTTTGTCCCTGTGTCTTGGTGGGTTTCCTCCACTTTCCTCCATCAACACAAAACACCACAGATCAAATCCTCCAGCTAAGGCAGTCCTGACCAAGACTACAACCAGATCACAGAGATGGTCCCCGGGCGTGTGACTCTGCACCCACTGCTCCTGAGATGCCCCAGCGGCCTTGAACGATGGGTCAAATGCAGAGGACAAATTTCCCCATGGGGACAATGAAGTGGACATTACCCTAAACCCAAATAAGTCCCCAGTTTACTGTCTGATCATCAGGAAGTGCACAGTTAGCATGCTTGTTGCATTTAATTTATTCTAATCCAGTCCACTTGATTTCTATCACACATTTCATCAACAGTTTCCAAAGAGCTGCACAAATACAGAGTAAGAACAGCATTACGTGAGGGGCAGAGCGTTCCAGAGTTTGGCCCCGGTCACAGAGAAGGGCCCGTCCCCCCTGGTTTTAAGTCTCGTCCCAGGAACCACAAGCTGGAGCTGGAGCCCTCGGACCTCAAAGCAAATTTGGAGGAGTTCTGAAACATATTGTGGGGCCAGTCCGTTCAAAGCTTTAAAAACAAATAACACAATTTTAAAGTCAGTTCTGTCTGTAACGGGTAAGCAGTGGAGTTGGGCTGGATGGGTGTGATATGGTCTCTCTTTTTGGAAGCGCTGAGCAGTCTGGCAGCAGCATTTTGGACTCACTGTGACCTACTGAGGGAGGATTGTAGAGGCCTGAATATAGTGCGTCGCAGTAGTCCAGTCTATTGGTGACAAAAGTGTGTCTGATTGTTTCAAAGTTATCGCGTGTTAGGATTGGTTTTCATTTGGCAATTTGTCTTTGCTGAAAAAAGCTAGTTTGAACCACATTTGCAGCAACAGGCCCAAGGTCAGATGTGAGAATAACTTCAGTCTTATTTTCATTTAACTGGAGAAAATGAAAGGACATCCAGTTTTTTATTTCCACCAGACAGGCCTGGAGAGTGGCAAAGGCATTTTTGGGGAGACAGGAGGATAAAGCTGGGTGTGGTCAGCATAGAGGTGCTACTTAATCTGATGTGTGTCTAGAATTAAACCCAGGGGGAGCAGATATAAAGAAAAGAAAAGGAGGAATATGTGGCCATGAGGCAAGAGGAGTTTTAAGAGGACTTTTTGAGCTCCTCTTGTCATTTGGTGCAACACGAGCTCAGTTGGTAGAAACGTTAACGCGAGGGCAGTGGAGCCGTCACATAATCCCACCTCCAACCAGTGCGGGCTGTGGTGGTGTCCTTGGGCAAGGCACTTTCCCACATTGTGAGCGTGAGTGGAGCATTGGCGGTTTATTGGTGAGGTGCAGATTCTAATGTGTTCTTGGACAAACTGGTCTTGGTTGGTTGTTGTTTCCAAAGCTCCATCTAAAATCACTGTGGTGTTATTCCATATACTTTTACAGGGAAAAGTCATAAAGGTGCACTGTGGGACTTTTCTGGTGGAGGGGTCGCTGGTCTTCATTAAGGTGTCGTTGCTTTGCCTTGTATGTTCCGCAGTGGAGCATTCAGCTTGTCTATTGCCATGGAGAAAAGCAGGTGACTAAAATTTTGTTTTTTTTTGCTCTGAAAACTGGACACCCTCCTCCTGGTCGTTTCCATGGATATGTTTCTTTGGAGTGACATAAATGTATAGCGTAAAACATATTTATGACCATGGGGAATGTCCTGAAGTATGGCTTTAACTTCCTGTTGACGTTTCACCTGCAGAAAGTGACATGTTGCACCTTTTAAATATGAGGATCCTTATAATAAAATCATTGAATTTATAAGGCGTCATAACAGATTTAATAAGAGTTTTGAGTGCAGGTGTAGCAGGTATTGGCCAGAACAATCACCGCTAACAGTTTATATATACTTTTGTGGGGAGATATCGACACTGAAAGAACAAAAGGAGACAGAGACGTTACTTCAGTGTTGCCTTTGCTTTCTGCTACTGCCGACTAACTTTAATTGTACATAAGCACATTATAAAATTACATTTTACATACAAATTACATTTAATTACAATATTCTTTTCAGCTTTTTTTTACCACTTAGTGTCCAATATCCTTGGTCACATAACTATTAATAGATAATATTCATTGGCTAATAGTCTAAAATTTAGTGTTACTCTCCAATTCAACAATGTCATAAAATGACCTAAATCCAGCAGCATTACTTTTTTCTGACATCACCGTATTAATTACATGTTCACAAAATAACATAACAATAAAAACGAATACAGAGTGTGGCAGAAATGGGGCGAAATACCAGGTCTAGGCTAAATGCTAGTGTGGGAGTTAGCATAGAACACTAAACTTACATTTTAAGGGAACCACAACTGAATAAATGTGTAGCTTTGACTAGCGACTGTTAGAACAAAAGTGATACTGTTACGACTTCATATGAGTCAGTACTGTGCTTAGTGGGACTGTACCAACCATGGACGTCTAATAAGAGATTTTATTATTGTTCTATGGCGCCAACCTGAAAGAAGAAAAGGAGACGGAGACGTTACTTCAGTGTTGTCTTTGCTTTCTGCTAATGTCGCTAACAGGAAGCAGCGGCCACAGCGCCCCTCATACCGCCTCAGTGTGTGCTGCCATCAAGTGGACAGAAGCGGGATTGCAATTATTTGTCTCAAAATCAACCACCACTATTTCTCATTTCTACATAATTTCACAGCATTAAATAAAAACTATGTGACCACACATCGTGGGCGTCACACAGGCAAAGCAATAACATCTCCATGGAGATGAGCAGGTGACCCTCTCCCACAAAAGTTCCAGTGTGCACATTTAAACAAACCAAATAATGCAGCTCTTGTCATGTAGCCTATTGTTGATATTTACTGACAACATATTTTCATGTCTGTTTCATATTCAAACTGTATATGGATTCTGACGTGGCAAATGTTTTCATGGCTCTTCACAACTATACGTGTCTACAGGATTTGTGTGTCACATTAGTATTTCCACTGTGTAAATAGTGTTGAAAAGACAGTAAACAAGGGTTTATTTCTGACACTTTATGTTTGTGTGGGATTATTGTGGCAGGAGGAGGAACTTGTTTGGACAGATGGGACTTAAATGTATTTTAGATTTGATGAAGGTGAACTGCAGATGCCTGTTTGAGCCGTTCTGTCGTTTTCCTTCAATAAAATGTTCTAGTTTTAACCTGTTTTCAGTTGGATTATTTCCACTATAGATTTGAGAGCAAAGTGAAGAGACACTTTTACTTTTCTTATGGAGGGTCCGTCAAATGCTTTTCTCCATGGAGATGTTATTGCTTTGACTAGAATGTTCCACAGTAGGGCATTAAACTTTTTTTTATCTTCATGGAGACCAAACCAGACCAAGTTACAGGTCAGATCTGTGGAGAGGCGACCCCGCTCACAGTCAGAACACCTGTTTTTCTAGGTATTTTCAAGATATAAAACCACCTGTTATTGAATAAATGTAACGTAGAGATGTTTAATGTCATACTGTGGAACATTCCAGGCAGAGCAATGACATCTCCATAGAAACGAGCACCAGAAAAGTTACAAAATGCACCTTTAAATATATCTAATATGTTCAGTTTCATAAAGTAAAGAAAACAAACTGTTGACTTTAGTGGTTGTGTTTAAGTCATCGTGCGATTTGAGAACTCGCATAACAAATGACATAAAGGTCACCATAGCAACAGCGTAAACTGAATTTGAACAAACTTCCTGTTGCATGAAGCCAAACAGACAAACGCGTCACTGGATAAACTTTCACTGTGACGCTGTAAAGAGAAAGAGGTTGAAGTGTCTAAATCTCTGCTTTCATGTTGACTCCACTCAGAGAGATCAGGAGTCTAACCCACAACCTCCTGACTGAGAGGAGACAGGATAACCACTCTGCCACAGTGACACAGGGAGGACATGCTCACAGCACTCTCTCTGAAATAAGTCAAGCAGCAGGAATAAGAGGAGTTTGTGTTCGTCCGTGTCACAAAAGTGCAAAGTCAGTAAATCTTAGCGTCCGTTCAAATCAAATCTAAAATCACAAACAGAAGCACAACATTTGGACCATTGGAAATAGAGCTTCAGTCACCAGTCACTACTTTACTTTGCTGCTCTAATCATCTATAGTGGCTTTACAATGAGCACAACTAGACTAGGGAATAAGCAGGACTAAAGCAGGTCTAAATCAGGACTTAAAGCAGGTCTAAGCCAAGACTGGGACCAGTTTAAGCCATGACAGGTCCAGGTCTAAACCAGGACTAAACTAGGTCTAAAGCAGGTGTGTATAAACCTTGGCTAAAGCAGGACGACTGCACCATTTGAAAGGATGTGAAGGAGCTAAACAGGACTGAAGTAGAGCGAGCCTACTTCTGGACTGTAATAGCATTAGGCTCTAGTCTAAACCATGGCTCATTTCTATGTCGGCCTCTGGAAACCAAAAGCAGGACTTAACCACAGTGGACGACTAAACTAGAACATTGTTGGAATAAACCTGCTCTGTCAAACTCAGCAAGTCTCATTGGAATGGAGCGTTAACATGAGTTTCTGTCTGTGCTGCGACGGAACTAAGTCAAAATAGTCAAGTACTGGACTTAAGTAAAAATGTAACTATCTGTACTTTACGTGAGTAGAATTTGAAGCGGATCCTGTTTACTTTTGTACATTTGAGAGCAGGTATCTGTACTTTGTACTGCACTACATGTTTGAACTGGAGTTTTTATTCTTGTTTGAGACCTGCTGAAAATCCTGAGGGGTTTATTTATAACACGTTTGTTTAAGGAACAAAAATATAACAACCAATAAACAAATAAAACTAACTTCAGCACAAATCTGTATCAAAATCATGACATTTGAAGTATTATTAGATCTCAAACTCATTAAATACTTGACTTTTTACTCTTTAAGTACATTTTTAAATGAGTGTACTTTTACTTGTGGTATCTGTTACACTACTGTATTATACTTCATGGCCTTTCCCAGGATGATTATTTCCTTATCTTTGGGACCACCAGTTTGGAGCATTAAGGGGTCAGAGGTTAGGAGGAAGTGCATCCTAAAGACATCTGGCAAGCGGTACGATGGTGTCAATTTAATCATAATTGGGTAATAAATGGAGAAGTGTTCTGTGCAAAACATGTTTGGGAAATTCCAGATGTATAGAGTGGGATGTCCTATAGAAGCTATAAATGTAACTCAAACACGTTCTTCTGGGTCTTTCTTGCATTGGGCTTCTAAGAGGATCCAGACTTAAACTGTCTGTTAATTGGCTGACTCTATTATCTGTAAAATAAATCATATTTACATTTACTAGAGTTGTTGTTAAATCATTTCTTGAGCATCTTCCCTTCTGTGAAGCATCTGGGGAAACACGGCTACTAGAGAGGGTAAGTTCCTGGTTTGGGAATCTAAACTACATACTTAAGTAGGTGTGTTCACATTTTACTTGAGTATTTTTTGCTCCGGTATCTGTACTTTTACTTCAGTCACAAAATCTTCTTCCTTCTTCCGGCATTAGTTTTTCAACTGTTTTCACCTTCTGCAAACCTGTGAGAGTCAGATCTACCTGGAGACTCGTGACGTTTGCTCCGTTCTGAATTCTGATTGGTGGAAGAGAAAAAGGGCCGGACTTTGAAAGCGAAAGTGCAAATGTTTTTTTTCTATAAAGTGCGTGTGTGTTTGAAGCCGTTTTCCAGAGGAACTTTCTCTATCTGTGCGAAGAGCTTTGCAGCTGTTCACCATGAAGATTTGTGCTGTGATCATTCTCATGGGGACACTCGTGAACGGAGCCACGTCAAGTGAGGACTTTGATTTGTTTTAGCGTGACTCAGAGAGAGGCCATTGTTTGTGAAGAAGAAGATGACGTGAATTACAAGAGTTTCACTTCATTTGCAGATAGAATTGATGTGGTAGATATAATAGTGTAAAGTCAGATCTATCCCAGGTGAAGAATGACTTGAAATGCGAAGGTGTTTTGGTTTGGATTATTTACCCAGCGACACATGACGCTGATGCTCAGGATGAATTCTGATTGGTTTAAAGGGCCCATATGACGCTGGTTTCTGATCTGTTCTAATGTCGTTTCCTCATCACAAACACATCTGGACTTGTGTTTTGTTTCATTCACACATGTTTAACACACAAACCTGCACATTTAGGCTGAGTTCTACTCTCACACAGAAAACACTCTGTTCCACCTTGTGATGTCATGTGGTAATACAGGAAGTGCTTCATTGTGTTTTCTCCCTGCACCTTCACTAGATTCATTTAGATTATTTCACTGCTGGAAATGCCTTTGTCTGTTGAACTTGATGACATCACAAGGTGGAACAGAGCATTTAGAGCTTTGGAGATGTAGACAGACTCATAATAAAGGATTATTCAAATGTGTGAATGAAACAAAGCACAGCTCCAGGTCTGTTTTTGAGGAGGTAACTACATTCGAACACTTAAAGCTCACAAGAGTCAGTTTTGTGTCATACAGGAGCTTTAAATCACATGTAGCTTTGCATTCTTTAAAGAAAGGCTGGGATTTATTCAAAAGAATTGCAGTTAATAATAAAATGAGATAAGCTGAGGATCCAGATGGTCATTTCAGAAAGAGGGGCATTGTGAAGGTTTGTGAGAGTTTGGTTTTTGGCAGGAGCATTATTATCCTGTAAGATAGAACTATTGCTGAGGGTACTATGGAGATTTTAATATGTCTTTTCAATCTGGATGTTTTGTGAAAGAATGAACAATATTTATCAAATGTGATGTATAAATCCTGTTGTTCACAGTGATTCACAGTTACATGGATTTTTGGACAACTTCAACTCAAGTCCCAAACTTACCAGAGTTTGTCATTGTTGGAATAGTGAATGGACTTCAGGTCGTTTATTATGACAGTAACACCAGGAGAGAGGTGCCCAAACAGGAGTGGATGAACAGAGTGACAGAAGAAGACCCACAGTACTGGGAGTGGAACACTCAGAGAGACATTAATGCAGAACAGCTGCATAAAGTAAACATTGAAACTGTGAGACAGAGAATGAACCAGACTGAAGGTTTGTCTGATTTTCTCTTTTATTTCTCTGTTGTTTAATGAACTGCTGCAGATTTTGAGACTTCAGGAATAAAGTCTATGAAAAAGAGTAAGACTAGAGTAAGTTTAGTCTGAACTCTGATCTCTGCTGTATATGTAAAGTAACTGTTGACTTATGGAAGTCCTATTTAAGGTGAGACACTGCAGGTGAAGAGGGAAAATGTCACATTTGAAACTTCCTCTGAACTTATTTACAGAAATGTAAGAAAATGTATTACAAGTGTTTCATCAGTTAATGCTTTCAGATAAAAATAGTGCATTTTGTGTGTAAAAATGACCAACATTTCCCATATTTGAGACACATCTGAACAATGGACAGAGCCGGGTTTAAATGTCTTTCTTCATTTTGTTGACATCAGATCCAAACATTTACACAGGAGGGTTTGGACACTATTTAGGGTTTGAGTAAATGACACTTAAAACTCTAATTTAACCTTTTGTCTTCAGATTAAATCAGGCTTTAAATTAGACTGGCTCTAAATCTCGCTCAGTAAAAGATGAGAACATTTGGTGTGTGTCGGTGCTGCTCTAGAGGACGATCCTTTTGTCCCTGTGGGAGAAACATGTATTTTCATGTTTTATTTGTCCCATAGAAATCTGCAGATGTTGAGTAAATGAAATAATAAAACATCTTTAGGGGCAGATTGGACAATGTTGTTGTTTCCAGGTGAAAGTTTTTATGTTGAGAAAGAAAAATGACCTAAAAAACAAAATCCTCCCCTTGAATTATAATTGTTTAATGATCATTAAAAATAATCAGCATAAAAATAAATCACTTTAAATAAATATTTTCTGATCGTCATAACAACAATCAGATCGTGTTTCTCATATGTTGAAATGTTCCATAATGTGTGTGTAAATGTTTAGTTGAGTTCTAAGTCGGCCGATAGTGAAAATGTCAGAACTGTAAAATTAAAGGCAAAAGTGCAGAAATATGACTTCATCCTCACACTGTAAGTTTACTTCATTATTTTAGTTTAATTCTAGATTATTAGAAAATCTAACCATGAAAACAAAGTAACAATTAAATTATATTTGTTTTGTAATAAAATAAGTCATAGAATTGAACTCTAAAGTCCAAGATGGAAATGTCAAAGTGCAGCTCTGACACTGTTTCTGTTTCAGGACTCCATCTTCTACAGTTTATGTCTGGTTGTGAATGGGACGATGAGACTGATGAGATCAGTGGATATTATCAGTATGCGTTTGATGGACAAGACTTTATTGCTTTGGACTGGAAGACAGAGACATGGGTCGCTGCTAAATCACAGGCCTTCCCCACGAAACTGAAATGGGAGAGGACTGGAGCAGCTGCTGAAGTAAAACATGAACTGACCCACGAGTGTGTTGAGAATCTGAAGAAGATTGTGCGATTTGGAGAGAAAAGTCTGAAGAGGAAAGGTAAACTCTGTTTGACAATATTCTAATACAAGACCATTAAAACAATAAACTGATTAAATTATTTAATTTTAAACATATTTCAATGAATATATTTTAAATAATGTAACATTTTAACCATTATCATCATATCATATCATATACCATATCTAAAAATGAACCCCTTTTGTAAACCATTTTAAATGAGGAAGATATTATCTTTATATTGCTTCAGTGAATTAATACGTAGTTTTTAATTGATAAATAATTTACGTCAGTCCCGTTTCAGTTTATTTTACAATAGTTGCAATACATTTTACAATAGTGTTTAGTTTTTAACAAGACATTTTCACAAACTAAATCAAATGACTCCTTTCTGAATGTATTTCTTAATTTACTGTAGTTAAATTTGGACATGGATCCAACAGAATAAATCAGCCAACAACAGAACTAAGGCTTCTCACTGTGTGACTTCAGTTAAACTAAATCTTCATTTCTCTGAATTGCCAGATCATTTTGACACTCTTGTTTCCCCAGGGCCTTAACAGTATTTTGACTCGTTTAAATCGACTTCCAAAGTCATTTTACAGGTAGATTTCCTCAGCGCTAACGTCTGTGTGTTTTTCCTTTGCCTTCCTGCCTTTGTTTGGGCCTCATTAAATGAGTGCAGGGTTTCCCTGCGTCTTTGGCGCCTTCTCCTGCTCCACCAGGAATAAGCTCATAAAGGGGAGGAGAGGAGAGGTGAATGGGGTGAGGAGTGGAGGTGAAGACTAGGAGCAGAGGGGCTGGGCTTTTTCTCTTGACCAATGGGAATGGACTGTCAAATGAAATGCAAAAGTACTGAATTATCTCTTCATCTCGACACAGGAAGTTTCATTCAACTTCTTTATGGATCAGCACAGCGAGCACATGGCTTCAGCTGTTTGACACTTTTTAATCACACATTTTTAACAATATCGTCAATATTCTAACTGAATATTTCTTTTTTAGAGGACACATGTGTCTCATTGGGGTTCTCAGTGGTACCACTGGTCCAAACTGAAACACACTTAAACAATGTATAAAAGAATATAAAGTGTAAAACATTAAAAAACAACAGATAAATGACTAGATAATACTAAAACTAAAGCATCCCTGCAGACTTTAGTCTTTGTTAAAGCTGGATTTGCCAAAGATGTGCGGCTGTACTGAGCTGTGTGATCCTTTCATGTGTTCAGAGCTCCCTCTAGTGTCGTTCCTGCAGAAGTCCTCCTCGTCCCCAGTCACCTACCACGCCACAGGCTTCTACCCCGACAGAGCGCTGCTGTTCTGGACTAAAGATGGAGAGGAGCTGGGTGAGGATCCTGGAGAGATCCTGCCCAACCACGACGGGACCTTCCAGACCAGTGTGTCCCTGGACCTGTCCTCTGTCCCAGCTGAAGACTGGGAGAGGTACAGCTGTGTGTTCCAGCTCTCCGGAGTCACAGAGGACCTCATCACCAGACTGGACCCAAGCAAGATCATGAGCAACGGTGAGACTGGGGCAAAGGGTTCAACCGTCACATTCAGAATAATCCCATTTGACTGGATTTAGACGCCTCAAATGCTCCAACTTTAATCCCTGTTTGAACTTTCCATAATGTTTGTTTAAATCCTGACTTTCTTTTGTTTTCTTCCCAGAGAGAAAGCTCAGCACCACCACCATCAGCGCTGCTGTGGGCTCAGTTGTTGCTGTGGCTGTTGTTGTCACTGTTGGAATCGTCTTGTACAGACGACATCACAACAACAATGTGATATAAAAGGTAAGAACATGTGAAAAGCTTTTGTCACTATTCCACCCTCAGTATCCAAACACTTTTACTGAAGGAACTGGACTGTTAAGAAGGAATCAAGAATTTAACAAGTGTCTTATGAGTACAAAAGGATGGAACTTGTTCTCAAAGTTACTCAAGTAAACATGTCTGAGGAAATGTCACATTTCTGCTCTGTTTTAAAGCCCCAGTGCGTAACATTTAACAAAAGCCTTTATTTCAGTACAAGTGTTTTTATTGCACTAGAAAACCCTGAGAAACAGATATTTGAACAGTGAATGGGCTTGCCTCTTCACAGAGCTGATCCATAACTTGGCTGGTGGAGCGTGTGCCACCTGCTCGTCTCCATGGAGATGTTGTTATGGATACTCCTTTCTACCTTTTCTGCATGTTTTGTTTTCACAGATTTTCTCTAATGGACAAAAGAAGCACTTCACCACTGGGTTTGGAATGATTCTCAGTGTGAGCAGATCCGTTCTGATCCAGTGGATTCTCCTGATTATTGACAGAGTGACAGGCCACTGTTTCAAACCTTACACCCTCTGTTTATCAAGTCCACTCCTCCAGTGGAGTTTGGCCACAAACACAACTACATTTACAGTCCAGCTGTCAGAGTTTGATTTACCGCTGTGCAAATACTTTGGTTTGAAGAGATGTAACTTTTATTTATGATTGTTAATACAGATTTTCTCTTTTTCTTCTTTTGATAGTTTCTCTAAATCTGAATTTAACTCATTCTTTGGTGTTTTCAGTGATTTTCCTGGTTCAATGAAAAGTAAAAAGATTTGATTTGATTTGTAAATAAATCATTGTAAATGCAAAGTGATCAGGAATGGGAAATTGACACATCTCAGAGTGTAAATAAATGTCGACCTGTCTGGACCAAATTAAAATAAAATAACAGATAAAACACTTAAAGGAGCCTGTACATGATATTTTTTTCTTTATATTTGAGCAAAATTGGTCTTACCCCAGAACAAATCCATTTTAGAAGCTGCTCTTTAGGTCAAACCTTAAAAACAAAAAGGCGCACGGTGGCTGAGTGATCAGGACTCACGTTTCACAGGAAGAAGGTTCCAGATTCAGTCCTGGGGTCACTCAGCTCTTTCTGTGTGGAGTTTGCATTTTGTCCCTGTGTCTTGGTGGGTTTCCTCCACTTTCCTCCATCAACACAAAACACCACAGATCAAATCCTCCAGCTAAGGCAGTCCTGACCAAGACTACAACCAGATCACAGAGATGGTCCCCGGGCGTGTGACTCTGCACCCACTGCTCCTGACATGCCCCAGCGGCCTTGAACGATGGGTCAAATGCAGAGGACAAATTTCCCCACGGGGACAATAAAGTGGACATTACCCTAAACCTAAATAAGTCCCCAGTTTACTGTCTGATCATCAGGAAGTGCACAGTTAGCATGCTTGTTGTATTTAATTCATTCTAATCCAGTCCACTTGATTTCTATCACACATTTCATCAACAGTTTCCAAAGAGCTGCACAAATACAGAGTAAGAACAGCATTACGTGAGGGGCAGAGCGTTCCAGAGTTTGGCCCCGGTCACAGAGAAGGGCCCGTCCCCCCTGGTTTTAAGTCTCGTCCCAGGAACCACAAGCTGGAGCTGGAGCCCTCGGACCTCAAAGCAAATTTGGAGGAGTTCTGAAACATATTGTGGGGCCAGTCTGTTCAAAGCTTTAAAAACAAATAACACAATTTTAAAGTCAGTTCTGTCTGTAACGGGTAAGCAGTGGAGTTGGGCTGGATGGGTGTGATATGGTCTCTCTTTTTGGAAGCGCTGAGCAGTCTGGCAGCAGCATTTTGGACTCACTGTGACCTACTGAGGGAGGATTGTAGAGGCCTGAATATAGTGCGTCGCAGTAGTCCAGTCTATTGGTGACAAAAGTGTGTCTGATTTTTTCAAAGTTATCGCGTGTTAGGATTGGTTTTCATTTGGCAATTTGTCTTTGCTGAAAAAGCTAGTTTGAACCACATTTGCAGCAACAGGCCCAAGGTCAGATGTGAGAATAACTTCAGTCTTATTTTCATTTAACTGGAGAAAATGAAAGGACATTCAGTTTTTATTTCCACCAGACAGGCCTGGAGAGTGGCAAAGGCATTTTTGGGGAGACAGGAGGATGGTCAGCATAGAGGTGCTACTTAATCTGATGTGTGTCTAGAATTAAACCCAGGGCGAGCAGAAATAAAGAAAAGAAAACGAGGAATATGTGGCCATGAGGCAAGAGGAGACTTTTTGAGCTCCTCTAGTCATTTGGTGAGCGTAGAAATGTTAACGTGAGGGCAGTGGAGCCGTCACATAATCCCACCTCCAACCAGTGCGGGCTGTGGTGGTGTCCTTGGGCAAGGCACTTTCCCACATTGTGAGCGTGAGTGGAGCATTGGCGGTTCATTGGTGAGGTGCAGATTCTAATGTGTTCTTGGACAAACTGGTCTTGGTTGGTTGTTGTTTCCAAAGCTCCATCTAAAATCACTGTGGTGTTATTCCATAGACTTTTACAGGGAAAAGTCATAAAGGTGCACTGTGGGACTTTTCTGGTGGAGGGGTCGCTTGTCTTCATTAAGGTGTTGTCGCTTTGCCTGGTATGTTCCGCAGTAGAGCATTCAGCTCATCTATCGCCGTGGAGACAAGCAGGTGACTAAAATATTGTTTTTCTTGCTCTGAAAACTGGACACCCTCCTCCTGCTCGTTTCCATGGATATGTTTCTTTGGAGTGACGTAAATGTGTAGCGTAAAACATATTTATGACCATGGGGAATGTCCTGAAGTATGGCTTTAACTTCCTGTTGACGTTTCACCTGCAGAAAGTGACATGTTGCACCTTTTAAATATGAGGATCCTTATAATAAAATCAATTAATTCATAACAGATTTAATAAGAGTTTTGAGTGCAGGTGTAGCTGGTATTGGCCGGAACAATCACCGATAACAGTTTATATATACTTTTGTGGGGAGATATCGACACTGAAAGAACAAAAGGAGATGGAGACGTTACTTCAATGTTGCCTTTGCTTTCTGCTACTGCCGACTAACTTTAATTGTGCATAAGCACATTACAAAATTACATTTTACATACAAATTACATTTAATTACAATATTCTTTTCATCTTTTTTTATCACTTGGTGTCCAATATCCTTGGTCACATAACTATTAATAGATAATATTCATTGGCTAATAGTCTAAAATATTGTGTTACTCTCTCATTCAACAATGTCATAAAATGACCTAAATCCAGCAGCATTACTTTTTCTGACATCACCGTATTAATTACATGTTCACAAAATAACATAACAATAAAAACGAATACAGAGTGTGGCAGAAATGGGGCAAAATACCAGGTCTAGGCTAAATGCTAGTGTGGGAGTTAGCATAGAACACTAAACTTACATTTTAACTTAAGGCCCACCTCAAACTGGCTGTTTTTCTCGAAATGTGCATACCCAAATATTAAAGCTTATTGTTTGGGCACCTTACACTCTAGAGGCTTTGTGGATGCATAATTTGAAAGCTAAGTCCTTCTAGTTTATGTAGATATGTCTTAGATTTGTCTAGAAGACTCACAGCTTGCAGTACACTTGTTCAAACATGCCCAAAAAGTAGTTTTTTGGCCTCGGAAAAAAAATGCAAAAATAAAAGGCCTTCCTGAAGACATACTTCATGCTATGCATTTCAAACTCACCACAGCAACTGTCCATAGTTTTGGCAACAACTGTGCCAAAGTTCAGACCTCTAGATACAACTATTTTGAAAATGTGGACCTTTTTGTATGAAATCGTACATCTGTCACAGATTTGGCACATCTGTGCCAAATGTGCCAAATTACTTTACATGCATTTTTATCACTCTACTAGCAATATAAAACATATTTTGTCACTTTGGGGACTATAAATATCACTTATAACCTGATTTTCAAAGTTTTTTCAGATAATTATATTTTAGCACTGTAACCATTATTAACCATTATTATTTATTATTATTATTATTATTTTGTTTTGTTTGCTTCTTAGCCTTAGAAATCGTAAAATTAGTGCTAATAGTGCTACACTTTATCGAAAAACTCTGAAAAACTGCGCAGACGCTGTGCGTAATCATCCAGACCATCCATGTCCCATCTCCAAAATGGCGGCTTGGCACCAATGCGCACTGTTGCTGTGCCCTGATCTGACCTCAGATCTGACTGTCCCACCTCTTTTTGGAAAGCTTTACTGATTGGCTACAAGATTTTGTGATTGACAACCTGATTCTCCAATGATGCATTACGTTTTGCCGTCGAGACGCACGGAGATGCTTTGGATACTTTGTCTCAACATGGACGCCCCGGCTTCACCCACACGGGTCTAACTCCGGTGAACTTTCATGGAAAACTCCGCGGAATGTCTTGTTTTGAAGCTAAGACTTGGGGGAAAACAACCATACCCTAAGTGAGCTGCCAAAATGGAAGCTATGTTTACAAAGCCATGCGCAAAAATGGATTTATTGTTGGATGAGCTACGTTCGAACGCAGACAATGGGCTTTCGGCTGGATAGCAACGACACGGAGCGTCTTATGAAGAAAAAACAAGTGGATATTTTTATTCTGTGGACTATGAGGAACAGACAAAGCACTAACACTTCTGGATTGAATGTGATTTGAAGCTGGAGTAGCAGTCAAAAGGTAAGAAATGCGAGATTTCTGATTTGTTTATGGTACAGTTTGATTGCGGGCAAAGTTTTTGGAATGTGTTTTGGAAAGAAATGAACATAATGTGCATTTTGTGGTGTGTGTAAGCTTTCAAATGATATATAGGAAGCTCATATTGACTAAAGGGATATTAAATGAATTACGTTAGAAAGAAAGAGAACCGGAACCGTCCCTGATCAGGGACGGTGGGCCTTAACTGAATAAATGTGTAGCTTTGACTAGGGACTGTTAGAACAAAAGTGATACTGTTACGACTTCATATGAGTCAGTACTGTGCTTAGTGGGACTGTACCAACCATGGACGTCTAATAAGAGATTTTATTATAGTTCTATGGCGCCAACCTGAAAGAAGAAAAGGAGACGGAGACGTTACTTCAGTGTTGTCTTTGCTTTCTGCTAATGCCGCTAACAGGAAGCAGCGGCCACAGCGCCCCTCATACCGCCTCAGTGTGTGCTGCCATCAAGTGGACAGAAGCGGGATTGCAATTATTTGTCTCAAAATCGACCACCACTATTTCTCATTTCTACACAATTTCACAGCATTAAATAAAAACTATGTGACCTCACATCATGGGCGTCACACAGGCAAAGCAATAACATCTCCATGGAGATGAGCAGGTGACCCTCTCCCACAAAGGTTCCAGTGTGCACATTTAAACAAACCAAATAATGCAGCTCTTGTCATGTATTGTTGATATTTACTGACAACATATTTTCATGTCTGTTTCATATTCAAACTGTATATGGATTCTGACGTGGCAAATGTTTTCATGGCTCTTCACAAATATACGTGTCTACAGGATTTGTGTGTCACATTAGCAGTCAGGGGGACTTGAGACTTAGTGACTTGGACTCGAGTCGACTCGAGTCGCTGTTTTTATGACTTGTGACTTGACTCGACAAAAAGTGAAATACTTGAGACTTGACTCGGACTTGGAAGTACAGGACTTGGGACTTGACTTGACTTCAGACACGATGACTTGAATGACTTGCGTGTTCACATCATGTTTTCAATATAAATTGTAGGCTATAAATGTCTGTATTTCATTATTTAATGTTCGCCGAACTCATGAATGCGGGCAGATAAATGCTGTGACGCCACGCCCACTCTGCCAGGGCGACCTTATGCAGCACACCTCGAGCCCACACACACACGTTGTCCAGTTCACGTTGTCCTGTTGACATGTCAGCCCCTCCGAGAGTAATAACTTTCGGCTTCAAAGAATTCAATCAAGACGGTAAACGGCGAACTGCGGAGTGCAAGATTTGCCACGCAAAAATTTCGGACAGCCAGACCACCACGTCAAATTTCATACGCCATTTGAAGAGCCATTCTGCCCAGTAAGTACGATTAGCAGCTACAAACTCTTTAGCTAATTGTTAGCTAATATAGCCGCTTTAGCCGCTGCACAGGTGTCATTGCGAAATTCTTACAATGAGACGAGAGGTTAGTGTAACTTGCGTCAGTGATGCTTCATTCATTTACTGTTATATATAAAAATTGTAATCGTGGTAAAAGCTTCAATTACTAACAATATTGATTTGATATTAAGCAGTATCATCCAGAAAGCAAGATGGTATTAGATTAGTATTGGGTAGATTAAGAAAACTGCAAAACGTTTAAAACAACTGTTGTTTTTTAACCATATGTCATCATTTCATGTCTGCTCAACCATACAGTACCTCTCAATCCTGTTTTTTGTTGAAAAGACAAGAAATGTCTGCACTGATGCTACACAGCCTGCAATATCACAGTTCATCCAGTCTCGTCCTCTGGAAGCATATTCAGCCAATCATCCCAAACAGAAGGCCATAACTAACGCTATTGTCACAGACCTTGTGATTGGATGTAGCATGCCCCTTTCCATGACAGAAAATAAACATTTCAGGCACTTCATGTCCGTGGTCGACTCCAAATACCAGCCTGTTTGCCGCAGAACAATAAACTCAACAATAGAATCACTTGTTACAGACATACGAGAAAGGATCAAAGTGATTCTTGCTGATGTAGACCATGTGTCAGTTACCATAGAAATTTGGTCAGATAGGAGGATGCGCGGCTTTTTGGGAGTCACTGGCCATGTCTTAACAACCTCAGAAGGTTGTTAAGATGTATATAGTGGGATGTCCTATAGAAGCTATAAATGTAACTCAAACACGTTCTTCTGGGTCTTTCTTGCATTGGACTTCTAAGAGGATCCAGACTTAAACTGTCTGTTAATTGGCTGACTCTATTATCTGTAAAATAAATCATATTTACATTTACTAGAGTTGTTGTTAAATCATTTCTTGAGCATCTTCCCTTCTGTGAAGCATCTGGGGAAACACGGCTACTAGAGAGGGTAAGTTCCTGGTTTGGGAATCTAAACTACATACTTAAGTAGGTGTGTTCATGTCATACTTTTACTTGAGTACTTTTTGCTCCGGTATCTGTACTTTTACTTCAGTCACAAAATCTTCTTCCTTCTTCCGGCATTAGTTTTTCAACTGTTTTCACCTTCTGCAAACCTGTGAGAGTCAGATCTACCTGGAGACTCGGGACGTTTGCTCCATTCGGAATTCTGATTGGTGGAATAGGAAAAGGGCCGGACTTTGAAAGCGAAAGTGCAAATGTCTTTTTCTATAAAGTGCGTGTGTGTTTGAAGCCGTTTTCCAGAGGAACTTTCTCTATCTGTGCGAAGAGCTTTGCAGCTGTTCACCATGAAGATTTGTGCTGTGATCATTCTCATGGGGACACTCGTGAACGGAGCCACGTCAAGTGAGGACTTTGATTTGTTTTAGCGTGACTCAGAGAGAGGCCATTGTTTGTGAAGAAGAAGATGACGTGAATTACAAGAGTTTCACTTCATTTGCAGATAGAATTGATGTGGTAGATATAATAGTGTAAAGTCAGATCTATCCCAGGTGAAGAATGACTTGAAATGCAAAGGTGTTTTGGTTTGGATTATTTACCCAGCGACACATGACGCTGATGCTCAGGATGAATTCTGATTGGTTTAAAGGGCCCATATGACGCTGGTTTCTGATCTGTTCTAATGTCGTTTCCTCATCACAAACACATCTGGACTTGTGTTTTGTTTCATTCACACATGTTTAACACACAAACCTGCACATTTAGGCTCAGTTCTTCTCTCACACAGAAAACACTCTGTTCCACCTTGTGATGTCATGTGGTAATACAGGAAGTGCTTCATTGTGTTTTCTCCCTACACCTTCACTAGATTCATTTAGATTATTTCACTGCTGGAAATGCCTTTGTCTGTTGAACTTGATGACATCACAAGGTGGAACAGAGCATTTAGAGCTTTGGAGATGTAGACAGACTCATAATAAAGGATTATTCAAATGTGTGAATGAAACAAAACACAGCTCCAGGTCTGTTTTTGAGGAGGTAACTCCATTCGAACATGACTTAAAGCTCACAAGAGTCAGTTTTGTGTCATACAGGAGCTTTAAATCACTTGTAGCTTTGCATTCTTTAAAGAAAGGCTGGGATTTATTCAAAAGAATTGCAGTTAATAATAAAATGAGATAAGCTGAGGATCCAGATGGTCATTTCAGAAAGAGGGGCATTGTGAAGGTTTGTGAGAGTTTGGTTTTTGGCAGGAGCATTATTATCCTGTAAGATAGCACTATTGCTGAGGTTACTATGGAGATTTTAATATGACTTTTCAATCTGGATGTTTTGTGTGAGAATGAACAATATTTATCAAATGTGATGTATAAATCCTGTTGTTCACAGTGATTCACAGTCTGATGGATTTTCGGACAACTTCAACTCAAGTCCCAAACTTCCCAGAGTTTGTCATTGTTGGAATAGTGAATGGACTTCAGGTCGTTTATTATGACAGTAACACCAGGAGAGAGGTGCCCAAACAGGAGTGGATGAACAGACTGACAGAAGAAGACCCACAGTACTGGGAGAGAGAGACTCAGAGAGACATTTATGAAGAACAGGCGCAAAAAGGAAACATTGAAATTGCGAGACAGAGAATGAACCAGACTGAAGGTTTGTCTGATTTTCTCTTTTATTTCTCTGTTGTTTAATGAACTGATGCAGATTTTGAGACTTCAGGAATAAAGTCTATAAAAAAGAGTAAGACTAGAGTAAGTTTAGTCTTAACTCTGATCTCTGCTGTATATGTAAAGTAACTGTTGACTTATGGAAGTCCTATTTAAGGTGAGACACTGCAGGTGAAGAGGGAAAATGTCACATTTGAAACTTCCTCTGAACTTATTTACAGAAATGTAAGAAAATGTATTACAAGTGTTTCATCAGTTAATGCTTTCAGATAAAAATAGTGCATTTTGTGTGTAAAAATGACCAACATTTCCCATATTTGAGACACATCTGAACAATGGACAGAGCCGGGTTTAAATGTCTTTTTTCATTTTGTTGACATCAGATACAAACATTTACACAGGAGGGTTTGGACACTATTTAGGGTTTGAGTAAATGACACTTAAAACTCTCATTTAACCTTTTGTCTTCAGATTAAATCAGGCTTTAAATTAGACTGGCTCTAAATCTCGCTCAGTAAAAGATGAGAACATTTGGTGTGTGTCGGTGCTGCTCTAGAGGACGATCCTTTTGTCCCTGTGGGAGAAACATGTATTTTCATGTTTTATTTGTCCCATAGAAATCTGCAGATGTTGAGTAAATGAAATAATAAAACATCTTTAGGGGCAGATTGGACAATGTTTCCAGGTGAAAGTTTTTATGTTGAGAGAGAAAAATGACCTAAAAAACAAAATCCTCCCCTTGAATTATAATTGTTTAATGATCATTAAAAATAATCAGCATAAAATAAATCACTTTAAATAAATATTTTCTGATCGTCATGACAACAATCAGATCGTGTTTCTCATATGTTGAAATGTTCCATAATGTGTGTGTAAATGTTTAGTTGAGTTCTAAGTCGGCCAATAGTGAAAATGTCAGGACTGTAAAATCTGCAAAAGTGCAGAAATATGACTTCATCCTCACACTGTAAGTTTACTTCATTATTTTAGTTTAATTCTAGATTATTAGAAAATCTAACCATGAAAACAAAATAACAATTAAATTGTATTTGTTTTGTAATAAAATAAGTCATAGAATTGAACTCTAAAGTCCAAGATGGAAATGTCAAAGTGCAGCTCTGACACTGTTTCTGTTTCAGGACTCCATCTTCTACAGTGGATGTCTGGTTGTGAATGGGACGATGAGACTGATGAGATCAGTGGATATCATCAGTATGCGTTTGATGGACAAGACTTTATTGCTTTGGACTGGAAGACAGAGACATGGGTCGCTGCTAAATCACAGGCCTTCCCCTCTAAACTCAAACTGGAGAGGACTGGAGAAGCTGGTCAAGTGAAACATGAACTGACCCACGTGTGTGTTGAATTGCTGAAGAAGTTTGTGCGATTTGGAGAGAAAAGTCTGAAGAGGAAAGGTAAACTCTGTTTGACAATATTCTAATACAAGACCATTAAAACAATAAACTGATTAAATTACTTAATGTTAAACATATTTTAATGAATATATTTTAAATAATGTAACATTTTAACCATTCTTATTTTTATCTAAAAATTAAACCCTTTTGTAAACCATTTTAAATGACGAGACATATGAAAGAAAAGGAAGATATTATCTTTATATTGCCTCAATGAATTAATACTTAGTTTTTAATTGATAAATAATTTACCTCAGTCCCGTTTCAGTTTATTTTACAATAGTTGCAATACATTTTACAATAGTGTTTAGTTTTTAACAAGACATTTTCACAAACTAAATCAAATGACTCCTTTCTGAATGTATTTCTTCATTTACTGTTGTTAAATTTGGACATGGATCCAACAGAATAAATCAGCCAACAACAGAACTAAGGCTTCTCACTGTGTGACTTCAGTTAAACTAAATCTTCATTTCTCTGAATTGCCAGATCATTTTGACACTCTTGTTTCCCCAGGGCCTTAACAGTATTTTGACTCGTTTAAATCGACTTCCAAAGTCATTTTACAGGTAGATTTCCTCAGCGCTAACGTCTGTGTGTTTTTCCTTTGCCTTCCTGCCTTTGTTTGGGCCTCATTAAATGAGTGCAGGGTTTCCCTGCGTCTTTGGCGCCTTCTCCTGCTCCACCAGGAATAAGCTCATAAAGGGGGAGGAGAGGAGAGGTGAATGGGGTGAGGAGTGGAGGTGAAGACTAGGAGCAGAGGGGCTGGGCTTTTTCTCTTGACCAATGGGAATGGACTGTCAAATGAAATGCAAAAGTACTGAATTATCTCTTCATCTCGACACAGGAAGTTTCATTCTTCTTTATGGATCAGCACAGCGAGCACATGGCTTCAGCTGTTTGACACTTTTTAATCACACATTTTTAACAATATCGTCAATATTCTAACTGAATATTTCTTTTTTAGAGGACACATGTGTCTCATTGGGGTTCTCAGTGGTGCCACTGGTCCAAACTGAAACACACTTTAACAATGTATAAAACAATATAAAGTGTAAAACATTAAAAAACAACAGATAAATGACTAGATAATACTAAAACTAAAGCATCCCTGCAGACTTTAGTCTTTGTTAAAGCTGGATTTGCCAAAGATGTGCGGCTGTACTGAGCTGTGTGATCCTTTCATGTGTTCAGAGCTCCCTCTAGTGTCGTTCCTGCAGAAGTCCTCCTCGTCCCCAGTCACCTGCCACGCCACAGGCTTCTACCCCGACAGAGCGCTGCTGTTCTGGACTAAAGATGGAGAGGAGCTGGGTGAGGATCCTGGAGAGATCCTGCCCAACCACGACGGGACCTTCCAGACCAGTGTGTCCCTGGACCTGTCCTCTGTCCCAGCTGAAGACTGGGAGAGGTACAGCTGTGTGTTCCAGCTCTCCGGAGTCACAGAGGACCTCATCACCAGACTGGACCCAAGCAAGATCATGAGCAACGGTGAGACTGGGGCAAAGGGTTCAACTGTCACATTCAGAATAATCCCATTTGACTGGACTTAGACGCCTCAAATGCTCCAACTTTAATCCCTGTTTGAACTTTCCATAATGTTTGTTTAAATCCTGACTTTCTTTTGTTTTCTTCCCAGAGAGAAAGCTCAGCACCACCACCATCTGCGCTGCTGTGGGCTCAGTTGTTGCTGTGGCTGTTGTTGTCACTGTTGGAATCGTCTTGTACAGACGACATCACAACAACAATGTGATATAAAAGGTAAGAACATGTGAAAAGCTTTTGTCACTATTCCACCCTCAGTATCCAAACACTTTTACTGAAGGAACTGGACTGTTAAGAAGGAATCAAGAATTTAACAAGTGTCTTATGAGTACAAAAGGATGGAACTTGTTCTCAAAGTTACTCAAGTAAACATGTCTGAGGAAATGTCACATTTCTGCTCTGGTTTAAAGCCCCAGTGCGTAACATTTAACAAAAGCCTTTATTTCAGTACAAGTGTTTTTATTGCACTAGAAAACCCTGAGAAACAGATATTTGAACAGTGAATGGGCTTGCCTCTTCACAGAGCTGATCCATAACTTGGCTGGTGGAGCGTGTGCCACCTGCTCGTCTCCATGGAGATGTTGTTGTGGTTCCTCCTTTCTGCCTTTTCTGTATGTTTTGTTTTCACAGATTTTCTCTAATGGACAAAAGAAGCACTTCACCACTGGGTTTGGAATGATTCTCAGTGTGAGCAGATCCGTTCTGATCCAGTGGATTCTCCTGATTATTGACAGAGTGACAGGCCACTGTTTCAAATCAGGGGTGCCCAATACGTCGATCTCGGTCGACCAGTCGATCTCCAAGGCAGTGTCGGTAGATCGCCAGGGTAGATCGTAGTGTAGTATTCGAGACCGTTTCTTTACGGTCTTGGACGGCGTTTGGACTCGGTCTTGGTCTGACTCTCGTCCAGTGTGATCATATTTCATTAAGGCCGCTGCTATTGGCAATAAACTCATTCCGACCGATGTGGAGGAGCGCGGGGTGTCTCTACAGGCGATGCGCTCGTCTGGAGTCCGCGGACACTGCGCAGCGCGTCACAACACACACCCCGAGCGCTCGCAGCTTGTCCACAACACCCTCGCGTAACAGTGTGTGTCACACTGCAGGTTAAACTTCTTAAAACATTCTACCTGTCCATCTGCCTCACTTTAGTGCACCGCCTTTTCGCGCCCTCGTTCCTCCCTGCAGCGCATACAGGCTCCGTCCTCAATGCGCGCTGATTAGCCTAGAAGGGAAAGACGAAATACGATGCAAAAACTAATCTAAATTTATGTTACAGTGTTGCCACAAAGCGGTATTACAGCACAGAGCAGACCTACCGCAACATGCATCTGTATTTGTCACGACGCGCGTTTGGTAAATGTGCAGAGGCTGTAAATACCACTGCAAAACCAGTAAGATATTGTAACTCCAGTGGAACTTGAATAGAAAAAAAATAATAAATAAAAAAAACAGGTTTAAAACACTCTTTATTTACTTTCTTCAGTTTTGTGTAAAGTGCCAGTGGAAGTTCTCTAAATGAATGAGTGTTTCCGTGCAGTACAGTTGTTTGGCTTAAATAAACATTTATCAGACAAAATGGGGATAGATCTATAAAAACTTATTTATGTGAGTCGGCCTTTTACCACATGAAGTCATTAAGTCCATGTACCTGACTGATTCTAAATATATTTATAAATAAATAAATAATTAGTTTTTAATTTTTTAATTACATTTTTGTAGTAGGTAGATCATTTTGACCTCGTCATTTTAAAGTAGGTCACATGCTGAAAAAGTGTGGGCACCCCTGCCTTACACCCTCTGTTTATCAAGTCCACTCCTCCAGTGGAGTTTGGCCACAAACACAACTACATTTACAGTCCAGCTGTCAGAGTTTGATTTACCGCTGTGCAAATACTTTGGTTTGAAGAGATGTAACTTTTATTTATGATTGTTAATACAGATTTTCTTTTTCTTGTTTTGATAGTTTCTCTAAATCTGAACTTAACTCATTCTTTGGTGTTTTCAGTGATTTTCCTGGTTCAATGAAAAGTAAAAAGATTTGTTTTGTTTTGTAAATAAATCATTGTAAATACAGAGTGATCAGGAATGGAAAATTGACACATCCCAGAGTGTAAATAAATGTCGACCTGTCTGGACCAAATTAAAATAAAATAACAGATAAAACACTTAAAGGAGCCTGTACATGATATTTTTTCTTTATATTTGAGCAAAATTGGTCTTACCCCACAACAAATCCGTTTTAGAAGCCGCTCTTTAGGTCAAACCTTAAAAACAAAAAGGCGCACGGTGGCTGAGTGATCAGGACTCACGTTTCACAGGAAGAAGGTTCCAGATTCGGTCCTGGGGTCACTCAGCTCTTTCTGTGTGGAGTTTGCATTTTGTCCCTGTGTCTTGGTGGGTTTCCTCCACTTTCCTCCATCAACACAAAACACCACAGATCAAATCCTCCAGCTAAGGCAGTCCTGACCAAGACTACAACCAGATCACAGAGATGGTCCCCGGGCGTGTGACTCTGCACCCACTGCTCCTGAGATGCCCCAGCGGCCTTGAACGATGGGTCAAATGCAGAGGACAAATTTCCCCACGGGGACAATAACGTGGACATTACCCTAAACCCAAATAAGTCCCCAGTTTACTGTCTGATCATCAGGAAGTGCACAGTTAGCATGCGTGTTGCATTTAATTCATTCTAATCCAGTCCACTTGATTTCTATCACACATTTCATCAACAAACAGTTTCCAAAGAGCTGCACAAATACAGAGTAAGAACAGCAATACGTGAGGGGCAGAGTGTTCCAGAGTTTGGCCCCGGTCACAGAGAAGGGCCCGTCCCCCCTGGTTTTAAGTCTCGTCCCAGGAACCACAAGCTGGAGCTGGAGCCCTCGGACCTCAAAGCAAATTTGGAGGAGTTCTGAAACATATTGTGGGGCCAGTCCGTTCAAAGCTTTAAAAACAAATAACACAATTTTAAAGTCAGTTCTGTCTGTAACGGGTAAGCAGTGGAGTTGGGCTGGATGGGTGTGATATGGTCTCTCTTTTTGGAAGCGCTGAGCAGTCTGGCAGCAGCATTTTGGACTCACTGTGACCTACTGAGGGAGGATTGTAGAGGCCTGAATATAGTGCGTCGCAGTAGTCCAGTCTATCGGTGACAAAAGTGTGTCTGATTGTTTCAAAGTTATTGCGTGTTAGGATTGGTTTTCATTTGGCAATTTGTCTTTGCTGAAAAAAGCTAGTTTGAACCACATTTTCAGCAACAGGCCCAAGGTCAGATGTGAGAATAACTTCAGTCTTATTTTCATTTAACTGGAGAAAATGAAAGGACATCCAGTTTTTTATTTCCACCAGACAGGCCTGGAGAGTGGCAAAGGCATTTTTGGGGAGACAGGAGGATGGTCAGCATAGAGGTGCTACTTAATCTGATGTTTGTCTAGAATTAAACCCAGGGGGAGCAGATATAAAGAAAAGAAAAGGAGGAATATGTGGCCATGAGGCAAGAGGAGTTTTAAGAGGACTTTTGAGCTCCTCTAGTCATTTGGTGCAACACGAGCTCAGTTGGTAGAAACGTTAACGCGAGGGCAGTGGAGCCGTCACATAATCCCACCTCCAACCAGTGCGGGCTGTGGTGGTGTCCTTGGGCAATGCACTTTCCCACATTGTGAGCGTGAGTGGAGCATTGGCGGTTCATTGGTGAGGTGCAGATTCTAATGTGTTTTTGGACAAACTGGTCTTGGTTGGTTGTTGTTTCCAAAGCTCCATCTAAAATCACTGTGGTGTTATTCCATAGACTTTTACAGGGAAAAGTCATAAAGGTGCACTGTGGGACTTTTCTGGTGGAGGGTCGCTTGTCTTCATTAAGGTGTCGTCGCTTTGCCTGGTATGTTCTGCAGTGGAGCATTCAGCTCATCTATCGCCGTGGAGACAAGCAGGTGACTAAAATATTGTTTTTCTTGCTCTGAAAACTGGACACCCTCCTCCTGCTCGTTTCCATGGATATGTTTCTTTGGAGTGACATAAATGTATAGCGTAAAACATATTTATGACCATGGGGAATGTCCCGAAGTATGGCTTTAACTTCCTGTTGACGTTTCACCTGCAGAAAGTGACATGCTGCACCTTTTAAATATGAGGATCCTTATAATAAAATCATTGAATTTATAAGGCGTCATAACAGATTTAATAAGAGTTTTGAGTGCAGGTGTAGCAGGTATTGGCCAGAACAATCACCGCTAACAGTTTATATATACTTTTGTGGGGAGATATCGACACTGAAAGAACAAAAGGAGATGGAGACGTTACTTCAGTGTTGCCTTTGCTTTCTGCTACTGCCGACTAACTTTAATTGTACATAAGCACATTACAAAATTACATTTTACATACAAATTACATTTAATTACAATATTCTTTTCATCTTTTTTACCACTTAGTGTCCAATATCCTTGGTCACATAACTATTAATAGATAATATTCATTGGCTAATAGTCAAAAATTTAGTGTTACTCTCTAATTCAACAATGTCATAAAATGACTTAAATCCAGCAGCATTACTTTTTCTGACATCACCGTATTAATTACATGTTCACAAAATAACATAACAATAAAAATGAATACAGAGTGTGGCAGAAATGGGGCGAAATATCAAGTCTAGACTAAATGCTAGTGTGGGAGTTAGCATAGAACACTAAACTTACATTTTAAGGGAAACACAAACTGAATAAATGTGTAGCTTTGACTAGGGACTGTTAGAACAAAAGTGATACTGTTACGACTTCATATGAGTCAGTACTGTGCTTAGTGGGACTGTACCAACCATGGACGTCTAATAAGAGATTTTATTATAGTTCTATGGCGCCAACCTGAAAGCCGCTAACAGGAAGCAGCGGCCACAGCGCCCCTCATACCGCCTCAGTGTGTGCTGCCATCAAGTGGACAGAAGCGGGATTGCAATTATTTGTCTCAAAATCAACCACCACTATTTCTCATTTCTACACAATTTCACAGCATTAAATAAAAACTATGTGACCTCACATCGTGGGCGTCACACAGGCAAAGCAATAATATCACCATGGAGATGAGCAGGTGACCCTCTCCCACAAAAGTTCCAGTGTGCACATTTAAACAAACCAAATAATGCAGCTCTTGTCATGTATTGGTGATATTTACTGACAACATATTTTCATGTCTGTTTCATATTCAAACTGTATATGGATTCTGACGTGGCAAATATTTTCATGGCTCTTCACAAATATACGTGTCTACAGGATTTGTGTGTCACATTAGTATTTCCACTGTGTAAATAGTGTTGAAAAGACAGTAAACAAGGGTTTATTTCTGACACTTTATGTTTGTGTGGGATTATTGTGGCAGGAGGAGGAACTTGTTTGGACAGATGGGACTTAAATGTATTTTAGATTTGATGAAGGTGAACTGCAGATGCCTGTTTGAGCCGTTCTGTCGTTTTCCTTCAATAAAATGTTCTAGTTTTAACCTGTTTTCAGTTGGATTATTTCCACTATAGATTTGAGAGCAAAGTGAAGAGACACTTTTACTTTTCTTATGGAGGGTCCGTCAAATGCTTTTCTCCATGGAGATGTTATTGCTTTGACTAGAATGCTCCACAGTAGGGCATTAAACTTTTTTTTATCTTCATGGAGACCAAACCAGACCGAGTTACAGGTCAGATCTGTGGAGAGGCGACCCCGCTCACAGTCAGAACACCTGTTTTTCTAGGTATTTTCAAGATATAAAACCACCTGTAATTGAATAAATGTAACGTAGAGATGTTTAATGTCATACTGTGGAACATTCCAGGCAGAGCAATGACATCTCCATAGAAATAAAGCATCAGAAAAGTTACACAATGCACCTTTAAATGTATCTAATATGTTCAGTTTCATAAAGTAAAGAAAACAGACTGTTGACTTTAGTGGTTGTGTTTAAGTCATCGTGCGATTTGAGAACATAACAAATGACATAAGGATCACCATAGCAACAGCGTGAACTGAATTTGGACAAACTTCCTGTTGGATGAAGCCAAACAGACAAACGCGTCACTGGATAAACTTTCACTGTGATGCTGTAAAGAGAAAGAGGTTGAAGTGTCTAAATCTCTGCTTTCATGTTGACTCCACTCAGAGAGATCAGGAGTCTAACCCACAACCTCCTGACTGAGAGGAGACAGGATAACCACTCTGCCACAGTGACACAGGGAGGACATGCTCACAGCACTCTCTCTGAAATAAGTCAAGCAGCAGGAATAAGAGGAGTTTGTGTTCATCCGTGTCACAAAAGTGCAAAGTCAGTAAATCTTAGCGTCCGTTCAAATCAAATCTAAAATCACAAACAGAAGCACAACATTTGGACCATTGGAAATAGAGCTTCAGTCACCAGTCACTACTTTACTTTGCTGCTCTAATCATCTATAGTGGCTTTACAATGAGCACAACTAGACTAGGGAATAAGGCAGGACTAAAACAGGTCTAAATCAGGACTTAAAGCAGGTCTAAGCCAAGACTGGGACCAGTTTAAGCCATGACAGGTCCAGGTCTAAACCAGGACTAAACTAGGTCTAAAGCAGGTGTGTATAAACCCTGGCTAAAGCAGGACGACTGCACCATTTGAAAGGATGTGAAGGAGCTAAACAGGACTGAAGTAGAGCGAGCCTACTTCTGGACTGTAATAGTGTAACCTGCCTGGTTAAAAGGTTAAAAAAATATATATATATGTTGAGATTCTTTATTTCACGTTTCATATATAAATGGTTTTATTTTGAAAACCGGATGTTTATTTTGACGGGAGACAGGAAGTGGTATGCAGATACACAGATAGCTAAACCCTTGCTCAGTGATGCACAGAGCATGGCCTTTTCTCTCCCATCTCGGTTGAAAAACAAAGAAAAAGGTATGAAAAACAAAATGTAATGTTTGAAAATTACAATTGTTGAAGTTTATGTTCTAATATGGTCAAAACTCCTGTTTAGAAGTGACAGAACCATTGAAGAAGTACTTTTATTTTGCTGAACCACTCCTGAGTTTATCTTCTTGGTAAGCGAGCACTCACATGTTCTCATTGACTGTATGTATTATGATGCCCCCTTAAGCAAATTATTTTTGTATATTGTACATTTTAAGTTAATTTTGTAAAGGAACATATTGTTAAAACCATTTATTTGATTATTTAAGAAGGAAATTCATGGTAACACGCTCTGTCATTGAAGGTGCAGTATGTATGGTTTATACTGTAAAAGAGTCACACACGCTAAATGTGACTGTGTGAAAGAAAAAAAGCATTTTAAGATAAAAATTTTCATTAGTTACTTATCTAAAATGATTAAAACCAGCAGAGCTGTGATTTTTGTAATTAAAAACAATGTAATTCATTTCTTTTATTTACAATCTAAAATCCTATGTTAAAAGGGATTGCAAAGAGACAGACATACAAGAATATGGTATACGCATTTCACTGTACAAGTGAATGTGTTTTTCATGAGTGAATTCATTGGTAAAATGTGATTATATCCTTACAATTCATTGTAGTTATTATTGGTTAAAATTATATATTTTGACAATATGAACTATTTATTTGGGAAATAACTGTAGCTACCTATTATTAACTATCTTTAGTTATTTTTCCAATTGATAAGATAAGTTTATGTTGTACAACACCTCTATTGGGATCTTTATGTGAATCTATGTGAATTGCGACTGCATTTGAGAAATTGGACTGTAAAACCTGTTTTGCAAATACAGGTCAGGTTTTTTGCCTACGTGGAAAAGTGATGTCCCAGCCTTGGGTTCAACGAGGTTGAGGAGATGACCCATTGATGGCGAGCCTTCCCAGTCGAACTGTGAGCCCCTACCACTCCATACGACGGATCCTGTGGTAGGATTGTGTCAGTCCCACTGACCGACACCAGCAAGAGCCTACTGTGGATACATCCCATGACTTGACTATTCCCCTGACTATTTGACTTGAACATTGATTGAAGTTGCAAGGCAACACTTCTGGAAAGAACACCTTTAAAGGAACATTTTATTTTTAGTTTATCCTGGGCCCATAGGTTGTAATTGTGATTGTGATTGTATTGTTCACTCCTTTCATATTTCAAACTAAAAGTTTACCTTTAACTAAATTACTGGTGTTTATTGATTATTGCTATGTTCTCAGCTCCTACAAACCTAGAGGTTGAGACGTGTACATACCTTGAAGTGGGTTACAATAGCATTAGGCTCTAGTCTAAACCATGGCTCATTTCTATGTCGGCCTCTGGAAACCAAAAGCAGGACTTAACCACAGTGGACGACTAAACTAGAACATTGTTGGAATAAACCTGCTCTGTCAAACTCAGCAGGTCTCATTGGAATGGAGCGTTAACATGAGTTTCTGTCTGTGCTGCGACGGAACTAAGTCAAAGTAGTCAAGTACTGGACTTAAGTAAAAATGTAACTATCTGTACTTTACTTGAGTAGATTTTGAAGTGGATCCTTTTTACTTTTACTTTTGTACGTTTGAGAGCAGGTATCTGTACTTTGTACTGCACTACATGTTTGAACTGGACTTTTTATTCTTGTTTGAGACCTGCTGAAAATCCTGAGGGGTTTGTTTAAGAAAACTAAAATATAACAACCAATAAACAAATGAAACTAAATTCAGCACAAATCTGTATCAAAATCATGACATTTGAAGTATTATTAGATCTCAAACTCATTAAATACTTGACTTTTTACTCTTTAAGTACATTTTTAAATGGGTGTCCTCTTACTTAACTAGGTGTGATACTTTTACTTGAGTATTTTTTGCTCCGGTATCTGCTCGGTACTTTTACTTCAGTCACAAAATCTTCTTCCTTCTTCCGGCATTAGTTTTTCAACTGTTCATCTTCTCCAAACCTGAGAGTCAGATCTACCTGGAGACTCATGAACTTGGCTCAGTTCTGAATTCTGATTGGTGGAAGCTAAAGCCCAAATGTCTTTTTCTATAAAGTGCGTGTGTGTTTGAAGCCTCCGGCCGTTTTCCAGAGGAACTTTCTCTATCTGTGGGAAGAGCTTTGCAGCTGTTCACCATGAAGATTTGTGCTGTGATCATTCTCATGGGGACACTCGTGAACGGAGCCACGTCAAGTGAGGACTTTGATTTGTTTTAGCGTGACTCAGAGAGAGGCCATTGTTTGTGAAGAAGAAGATGACGTGAATTACAAGAGTTTCACTTCATTTGCAGATAGAATTGATGTGGTAGATATAATAGTGTAAAGTCAGATCTATCCCAGGTGAAGAATGACTTGAAATGCGAAGGTGTTTTGGTTTGGATTATTTACCCAGCGACACATGACGCTGATGCTCAGGATGAATTCTGATTGGTTTAAAGGGCCCATATGACGCTGGTTTCTGATCTGTTCTAATGTCGTTTCCTCATCACAAACACATCTGGACTTGTGTTTTGTTTCATTCACACATGTTTAACACACAAACCTGCACATTTAGGCTCAGTTCTTCTCTCACACAGAAAACACTCTGTTCCACCTTGTGATGTCATGTGGTAATACAGGAAGTGCTTCATTGTGTTTTCTCCCTACACCTTCACTAGATTCATTTTCACTGCTGGAAATGCCTTTGTCTGTTGAACTTGATGACATCACAAAGTGGAACAGAGCATTTAGAGCTTTGGAGATGTAGACAGACTCATAATAAAGGATTATTCAAATGTGTGAATGAAACAAAACACAGCTCCAGGTCTGTTTTTGAGGAGGTAACTCCATTCGAACATGACTTAAAGCTCACAAGAGTCAGTTTTGTGTCATACAGGAGCTTTAAATCACTTGTAGCTTTGCATTCTTTAAAGAAAGGCTGGGATTTATTCAAAAGAATTGCATTTAATAATAAAATGAGATAAGCTGAGGATCCAGATGGTCATTTCAGAAAGAGGGGCATTGTGAAGGTTTGTGAGAGTTTGGTTTTTGGCAGGAGCATTATTATCCTGTAAGATAGCACTATTGCTGAGGTTACTATGGAGATTTTAATATGACTTTTCAATCTGGATGTTTTGTGTGAGAATGAACAATATTTATCAAATGTGATGTATAAATCCTGTTGTTCACAGTGATTCACAGTTACATGGGTTTTCGGACAACGTCAACTCAAGTCCCAAACTTCCCAGAGTTTGTTGCTGTTGAAATAGTGAATGGACTTCAGATCTCTTATTATGACAGTAACACCAGGAGAGAGGTGCCCAAACAGGAGTGGATGAACAGAGTGACAGAAGAAGACCCACAGTACTGGGAGTGGAACACTCAGAAAGACATTAATGTAGAACAGGCGCAAAAAGTAAACATTGAAACTCTGAGACAGAGAATGAACCAGACTGAAGGTTTGTCTGATTTTCTCTTTTATTTCTCTGTTGTTTAATGAACTGATGCAGATTTTGAGACTTCAGGAATAAAGTCTATGAAAAAGAGTAAGACTAGAGTAAGTTTAGTCTTAACTCTGATCTCTGCTGTATATGTAAAGTAACTGTTGACTTATGGAAGTCCTATTTAAGGTGAGACACTGCAGGTGAAGAGGGAAAATGTCACATTTGAAACTTCCTCTCAACTTATTTACAGAAATGTAAGAAAATGTATTACAAGTGTTTCATCAGTTAATGCTTTCAGATAAAAATAGTGCATTTTGTGTGTAAAAATGACCAACATTTCCCATATTTGAGACACATCTGAACAATGGACAGAGCCGGGTTTAAATGTCTTTCTTCATTTTGTTGACATCAGATACAAACATTTACACAGGAGGGTTTGGACACTATTTAGGGTTTGAGTAAATGACACTTAAAACTCTAATTTAACCTTTTGTCTTCAGATTAAATCAGGCTTTAAATTAGACTGGCTCTAAATCTCGCTCAGTAAAAGATGAGAACATTTGGTGTGTGTCGGTGCTGCTCTAGAGGACGATCCTTTTGTCCCTGTGGGAGAAACATGTATTTTCATGTTTTATTTGTCCCATAGAAATCTGCAGATGTTGAGTAAATGAAATAATAAAACATCTTTAGGGGCAGATTGGACAATGTTGTTGTTTCCAGGTGAAAGTTTTTATGTTGAGAAAGAAAAATGACCTAAAAAACAAAATCCTCCCCTTGAATTATAATTGTTTAATGATCATTAAAAATAATCAGCATAAAAATAAATCACTTTAAATAAATATTTTCTGATCGTCATAACAACAATCAGATCGTGTTTCTCATATGTTGAAATGTTCCATAATGTGTGTGTAAATGTTTAGTTGAGTTCTAAGTCGGCCGATAGTGAAAATGTCAGAACTGTAAAATTAAAGGCAAAAGTGCAGAAATATGACTTCATCCTCACACTGTAAGTTTACTTCATTATTTTACTTTAATTCTAGATTATTAGAAAATCTAACCATGAAAACAAAATAACAATTAAATTATATTTGTTTTGTAATAAAATAAGTCATAGAATTGAACTCTAAAGTCCAAGATGGAAATGTCAAAGTGCAGCTCTGACACTGTTTCTGTTTCAGGACTCCATCTTCTACAGATTATGTCTGGTTGTGAATGGGACGATGAGACTGATGAGATCAGTGGATATTCTCAGTATGCGTTTGATGGACAAGACTTTATTGCTTTGGACTGGAAGACAGAGACATGGGTCGCTGCTAAATCACAGGCCTTCCCCACGAAACTGAAATGGGAGCAGATTGGAGAAGCTGCTCGAGTGAAACATGAAGTGACCCACGTGTGTGTTGAATGGCTGAAGAAGATTGTGCGATTTGGAGAGAAAAGTCTGAAGAGGAAAGGTAAACTCTGTTTGACAATATTCTAATACAAGACCATTAAAACAATAAACTGATTAAATTATTTAATTTTAAACATATTTTAATGAATATATTTTAAATAATGTAACATTTTAACCATTCTTATTTTTATCTAAAAATGAACCCCTTTTGTAAACCATTTTAAATGACGAGACATGAAAGAAAAGGAAGATATTATCTTTATATTGCCTCAGTGAATTAATACTTAGTTTTTAATTGATAAATAATTTACCTCAGTCCTGTTTCAGTTTATTTTACAATAGTTGCAATACATTTTACAATAGTGTTTAGTTTTTAACAAGACATTTTCACAAACTAAATCAAATGACTCCTTTCTGAATGTATTTCTTCATTTACTGTTGTAAATTTGGACATGGATCCAACAGAATAAATCAGCCAACAACAGAACTAAGGCTTCTCACTGTGTGACTTCAGTTAAACTAAATCTTCATTTCTCTGAATTGCCAGATCATTTTGACACTCTTGTTTCCCCAGGGCCTTAACAGTATTTTGACTCATTTAAATTGACTTCCAAAGTCATTTTACAGGTAGATTTCCTCAGCGCTAACGTCTGTGTGTTTTTCCTTTGCCTTCCTGCCTTTGTTTGAGCCTCATTAAATGAGTGCAGGGTTTCCCTGCGTCTTTGGCGCCTTCTCCTGCTCCACCAGGAATAAGCTCATAAAGGGGGAGGAGAGGAGAGGTGAATGGGGTGAGGAGTGGAGGTGAAGACTAGGAGCAGAGGGGCTGGGCTTTTTCTCTTGACCAATGGGAATGGACTGTCAAATGAAATGCAAAAGTACTGAATTATCTCTTCATCTCGACACAGGAAGTTTCATTCAACTTCTTTATGGATCAGCACAGCGAGCACATGGCTTCAGCTGTTTGACACTTTTTAATCACACATTTTTAACAATATCGTCAATATTCTAACTGAATATTTCTTTTTTAGAGGACACAGTTCCCCATGTGTCTCATTGGGGTTCTCAGTGGTACCACTGGTCCAAACTGAAACACACTTAAACAATGTATAAAACAATATAAAGTGTAAAACATTAAAAAACAACAGATAAATGACTAGATAATACTAAAACTAAAGCATCCCTGCAGACTTTATTCTTTGTTAAAGCTGGATTTGCCAAAGATGTGCGGCTGTACTGAGCTGTGTGATCCTTTCATGTGTTCAGAGCTCCCTCTAGTGTCGTTCCTGCAGAAGTCCTCCTCGTCCCCAGTCACCTGCCACGCCACAGGCTTCTACCCCGACAGAGCGCTGCTGTTCTGGACTAAAGATGGAGAGGAGCTGGGTGAGGATCCTGGAGAGATCCTGCCCAACCACGACGGGACCTTCCAGACCAGTGTGTCCCTGGACCTGTCCTCTGTCCCAGCTGAAGACTGGGAGAGGTACAGCTGTGTGTTCCAGCTCTCCGGAGTCACAGAGGACCTCATCACCAGACTGGACCCAAGCAAGATCATGAGCAACGGTGAGACTGGGGCAAAGGGTTCAACTGTCACATTCAGAATAATCCCATTTGACTGGATTTAGACGCCTCAAATGCTGCAACTTTAATCCCTGTTTGAACTTTCCATAATGTTTGTTTAAATCCTGACTTTCTTTTGTTTTCTTCCCAGAGAGAAAGCTCAGCACCACCACCATCAGCGCTGCTGTGGGCTCAGTTGTTGCTGTGGCTGTTGTTGTCACTGTTGGAATCGTCTTGTACAGACGACATCACAACAACAATGTGATATAAAAGGTAAGAACATGTGAAAAGCTTTTGTCACTATTCCACCCTCAGTATCCAAACACTTTTACTGAAGGAACTGGACTGTTAAGAAGGAATCAAGAATTTAACAAGTGTCTTATGAGTACAAAAGGATGGAACTTGTTCTCAAAGTTACTCAAGTAAACATGTCTGAGGAAATGTCACATTTCTGCTCTGGTTTAAAGCCCCAGTGCGTAACATTTAACAAAAGCCTTTATTTCAGTACAAGTGTTTTTATTGCACTAGAAAACCCTGAGAAACAGATATTTGAACAGTGAATGGGCTTGCCTCTTCACAGAGCTGATCCATAACTTGGCTGGTGGAGCGTGTGCCACCTGCTCGTCTCCATGGAGATGTTGTTGTGGTTCCTCCTTTCTACCTTTTCTGCATGTTTTGTTTTCACAGATTTTCTCTAATGGACAAAAGAAGCACTTCACCACTGGGTTTGGAATGATTCTCAGTGTGAGCAGATCCGTTCTGATCCAGTGGATTCTCCTGATTATTGACAGAGTGACAGGCCACTGTTTCAAACCTTACACCCTCTGTTTATCAAGTCCACTCCTCCAGTGGAGTTTGGCCACAAACACAACTACATTTACAGTCCAGCTGTCAGAGTTTGATTTACCGCTGTGCAAATACTTTGGTTTGAAGAGATGTAACTTTTATTTATGATTGTTAATACAGATTTTCTCTTTTTCTTGTTTTGATAGTTTCTCTAAATATGAACTTAACTCATTCTTTGGTGTTTTCAGTGATTTTCCTGGTTCAATGAAAAGTAAAAAGATTTGTTTTGTTTTGTAAATAAATCATTGTAAATGCAAAGTGATCAGGAATGGAAAATTGACACATCCCAGAGTGTAAATAAATGTCGACCTGTCTGGACCAAATTAAAATAAAATAACAGATAAAACACTTAAAGGAGCCTGTACATGATTTTTTTTTCTTTATATTTGAGCAAAATTGGTCTTGCCCCAGAACAAATCCATTTTAGAAGCTGCTCTTTAGGTCAAACCTTAAAAACAAAAAGGCGCACGGTGGCTGAGTGATCAGGACTCACGTTTCACAGGAAGAAGGTTCCAGATTCGGTCCTGGGGTCGCTCAGCTCTTTCTGTGTGGAGTTTGCATTTTGTCCCTGTGTCTTGGTGGGTTTCCTCCACTTTCCTCCATCAACACAAAACACCACAGATCAAATCCTCCAGCTAAGGCAGTCCTGACCAAGACTACAACCAGATCACAGAGATGGTCCCCGGGCGTGTGACTCTGCACCCACTGCTCCTGAGATGCCCCAGCGGCCTTGAACGATGGGTCAAATGCAGAGGACAAATTTCCCCACCGGGACAATAAAGTGGACATGACCCTAAACCCGAATAAGTCCCCAGTTTACTGTCTGATCATCGGGGAGTGCACAGTTAGCATGCTTGTTGTTGCATTTAATTTATTCTAATCCAGTCCACTTGATTTCTATCACACATTTCATCAACAGTTTCCAAAGAGCTGCACAAATACAGAGTAAGAACAGCGATACGTCGGGGGGAGAGAGTTTCAGAGTTTGGGGCCGGTCACAGAGAAGGGCCCGTCCCCCTGGTTTTAAGTCTCGTCCCAGGACCCACGAGCTGGAGCTGGAGCTGGAGCCCTCGGACCTCAAAGAATCCGCGTTCAGAAGCAGGTGATCTGCCCCGGATCTGCCGCGGATGCTTCAGATTTGATACTGATCCACTTACGACTGACCTTAATACACAGACACAGCATTTGCACTTTCATTGTTAGTTTATTTAAAGTGGATAGTTTTCATTGTCAGGAGATGCTGTTGCTATGATACTGTGCGATGCTCCAGGTGAAATACATTGATTATGTTGGAGCGCCCTCTTGTGGTTCCTTTACGTGATAGCACATATTTTTTCCCTGTTCATTTCAGATTGTTTGTTGAGTTCTAATGTATATATTTCTTGTTTATTTGTTTGTTTGTTTGTTTGTTTTTCAGATAACCACACACACTCATACACAGACATCCACCCACATAACCAACAGAAACATCGCCTACACCTGCTCCCTCCTCAGTGAAGCATGGGAAAACTCAGTTTAAACAATAATGGGTTGAAAACAATAATCCTTAATAATGGGAAAACTCAGTTGAAAACAAAGCAACAGTCGGTGCATGCCAGACACACAGTACCTTACACCTTAACTGCATTGATACGGACCATGACCACCATCATAAATGGATTATTATATTTGAAATGTTGTGGTAAAAGTATACAGTATGTAGTAGTGTTGTATAATATAAGCAGTGGAATATGTCATGCTCATACTCAGGCTCATACAAAAACAGTTATACTGTGGTAAAGTATTTCCTATGAATTAAATAATGTTTTTCATCTCTGTTTCAGAATATACTATGGCTAATAAGAAAATGGGCATAAGGGCATGATAAAGACCCTCTCTAAGTAAATACTGTACTTGTATTAAACACTGTGACCTCAAATGATCCAAACTGATATTTGTGTTTCTCTTGTTTGATGTATTACAGAATTTCCTCTGGTGAGCCAAGTTGCAAAAATGTAGAGGAAGAGCGTCTGTATGTATCCTGTATTAGCCTTTATGCACTTTCAGAACCAAACATGTTTGGCCCTTGCTTTCGTCAGTGTGGAATAGCCACGGGAGATTGGCTGAAATTTGTGATGGGGGCTGATGCTCTCTAAGTTGCTTTTCTGTACCAACACACAAAGTCATACAAAACATTAAGTTTTAATAAATTACTTTGTTTACACACAAAACGGAAGAAAGAACATAATGAAAATGTAAACAACAAATCGCGGTCTTGAACATAGAGCGTCTGTACTAAAGACGAGGACTCAACATAGTGAGCTAAACTCCATGATGTAGGGGAAGTCTCCTCTGCTCTCCACTCGGCTCCAAACATGGCGGCTGCTGTGTCCTGTCTGCTCTTGCATCAGTCAGACGCACACATGCTGCCCTTTTCTGACTTTGAGCTGCATAATTATTGGGTTTGCACTAATGCATAAATGTCCATGCATATAATACACATTATGGTTTGACCATAGGCCGTATATATGAGTGGACATAGCTAACCTGCCAAACAGGAAGTGCTCCAGGAGGCTCTTCGGGCTCCTTCTCTCCCTTTTTCCCACTGACTTACATTGAGATCTTCTCGCTCCTCTCTCTGTAACTCCTGCTGTGGCCTCTTCATTTTGGTCTTAAAATGTTTGTATGAACCTGCTCCACATCATCCTGAATTTTTTTTTCACTATTTTGTTCGTCAAAAAATCCTATTCATACCATATAGCCTGGCTCCAGATTCACTCCTGTAACAGCATCATGAGCCTCATTTGAGCGGCGCTAAACGCTATGGGTGATGTCACACTCACTTCGTCCACTCATATATACGCTCTACGGTATGACTATAGATACTTAGCAAGTGACGTCATAAGTCACATGAGTTTTGTGAACGTCGCCATCTTGGTTGAACCAGAACCAGTTTCCTGACTTGACGTACATGTTTTCATTCAAATCATTATGGTGTTTCATTGCGATGCTTGTGGTTGCAACCCCCTGCATGGGCATAAAAAACCTGACCGAATCCCGTCGGAATTCAGTCGGGTTTTTCATACCCATGCAGGTCGGACTCGGACACATCAGCGCTTCAGCTCTTTCCTGTCTACAGAAAAACCACTCGCTCTGAGACTCTGAAGTGTTCAAAGATCAGAGCTCTGCACTTCTACTTTAGACACAAGTCAAAACTGTTATTATTATTTGTGAAATGTGGAGCAATACTTCAGATACAGGATTTTTAAAGCAGAAAAGAGGAGATAAAGCCCACAGGAAGTAGAGTCACTGTCACTGATCTGCAGCTTCACCTCGATCCGTGTGCCGTGTGGATGGAAACAGACACACGTGTGGGACTACTGTGGTCTTTTTACTTTCAAAGAACTCTGCAAATTGCATTAATAGTGCAGTTTTGTGGACATTCTTTGTGGGGAACAATTTCTGTGGATAATGTGGATCCGACACTGCAGTGTAAATGTACCACTTTATGAAAGGTGAGTAGGCTAATAACATCTTCCCATTATTTTCACTTTATCCTGAGTTTGTATTTTGTGTCTCTGTGTCCATCAGAGGCCACATAGACAATATCCTACGTGTGTCAGCAGTAGGCCTATGAAAAAGCTGTGCTTTTTATTCTGTCGGGTTTGGTTGGGTTCAGACACAAATATCTTAATGCCCCATCACTCATTTCAGTGTAGACCACATCGTATTACTTACCCGAGCTTTAATCACAGAAAAGTCTGTATTTTCAGTGAGTGAAATTACAGCATCCTGCACCCATCCAGCAGCGAATAAGCGATATGCATCTAAACTCTTGTAAGTGAGTGCCTCTCCTGTGTATTTTGATGGGGTGTTGATCAAATAGTTAAAAAAGTCAATATAACGTAGATCAGGCTTGCGAGCAAAATCAGTAAAACTTGTGAAATCCTGTAATGAGACACTATAGAGATCAACACTGATTGCCCAAATCTTTTCACTGTACGTTTGTCTATGATAATTGTCTAAATGTGGAGCAATATCTGACAAAACTATGACTTTAATGTCAGATGGGGACGGGTCGGCCATTGCTGTCGTAAACATATCTAGAACACATTTATATGCGATATGCACAACAGTGATTATTTTACTGTTATGTCTTTTGGAATTAATCTAACCTCTTTTGCATTGGTTCCATTACAGGATTGTTACTTCACCTCTCCATAAACACTTGGCCTTTTGGCGCCCCCTACTTGTCTTCATGGAGATAGATAAGTCATACTGTCAGTCATTTTAAGCAGGTAGTGATACATTTAAAGCTACACTAGGTAACTTTTCTGCTGAGGCCCACAACTATCTGGTCTCCATGGAGATGTAATTAGTTTGACTAGAATTTTCCAGGATGTCATTTCCCTCGTCTATTCTGCATTTATTCTATTACAGGTGCTTTTATTACTGAGAAATATCTTAAAACGCATTCTCGCCTCTCCACAGATTTGGACTGTGGCCTGGTGGAGTCACCAGCTTGTCTCCATGGAGATAGAAAGGTTCAGGGACATTCTAGGAGAGCAATGACATTTCCATTGAGATAATGTGAATGTGTGGAGTTTGCATGTTATGTGTTTGAGCAGCTTTTCTCTGGTTCTCCATCAGCCTGAGCTCAGTGTAAGATCCTGGTACAAGAGTCGGCTTCACAAATATTCACAAAAACAATACTCATTCATTTACGACATTTTTATCCCACAGAAACATTAATATCGATAATTTCAGTCTTTTAAAACATTAAAGTGTTAGACATGTGCAAAATTTCATATAACAAAGGCTCATAACAAAAAAGAAAAAGTCAATTTTTGGTCCACGAATAAAAAGTGCCTTTCAAAATAAAATAGTCTTTATAAAAGTAACAGGCCATTCTGCTGTATTCTCCACAGTCTTTTTCTGAAAATCCATCTATGGCAGCGGCTTGAAATGTGCAGATTTCTCTATGATGGCCACCAGGTGGCGCTGTCAGACTTTAGGTGGAGGAACTGGTCTCAAAGCCTGGAAAACAAGAAGATTATGATAAGGGTGTCAGGCTGCTGTTAGATATTCCATAAAAAAATCCATATTTCAAACCATGTTACACTGCAAAATGATCCTCAGTTTAAAGTCTATATAATCGAAGTGGACTGAGGGCGTGTGACGTCATCCCTCATGTTTGGATGCAACCAGAGGGAGTCAGTGCTAGTGCAGCCTCTGCAGCTCAGGGAGAGGATTCTGGAGGTTCTGAGCTTTCTTAAGAGATCTGTCCAGTTAATATGATTAGCTTAGGTTCAGGAGCAGGACCACGCCTCCTCTCCAGCCAATCACAGCTCACTTCTACCACACCTCAGTTCCCAGTTTGTAGCAGCCTATCCTGGCAACCCAGTTTGTCCCGAATAACTCGACCCCACCTTCCCAGCCCCGATCTGTTCACCTCCAGACATAAGACGCCTACGAGGGGGGTCCCGTTCCTGCTGGGCCATGTGAAGATTGAGACTGAACCCCCACCCTGAGTCTCCACCCAGCTGACCTGCCTCGTCTCCATATAATAAACGCTTTTCTCTTCGCACGTGTTGTTGGCGTGGTGAAAATGCTGGTGAATGCCCATTTATCAGAAGTCTTGGCCCCCCTGCACCTCCATGTGGCTTCTCTTTTTAAAACAGTATATTTTGCGTGTGTGGAGTCACCTGTCTGGCGGCTGCGTAGTTCTGCTGTGGTTTGGGCCTGATTCCAACAGGGGGCGGTGGAGGCGCTGCTCTGGGCTTCGGTTTAGCAGCCTGTACACAAATGTCACAAAGTTAGCCTTAAAATCAAAATAAAAAAATAAAAGATTTTAAACTTTTTTAATCTTGTAAATTATTGTAGATTTTTACCAAAGTTGGTGAGGGCTGCACTGGTTTCTGTGTGAGATATGGCTTCCTTTGGGTTTGAGAGCTGTAGACAAAAAGATTATTCTGGATTATTCTGAGGATCTTCAGTATTTCAGGGCTTTGATATAAAGATTTAGACTCACGTTGGTAACACTGGGCCCTGGCGTTTTTTCCAAATAAAAAACATGATTCCTGCGATGATCCCAAGAAGCACCAGGACGGCCACACAGATGCCCACTATCGCCCCTAGAGGACACAAGGGGAATGTCAGTATTATTTCAGTTGACTTTATAGGCCAAAAAAGAGAATCCCGTTTGGAACAGAAATGGTGCGTTAATATTAACCTTTGCTCTTTGCTTTACGTAGAACTTTGAAGATACTTAAATCAACAAAATCGTAAAATTTCAATACTAAGGCGAACTACGTAACTGTTTGGTTGGGGGTCAGTCACCTGCTTATTTCTATGGATATGTCATTGCTCTGGAATGTTCCACCGTATGGCATTAAACAGCTCTACCTTACATTTATTCAGTTACCTGTGGAAATGGCTGAGAATTCTCCATCCACTGTGTCACATTTGGGAGGCATCCACCCAGGTTCACACTGACACTCACTTCTGTGGTTACACACCTGGACACAGGGACGCGTCTCATTACAACTCTGAATAAAGAAATCATTCTAATTTCTTGTATTAGAATCTGTCCTTACGGCGTGTCCTGGACATTTGGCAGAGCAGTTGGTGTTCCTGTAGGCTGTTTCCAAGTCCACACACTCATTCTCACTGCACACCTACAAAATAATAAAAAATGCAGGTTTTAATCATACATAAATAATGATGCATCAGTGTATGTGTGTTTGAGGCTACAGTGAGTCACACAAAGGGCAATTGGTTTATTTTAAAGGGGCACTTTTAAAGGAAAATGTGTTTCTACAGTACGCAGTATATTATAAAAGAACCTTCTACGATCAAAATGAGACTGCTTTGTGCTGTCTGTGTTGAATTAAAAACAATTGTTAATGTCAGGAAATCTATTGTCTGGTGCGTTGTTAGCATGCTAGCATTCTGAACTTACCCCATCTTCCCTCTGAATGGTGTGAGCACAAGTAATCGGTGTTGAGGTTAGCAGATTTTAGGCATAATATGGATATTCGGTTTTTGCCAGTGAAATTTAGTCCAGGCTATGCGATTTCTAATTACGATCTGCGATTTGGATTCATTTTTGGATTCATTTTTGGATTCATTTTCGATATATCGTACCACCATACCTTCCCGTCTCCACACATGGTCCCAGTGTCCACCTGTCCAAAGTCACTGGTGAAGTCGTCGTAGATCGTGGCTTTACAGTCGCTGACCCGCGCCATCTGCCCATAGTTCGGACTGTCATTCCCGTAGTGACAAAACAGCTTTCCACAGTAGATATCTCTGCAAAGGAACAGAGGAAGATGGTTAGACGCATGATTTTAAGAGCTCATATGATGCTATTTTCTGATCTTTGTTATCATATTGTTTCCTCATCACAAACAGACCTGGAAAATGTGTGAAGGAATCAAAACAGAAATCCAGGTGGGTTTTTGATGAGTAAACAACGTTATAAGAAAATAGATCAGAAAATAATGTAATATAGGCCCTTTATGTGACAGTGTGTGACGTGGCCCTCACTGTTCCTGGCAGGGGATGAACCGGTCCCTCGCAGGGCGTTTGCAGAAGGCGAAGTTGGTTCCTCTCGTGTTCTGTTTGAAGCAGTGAGAGCGCGCTTCTATAACACCTGAAGAAGAGCAGTAAAGACGTAAAATAACAATAAAACTGAGTCAAAGATCTGTGTTCAAAACGTACAAACCCACACTGTATTTGCACTTCCAAATGTTTCTAATGCCTAATGGCTGTGTTCTCTTATGCAACCACCAGGGGGCACTCAAAAACAACTAGAGAATACTGTAGAGCTCGGGATTGGGACTTCACACCTCATAGAATTATCAGTGAGCTTCATGTTAACAAACGGACATTTTAAGATGTTAAATACTAGCCTTAGTGTAATTTTGAGTTTTGCACTGCTGCCACAACCACGGTGGATTTCCATGGTAACAGCAGGTTATTTTTAGATATTTAACTCAAATTTTATTGACCAAAAAGAACGAAATAGAGCAACAAATAAAAAGACATGGAGACACCCATGGCAGTTTTTTGTTGAAAAAAGGGCAAGAAAACTGAGGCAAGCATTTATTTGTTATGCTGCTACTTTATGCTGCTACCACCAAACTCCTCTCTGACCACAAAACCTCAGGCCATCAGGAGCCTCCCCCCTCACCCCACTCATCACCAGTCTCATAACCGCCTCCTGCAGGCCCTGTCCCTCTGCTCTCAAATTAGCCTCTTATTACACCTCTTCTGAAAAAGCCTGACTAGCGCTATATAAGTATGATGTATTATTATTTTGAATTGCTCACCTGGCCCGTACATCCTGAGGCACTGGCTCTGTCTCTGAGGACACTGTCCGTTGTAGCAGAATCCCTTTGCGTTGTCACAGGGCACACCGTTCACAGTGAACACGTCCTCTGGACACAGCGCGCTCGCTCCATCACAGTATTCAGCCAGGTCACACTCATCCTGCTGAGGGCGGCACTCATGAGAGCGCCCCAAGATCTGACACACACACACAGACAATGACACATGAGACTGTGAATTAGGGGTGAGCGATATCTTGATATTTAAAATATATCGAGATATTTTTGAAACTGAATATGAATTCTGACATATCGATATATCGCTATAATGCTTATGTTTACTTCTGGTTTCGCTGCTTCGCTTGTTTTGCCTTCTCTGTGCTGCACTTGCCTCCAACTCCTCGCTTTTGTCCCCCCGAGCTCTTCCGCGGAGCCTGGAGCTGGCTGTGGACTAAACCAGGACTAAATGCGGCCACAGAGCCCGGGGCTCGGCCACGGACTAAACCAGGACTAAACGCGTCTGCAGAGCCCGGGGCTCGGCCACAGATTAAGATGTTTTGTTAAATTGTGGGAAAACTAAAAGGCCTGTAGTCATTGTACATGAAGTACTTATCAAAAATGCTTAAGTTAACTGTATTTCAGAATAGTTCAAGCCCTTTAAGTCAGTTTTCTATTTCGGCTGCAGTAAAATAAAATAAAGAGTTATTTATACTTTTACAATCCTACTGCAACAAAAGGTGCACAATGTAACTTTGGTCTGTATTGCTTGTCTCCATGGAGACAGATACATTTAATGCTATACTGTGGAAAGAAATCCAGGCCAACATCTCTATGGAAACTTTAACTCCAAGGTAGCTGACCCTTCACAAGTTACCCACAGGTGTACCCGTAATGTCACCCATGGCATTCTGCTGCAAACCAGTGAAGTAAATGTGCCAGCTCCCATCTCTGGAAATCCAAGTGTGTGAATCCACTTCCTATTTGGAATGTAGTTCGCTCTGTCCATCCATAGGTACAGTATATGGGTGCACTTTGACAGTGATAATAATAAAAATAAAAGTAAATACCTTGCAGTCCTGACAGCACTCTCCCTCTGCACACTGTGAGCCCTCACTGAAGGCGCAGGTGGAGGCATTACAGCAGTGGTTGGTGCACTCCTGTCAAAACAAAACAAACATTTAAAAAGGTAGTTGGGTGGTGTTCCCAGTACACATATATTGTATAAACAGCTCTTGAGGTTAAAAGTCTGCACTGCTTTCTAAGAGTTGTAAAAACCGCTTATAAATTCATCACAGTGAATAATTAGGATCCTCTAAATGAATAAGGTACTGTATTTTTCGGACTATAAGTCGCTGCAGAGTATAAGTCGCACCAGCCAAAAAATGCACATTGAAGAAGAAAAAAACATGTATAAGTCGCACTTTTGGGGGGAAATTTATTTTATAAAATTAGAGACCAAAAACTGACATTTCATCTTGAAAGGCGAGTTATAGAAGTTATAGTAATAAAAACAACCCAATAGAGAACAATCCATGTGTCATTCGTTCATTCATTTTTCAATATAGAACCACAAATAAGAAAACCAAAAAACAACTCTTTTCTTTATTATTTGTCTCTAAAACCAAAATGAAAAAATTGATAAAAATGTGTTTTGTCATTTTTGATTCATATACGATTCATATATTTGGTCTATGGACTGTCAAGTTGAAAAATGTAATATATAAGTGGCACCTGAGTATAAGTCGCAGGAACCACCCAAACCCTGAAAAAATCTGGTACATAAGAAATAACTCTGAACCACTGCAAACTGTTTAAAATGAAGTAGTCCTGTTTATTTCAAGTTTTTAAGACTTGTACAGTGCCTATAATTAGCCATAAGAACCTATTTTTAGCAGGTTCAGTACAAACTATGTGAATTTGCACTTTTTCTCATCAAAACAGTCAATACTGAATGTGTGCTGCGTTCAGAAGCTGCTGCGATTTCAAGTACTACGTGACACCACTAAGAACTGCCCAGGTGTTTCTGAATACAAACACCTGGCTGCAGAAGAGGAATTTGAAGTGTGGATATCTGTTGGACCAATCACACAGCTCCAGACCTCTCCTCCTCCCTCACTCTTCACTCTTTTCTTTAGTCCTCCAGGCTCTGCCCAGTTTAGAAGCTCTAGTATTTAAAATGCGGTTGGGGGAGTTTAGCTGTTTAATCCCACTTCAAAGGTGCATTGCTTAGCTTTTCTGGTTGCACATTTTGGTCCTAAACCTTTCTATCTTCATGGAGACCAAACCAGACCAAGTTACGGGTCAGATGTGTGGAGAGGCGACCACGCATGCAGCCACGATAAGATAAAACCATATATAATTGAATAAACGTAAGACAGAGCTGTTTAAAGACGTACTGTGGAACATTCCAGGCAGAGCAATGACATGTCCATAGAAAAAAGCAGGTCACGGACCCCCAACCGAAAAGTTTACTCTAACATTTCACCCTCTCCAGCTGGTCGGGACAACTGCAGGTGGGGTTTTTGGAGCGAAACACTGAAACAACTCTGAAACTTTCCCACCTCTGAGCTGGATGAAGAAGTGAGGAAGCAGCTTGGATGAACTGCAAAACATACTTCAACGTGTGTCCAGTTGAAAGAATAACATTTTTCTTTTGCCATGAAATCGTTCCTGGATGATTGCTTGATTTCAAGTTGCATAGTGTACTTTTAAGATCGGAATAGTTTACTTTAGTTTCTTTTGGGAAACAAACATACCAGTGGATCACTCCTGGATGAATGATGGATTACACCAACAAACCTCTAATAACTTTTAATTAGACTGTACTGAGTAGTTGAACACTCAATGGCCTTAAAATTTAACATAATTACAATTGCTATGCTATTACAGAGTATTAAGGTGGATATCTAGTTTTCAGTAGTCCTGTATCACTGTAAATGTGTTTATTTCATTCGCTTCCATAGAACGCTGGAATACTTTGCATGGAGTTGAGACTTGTTCTAATAAAAGTGCACATCCAGGTATGTGCAGGTTTAAACAGGGACTGCGGAGATGCCTCACAAAGTACTCATCTTTGTACAGATTAGACAGTATTACAGAAATGTACCTTTATCTTATTCTAACGCTGAAATAGACACTTTCACATGTGATTTTCAGTATTAAATCGTAGTACTTTAGCCCTAACGAGTGTTGTAATGAAATGTTTTGAAAAGATAATGGTCAACAGACTAAAATCTGAAGTTTCTCTTTATCTTGACCCATTGCAATTTGCACACAGACAGGGCCTTAGCACAGCGGACACAGTCATCAGTATCACACCTGATCTGTGAGCATTTGAAGTCTCATGGGACTTATGCAAGGGTCTTATTTGCAGATTTTAGTTCTGCATTTGATACTGTACGACCCAACCTTGTTGTCATTGAAGGCAGACAAGTAGAGCAGGTTGAATCTTTATCTTATCTTTATCTAATATTTGGGTGTGTGCATTGACAATTTGTTCAAATGGAATGTACATGTTGATTTTCTTTGTTCCAAACTGTCCCAGAAGTTCCACTTCTTCAGGAGACTGAGGCTGTTTGGAGTGAGCACAAAAATCATGACCTGTTTTCATAATCCTGCTGTTTTGGAGAGTCTGATTTGGTCGCCTGGTTCGGCTCCTTAACTGTCCAATGCAAAACTAAACTTGGAAAACTGGTAAATAAGGCCATGAAGGTGATTGGCAGGAAAGAGTTTCCTTCTTTACAGGACATTTTTCTGCGCTCGTTCAGGTCAGACGGATTGTGGGAAACCCCTCTCACCTGTTGCATGGTGAATATGAAATCTTTCCATCAGACAGATGCTATCGGGGGCCTAAGTTTAAGAGTAACAGATTTAAACTTTCATTTGTGCCACTTCTGTTGCACTGTTGAACTTCTACTACACAACAAAGGCAAACTTAGTCATTTAATGCAGTGGTTCTTAACCTTGTTGGAGATACTGAACCCCCTAGTTTCATATGCGCATTCACTGACCCCTTCTTAATGGAAAAAATAATATCTTTTTTTTTTCAAATTCTAAACTTTTTTTTTTTTTTTATTGGTGTACACGTGAATCCACATTGCACATATTCGTCCGTCCACTTTCTTTTTTTGCTCAACATAGTATGAAGGGAAAATATTAAGAAGCCAATAACCAAACGAGGCAGGTCATCACGAATCATATGAGTTGGATGTGTGTCTTGACCCCTGCTGAACCCCTGAGATTGACTCACTGAACCCCTGGGGTTCCATCGAACCCAGGTCAAGAACCACTGATTTAATGATACAATAATTGCAAAAATCATTGTGCAATAGAGCTAGTGCAATATTTATCTGTACAATAAGGTTAGTGCAGTATTTTGGACACTTGTGTGCTACATGTATCTTGTGACTGCTGTGTGATGTGTGAAGTGTAACTGTGTTAAGCTGCGGGCAGACAGACAAAAAAATAGAGTAGACTTCCCCTTTAAGTCTCTGGGTTTAGCGCTCTCTCGCACGTTACCTCCACTGTGACCAGGCTCAGACTGATAGCAGAGCGCACCCCCATTCGCCCTCCCACATTACATATCATCATATCAAACAATTATTTACACCATTTCTTCTGTTCAATGGGGAAATCTCATGGGCCCAAAACATAAGCATGGACAATAGATTTATCACAATATGACTAAGCCACACAGAACACATCAAACATACAGAAAATAGGGATAACTGGCCATGCAAATTACTTGGGGCTCACATGACCCCCAGAGCCTGTGAAACCGAGACATTTAGACTGTGTTTACACTGAGACGAATCACTGTATCAGCGTATTGGAAATGATTTTGGTCCACACACATCGTGTCTGGATCGCCAGAAACGCTAGTCACATGACTAGGCTGGTGTCACGTCGTCACAATGTCACGACACCACATGGACAGTAAAAACAACGTATCAGTGTTTTCATGCGTCCACACAGCGCCGGATCAGATCCGTACTCAGGTGAATACGTGGCAGCTGGCGTATCTAGTCTCCGGAGCCGTTTTCCATCGGATTAGTGTGGACAAACACTGCATCCACAACAAAAATCACTCAAGTATGTACAAGTGTGGACGGGGCCTTAGGCTCCTGGTGCGGATGTGTCCGGGTTTGCCAGTACGCCCACGGGAGGAAAGTGGCAGCGCGAGGGTAAGAAAATAATCGATTCTAGTGTGATTTAGAGTGGCCAAACTGACGCTACTAAGTGTGCACCCTTAGTGTGGCAGAACATGCTGGCGAGGTTATGCACAATTATGTTTAATGCACATTTGGGGTTAAAAGGGCTGCATGGAGCGCAGCCGACGGGGAAACGGGTGCACGCCTCTTCACATGCTCTCCCCCGGGACAACATGCTTAGGGACGGGCCTGCTCCATCACATTTTGTCTGCAGTGTTTAAGATAAAGGATTAAATAAAGAAAGAATATCTGAAGGACCGCATTCATTTCATATTGCCAACAGAAAGCATTTGTCACTTGTCAACTTAGTCACTCACACAAGTAAGAATGCTGTTAGTTAAAAAAAAAAAAATTAAAAAATACAAGTAGGAGTAAAAGTATGCTGCAGGAAAAGTAAGTGCAGACCATACAGTGACACAGCTGGAGTTGGGAATTCAACCAGCAACCTTCTGATCAGCGAGTAAAAGGTGTTTTACCTCCACAGTGCCGCAGTCACACTGCTCTCCAGCCTCCACAAAGCCGTTCCCACAGACAGGGGGCGCCACCAGGGTTCTGAATTCAGGTCTGTTCAGGAGGCAGTCGGGAACGCGGTTCAGCAGGTACTTCTCATAGTTAGTTCCACTGCAGCTGCTGAAGCTCCGAGGGACGTTCCAGCTAAACATATGAAGCAGTGTTCAAATAAGATCAATAATAGATAACAAACACGACATATTTTCTGAAGCAATACTTTAATCTGAACACAGGCCTACACAGCATTCATTTGGTGTTGAATCTTGTCTCTTGTTCACCTTAGAGAGGGCGCCATGATGCAGCTGTCCCCTTCGCACACACAGGCGCTGGACTCGTCATGGTTCATGCCCAGATTGTGTCCCATCTCATGAGCCAGAGTCGCCCCCACCGCTATCGCCCGGTCACTGTGGTCCTACACAGACAGGACGCCACGGGTTAAGGAACCATACAGAAGACCTGATCTACTCTGTGTCGCCAGATACGAGGTGAACATGTTCAAATCTAATATCGTTTTTACTGGTAACAATTGGAACGCTGATTTATGTTTGGCTACAAAAACATTGGATAGAAAGACCTGGTTCTCAAGACGAGTATCCAGTCAGAAAGAGCTCCATATGAGTCTCTCATTTGGGTTGCCCGTTTCAAAACTGAAATCTAGTTGGTTTAAACCTAAAACGTCTCTCTCTGATCTGAGCGGTCACTCCTAAACCCCAGCTTTCACATGAGGCAAACTTGTATGTGTCCTCTATCTGCAGGTTAAGACTCTGGACAGAGAAATATCTAGAATGTTCCAGGCAAAACATTAAACATTCTCTGTTTTATCTTATTCTCAAATAAGTAGTATTTATTCAATTACTGGTGTTTATATTGCTGAAAATACCTGGAAAAAATGTGACCCTTAACTCAACATGGGCGTGCCTCCTGCTCGTCTCCATGGAGATTTTTTATTTATTTTATTTATATTTTTAAATTCAATGCCATACTATGGAGGATTCAGGCAAATCAATAATATCTCCTTGGAGGCGAGAACGTGGATGGACATACCTGTTATAAAATAATTGTTACCTGCACCACTCCGACTGAGTGTCCAGAGCAAAGTGATCCAATGTAGGCCAATCCCACGGTGGATCCTTCAAAGTCTATTCCACTGAAAACAACAAGAACACGAGGGATAAGTAATAATAATAATAATGCATCAGTTTTATATAGCGCTTTTCAGGACACTCAAAGACGCTTTACAGAGCATTATTCATTCACTCCAGACCCAGTGGTGGTAAACTACTATTGTAGCCACAGCTGCCCTGGGGCAGACTGACGGAAGTGAGGCTGCCAATCTGCGTCATCGGCCCCTCCGACCACCACCAACACTCACACACTCACCACTTTTATACTAGGCAATGTGGGTGATGTGCCTTGCCTAAGGACAGTACGACAGTTTTTGCCACTGGCGCCCCCCTGTGGCACCTGGAATTCCTTGTGGTCTCCCATCCAAGTACTAACCAGGCCCGGCCCTGCTTAGCTTCTGAGATCTGACGGGTTCAGGCTTGGACGAGCCGGTATGGCCACAAAGTGAGGGGAGACACTGGCTCCCAACTCCTACCAGTGATCTGTGCCATTGTGTACTTGGGCAAGACACAGACTTCACACAAGCAGGTTGGGTCTTGCCAAAGTACAAGACGTGGTGTGAGCATAAACTGAGTATAGAAGAGGACTGAGGGAGTGTGACGTCACCCATATGTTTGGCTCCAGACAAATGAAGCCAGTGGAGGCTTGGATTTATAGCGGCCAGTCTGGAGCCTAGTTCTGTTAACAAATGAAACCCTCAGACAGTGGGGTGCTGTGCTAATAGAGCCCTGCTTTTGTCATGAACACAATGTGACCACTAGGGATGGGCATGATTAGTCGTTTAATCGATAATTGATCATTAGGAATTTCGTCGATCACGTTCATTTCAGTTGACAAACTGAATGTAGGTGTAACGTAACGTAGCGTAAGGAGTCAAAGCTGCGTCTCAGCACAAACACTGGAGTTGTGGCCCCACAGTCCCATGTCTCATCCACTGAGTGCATTTACCTGCACATCAGTGTCCCGGGTATGATCTTTTCTTTCTTATTTTTTTTTAAAGTATCCCAGTTTCGCATGTATACGCAGTATCTCCAACGCGACTCACCAGCCTCATCACATCCTCTGTCACAGAAAGAACACTCATATTCCACTGAGTCATGTCCTTTAGTCCAAATGAAGCTGAAGCACATCAGCGCACAAGGAAAGAGCTCATTTTTTTCATTTTCTGTTTATGCAAATGAGCCATGTGGTTTTAAGTTTTGTTTCTGTAAGACGTAAACAAATGTGCCAAAGCTGCATTAAACACATTCTAATCTCACACAGGCTGATGTGGCTCTATAGTGGTGATGGTTTATATGTTGTAAAGTTGAGTTTATTTATGCAGATTAGTAATAGTAATAATTGTGATGATTTTAATTAGGGCTGCAGCTATCGATTATTACAGTAATCGATTATTCTGTCGATTATTTTGTTCGAATAATCGAGTAATCGTTTGTTATTGTTGCGTCTACTTTGCACATGTTAAGTACACACCACGTGTATTGACAGATACACGTGTTTTGGACATGAAAAACTTAATTATCGCTGGGCTAAGGTTGACTCACCTCGCGGTTTCTTTTCCACTTGATGTAATGTACGGGGCTTTCTGTTTACATGTTGTAGCATCAGTGTTGAGAAGGTGACTTTTAAAATGTAATCCCCTACAGATTACAGATTACATTCCCCAAAATGTAGTTTGTGACGTAATCAATTAAATTACTTAAAGTGAATAACGTAATCTGAATACTTTGGATTACTTGATATTGTCATGATTTTTAAAACTACATAAATGTAGCAACCAACTCCTGCAAATTCTTGTTTGGTTTTAGACCTGGATTAGTCCTGGTTTTAGATCTGGTTTACACCTGGTTTAGACTTGGCTTAGTCCTGGTGTGAGTTCTGGTTTAGAGGAGCACAGGAGGAAGCGCGGTCCACGGAATGTACGCGACAAGACCACGCGCAGAGTGCGCGGCGTACGGGAGATGAGGAGCGCGCGGCGTACCGGAGCGTACCGCGCACTCCTGGTTCTGGCAGATGGTATACTGCGTACCGGAGCGTACCGCGGGCGGCGTACCGGAGATGCAGCGTGAGCGTACCGCGGGCGGCGTACCGGAGATGCAGCGTGAGCGTACCGCGCGCTCCTCATCTCCTCCGGTATAGGAGTGTTCCCTATTACTATTGCAACAACACATCATCAGCAGGGTAAAACTAACCTGTCTCACGACGGTCTAAACCCAGCTCACGTTCTCTTTTAGATGAGGAGGTTCTGCTCTTATTATACATCCATGGGCGCCGTGCTGTTGTGTGTACAGTGAAGTGCAGTGGTCGTGCGGAAACTTTACCTCTACCACAATAGGTTCCGGCCATCGCCGAGCGTATGAAAATAAAACGAATCATCGAGGCAAAAAATAATAATCGATGCATTTTTCTAATCGATTTAATCGATTAACTCGATGAATCGTTTCAGCCCTAATTTTAATATAAAATGTTAATCGAAAATGTTAATCGAAAATTTATTGTTAATTTTCCTGACAGTCCATTAAGAAAATGTAATTGAATGCCTGTCCCTAGTGACCACAGAAAGAGAGCAGTGATGGTGATGTGCTAAAAAACTGTGGAAGAAAATCTGTTTTTTTATCTGTGATACAACAATTTGGGCAAAATACAAACTGAGCATTTTTGAGTGCTCAAAGAAGATGACTTTGGATAAGTGTGAATGAAATACAACTGCAGATATAGTTTTGATGAGAGGACAACAACATGGTTAAAAGCTCCAGAAGGTAATGTTGCGTAATATGTGTCCTCTGGAGCTCGCTGACGGTGTCAAACCTGAGGAGATGGGCATTGTCGTGCTTCTTGTTTTTGACCAGCTCTGAGTTCCTCCACTTCATAAAGGCGTCCAGGTTTGCTCCGGCTGGAGGCGTGACTGTAATCAGGTCTCCTCTGGACCAGACCTCCACCCCCACCAGAGCCACGAAGGTCCGCAGAGGTTTGTACGCCTGGAACAAAGCACCGACGTTTTTAGATTCCCACTTGGCTCTGTGTACATGATAGCTAGCTCACTGTCTCTCAAAGCTAAAAATATTAACTAAACAACCTATTGAAAAGAATTCAAGTAATAGTCATGTAAATAACTGCGTTTGTGGTGTTGTTTTAACTCCAGAAGTGTTCTCCAGTATTCACCTCATTTGTAAAGTACTGTATTTACCATGTTGACATTGACATCCACTCCTTCCTGTCCTCTTCCTTATCTCTAAATATTTCTTCATTTTGGTGAAAAAAACCATAGAGTTATCGTGGGACAGGAAGTAGTGAGGCTAACAGTGAAGGAGCCAATTACACTTCCATGATTTCTTTAATGTTTCTGAATTAACACACGGACTTTTGCTGCTTTAGTCATAGATGTTTCTTACCCAGAGTTAAGGGTGTGTTCACATAATGACCACATAAAACTGGGACTAAAGTGGATTTAACCTCTTGCCACCCACCTACCTGCCCGCAAGCAATTACACAACATTAACAAGTCATGCTGGATATTCACCTTAATTATTTTTCCACTATTGACATGCTATACATCGTTTGAAAGCTTAATTCCTCAGTAAAACAACCATATCATTCATTTTATGCCACACAGCGAGCCAAAGAGTCATAATTTATAATTCCCGAAAACAATCAAACCAACAATGCGCATTTCGTACCTTTGAGCCGGTTCTGTCAGTCCAAAACTGTTTCAGTCCAGGAATAGCTGTGCTCAATTAGTCCGTAACAGTCCACAGAAAAAGAATATCCAGGTGTTTTTTTCATAAAATAATTCCATGTGGGGAAATAATCCAGAAAGTCCATGTTTGTATGAATGGATCAATGATGAATAAAAACATATGTTGTGGTCCTAGTCTTTTCGCCATCCTATTTTTCGCTTCTGTTGGTGCTGTTTGGTATGCTCGTTTTCTTCACACTCTCGTCTTCAAAATGAGACCATCCCTGAGATGATACGTGGTTTGGTGTAGCAGGCACAGCCCGTTGAATAGAAGGAGTGCACCCTCTTAGCGGTCCTTTTATGCATCTCTGTGGCGCGTTGTTTACAGCAAAGCTCTTCAGTCATTGGTTCTTCCAGAAAGTAATAGACATATTGTTTCAGCCCATTATCAGTGCTGTGCGGAGCTGCGAAAAAGTGTGGGGCCAGACTGGAGTCTAGCCGTAACGTGCAAACGCAGAGGAGCATGAGACACTTCTTGAGAGACATTTTTGGCATCCAAGGAAATGTTTTTATCTTCTTTGTTTTCCTCAAATTGAGTGATCACAATTTTCACATTTTTTTTTCATGTTAAAACAAATGTTTTTCCATACTAATCATTAATCAGTGCCATTGAACACAAAAAATAGTCAAATTTCTTCCTCCAAAGTCTGAAATCTGCTCTTACTGGGCTGTCTTACTCACCATGTTCACAAAGTTGACCACTTCAAACATCCTCTTTCTCACTTCCGCCAGATCTTGCTTCATTTTCATGTACTGAAACAAAACCGCAGTCTTAAAAATTCAAGGAACACATAACTTACACAATATCATTTTAGGATCCAATGATTAAGTGCATACCAGTCTGTTATCAGCCACCAGATACAGCTCCAGGTATTTCTGCTGCTGGACAATGGTGAGCCCCTGAAAATAGAGAGGAATTATTCAGATTATCTGAAATTCAATTCAATTCAATTTATTTTTGTAGCACCCAAAATCACAACAACAGTTGCCTCTAAGTGCGTTCCAAAATTTTGATGAGTAAAACATACACACAGACATATCAAAACAGGAATAAACAACATTCATGTAAAGCAGCAAATGAAACATCGTCCAGTCATCCCCTGTTCTTAGACCCTCCTTCTCAGCAAGGAAAAACTCCAAGAAAACCCAGGAACCTGGGAAAAAGAAGAAACCTCAGGGAGAACTACAGTGAACGAGAGATCCACTCCCATGGACGGACAGGCTATAGATGTCCAGGCCCGTGGGCCAGTTCAGTATGGCCACATCTACCCAGGTGGGGAAGGAGCTGGGGAGGAGCCAGACGAGGAGGAGGAGGAGGCCGGGCGAGGAGGAGGAGCCAGGCGAGGAGGCAGTGTGTAAATGTGTAATTTCTTTTAGTTGTTTTGCCTTGTAGGGTCTTAAAGTAGAACTCTGGCATGTTTGAAGCTAAAGTCCATTGCTAGAGGTGGTGGAATTCTGTCAGAAGCTAAAAAACGGCACAGATCAGTGTTGCCTCGGCGGAGATCTCGCTGTGGCAGTGAGTCAACAAACTAGTGTAGTGATGGGGGCAAGTTCTTAGCTTCCACGTAAAACACCAATTTGCTTCACACTGAAGAAGTTTAACACCACTTTAACCCATCTTACAACAGCCACGAGTCTAACAAACAAAACGCTCTGCCTGGTTCACTCATTAGTTTCTGGAAACGTGATAAAACAACTTTTTTAAGCAACTTTAGCCTTACCTTTGTTGATTTCCCACTGCACATACCAAAGCCCAAAAGACTCGATCATCGATATCATTTCTAATCCAATTTATTTATTTTTAGAATAATATTTTTTGAAAAGGCTAAAAAAAACATTCCTGAACCATTTTCTTTCAACAACTTTCAGTTTCTCTTTTTCTTCACCGTCAGTAGTCGATTCTCACTTGCTCGAGCCTCTCGCCGCCGCTGGAGTCGACAATCAAGTCTTTTGGGCTTTCACATGCCCAGGCTAAGGCAGACTCCAAATTGTTAATATTCATGATTGTATAACTTGGTCATCGTTCACCTATCATTTTGAGTTTAGTGCTTCGCTCATTGATTCTGCAGAAATATGTGATGTTTTTCAGTTCCTTGTGATATTTTTTCCTGTTCCTTTTTAATATTTGTTTTAATACGGATGGTTCGTGCATGTCCCCGATTGGTTAATGGTAAAGTATTGGACAAGTGTATTCTGGATCCCAGGTAAGCATAACATAAGACATCTACAGCTTCAAAAACACTATAGAGGTTATGCGCTTTCTTTGCCTTTTTTTGCCTAATATTTGTCCGTGGAGAACTGTTCACTGGTTTTACAGAGTTGTAGATTTTTTTATGGGTTATTAAACTGAAGAAGCTCATTCCTATTTTACATGTACTTTGAGTTTTTACAGGAGAAATTATCATTACTTGCCACTGACACCCATATAATGTTGCCTCCTTCTAAAAATTTGGATAACCTCTATCGGTTTACTCACGCCTGATCTGGAGCGGCTGCGGCTGGTTGGTGGTTCGTAGTTTTCGTCCCATGTGGTGTTGGTGACTCCGCACACGGCCGGAGTGGAGTGATCATCTTCAGAGAAAGGGCCCACGGCGTGATCCCCCTCAGGGTCAGCGGTCAAAGGTTCAATCAGGAACCTCTGCTCTGACGTCCGGAAGTACCCTCTGAAAAAGCAAGGGCAAGGCGACCACCGCTGTTTTAATCTGTTACAACTGTAAAACAACTCACATTATGTACCAGATAATACTCCTTACAACGGTACAACAACTTATCCTTATGTGACAGTATGGTATCTGTTATACTACTGCATTATACTTTGTGCTGTTACTTTAACTTGGACTTTCTTAGGAAGATTCTTTTGTTATTGTTTGAGGCCTCCAGACTAGTTTGGAGCCTAAAAGGGTCAGAGTTTAGGAGACACTGCACTCCAGAGACATTTGGTGAATGGTACCATGGTGACAATTAATCATGTCAGGTCTTATATGGTTATGTGTTCTGTGTTGAGCCATGTTTGAGAAACTCCATGTGGTCAGAGTGGGATGTCCTCTAGAAACTATAAATGTAACTCAAATACGTTCTTCTGTGTCTTCCTGCATTTAAAGGGGATCCAGACTTAAATTGTCTGTTAATTGGCTGACTTTATTATCTGTAAAATAAATCGTATTTACATTTATTAGAGTTGTCGTTAAATCATTTCTCAAGCATCTTTCCCTTCTGTGAAGCATCTGGGAAACGCAGAGCTACTATTGGGCAAGTTCCTGAATTGGGGATCTTAAATAAACTACAACAGATAATACTCCCTACAACTGTACAACAACTCACCCTTATGTACCAGATAATACTCCCTACAACTGTACAACAACACCCTTATGAAGCAGATAAAACACAGATAAGTTTTGCTACTTCTTTAGAATTTATCATTACAATTTAGATTTGCGCTCTTTTGTTGTTATTATGATCCTATAATCTATTGCTACTGTGTCCAAATAATCTTTCATGTAACTGTATCCCCTGACATGTAGAGAGTAGCATGTTCAAATCAATTATAACTTTACTCAACTATTTATTGTTTATTACAAAAACAGTTGACAGGGCATTTAAAACTCACCTGAGTCCGTCGCATGTGCTGATGCTGGCTGCTGACGCACTATCGCCCACGATCTTTCCTTGGTAGTAGCAGTGATCCTATGATGACATTAACAATCATAATCCCTTATACTTCAGTTTTAATTTTTGTTTTCCATGAGTGTGGTTGTGGTTTCTATTTAGAGGAAGTAAAAATGGCTCTTTCTCACGATATGCTCTGGAGCAGTAGTGACACGGGTGCCATCTTCGAGGTAGTGAGTCTCGCTGTAGTCTTGGGTCAGTAACTCACTACAAAGACAGAAAGGAGAAATAAGTCATGGCAAAAATAGGACAACCATTTGAAAATGAACAAAAGTACGATATCTTTTTGTTCATGTTTTTTAATGGAGTGGACAAAGTTTGTAGTACCTAGAATTAATTGATTAAGTGAACAGAAATGTATGTGTTCAAAAGGCCTTGCATCCTCACTGCTTCCCCATAGAAACTAATCAGGAGTCCGCCTCCACCCACAACGACAGAACTTAGCATAAGGCTGAGGTCAGGTATCGGGGTTGAGAGCAAGTCGGGCTGTGAGCAGAGAAACTGCACGAGAATAGTGCTGTAGTGAAAGTGTTTAGTTAGAAGCCGGGATTATTTTTGCTGTTTGGTGTTGTGTGTGTGTATAGATAACGTAAGTACATGTTTGTCTTTAAAAAGTTTGCCATGTGTCTTTCTTTTACCGAGTTTCTGCCGTGATTCGCTTAACTGATGAACTGATGTGTGTATCCCTCAGGACTACTGTCACACCTGCTATAGCACAAGAACAGACCACATACTGGCCTGGCCCACTACGCCCCAGGCCCAGGGACCTCATCCCACCTGGCCAGGAACATGACAGTGCCTCTCTCCTTGCAGCTCTGAAAGATCTGCAGATACAGAACCAAGAGTGTGAGGAGAAAGCGAAGCAGAGCAGGCAGAGGCTAAAGGAGTTCCAGTACAATGCCAAACCCCAGAGTGAGGATCTGAGGGGGAGATCAAACTCCAGGGTAGACTAATGAAGCAGTGGGCACAATGGCAGAGGAGAAAGACGGGTTCGGGTTGAGCTCTGCAAGTCGGTGTACTAGAACTCCATAAAATCTTCCGTAATTCACAATAGAATGAGTGTCAATCTTGAGAGGAGTGGAGGTAGCACACATAGAGATGGAAGACCAAAGAGACATGTCTGAGGTTGTTGAACAAGATGAGAGCGACCAGGAGGTAGCGAATCTAACAAAAAGAAGCAAAGCCAGTCAAAGCTAATGCTAGATGGGCTAGCAAAGATCAGTGGTCATATTCAAGCTCTTGAGAAAAAGCTTCGAGCAGAATTAAACGCAGCTAAAGACCAACTGAAGCAGGACATATCGTCTCTTAGACAAGATATGGATCGAAAGTTTCAAGAATGCAAAAGCAGACCCAATATATGCAGGGCAAAATCACACATCTTGAGGCCAGATCTCGGAGGAATGAGTAAAATTTTTCAAACTTTAGTCCACCGGTAGAATATCGATTCTGACAACCACACACATAACAACCAGACATTTTGATGTTGGAAATGTTTCTACCATTGCATTTGAAGGATTTATGTGTGAGCAGCAGCAGTGAGTTGTACTTCCTGATAGAAAGCTCGGCAGCAGCGGACTGATATATGAGCAAATAGTCCCTCAACATGCAACAATTCATGCGATGCAAGGTTAGTTTTATTTCAAACATTATTCTCTGGACACAGACATTCACATGGACAGTCTGGAGTTCGAATAGTTTTGCTTCAGGTGCACTGTGGAGTGGGTAAGACTGTTTTTAGTGGCAGGACAACTGTGGCCCTTGACATGCACTTGCCTAGCACCAGCAACCTCTCCAAATACAAGGACTGGATGGAATATTTAAAAGTGTCTCCACACGTCTCCAACTCTGGCTCACTAGGAAATGAGGCCCTATGTCCAAAATTCCAAACTGTCCCTTTAACAAGACACAAGTCCTGGTATGGTTTTCATAAAGTCTTGATAAAGTGCAGTAACTCACTCATTCCTCTTCAGGTGCAGCTCCAGGGGTTGTCCTTTCACAGTCAGGGCGTATTTAACCGTCTGTGGTCTGTGGGTCTGAGGAGCACAAACATTGACAGAAAAAGATGAGACAAACCCAAAACCAGCCTCAAGTGCTTCACAAATATACAAAAGGCATTGACATAGTAATTGAATACTGAATAACTGTTAGGGATGTAACAATAACTGAAATATTGTCATGTTGTATCATCAAAGGTCTCACCATAAAATTGTGGGCCATCACAGTATATCGAATTACATGTCTCTTCGCTTAAATTAATGGGCTCTATTTATGCTTAAGTCACAAAACGTCAAAAGAAGATGTTTGGAAACATGTGGATGATGACTTCTTTTGGCTCTGTTGGCAGTAGTAAATCTGGGAAAACTGAAAAAAAATTACCGGTTTTCTCATCTGTACGTTTCCAAATCTAAGCAAGGGTGAATAGAGCTTATAGTTCTGGTGCAGCAATAGCTAAAAAAAATGTAAAAAACAGTCAGAACTACATAGACCATGATCCTTTGCTCCGTTTCAGTGTAGACTACATGAAGAAATAACTGTTCTAAGCACTTTGAAATCTTCAATTCTTTGGGTTAAGTCTTCTCAAGGGATTTTAAGAAGAAAAAGTAGTGTATATTTCCCCTCCCCTTCCCCCCGTTGAAAATCAATAAAATGTTGATCACAAAAAAAAAAAAAGTAGTGTATATTAACAGTTTTTGTTTAGCCTCTGCAAGGTATCGCAAGAAATATCGTACCATGAGATGTTAATCGAGAAAATATCGTCTAGAGAGATTTGGATATCGTTAAATCCCCATTCATTTTGGGTTGTAATTTTTTCTGACAAGCTTTGTGAATGCGATTAGATTTGAGTCTGTTCAAAGTTGACAAAGTTTAAACACCTCCAGAAGAATTGTCAAAAAAGTCTGAAAGTTGAACGGACAAATTCATACAAGATTTCAGAGCATGTTTGAACAGATCTAAACTACAGGGTTAGCAGTCTTTATGCAGAAGAAGACAGGAGATCGTTATTTACTGTAAGTGCATTTCATTTAAGGCTTTAAATACTGTCATCTCAATGGAGTGAGCGAAATTCAAACAGAAATTTATTATAGAGGTTGTTCTGCATCATAAAAAGTATGTTTCGATATTGTTCTATTACTATGTATTGTGATAGTATCTAGAAGAACTACTTTTGCTTTGCCACAAAGTACATCAAGTAGTTTCCACTGTGATAACGATATTCATTATAACAATATCTAATTTTACTTTTGGACAGTTCAGTTAATCAAAAACGTTCATGTCTTCATTTCCTGGTCTAATGTATGACCTAATAAGAAAAATCTGGAATATAATTTGCCCATTTGTCCATTTTCTTTCCAAAAAAAAGCACATTTCTATAAAACAGAGACCTTCGTGAGACTCATTGCTTCAGCAAATTTCGAGATATTGACATTTTTACGATATGTTGTGCAGTCCAAGTTTCAAAGAAAAGACAAAATAAATCCTATTATATTATTAGACGTATAAAAAGTAATCTTCCATATCTTTTCATACCTCTGCGTCTCTCTTGTTGACTGTATGAAGTCGCACCGGTCTCACGATCTCGTAATCTTCGCCAAAGTTCAGCCCCGGACCATGACTCGCTGTGGAGATGAACAGAAAACCGTGGTGTTAGAAAACAGAGAAAGACTGATTCTTCTCCTCCTTCATCAAGGTTTAACAGCAGCTTGCATTCTGTTGATACGTGACTTTATGTTTTTAACTGAAACATGGCTTGACAAAAAACAGGTAATGCAGTGCCAGTGGAATCAACTCCTCCCAACTTCAAATTTGAATCTGAAACATAGGTAAATAAAAAGGGTGGAGGTGTGTGTGCATTTTGTAGAGATCATTTGGTTACACACAGGTTGTAATTTGGGGTGTTTTCATCATTTGAGTATGTTTCCTTCAAAATGGAGCTAAAACAATCACCCTCCATATACAAACGTCCTCAGCACTGTCCAAGTTTTATTGATGATTTTACTGAGATGCTTTCAGTCGTATGCACAGACTTTGATGGTTTAGTCATTACAGGTGATTTTAATGTGGATAATGTGTGCGACAAAAATGCCAAAGAGCTCAGCGCTGTCCTTGAAACTTTTGGTCTGACTCAGCATGTCAGTGAACCCACACACAACAGAGGCCACACTCTGGTAAATATTTCAAATGTCAGTGTGATTAATGTTGCTCTGTCTGATCATTTCTGTGTCTTCTTTGACCTGTCTGTTATTCCTCTACCACCGGCTACTCCTACAGGAGACACATAAATGACACAAGTGCGCTCTTCATGGAAATTATGCACTTTGAAATTGCCTCATGTTCTAATGTTGATGATATGTTGAGCTCTGTGACTTCGAGTGTCTTGAATGTTCTGGACACAATTGCACGATGAAGGCTAAAATAATTAAAAATAGGCAAAAAGCACCATGGAGAAATAATGACTATCTCAGGGCACAAAAAAGGGAGTGCAGAAGAGCCGAGCGGAAATGGTGAAAGTCCAGGTTCATTACGAGATTTACAGAGAAACGATGGACATGTACAGCCACAGTTTGGCTTGAACAAGAGAGAGGTACTTTTCAGACATTATTGGAAATTGCAGTCACAGCTCTCGTGTCCTGTTTGCAACAGTGAACAGATTAACAAACAGTTCACTGCCGTTAGGACTGATTTCCACATCTAAGTGCAATGAATTTGCAATATTCTTTAAGGTTCAGGGCATCAAAAATGCCATCAATTCCACAACGCAAATAACAATCAACCAGCCACAGAGACACTTAGAGCTGAGTCACTTTGCTCCTGTGACTGACAAAACTGTCTTAGAGATCGTCTCCAGCCTGAGTTCAGCCACATGCTGCCTCCATGTGTTACCCACTATATTTCTAAAGTCTGTTCTCCACAGTTTACATTCACCGCTCACTCATAGTTAACTCACTTCAATCTGGAACATTCCCAAGAGCTTTGATTCCACACTGAATATCTCAAATCTGCCGTTTCATGGCAAGGTCCTTGAAAAAGCTGTTCACCAAAAGCTTACTAACTTTCTCCAAATTAACAACTCCTTCGATGTTTTCCATTCTGGTTTTAGAGCCCACCACAGCACTGAGACTGTTCTGATCAAGGTGACAAATGACATCCGCCTGAACACTGATGCAGGAAAAGTCTCAGTGTTGATCCTGTTAGATCTGACTGCTGCTTTTGACACTGTTGATCATGGGATCCTCTTACAGAGACTAGAGGACTGGGTGGGCATCTCTGGTACTGCACTAAACTGGTTCAAGTCCTATCTAGAAGACAGGAAGTATTTTGTTGAAATTGGAAACTGTGTCTCAGATCACATGGCCCTGACCTGTGGGGTGCCCCAGGGATCGACCCTGGGCCCCCTTTTGTTCAATCTCTATATGCTGCCTTTAGGCCAGTTAATACACAGCAGTAATGTGTCCTACCACAACTACGCAGACCATATTCAGATCTATGTCTCACTGGCAGCAGGAGACTATGGACCAGTGGACTCACTCTGCCACTGCATCCATCAGATCAGTGTGTGGATGCAAAACAACTTTCTCCAGCTAAACTCAGGCAAGAGAGAAGTCATAGTCTTTGGCCCACAGAAACAAAGAGACAGTGTCAGCAGTCACCTCTAGTCTCTCTCACTAAAACCTTCAAATCAGGCTAGAAATCTAGGGGTAATAATGGACTTGAACTTTAACAGCCACATCAAATCAATAACATCTGCAGCCTTTTACCATCTAAAAAACAGAGCAAAAATCAAAGGTCTACTGTCTAAAGAAGACCTGGAGAGACTTATCCATGAGTTTGTCTCCAGTAGGTTAGATTACTGTAACTCACTGGCCTCTCCAAACAAGCTGTAAAACAGCTACAGTACATCCAGAATGCTGCAGCTCGGGTCCTGACTTGAACCAGGAAGTATGAGCACATAAGTCCCGTGCTCAGGTCTCTGCACTGCCCCCTGTGGCTCAGAGAATAGACTTTAAAGCAGCTCTGCTTGTGTACAAGTCTCTCCATGGCCTAGCTCCAAAGTACATCTGTGACATGGTAGTGCCATATGAACCATCTGCACTCTGAGGACCTCAGGGACTGGCCTCTGGCTGGTGCCCAGAGTCAGGACTAAACTCGGGGAGTCAGAGTTTTAGACTCATGCAGCTAAAACCTGGAACAGTCTCCCTGAACATGTGAGACAGGCCTCTACTCTGACTGTTTAAATCCAGGCTACGGTTCTGTTTAGTTGTGCATATGACTGAAAGGTTTTCATTTTTTCATTCCACACTTCTCCATCCATCCATCATCTCCCGCTTAATCCAGCTGGGTCATGGGGGCAGCTTGCCGCCCAATTCTCATAGCACCTGACCCCCCCTTCCCCTTCCGCACTTCTTGTCTATCTAATTCTCTCTAATTTAATGTCCCATCTCTATTATAAAATGTTATGATTATTTATGTTTTGAATTGTTTGTATTGTGATTTTAATCTATTTCATATTCTGTAAAGCACTTTGAATTACTTTGTGTTTGAATTGCGCTATACAAATAAACTTGCCTTGCCTGTCTATGGTAAAATATCTGGCAGTTACCATAGTGACAGTATATACATACATTAGAAAAATCCAGCCTGATATTTTTTTTTAAAAAGATTATCTGAAAAGTTAATGAAAAACCTGAGATGAATTCAAGGGTTCATGGTCTCACAATATGATATCGTCACGGTATGAACCTCACGGTATGATATTTATTGTGATATCGTGGGAAAGCTCACAATATGATGGGGAGGCTCACGATATTATGATATTGTACATAATAACAAGACTGACATTCTAAAATGCTTTGACCAGTCATTTGGCACAACATTTATTGTCATTAGGGATGGAACGATATCCAAATCTCACTGTACCAGATTTATTACATTATTTTGTGGAGGCACAAAACTGTGAATCTGCTCCTTTTTCCTCTAAAAATGCCTTCACAAGACTTAATCCAAAGAATGAAGATGTAAAAGTGTTCAGAACAGTTATTTCTTCATGTAGTCTGCACTGAAACGGAGCAAAGGATCATGGTCTATGTAGTTCCCTCTGTCTTTTTTGCTAGTTCTGCATCAGAACTATTCATTTAAGCAAAGAGACTTGGGATTCGATATATAGTGATGGTCCACGATATTACTGCGAGACCTTTGACGATATGATATCACTATATTTCGGTTAATGTTACATCCCTATTAGCGTGTGATTGTAATGTTATTTGAGAGGGACTTGTTTATTGAAATCAGATGCTGTAGTTCCATTCTAGTTCCAACTTCCACAGTAATCTCACACTATTGTCATTTAAAGAAGTCAATTAATTTTTAACCTTTTCTTGTTCCTGTTTCACTTTCACCAAACAACGCGTGTTCCAAAAGTTCCATTTACAAGCCCAATTCTTTTAGTTGACCTGTCGTTCCTTGTTGCTGTATTTGTCTAACTATCACCAAGAAGGTCACATGGGAAGGCCAAGTTACAATTCAGATCTGTGGACAAGAGCGCCCCTTCACAGTAATAATGCTTGTTTTTACTGCAGTTTAGAGAAATAAAACCACTTGTAACTGAATACATAGATCTGTTTGTTTAATGCCATACTGTGGAACATCCCAGGCAAAGCAAGAACACCTCCATGGAGACAAGCTGATGGCCGACCCCCCATCAGAAAAGGTGCACAGTGCATCTTTAAACCCCTTTGCTTGAATCATTTGGATAATTTCAAGCCATGTCTATTGAACAAAAGGCAAAAGGAGTTGTAAACTTGAAAACTACCACTTCATGACATCACAAGTTGGAACAGAGAACTTTGCGCTTTACAATTGTGTAGCTTTACTCAAACTTGTGTGAGCGAAATTAGACTCACACTGCAAATTTCATAAAACTAACCAAGATTTATTCTCTTAAATCTAGACCAAATATCTTATTTATCTTGTTTTAAGGGATATTTACTGACTTTTTTGTACTAAAGTAGTTTTTTTGTCTATAAAGATGTTCTAAGCACTTTGGATGTTCTAAGCACTTTTCTTTGGATGAAGTCTTGTGAAGGCATTTTTAGATGAAAAAGTCGCAGATTCACAGATTTGTGAACCTCCACAAAATATTGCAATAAATATGGTATGGTGAGATGTTTATGGTGAAAGTATGGTACAGAGAGATTGGGATATTGTTCCATCCCTAATGACACTAAATGCTGTACCAAATGACTGGTCAAAGCATTTTAGAATGTCAGTCTTGTTATTATGTAGAATATCGTAATATCATGAGCTTTCCCACGATATCGTAATAAATAATGTACTGTGAGGTTCATACCATGACAATATTGTATCATTAGACTTGGATATTGTTACACCCCTACTATTCAACATTAATACTATCACAGCATGCTAATTGATAAGACTTTTTGTGCGTCTTTTTGTTCTCCATTAGCAACAGTACCTAGCCTGAAACTAAGCCTTTGGCCCATTTTGCAAAACATATTTCAGAATTGTTAAGCATTACTATCTCTCACTGATCTTTATCTGAAGTTTCCCTAAAATGAAAGTGCCTGAACTTGTATTTGCTCTTAGTGTGTTTGCAGATAAGAAAGGGACAGATAAGAGCTAGTTTAGTTATAGCTGACATCAGCGTGGTACAAAATAACATGTGGTAGCTTAAACGAAGCAGGATCTTTCGACAAATTGAACCTAGATTTGTGGACTTTTTTCAAAAAAGCCCTAGTTTTATATTTAGATTTCCAATGAAAAAAATAAAATAATAATAATAATAATAATAATTAAAGCCGCTCGCGGCAATGATGGCCCTCGCCCCGGCGCGCACGCCCCTCCCAGGCAACCGCTGAGGTCTTGTGACCGCCCTGACACAACACTCTCTCCTCCCGACAGCTCGTCCCCCAGAAAAATTACATAGGGCACCTTTAATATTTGAAAATGGGAACGATCTAGAGCCAAATTATAGAAACTAGGACACAGGTCACATGACTTTTATAATCAAGAGCACTGTCAGACTAAGACTGCATAAAAACAGACCCTCCACCAGAAAAGTTACATAGTGCGCCTTTAAACATATTTTGGGGGGGAGTATTTGCGCCCTTTGTGGCCAACCATGGAAAATACCCCATATCCATAATGTATTTTTTTGGTCGTAGACACGCATAGAAATTAATACCCATATTTGGTACAAATCCGATAATGTTGATGTTTCATGTCTGGATAGGGGGCGCTATAGAGTTAACTTTTCATATACTTTATAGTGTATTATATTCAGTCCATGTTCAAGCTTTAGTGATTCAAATTTCAGCACAATCAGACAAAGTCTGTGCGTGTAGTAATTTTTCAACTATTTATTGGGGGAGTCTTTGCGCCCCTGCTGGCCAACCGTGGGAAACACCCCATATCCATAATATATTTTTTTGCCTCCTTTGATACAGAGAATTGAATACCCAAATTTGGTACAAATCCAATAATGTTGACGTTTCTTGCATAGGCTAGGTGGCGCTATAGAGTAACTTTTCATATGCTTTATAGTTTATTATAATCAAGCCCTAATCAGGCATTAGTGATTCAAATTTCAGCACGATCAGACAAAGCCTGTGTGTGTAGGCATTTTTAAACTATTTTTTTAGGGAGTCTTTGTGCCCCTGCTGGTGAACAATGAAAATTTCACCATTTTCGTAATATAAGATTTTGCTTGAAATCATGCATAGAATTTAATCCCCAAATTTGGTCCAAATCCGATAATGTTGACGTTTCACGTATACACTAGGTGGCGCTACAGAGTTCACTTTTATTATATTTCATATTTCATCACATTCAGGCCGGGATCACACAATAGTGATGTGAGTTTGAGCTCTGTAGGCCAAAGCCTGTGACCGTGAGAGGTCATCAAAGAAACAGGAAACGAAGGTGTTATTCGCCGGCGTGCTACGGACAAACCGAGAAAAACTGCGCTGAGAAAAATGATGCGTTTGTGGAGCCACATCTGTAGATGTGACGTGTCAAATCTGAGCTCGTTTGGACCAAAACCAAGACACTTGAAGACTTTGGCGTACACGCAGTCAAAACAGCGGCGAGTTTTTGATTCAATATGGCCGACTTCCTGTTGGTCATAGGGCGGTGTGACAATGACATTTTCTGCTTGTCTCCTTGTTTTCTATCACTGTCCTGAATTTTGTCGGCCTACGCCAAAATATGCTTTTCAGCTCCCCATAGGCTTTCAATTTTTGACTTTTCCAGGGGGCGCTGTCGAGTGGGGGCACTTTGGGCATTGTCGCGATGCCCGTTTTATCAAATTTTTCGCCGGACCGGTCGATCTGATACCCCCATGTGAGACTTTTCGTCGATGTTCAGGCCCTCAAAATCGCGATCGTTTGCAAAGAAAAATAATAATAATAATAATAAATATAGCCGCAAGCGGCGATGATCGGCCCTCGCTTGCTCTCGCAGAACTCCCAGGGGGCGCTAACGCGCCCTATTCCTCCCCCCTTCTTTTTTAGGCCAGTTTGGCTATGGTGATTTTTTGCTGGGCAGTGTTATTTTGTCTATTATTTATTATTTATTTAATTTTTATGTCAGTCTCAACTTTGACCAGTTGGGGGTTCTTTTGAAGATGCGCCCACATTTGAGGTTGTAGCTGTTTTTACAGTTTCATAAATGAAAATGTGGCAGAATTAAATGTCTACATAGGATTACATTATGACGTTTAATCCAAGATGGCGGACTTCCGGTTTGTCAGGGGGCGTGGTCACAATATATTTTTATGTTCCTATTCCCATGATGCATCTGTGTACCAAATTTGGTTCGGCTACGCGAAAGTTTTTGTCGGGCGTCCTATTGATAAGGACAGATGTTTGGGCTGTTGCCATGGCAGCACAATAAGAAATGGTGTGGTGGTGACATTGACTTTTTTATCAAGATCCTGTCACGAATGTGTGTACCAAATTTTATATGTCTACGCCAAAGTAAATTTTTGCTGTTCCATGCAATCTCCCTAGGGGGCGCTATAGTGCCCATTTGAGATTTTCTTGTATCATTCTGTTCAGGGTCGGGGTGTCCACCAATGCTTAAAGTTTGAATGAAATCGGCCAACATTTGTACGAATTATCGCTCGAAATTTGATAGCGAGCCACAAAAACAAAACCGTAATTTGAGTTGTTGTCACGGCAACACCGTTAAATTTTTTAAAAAGCTTTTAACAACTTTTAATGTCCCACTCGTCGAGATGACAGAATGATTCTGGTGAGACTACGTCAAAAACCCTAGGACGAGTTCATTAAAATATGACTACAGGAAAATGTGCCGTTGTCACCAGGTTACACGGTCTATCCAATATGGCCGACTTCCTTTTGGTTGCCTAGTAACCCCGTAATATACTTTTTTGTTCCTATTCCCATGATGCATCTGTGTACCAAATTTGGTTCGGCTACGCCAAAGTTTTTGTCGGGCGTCCTATTGACGAGGACAGATGTTTGGGCTGTTGCCATGGCAACACAATGGCAAATGGCATGGGAGTGTCTTTGACTTTTTTGATCGAGACCAGGTCGCGAACATATGTACCAAATTTTATATGTGTACGACAAAGTAAATTTTTGCTGTTCCATGCAATCTCCCTAGGGGGCGCTATCGTGCCCATTTGAGATTTTCTTATATCATTCTGTTCAGGGTCGGGGTGTCCACCAACGATTAAAGTTTGAATGAAATCGGCCAACATTTGTACGAATTATCGCTCTTCGAAATGTGATGGCGAGCCGCAAAAACGTACCCGAAATTTGGGCCGTTGTCACGACAACACCGTTAAATTTTTTAAAAAGCTTTTAACAACTTTTAATGTCCCACTCGTCGAGATGACACAGAATGATTCTGGTGAGGCTACGTCAAAAACCCTAGGACGAGTTCGTTAAAGTACGGCGAAAAGAAAATTTGCCTTTGCCACCAGGTTACACGGTCTATCCAATATGGCCGACTTCCTGTTGGTTGCCTAGCAACCGCATAATATACTTTTTTGTTCCTATTCCCATGATGCATCTGTGTACCAAATTTGGTTCGGCTACGCCAAAGTTTTTGTCGGGCGTCCTATTGACGAGGACAGATGTTTGGGCTGTTGCCATGGCAACACGATGGCGAATGGCGTGGGGGCGTCATTGACTTTTTTGATCGAGACCAGGTCACGAACGTGTGTACCAAATTTTATATGTCTACGACAAAGTAAATTTTAGCTGTTCCATGCAATCTCCCTAGGGGGCGCTATAGTGCCCATTTGAGATTTTCTTATATCATTCTGTTCAGGGTCGGGGTGTCCACCAACGCTTAAAGTTTGAGCGAAATCGGCCAACATTTGTACGAATTATCGCTCTTCGAAATTTGATGGCGAGCCGCAAAAACGAACCCGAAATTTGAGCGGTTGTCACGGCAACACCGTTTAATTTTTTAAAAAGCTTTTAACAACTTTTAATGTCCCACTCGTCGAGATGACACAGAATGATTCTAGTGAGACTACGTCCAAAACCCTAGGACGAGTTCGTTAAAGTACGATGACATGAAAATGCGCCTTCGGCGCCACGTCGCACGATCGGTCCAATATGGCTGACTTCCTGTTGGTTGCCTAGCAACCGCGTAATATATTTTTTTGTTTGGGACGACAAGACCCATCCACCACCCGAATTTCGTTTGTCTACGACAAAGTTCATTTTTCGGGTATAGCCATAGGCGCAATGTATTTTGATTTTGCAGGGGGCGCTGTCGCGCCACTTTTTTGAATTTTTGGATGTGGAATATTTGTAAATTCCTACTTTGGCGTTCTTGAATTTTGTGCAAAATTTCGTGAGTTTTCGTCAGCGGGAAGTTGCCGAACTGTGTTCGGGGGGGGTGAGAAAAATAATAATAATAATAATAATAAGAAAAATCCCAAAATAACAATAACAATATAGCGCCAGGAATGGGGGCACATATCATTTTAAAGCACTCGCGTCCAGTAACGCACCCGTGTGGTCAAATGGGGTCAAATGTCAATGACGAGCGCGTTGCGCTCGTCATTGACCTCTTCGGTTTCTCACATACCCAGTGCACGTTTTTGGCGTTTGCCCGCGTTAACGACATAATTATGCCGCTGTCGCGGCAATGGGCAGTGCCAGTCTGTACTACTGGATGCCATGAGTGTCACTGATGAGTGGCATTGAGTGTTTGAGAAGGGGGCGAGCGCTTCGCGCTCGGTTTTCATGACATCATGCACTTCGTGCATGATGTCATGTGCGCCCTACGTTTTTGGGTGAACGATTACAATTATGCCGCTGGCGCGCCATGGCGATGCCACCGTGCCAGGTCAGCGGGCACCAGTCAGTGACATGGTGATGCCAGTGTGCTTGGAAAGGGAGAGCGCTTCGCGCTCTGTTTCGTGCGCTCCGCTTCGCTCCGCGCACTCAGCGCAGCAGTGCTTCGCACTGCTGAACAATCACAAGAGGCCCTACGCCGCCAGGCGCTCGGGCCTAATAATAATAATAATAATAATATAGCGTAAGAAACCGGTGAAGAACAATACCCCTCGCCACTTCGTTAGGCGAGGGCCAATAATACTAATACTACTACTACTACTACTACTACTACTACTACTACTACTACTACTACTACTAATAATAATAATAATAATTAAAGCCGCTCGCGGCAATGATGGCCCTCGCCCCGGTGCGCACGCTCCTCCCAGGCAACCGCTGAGGACTCGCGACCGCCCTGACACGACTCTCTCCTCTCGACAGCTCGTCCACCAGAAAAATTACATAGGGCACCTTTAATATTTGAAAATGGGAACGATCTAGAGCCAAATTATAGAAACTAGGCCACAGGTCACATGACTTTTATAATCAAGAGCACTGTCAGACTAAGACTGTGCATAAAAACAGACCCTGCAACAGAAAAGTTACATAGTGCACCTTTAAACATATTTTGGGGGGGAGTATTTGCGCCCTTTGTGGCCAACCATGGAAAATACCCCATATCCATAATGTATTTTTTTGGTCGTAGACACGCACAGAATTTAATACCCATATTTGGTACAAATCCGATAATGTTGATGTTTCATGTGTGGATAGGGGGCGCTATAGAGTTCACTTTTCATATACTTTATAGTGTATTATATTTAGTCCATGTTCAAGCTTTAGTGATTCAAATTTCAGCACAATCAGACAAAGTCTGTGCGTGTAGTAATTTTTGAACTATTTATTGGGGGAGTCTTTGAGCCCCTGCTGGCCAACCGTGGGAAACACCCCATATCCATAATATATTTTTTTGCTTGCTTTGATACAGAGAATTGAATACCCAAATTTGGTACAAATCCGATAATGTTGACGTTTCTTGTATAGGCTAGGTGGCGCTAGAGAAAACTTTTCATATGCTTTATAGTTTATTATAATCAAGCCCTAATCAGGTATTAGTGATTCAAATTTCAGCACGATCAGACAAAGCCTGTGTGTGTAGGCATTTTTAAACAATTTTTTTAGGGAGTCTTTGTGCCCCTGCTGGCGAACGATGAAAATTGCACCATGTCCATAATATAAGATTTTGCTTGAAATCATGGATAGAATATAATCCCCAAATTTGGTACAAATCCGATAATGTTGACGTTTAACGTATACACTAGGTGGCGCTACAGAGTTCACTTTTGTTATATTTCATATTTCATCACATTCAGGCCGGGATCACACAATAGTGATGTGAGTTTGAGCTCTGTAGGCCAAAGCCTGTGGCCGTGAGAGGTCATCAAAGAAACAGGAAACGAAAGTGTTATTTGCCGGCGTGCTACGGACAAACCGTGAAAAAGTGCACTGAGAAAAATGATGCGTTTGTGGACCCACATCTGTAGATGTGACGTGTCAAATCTGAGCTCGTTTGGTCCAAAACCAAGACACTTGAAGACTTTGGCGTACACGCAGTCAAAACAGCGGCGAATTTTTGATTCAATATGGCCGACTTCCTGTTGGTCATAGGGCGGTGTGACAATGACATTTTCTGCTTGTCTCCTTGTTTTCTATCATTGACCCGAATTTTGTCGGCCTACGTCAAAATATGCTTTTCAGCTCCCCATAGGCTTTCAATTTTTGACTTTTCCAGGGGGCGCTGTCGAGTGGGGGCACTTTGGGCATTGTCGCGATGCCCGTTTTATCAAATTTTTCGCCGGACCGGTCGATCTGATACCCCCATGTGAGACTTTTCGTCGATGTTCAGGCCCTCAAAATCGCGATCGTTTGCAAAGAAAAATAATAATAATAATAATAATAATAATAATAATAATAATAATATAGCGTAAGAAACCGGTGAAGAACAATAGCCCTCGCCACTTCGTTAGGCGAGGGCCAATTAAAGCCGCTCGCGGCAATGATGGCCCTCGCCCCGGCGCGCACGCCCCTCCTAGGCGACCAACCAGGACTCACGACCCCCCTGGCATGACACTCTCTCTTCCCGACAGCTCGTCCATCAGAAAAGTTACATAGTGCGACTTTAAACATATTTGTGGGGGAGTCTTTGCGTCCCTGCTGGCCAACCATGGAAAATACCCCATATCCATAATGTACTTTTTTGGTTGTAGGCATGCATAGAATTTAAACCCCAAATCTGGTACAAATCCGATAATGTTGACGTTTCTTGCATAGGCTAGGTGGCGCTATAGAGTAACGTTTCATATGCTTTATAGTTTATTATAATCAAGCCCTAATCAGGCATTAGTGATTCAAATTTCTGCACGATCAGACAAAGCCTGTGTGTGTAGGCATTTTTTAACTATTTTTTAGGGAGTCTTTGCGCCCCTGCTGGCGAACGATGACAATTGCACCATGTCCGTAAAATAACTTTTAGCTTGAAATCATGGATAGAATTTAATTCCCAAATTTGTTACAAATCCAATAATGTTGACGTTTCACGTATACACTAGGTGGCGCTACAGAGTTCACTTTTATTATATTTCATATTTCATCACATTCAGGCCGAGATCACACAATAGTGATGTGAGTTTGAGCTCTGTAGGCCAAAGCCTGTGGCCGTGAGAGGGCATCAAAGAAACAGGAAACGAAGGTGTTATTCGCCGGCGTGCTACGGACAAACCGTGAAAAAGTGCGCTGAGAAAAATGATGCGTTTGTGGAGCCACATCTGTAGATGTGACGTGTCAAATCTGAGCTCGTTTGGACCAAAACCAAGACACTTGAAGACTTTGGCGTACACGCAGTCAAAACAGCGGTGAATTTTTGATCCAATATGGCCGACTTCCTGTTGGTCACAGGGGGGTGTGACAATGACATTTTCTGCTTGTCTGCTTGTTTTCTATCACTGTCCCGAATTTTGTCAGCCTACGCCAAAATATGCTTTTCAGCTCCCCATAGACTTTCAATTTTTGACTTTTCCAGGGGGCGCTGTAGAGTGGGGTCACTTTGGGCATTGTCACGATGCCCGTTTTATCAAATTTTTCACCGGACCGGTCGATCTGATACCCCCATGTGAGACTTTTCGTCGATGTTCAGGCCCTCAAAATCGCGATCGTTTGCAAAGAAAAATAATAATAATAATAATAATAATTAAAGCCGCTCGCGGCAATGATGGCCCTCGCCCCGGTGCGCACGCCCATGCCAGGCAACCGCTGAGGACTCGTGACCGCCCTGGCACGACTCTCTCCTCCCGACAGCTCGTCCATCAGAAAAATTACATAGGGCACCTTTAATATTTGAAAATGGGAATGATCTAGAGCCAAATTATAGAAACTAGGCCACAGGTCACATGACTTTTATAATCAAGAGCACTGTCAGACTAAGACTGTGCATAAAAACAGACCCTCCAACAGAAAAGTTACATAGTGCGCCTTTAAACATATTTTGGGGGGGGGTATTTGCCCCTTTGTGGCCAACCATGGAAAATACCCCATATCCATAATGTATTTTTTTGGTCGTAGACACGCATAGAATTTAATACCCATATTTGGTACAAATCCCATAATGCTGATGTTTCATGTCTGGATAGGGGGCGCTATAGAGTTCACTTTTCATATACTTTATAGTTTATTATATTCAGTCCATGTTCAAGCTTTAGTGATTCAAATTTCAGCACAATCAGACAAAGTCTGTGAGGGCATCAAAGAAACAGGAAACGAAGGCGTTATTCGTCGGCGTGCTACGGACAAACCGTGAAAAACTGCGCTGAGAAAAATGATGGCGTTTGTGGACTCACAACTGTAGATGTGACGTGTGAAATCTGAGCTCGTTTGGACCAAAACCAAGACACTTGAAGACTTTGGCGTACACGCAGTCAAAACGGCGGAGAGTTTTTTGATCCAATATGGCCGACTTCCTGTTGGTCATAGGGATGTGCTCCAATTCATCTTTTGGCTTGTCTCATGGTTCTCTGTCACTGTACCGAATTTCGTTTCCCTGCGACAAACTTTGCTTGTCCCCTCTCCCATAGGGGTCCAATTCTAGGGGGCGCCGTTGAGTGGGGTCACTTTGGTCATTGTTGTGATCTCCGTTTTATCGAATTTTTCGCCGGGCCGGTCGATTCTATACCCCCATGTGAGACTTTTCGTTGATGTTCAGGGGGTCAAATCTGCATTTCTTTGTTTATACAGAACGAAGAACAATGTTAACTTAAAGCCGCTCGCGGCAATGATGGCCCTCGCCCCGGTGCGCACGCCCCTCCCAGGCAACCGCTGAGGTCTTGTGACCGACCTGGCACGACTCTCTCCTCCCGACAGCTCGTCCCACAGAAAAATTACATAGGGCACCTTTAATATTTGAAAATGGGAACGATCTAGAGCCAAATTATAGAAACTAGGCCACAGGTCACATGACTTTTATAATCAAGAGCACTGTCAGACTAAGACTGTGCATAAAAACAGACCCTCCAACAGAAAAGTTTCACAGTGCACCTTTAAACATATTTTGGGGGGGAGTATTTGCGCCCTTTGTGGCCAACCATGGAAAATACCCCATATCCATAATGTATTTTTTTGGTCGTAGACACGCATAGAATTTAATACCCATATTTGGTACAAACCCGATAATGTTGATGTTTCATGTCTGGATAGGGGGCGCTATAGAGTTCACTTTTCATATACTTTATAGTGTATTATATTCAGTCCATGTTCAAGCTTTAGTGATTCAAATTTCAGCACAATCAGAGAAAGTCTGTGCGTGTAGTAATTTTTGAACTATTTATTGGGGGAGTCTTTGCGCCCCTGCTGGCCAACCGTGGGAAACACCCCATATCCATAATATATTTTTTTGCTTGCTTTGATACAGAGAATTGAATACCCAAATTTGGTACAAATCCGATAATGTTGACATTTCTTGTATAGGCTAGGTGGCGCTATAGAGTAACTTTTCATATGCTTTATAGTTTATTATAATCAAGCCCTAATCAGGCATTAGTGATTCAAATTTCAGCACGATCAGACAAAGCCTGTGTGTGTAGGCATTTTTTAACTATTTTTTTATTGAGTCTTTGCGCCCCTGGTGGCAAACAATGAAAATTGCACTATGTCCGTAATATAAGATTTTGCTTGAAATCATGCATCGAATTTAATCCCCAAATTTGGTCCAAATCCGATAATGTTGACGTTTCACGTACACTAGGTGGCGCTACAGAGTTCACTTTTATTATATTTCATATTTCATCACATTCAGGCCGGGATCACACAATAGTGATGTGAGTTTGAGCTCTGTAGGCCAAAGCCTGTGGCCGTGAGAGGGCATCAAAGAAACAGGAAACGAAGGCGTTATTCGCCGGCGTGCTACGGACAAACCGTGAAAAAGTGCGCTGAGAAAAATGATGCGTTTGTGGACCCACATCTGTAGATGTGACGTGTCAAATCTGAGCTCGTTTGGACCAAAACCAAGACACTTGAAGACTTTGGCGTACACGCAGTCAAAAGGGCAGTGAATTTTTGATTCAATATGGCCGACTTCCTGTTGGTCATAGGGTGGTGTGACAATGACATTTTCTGCTTGTCTTCTTGTTTTCTATCACTGTCCTGAATTTTGTCGGCCTTCGCCAAAATATGCTTTTCAGCTCCCCATAGGCTTTCAATTTTTGACTTTTCCAGGGGGCGCTGTCGAGTGGGGGCACTTTGGGCATTGTCGCGATGCCCGTTTTATCAAATTTTTCGCCGGACCGGTCGATCTGATACCCCCATGTGAGACTTTTCGTCGATGTTCAGGCCCTCAAAATCGCGATCGTTTGCAAAGAAAAATAATAATAATTAAAGCCGCTCGCGGCAATGATGGCCCTCGCCCCGGCGCGCACGCCCCTCCCAGGCAACCGCTGAGGTCTCGTGACCGCCCTGGCACGACTCTCTCCTCCCGACAGCTCGTCCACCAGAAAAATTACATAGGGCACCTTTAATATTTGAAAATGGGAACGATCTAGAGCCAAATTATAGAAACTAGGACACAGGTCACATGACTTTTATAATCAAGAGCACTGTCAGACTAAGACTGTGCATAAAAACAGACCCTCCAACAGAAAAGTTTCACAGTGCACCTTTAAACATATTTTGGGGGGGGAGTATTTGCGCCCTTTGTGGCCAACCATGGAAAATACCCCATATCCATAATGTATTTTTTTGGTCGTAGACACGCATAGAATTTAATACCCATATTTGGTACAAATCCGATAATGTTGATGTTTCATGTCTGGATAGGGGGCGCTATAGAGTTCACTTTTCATATACTTTATAGTGTATTATATTCAGTCCATGTTCAAGCTTTAGTGATTCAGATTTCAGCACAATCAGACAAAGTCTGTGCGTGTAGTAATTTTGAACTATTTATTGGGAGTCTTTGAGCCCCTGCTGGCCAACCGTGGGAAACACCCCATATCCATAATATATTTATTTGCTTGCTTTGATACAGAGAATTGAATCCCCAAATTTGGTACAAATCCGATAATGTTGATGTTTCTTGTATAGGCTAGGTGGCGCTATAGAGCAACTTTTCATATGCTTTATAGTTTATTATAATCAAGCCCTAATCAGGCATTAGTGATTCAAATTTCAGCACGATCAGACAAAGCCTGTGTGTGGAGGCATTTTTAACTATTTTTTTATTGAGTCTTTGCGCCCCTGGTGGCGAACAATGAAAATTGCACCATGTCCGTAATATAAGATTTTGCTTGAAATCATGCATAGAATTTAATCCCCAAATTTGGTACAAATCCGATAATGTTGACGTTTCACGTATACACTAGGTGGCGCTACAGAGTTCACTTTTATTATATTTCATATTTCATCACATTCAGGCCGGGATCACACAATAGTGATGTGAGTTTGAGCTCTGTAGGCCAAAGCCTGTGGCCGTGAGAGGGCATCAAAGAAACAGGAAACGAAGGTGTTATTCGCCGGCGTGCTACGGACAAACCGTGAAAAAGTGCGCTGAGAAAAATGATGCGTTTGTGGACCCACATCTGTAGATGTGACGTGTCAAATCTGAGCTCGTTTGGACCAAAACCAAGACACTTGAAGACTTTGGCGTACACGCAGTCAAAACAGCAGTGAATTTTTGATCCAATATGGCCGACTTCCTGTTGGTCATAGGGCGGTGTGACAATGACATTTTCTGCTTGTCTCCTTGTTTTCTATCACTGTCCCGAATTTTGTCGGCCTACGCCAAAATATGCTTTTCAGCTCCCCATAGACTTTCAATTTTTGACTTTTCCAGGGGGCGCTGTCGAGTAAGGGCACTTTGGGCATTGTCGCGATGCCCGTTTTATCAAATTTTTCGCCGGGCCGGTCGATCTGATACCCCCATGTGAGACTTTTCGTCGATGTTCAGGGGGTCAAAAATGCGATCGTTTGCAAAGAAAAATAATAATAATAATAATAATATAGCGTAAGAAACCAACGAAGAACAATAGCCCTCGCCACTTCGTTAGGCGAGGGCCAATAATAATAATAATAATAATATAGCGTAAGAAACCGGTGAAGAACAATAGCCCTCGCCACTTCGTTAGGCGAGGGCCAATAATATAGCGTAAGAAACCGAGCAAGAACAATACCCCTCGCCATTAACTTCGTTAACTGGCGAGGGCCAATAATAATAATAAATACATCAATACATAAATACATGAAAATAAATAGAATATAGTATCGTGAATATATAATGCAATAAGTCAAGTAAAAATAAGAGTAAATCAAAAATCAAGACATTAAAATTCTTGTAACTTTTTTTTTTTTTTTTTTTTTTTTTGCAGACAGGGTTTGTGTTCTGTAATAATCCAGTGTGTTTAAACCTAAAATGTCTCTCTCCGATTTGAATAGTCTCTACCTAAACCCCAGCTCCTGCAGATAACATTAAATCAGTGCTAAATCATCTGCAGCTCAGGGAGGGAATTCTGGAGCTTCTGAGCTCACGTGAGACATGACCTGTTCATATACTGAACCAGGCGTGACTGCGTGACCTTCTTTAAAACAATAAAAGCACAAGCTACATACTGCTCTGGAAAAGAGAGACCACAACATTTTTTTTCTGAAATCAGCGTCTCTACATGTGTGATGGTCGTTCCATTCCAGCATCTGTTGAATTCCAACACAAACACGCCTCATTCTGCTTCATGAGGCACTGATGAGGTGAACATGAACCAAATCTGATTTAAGGAGGAAAAGGAGAATAACCACTGCATTATTATTATTCCACCAAATATTGAGTTCTGAACTCTTCCTAAGTTCAAACATTAGCATTGTGTTGTTTTAAAATGAAGATGATCTTGTTTTCTTCGCATTATTTGAGCTCTGAAAACATTGCATCCTTTTTGTTATTTTGACCATTGGTTTCTGCAAATAAATGCTCTAAATGTATGTATGTATTTGGAATTTAGGAGAAATGCTGTCAGTAGTTTATAGAATGAAACAAAAATGTTCATTTTACTCAAACACATAGTTATAAGTAGTACAATCAGACAATGAAATGTTCACTCTAGGATCAAACCCCCATCCCTCTGGTGACAGGGCAAACTCTACATAAAAACAGTATTGTATTTTACATTTATGGCCGTTGGGTCATAGCAGAAACCCCGAGCAGCTCTTACATAAATGTATCTAACATCACACATGTCCTGATGAAGAGTGTATGTCACATCCACTCTGGCCTTTGCAACACGGAGGCAGACCCGGGGTTTGCAAACAGGATGTGACTGTGCTGTGCTGTGAGTCAGTTACCTGTCCACACAGCAGCACCTGAGCGAGGGGGCGGAGCTCCCTGTGGAAGCTTTGACATAGTTGCCCCGCCCCCTCGATACTTGTAGGTTTAGTCCTGAAATAGCATTTTGTTGTTACACAATACGGTTTCTTAAAGGTGTATGTAGCTTTTCTTACCGAGGATCTACCAACTGTATCACCTTTGCCCGGAGTATTCGACAATATGGCTTTAAACTTATCAAAAAACATTTTTCCAAGGTATTTTGAGCAATAAGACACCAGCAAATAAGTAAATGAAGCTTGCTTAAATCAATGTATGGACGCTTTACAGGGCTTAGGTATTTCCATTATAACTAAATTAGACTCACAGGGATTAAATGATTGAATAAATGCATTAGCCATAGATTTAAATATGTGGCTGTGAGCTCATACAATGAGTACAGTCCATGATTAAGACACTTATGCTGATTACACATCATTATTTAACGTAATGTGTCATTTCCTCATTCCTTTTTCCTTACTAACTCTTTACACTGATATTTTTAACAATATCTGAAATAACAAGTTCCCCTTACTGGAACAGAAATCAAACCAGGGACGTCAGGTTAGCGGGGAAGAGACGGGGTTTTAATGGAAATGGTATCGTGCCGTCAGCAGATGTGTCACTCTGAACGCTGCACGTCACATTATCAGTCTGGAATAGCTCTCGCTGAAAGAGATGGGAAAATACGGAGCCTCATGGGAACTATTTGGATCTGACTGGTCGTCTTAACAGCGGAACAACGTGAAAAATCAGAATTCAATTAAATCCAGTTGAGAGAAAAGCACAGACGTCTTACTTGTCCACAAACGCACAAAGCTCTAACCTTCTACATGTTTTTCACAAACTTGTCCTGTAGTATTGACGCTAAAATAGACTGAAGTACGTCTGTCTGCGTCGCCGTGTTTTTAATCAAAATTCACCAATGTGTAAGGGTCAATGACGTTTAAGGATTTTCAACAGGCAAAAAAGCTCATTTCTGTTGAACTTTTTCAGATATTTACAGTCCATCCATCCATCCTAGCATTTATATGAAGCATTTTTAGTGTAAAATGTCATGTGGTGTGACCAAGAATAACCTTAAAAGAGTTATCAACTAAAACATGGTTAGTATATTAATCTAAGTTGTGAGTAATATGAAGTGTATAGAAATAAACTGTTGCATTTCTTTAGATTTTTAATGCATATTGGTATTTTCTTTTGCTGTCCAATATGACAGTCACCTGCTTGTGTTTAATGAACAAACTACTGCCCTGTAAAATGCATCAAATGAAGAAAAATGCCTAAAGAATCCCATTCACCCAAGTTTACTTTGTCATTCAAACTCCAGCCATAGAATTCCTGCTGTTATTAGTCGCACCACATGATATTTTAACACTTTAAGTACAAAAAACATGCAGGAAAACTCATGGTTTCTGAAAAAAATGATTTGGTTCCATGGAGGTCAGAGGTACTACAGAAATGTGGGGAATTATTATGAAATTTGAACCTTTTAAACAAGGAAATTGCAATTAGACAGAAAATGTAGGTGTCCTGTCATTGACCCACAAATTCAAGTGCTAATTTTCATGGTTTTAACAGCTTTGGAACTTGAGGACAAAGTGGTTTTCTTATGTTACTAGATTTTGGAAAGGAAAATGGGAAAGTAGGGTTTACAATGAATGAATTTACATTTATGGATATGAAATTTTGCCACGATAAATAAGAGATTAATGATATAATAATGTTTATTTCAAGTGATACATAAAAAAAAAAGTCTTTAAAATAAAAAGCTAAATGGGACAAAAACTCGAGTACATATTTTCTAAACTGGGCCGGGTGGTGGGCGACCAATCGCACCAACGGGCACCAAGACGGATTCTCGTGAGTTTGTGAACTTAAAAATATCGTGGGACTCTATCTTGCTGTGCCCGGTTAGTTACTCCTATTAATTACACTGAATTTTGCCATGAAAAATCTGGAAGAATTCAAAGCTGTGGGTCAGTCTGTTGGCAAACAATGAGAAAACATGAATGAGAAATATTAAAAGATCGCGTTGTGTATAGTTGAGCACATTTGTCAGGAGTTCATCTTTGGTTCATTTTTGGGTCATTTGACAAACTTCCTCTAATGCGTCATGATTTCGCAGTCTTTGGTTTAACTTCCTATTTCTGTAAGATACCAGAGAATACTTGCAAACTTATAACCCTGCAAAGGCCAGGGCTCTGTCCAAGGCACAGTATGGGCTTCAGAATGATCAGAAATGAGTATCGTCGCCATAGCGTTTAACGATTTAACAGCATACAATACCTCTTGAATGGGAGAGTGGAATATACTGTAAGACCAGATGGGAGATTTTCAGTTTTTGAATGAAATCTCCAAACTTACGATTCACAAATGTTGAACCTTTACTGATATCATGGCTCAAAGTCTTTTCAACAAACTAAAATCACTTTTCTCAGGTTGAATAATGGCCGTTTCTGATTGTGTAACTGTTTTGGTAGAGGGTCCATCAAATGCTTTTTTCCATTAAGTTGTTATTGCTTTGTCTGGAATGTTTCACAGTATGGCATTAAAGGGATAGTTTGGGTTTTTTGACATGAATCTGTATGTCCCCGTCAACATCAACACTGACTTACCTCCCGACAGCATCCGGTGATGCAAATGTATCACTCTTTTGAACACATATTGTTTTGAAAAGAAAAACGCTTTATTTTCATGACCTCAGCCAACTTGCCGGACACTTTCATCAGCACCAAAACCGGGGAAGAACCGTCTCACCGGACGCTGTCAGGAGGTAAGCCAGTGCACGACACTGCTGAATGGGATGTACAGATTCATGTCAAAAAACCCAAACTATCCCTTTAAACCTTTCTATCTTCATGGAGACCAAACCAGACCAAGTTACAGGTCAGATTTATGGAGAGGCGACCCTGCTCACAGTCAGAACACCTCTTTTTCTAGATACATTTGAGCTCTAAAACCACCTGTAACTGAATGAATGTAAACTAGAGCTGTTTAATATCACACTGTGGAACATTCCAGGCACTCATATCGACAGAGAAGACACTGAACTTTGCACCAGTTTTATTACCATTGGATACGCCAAATAATTAACCATAAACCAGGTCAACAGACCCGAAACCTGGAAATTCCACCGCAGAATCCTGACTTCACCTCTAGAACGGTGAAGAATTTAAACTGTTGCCATAACCATTAACAACTTAACACACACTCCTTTCTTCTTGCTCTTCAACTGTTCTCCAACTCTACTGAAATGGCGTCCAATTTCAAACTCGATTTCGATGACAATGAAAAGACTCGATACTCAGTGGCGATTCTGATACCACAGTAATACGGTAATAAAAAACGATCTTTATTTAGACAATCGCATGTCAACATTCAACAATCAACATTAAATCGTAGTACTTTCCCACGTTATTGTATTAATGAATAAACTGTAATCTGCTTATCTATCGATTTTAGTACCCTGTCTTGGAAAATTGTGTTTTTTATATATTTATTTATTGCGATTTTTAGGCAAACATGATGAATGAATGAATTATTTATGGAACAAAACCATTCTGCACTGGAGCGCTGTGACACTTTATTTGTAATTGTGTTTTCATATGTGTTTATTGCGTATATTGTGGATGAAAGCTCAAATCTGCAAAGCAAATTTACCTACGGGTATGAATAAAGCAACCTACACTAACGAGGTCTTATATCTGTGTAGTCCCTCAGTGGTCCAGTGGGACTTGTTCTGATGCAGTGCAAAATCATTCTAAAGACATTCAGGAAAGCTTCATTTCTGTCCTGTGAATGTCACTTTTTTAGTATCAATACTTGCTCAAATGAGGATTTAGTTTCAAGTTTTCGAGGATTAGTAGTATCTGATTTTCGCTTCTTTTGACAACCTGCATGTTTCTGAGCGCATCTTTCAATTCTCCTTTGGGCTCTCAGGCGCATCAGTTCCACTTTCACATTTAGATACACTGCAGAAAATAACCTCAGAACATTTAGTTTGATGCTTCTTGAATTTGGTTTGCTCTTGGTTTCAAAAGAGTCAAATGCTAACGTATCAGTGCTATAACGACTTGCCTAAAAAGAGGTTTACCGTAAGTGAGTTTTATTAATTAAGTAGAATTTGTCGTTCCACTGAGGACTTTATGCAATGAGCCACAGACATGAGAGAGGTTTCGGCAGTGAGGGTCTCCTGGGTCTTTGGTCGGTGATGCAGATGAGTGGGCTCTTCATAAATCCGGGACAGATGTTTCCAATAAGAGCTAAGAAACAAAACACTTTTCTCTAACCTGCATGTCAATATTCCACCCACACAACTGTCAGACTGTTAAAACTGTCTTCCTTAAACATGGCCACATTTGGAAATCAGAGCCAGAAATCTCAACCGTCTTTAAAGATCCTCCACTTCTTGTGAATAAACAAGGAAAGTCATTGGAAACTACCACTGCTGCAGCTGTGCTCAATGCAACAATATAACAAAACACTGAGCATGTTCACAGGGAAACTCAGAGTGGGACCAGAAGAGCTCCATCAGGAGGAGTGACATCCTGTAGGTGTGTCCTTCCCTAGAAATCTATGTATTTTCATAGAACAGAGGTAGACATAAAATAATAATAATAATAATAATAATAATAATAATAATAATAATAATAATAATAATAATAATATCTAGACGTGTAATATCACAAAATGTCAATGCATAAATCATTGGGGGCTTATTTGTGATGGGACACTGTGAGAAAGTCATCAGCTATTGTCTTCAGGAGAAAATAATGGTAAAAAACCCCCCAAAAAACAAAAAAAAACTATGAAATTATTACATTAAAACTGCCTCAGAAACCCCCCAAAAATCACAAAGCTGCAACTGCAACTTTATTTATAACGGACTATAAAAACAACACAGGTTAACCAGTGCCACAGAACATAGTTAAATAACGACAATAAGAAGAATAAAACAGCTTATGACGAAAATCAGGAAATCAGGAACGAATAAAAACAACAACTTGAATTGGACAGAATGTAAAAAAAAAAAAAAAATCCGATAAAATGTCAACAACTCAAATTGTCAAAAGCCAAAGTGCGTTTTAAGAAGAAATCAAGCAGTAAAAAACAATGGACACATATGAAAAGTACAACTCGATGAGCTCTAACTGTGGAGCCTGACCCAGAAGAAACGTCATAAAAATTGAAATATTATTATTATTATTTTTCCAATGACTTACATTTGGACTATTTCAATATTACATGGCAAATGTGTTCAATTATCTTTTATATTTTGATCCTTCAAATGTTTTGCAAGTAAGATGGATTTTTGTATGTTAATCTGCAATGAACCAAAATCAAGAAGTAAACAGAAAAATAACAACTGTTTTAAATTCTTCAATCGTAAATCACTATGGCAACAGTCTTAATTTCTTAGCATTCTGAAACCCGCGACTACTTCCTCATAAATGTGATCGACAAAGAACAAAATTAATATCTAAACGGAAGAATAACAACTGCTTTAAATGGTTAATCACTATGGCAACAGTCTTGGCAACCCACGACTACTTCCTTGTAAATTTGATCTACAATGAACAAAAATCACGATGTAAACAGAAAAATAAATTGTTTTAAATGGTTAAACACTATGGCAAACCTCTTGAATTGTTCGCATTGTGAAACGAGAACTACTTTCTTATAAATTTGATCGGCAAAGAACAAAACAAATATGTAAAGAGAAGGATGACAGTTGTTTTAAATTCTTCATCACTATGATAACAGTTTTGGCAACCCGTGACTACTTTTCCTCACAAACTCTTACTGTGTACTGTATTTCTATATTTATTTTTTCTTGTACATAAACATTTCTATAATTATGCCTTATTTGACACTTGTCTCTTGCTATTTTTGCTTTTTATTCTGAATTTATTTTTACTTAAAAAAAAAAAAAAGTCTCTATTTTGTGATGTTTGAGCTGCTATGTCCAAATCATTTCCCTTGTGGATCAGTAAAATCTAAGTAAATTTGACAAAAATCAACACGTAAACCAGTTACATTAGACTTCGACCTGTTTAAAGCTGCATTCTTTTAAGTCTTTTTACCTATGCCACCGGGGCTGCAGCTGCAGGAGAACTCACCTGATCCGTGCAGGGCCGACAGGAGCAGGGTCCACAATAGCACCGCGTTGGCAAACATTGTCCTGGTCTGACAGGGCCTGAACCAGACCCGGGGTTTTAACCTCCGACCCGCCTCTGCCTCCTCTGCTGCTGCGACTGCTGTGTGACAGGCCACGCCCCCAAACACACCAGCCACGCCCACGCACGCTCGGCACTTCCTCATTCAGGGCCGGTCCCAGCACGCCCCCGTCCGCGTCAGGAATGAAGAGTGAGGCAATAATGGGCCCGCCAGACGAGCTTGTGGGCAAACTGTCAACAAGATTTGCAGATTATTTTTGCGGTGCTGTTTTTATTTTATGACCACAGGGAACAGGATTACGAAAATAATAGAAATCCATGTTTTTTAATGCAGTACAACATGCCTAAAAATTGACTTAAATATGCATTGTGTAGCAGTTCGGGTGGAGAGTTTCCCATGGAGATCTTATTACTTTGTCTGGAATGTTCCGCAGTATGGCTTTAAACCTTTCTATCATCACGGAGCCTAAACCAAACCAAGTTATAGGTCAGGTTTGTGCAGAGGCAACCCCGCTCCCAGTCAGAACGCCTGTTTTTCTAGGTATTTTTGAGCTACAAAACCACCTGTCATTGAATAAATTAAAGTAAAGTAGAGCTGTTTAATGTCACACTGCGGAACATTCCAAGCAGAGCAGTGACAATAAAGCTTCAAATGATTTTGAGACAGATTTGTGCTGAATTTTGCGCAACAGAATTCAGTTTTTAGTTTATTTGTGTGTTCTCTCTGCTCAAACTACAAATGTGTTCAAAATAAACCCTTAGCATTTTCAGCAGGTGTCAAACTATCATCACAAATACTTTTACTTTTCAGTCCAGTTCAAACATGTAGTGGAGTAGAAAGTACAGATATCTGCTCTCAAAAAGTACACACTTCAACTTTTTGGTTGGGGGTCCGTCACCTGCTTGTTTCTATGGATTTAGAACCCAAAATGTGTGTGAAATTACTCTTGACGTGCATTTTTGAACAGGTACTTTTACTTCAGTAGGTTTTTTCATGTGATACTTTTACTTTTACTTGAGTATTTTTTTGCTTCTGTATCTGTACTTTTACTTAAGTAACAAAATTGAGTACTTCTTCCACCTACTTCTTCCAGAGATAATACTCCCTACAACTGTACAACAGCTCATCCTTCAGATAATACTCCCTACAACTTTTTTCATGTGATACTCATGTGAGTATTTTTTTTTTTTGCTTCGGTATCAGTATTTTTACTGAAGTAACAAAATCAAGTACTTCTTCCACCTCCACATTCACACAGGGGGAGGGTAAGTCTTGACACAGTGAACCGGCTACAGAGTGGAATTTGAACCCCCGACCTTCCAGTTATTGATACTTTACACCTAATGTTGTCAACAGTCCCTGGGGGTGGGATGTTAACTGTAAGCACTGCTCTGTCTGAGGCTGATTTGCACCTTCATGTTCATTCTATATGTTTTGTAACTGTTGTTTATCATTCAAAGTAACTACAGAAAAGCTTTGAAAAAATACAGTGGAACAGATAATACTCCCTACAACTGTACAATAACTCACCCTTATAGAACAGATAATACTCCCTACAACTGTACAATAACTCACCCTTATAGAACAGATAATACTCCCTACAACTGTACAATAACTCACCCTTATATCAGATAATACTCCCGACAACTGTACAATAACTCACCCTTATATCAGATAATACTCCCTACAACTGTACAATAACTCACCCTTATGGAACAGATAATACTCCCTACAACTGTACAATAACTCACCCTTATGGAACATTTAATACTCCCTACAACTGTACGAAAACTCACCCCTATGGAACAGATAATACTCCCTACAACTCTACAATAACTCACCCTTATGGAACAGATAATACTCCCTACAACTGTACAATAACTCACCCTTATGTAATGGATAATACTCCCTACAACTGTACCATAACTCACCCTTATAGAACAGATAATACTCCCTACAACTGTACAATAACTCACCCTTATATCAGATAATACTCCCGACAACTGTACAATAACTCACCCTTATGTAAAAGATAATACTCCCTACAACTGTACAAAAACTCACCCTTATGGAACAGATAATACTCCCTACAACTGTACAATAACTCACCCTTATGGAACAGATAATACTCCCTACAACTGTACAATAACTCACCCTTATGTAATGGATAATACTCCCTACAACTGTACAATAACTCACCCTTATAGAACAGATAATACTCCCTACAACTGTACAATAACTCACCCTTATGTAATGGATAATACTCCCTACAACTGTACTATAACTCACCCTTATATCAGATAATACTCCCGACAACTGTACAATAACTCACCCTTATATCAGATAATACTCCCTACAACTGTACAATAACTCACCCTTATGGAACAGATAATACTCCCTACAACTGTACAATAACTCACCCTTATAGAACAGATAATACTCCCTACAACTGTACAATAACTCACCCTTATATCAGATAATACTCCCTACAACTGTACAATAACTCACCCTTATGGAACAGATAATACTCCCTACAACTGTACAATAACTCAATTTTTCTTTACCTCCTCTTGTATTGATATTATTATATTGCTTATTTTCTTTTTCTTTACTTTTACTTGCACATATACATTTATATTTATATATAATTATGCCTTATTGACACCAGTCTCTTGTTATTTTTAGTTCTACTTATTTACACTTTATTATTACCATTTATATATATATATATATATATATATATATATATATATATATATATATATATATATACGTATATATAGTTATTATATTGTATGTACTTATTTTTTTACATTTTTGTTTATTTTTATTATTTCTTTATTTCAGATACCAGTATTATATCAGTGCATCCCTCATACAGAGCAGTGTCTGTAGCTGTCATCATCGGACTCATGTATATGACTGAGTGCATTGTTGGAAGTGATGAATGCAGAACTGTGGCATAAGTGGGCCCAAGAGCCACAGATAAAAGTTCAAGAAAGATTCTCCCGTCTGTGTCAAATCTACAGAACATTTCAACTTGACTATTTTATTATTTTATTTATGACCATTTACATTTTTTACTCTTTGTTATTATATTATATTGTGATGTGTGAGCCAATGTGTCCAAATAATTTTCCTTGTGGAGTAATAAAGTTTGTCTAAGTCTAAGTTTTTTTTTGTTTTTTGTTTATTTTTTTTTTACCTGGATGCCCTTCCTGGTGTAACAAGCAAACCTACATATTAAAGGGCCAATATTCCACTATTTTCTATGTTCTAATGTTTCCTCATCACAAACACACCTGGAGTTGTGTTTTGTTTCATTCACACATGTTTAACACACAAACCCTGCAGATTTAGCCTGAGTTCTTCTCCTAAACTGAAAACACTCTGCTCCATCTTGTGATGTTATGTGGTAATACAGGAAGACCCCATTCCACACACCTTCACCAGAATCACTGGATAATTTCAGCCCAGTTATTGCCCTTGTTTAAGGAACTAAAGGTAAAAGGTACAGCTGTTAACTTTAAAACCACCACTAGATGACATCACGAGGTGGAACAGGGCATTTTGAGCATTGGAGATGTAGACAAACTAATAATAGGGTTACTCAAACATGTGTGAATGAAACAAAACACAAGTCCAGGTCTGTTTTTTGAGGAGGTAACAGCATTATAACATGACTTAAAGCTCACAAGAGTCCATTTTGCCTTATATAGCACCTTTAATTTAGCCCAGACACATTTTATAATTTTACCTCATGCATGGTTTTTGTTAGGTAACCTCACATTTTCATTGCTTAGTCATAACATAAGCTCTTCCCAGTCTGACCAGCGCATTAAACCAATACTATTTACTGCTTTTTTATAATATTATGCACAATTAAGTTATAATTGTGCAGTATTTTGGACACTTGTGTGCTACATGTATCTTGTGACTGCTGTGTGATGTGTGAAGTGTAACTGTGTTAAGCTGCGGGCAGTGCCCCAAACAAATTTCCCCTTGTTGACAATGAAGTTAATCTTATCTTATTACTTTCTTTTCTATTCCCATGTATTCTTATATGTGTAATCCCCCAGTGGTCCAGGTAGGTTCCACTGTGCTCCATGGGTGTATACTCGTCTATGTGCTCTTATACTTGTTCTGATACAGCTCAAAATCATTCTAAAGGTTCATTTCTATCCTGTGAATGTGATTTTTTTAGTACCGATTCTTGCTCAAATCTATCGATCAGGCATCTAGTTTCAATATTCGTTTTAGTATCATTTAATGTCTAATTTTTATGCTTTTTACAACTCTACTACAGGTATATAAATCACTGCATGGATTTCTAGTGGAGTTATGGGTGCCCAGAGGGGACAAACAGACATGCAATAAAACAGCATGACTCTTTTTAAGAACTGGGTTAAATCTGAGCTGTTTCTTTTCAAATATCACTCCAGAAACACTGAGAGATCGTCATCAGGGGTTGTAGTGTTCCATTACATTTACTTTTTAAATAAATTGTACTTTTCTCGCAGTATACTTTCACTCCTACTCGAGTCTAGTCCTTCAGTTTTCTATTTTTTGTATCTGTCCTTTGAACATAGAAGATTCTGTGCATTATTTAGTGTTTGTCTTTCAGATTTCATTACCTTCAAACTATAAAACAGATGTGATGTTCCGCTTACATGATTAGTAGTTTTCCCAAGTACTTTTTTATTCTTACTTGAGTTACTAGTTCTACTTGCGTAACCTTATTCTGAAGTAAAGTTACGCTTACGGGAATTTTTGGCTATTCTGCAAATAAATCACTGCATGGATTTCTAGTGGAGTTATGGGTGCCCACAGGGGACACACATACATATGCAATAAAACGAATAAAATGGATGATTCTTTCGGGTTAAACCTGAGCTGTCTCTTTACAAATATCACTCCAGAAAGGCTGAGGCTTCACGATTGAGGCTGAGGTTGTTAAACTCAACCCCAAAAAACAAATAATCCACAAAATCTGGTATTTTACAGACAGACAAAAAAATAGAGTAGTCTTCCCTTTAAGTCTCTGGGTTTAGCGCTCTCTCGCACGTTACCTCCAGTGTGACCAGGCTCAGACTGATAGCAGAGCGCACCCCCATTCGCCCTCCCACATTACATATCATCATATCAAACAATTATTTACACCATTTCTTCTGTTCAATGGGGAAATCTCATGGGCCCAAAACATAAGCATGGACAATAGATTCATCACAATATGACTAAGCCACACAGAACACATCAAACATACAGAAAATAGGGATAACTGGCCATGCAAATTACTTGGGGCTCACATGACCCCCAGAGCCTGTGAAACCGAGACATTTAGACTGTGTTTACACTGAGACGAATCACTGTATCAGCGTATTGGAAATGATTTTGGTCCACACACATCGTGTCTGGATCGCCAGAAACGCTAGTCACATGACTAGGCTGACGTCACGACACCACATGGACAGTAAAAACAACGTATCAGTGTTTTCATGCGTCCACACAGCGCCAGATCAGATCCGTACTCAGGTGAATACGTGGCAGCTGGCGTATCTAGTCTCCGGAGCCGTTTTCCATCGGATTAGTGTGGACAAACACTGCATCCACAACAAAAATCACTCAAGTATGTACAAGTGTGGACGGGGCCTTAGGCTCCTGGTGCGGATGTGTCCGGGTTTGCCAGTACGCCCACGGGAGGAGGGAGAAAGTGGCAGCACGAGGGTAAGAAAATAATTGAATAATTGATTCTGGTGTGATTTAGAGTGGCCAAACTGACGCTACTAAGTGTGCACCCTTAGTGTGGCAAAACATGCTGGCGAGGTTATGCACAATTATGTTTAATGCACATTTGGGGTTAAAAGGGCTGCATGGAGCGCAGCCGACGGGGAAACGGGTGCACGCCTCTTCACATGCTCTCCCCCGGGACAACATGCTTAGGGACGGGCCTGCTCCATCACATTTTGTCTGCAGTGTTTAAGATAAAGGATTAAATAAAGAAAGAATATCTGAAGGACCACATTCATTTCATATTGCCAACATAAAGCATTTGTCACTTGTCAACTTAGTCACTCCAAATAAGAATGCTGTTACTTAAAAAAAAATACAAGTAGGAGTAAAAGTATGCTGCAGGAAAAGTAAGTGCAGACCATACAGTGACACAGCTGGAGTTGGGAATTCAACCAGCAACCTTCTGATCAGCGAGTAAAAGGTGTTTTACCTCCACAGTGCCGCAGTCACACTGCTCTCCAGCCTCCACAAAGCCGTTCCCACAGACAGGGGGCGCCACCAGGGTTCTGAATTCAGGTCTGTTCAGGAGGCAGTCGGGAACGGGGTTCAGCAGGTACTTCTCATAGTTAGTTCCACTGCAGCTGCTGAAGCTCCGAGGGACGTTCCAGCTAAACATATGAAGCAGTGTTCAAATAAGATCGATAATAGATAACAAAGACGACATATTTTCTGAAGCAATACTTTAATCTGAACACAGGCCTACACAGCATTCATTTGGTGTTGAATCTTGTCTCTTGTTCACCTTAGAGAGGGCGCCATGATGCAGCTGTCCCCTTCGCACACACAGGCGCTGGACTCGTCATGGTTCATGCCCAGATTGTGTCCCATCTCATGAGCCAGAGTCGCCCCCACCGCTATCGCCCGGTCACTGTGGTCCTACACAGACAGGATGCCACGGGTTAAGGAACCATACAGAAGACCTGATCTACTCTGTGTCGCCAGATATGAGGTGAACATGTTCAAATCTAATATAGTTTTTACTGGTAACAATTGGAACGCTGATTTATGTTTGGCTACAAAAACATTGGACAGAAAGGCCTGGTTCTCAAGACGAGTATCCAATCAGAAAGAGCTCCATATGAGTCTCTCATTTGGGTTGCCCGTTTCAAAACTGAAAGCTAGTTGGTTTAAACCTGAAATGTCTCTTTCTGATCTGAGCGGTCACTCCTAAACCCCAGCTTTCACATGAGGCAAACTTGTATGTGTCCTCTATCTGCAGGTTAAGACTCTGGACAGAGAAATATCTAGAATGTTCCAGGCAAAACTTTAAACGTTCTCTGTTTTATCTTATTCTCAAATAAGTAGCATTTATTCAATTACTGGTGTTTATATTGCTCAAAATACCTGGAAAAAATGTGACCCTTAACTCAACATGGGCGTGCCTCCTGCTCGTCTCCATGGAGATTTTTTATTTATTTTATTTATATTTTTAAATTCAATGCCATACTATGGAGGATTCAGGCAAATCAATAATATCTCCTTGGAGGCGAGAACGTGGATGGACATACCTGTTATAAAATAATTGTTACCTGCACCACTCTGACTGAGTGTCCAGAGCAAAGTGTTCCAATGTAGGCCAATCCCACGGTGGATCCTTCAAAGTCTATTCCACTGAAAACAACAAGAACACGAGGGATAAGTAATAATAATAATAATAATAATAATAATAATAATAATAATAATAATAATAATAATAATAATAATAATAATAATAATAATGCATCAGTTTTATACAGCGCTTTTCAGGACACTCAAAGACGCTTTACAGAGCATTATTCATTCACTCCAGACCCGGTGGTGGTAAACTACTATTGTAGCTACAGCTGCCCTGGGGCAGACTGACGGAAGCGATGCTGCCAATCTGCGCCATCGACCCCTCCGACCACCACCAACACTCACGCACACACCACTTTCATACTAGGCAATGTGGGTGATGTGCCTTGCCTAAGGACACAACAACAGTTTTTGCAACTGGCGCCCCACTGTGGCACCTGGAATTCCTTGTGGTCTCCCATCTAAGTACTAACCAGGCCCGGCCCTGCTTAGCTTCTGAGATCTGACGGGTTCAGGCTTGGACGAGCCGGTATGGCCACAAAGTGAGGGGAGACACTGGCTCCCAACTCCTACCAGTGATCTGTGCCATTGTGTACTTGGGCAAGACACAGACTTCACACAAGCAGGTTGGGTCTTGCCAAAGTACAAGACGTGGTGTGAGCATAAACTGAGTATAGAAGAGGACTGAGGGAGTGTGATGTCACCCATATGTTTGGCTCCAGACAAATGAAGCCAGTGGAGGCTCGGATTTATAGCGGCCAGTCTGGAGCCTAGTTCTGTTAACAAATGAAACCCTCAGACAGTGGGGTGCTGTGCTAATAGAGCCCTGCTTTTGTCATGAACACAATGTGACCACTAGGGATGGGCATGATTAGTCGTTTAATCGATAATTGATCATTAGGAATTTCGTCGATCACGTTCATTTCAGTTGACAAACTGAATGTAGGTGTAACGTAACGTAGCGTAAGGAGTCAAAGCTGCGTCTCAGCACAAACACTGGAGTTGTGGCCCCACAGTCCCATGTCTCATCCACTGAGTGCATTTACCTGCACATCAGTGTCCCGGGTATGATCTTTTCTTTCTTATTTTTTTTTAAAGTATCCCAGTTTCGCATGTATACGCAGTATCTCCAACGCGACTCACCAGCCTCATCACATCCTCTGTCACAGAAAGAACACTCATATTCCACTGAGTCATGTTCTTTAGTCCAAATGAAGCTGAAGCACATCAGTGCACAGGGAAAGAGCTTATTTTTTCATTTTCTGTTTATGCAAATGAGCCATGTGGTTTTAAGTTTTGTTTCTGTAAGACGTGAACAAATGTGGCAAAGCTGCATTAAACACATTCTAATCTCACACAGGCTGATGTGGCTCTATAGTGGTGATGGTTTATATGTTCTAAAGTTGAGTTTATTTATGCAGATTAGTAATAGTAACAATTGTGATGATTTTAATTAGGGCACACTTGATTCATTTTCCGAGTATGAACAATCAGAAGAGAATCAGATTACTCACATTAAACATGTAGCTGTTGGAATTTCAGGAATCTGACAATGGCGGAAATCAGGTTATGATCAGATGTGTGGATGCATGTAAACAAAGTGCAAGTGCTTTTTACTCTTCTATTCTATCTAATAATGTAGTGTGTGTGTGTGTGTGTGTGTGTGTGTGTGTGTGTTGAGTAAAGAAACTGTGTAAAAATGTGTATATTTAAAACTATTGATTTTTTTACATAAGAATGCTTGCTCGTTTCCATGGAGATGTTACCGCTGCGTCTGGAACGTCCCACAGTTTGGCATTAAATATATCCACATCTAATCGCTGAGGAACAAGCAGGTGACACCATTAGGCTGAGCAACAAGTCAGATCTGTGCAGTGGCGACCTGTGTTTCAAGGCATTTTTCTCTGCAAACAACTACACCTGTAACTGATTAAATGTGAGGTAGTTACATTTAAAGTTGAACTCTGGCACGTTTGAAGCTAAAGTCCATTTCTAGAGGTGGTGGAATTCTGTCAGAAGCCAAAAAACGGCACAGATCAGTGTTGCCTCGGTGGAGATCTCACTGTGGCAGTGAGTCTGCCAATGTCATTTCTAATCCCATTTATTTACAAATTAATTATATTAACACCTTTCTGTTTCTCTTCTTCACCATCAGTAGTCGATTCTCACTTGTTGCTTCTGGAGGCTCGAGCCTCTCGCCTCGACTGGAGTCGATTATTGAGTCTTTTGGGCTTTGGCCTGTGCAGTGGGAAATCAACAGAGGAAAGGCTAAGGCTGCTTATAAAGTTGTTTTCTAATGTTTCCAGACACTAATGAGTGAACCAGGCAGAGGGTTTTGTTTGTTAGACTCGTGGTTGTTGTCAAATGGGTTAAAGTGGTGTTAAGCTTCTTCAGTGTGAAGCACATTGGTGTTTTACATGGACGTTAAGAACTTGCCCCCATCACTACACTAGTTTGTTGCCTTGACAGACTCACTGCCACAGTGAGATCTCCACCGAGGCAACACTGATCTGTGCCGTTTTTGGCTTCTGACGGAATTCAACCACCTCAATGGACTTTAGCTTCAAACATGCTGGAGTTCCCCTTTAATGCTATAGTGAGGAACATTTCAGGCAAAGCATGGTAACAGACCTGGCCTAGAATGTTGCATAATGCAGTTTTAAACTGTAACATCTCACCTTGTCCAAAACTGAAGAGCTCATGTTGCAATACAGGCTCCTGCACTGGGGAAAACCAAAGATGATGAAACCACAGGGTCTTGAAAACACCGGTGCTCAGTGAAAGAAGAACCGCTCCCAAGAAAAACAGTCAGCATGAGTATTTTTTGTTGTTAAAAATTTGCCAATGTGTCAAAAGTGGTCGTAAGTTTGAGTGTTAACAAAGTAGGGTAAGAACTAACCTGACCTGTAACCTGTTTTTTGATCATTTCAAATATTCTAAACCTAGTTTCTTTCTGCTCCTTGTAAAGTTTACCACAGGCCTATACAAAAACATTAAATGGCCTCATTTTACGCTATTTTCTGATCTATTTTCCCATATTGTACTCAAAAAGTGCTTCACTGTGTTTTTAAACCACATACAGCTTCACTAGAGTCATCATCATGGACCATCTCTACTGAATAAAAGGCTTCATGACATCACAAGGTGGAACAGAGCATTTGGAGCTTTGGAGATGTCGACAGACTAATAATAAAGTGACATAAAATGAAAGTGATTCCCTCCCTTCTAATGGACTCCTGAAAGAGGCTTTCATCATTTCTGCTCTCAGTTTGTCATTAGAGTGGAGTCTTGCTGAGTCTGCTGGGTTTAAACTATAGTTGTGGTTTTGTAATGGAGATGTTGCTTTGACGAGAATGCTCCACAGTATGGCATTAAATGTATGTATCTCCATGGAGACAAAGAGAAGGCAGACCACAGGCTGAAAAGTGACATAGAGGAGTGCACCTTTAAGATGAAATACCAATGTCATAAAGCAGCTTATCCCCAATTAGAAAAGTGAACACACACAGGACTTGACTGACTTGAATCAGAAATTGTAAAACTACACGAAATAAATCAATAAATAAATATTCAACAATTATTTTCTTCACATCAGTGTTGTGCCTGTGAATATTCAGTAGATGGCAGTGTTGTACAGCTCGAGAGAGAAGAAACCAGCAGACAAGTAGCTTATGGAAAACAAATGGAAACTGAGATGATGCATGACAGTCATGTGTCTGCTGGTTTTATTTCTTCTGCTGGGCCTGAAGCCGCGAATACTCACCTACGACTTGAGCTGAAATTGTAGTTTAAATAGGAAATGTCAGGTAGGTCTTGTAGATCTATCAGTGTCTATAGAGTATTAAAGGTGGGACAGGGCATGGGATTTCGTGGGACTTGATATAATACTTAGTTTATTTAAAAAAAAACAAAAAAACAAAAAAAAACATAGGCCTATAATCCTATGCAGTATTTAAATAAGGTACAAACCTAGACAAGGGGAGGAATTTAATATAAGCTGGGGATACAATGTTCTCCATCCATCTTCTTCCACTTATCCGGGGCAGCAGTCTAAGCAGGGGCTACCAGACTTCCTTCACCCCAGACACTTCCTCCAGCTCCTCCTGAACCCTGAGGCATTCCCAGGCCCAGAGACAGAGTCCCTCCAGTGTGTCCTGGGTCTTCCCCGGGGCCTCCTTCCAGTGGAAGAGGGAGGCGTCCAGGTGGCATCCGGACCAGATGCCCTCCCCTCAGCTGCTCCTGTCGACATGGAGGAGCAGCGGCTCTACTCCGCGCTCCTCCCGTGAGACCGAGCTCCTCAGCCTCTCTCTAAGGGAGCGCCCGGCCTCTGCAGAGGAAATTCATGTATCTGCGATCTTGTCCTTTCGGTCATTACCCAGAGCTCATGACCGTAGGTGAGGGGAGGAACGGAGATTGAGGTAAATCGAGAGCTTTGCCTTTGGCTCAGCTCCTCTTCACCACAACGATCCGATACAGCGACTGCATCACTGCCGACGCTGCACCGATCCACCTGTCAATCTCACGCTCCATCCTCCCCTCACTGTGAACAAGACCCTGAGATACTTGAACTCCTCCACTTGAGACAGAGACTCCCCACCCACAATGCACATACAATGTTCTGTGGGTCATAATATTGATAATATATAGCCTCTATACAGTATTTTTTTTCTTACTATATCAGTCTGTGCATTCAATATATTTTTGTTGTCAGTATTTATCATGTGCACATTTTCTTTGCACGTCTGGCAATGCAAGAATTGAAATGCTCTAACCTACATGCAGTTAGTGGAGTTCAAAGTTGAATTGTTGTCCAGAAGATCATTAAGATGTCTTTTTGTCATTGTCTACATGTTGCTGTTTGACACTAATCTGAGAAGCGTCACTGGATAAACTTTCACTGTGACGCTGTAAAGAGAAAGAGGTTGAAGTGTCTAAATCTCTGCTTTCATGTTGACTCCACTCAGAGAGATCAGGAGTCTAACCCACAACCTCCTGACTGAGAGGAGACAGGATAACCACTCTGCCACAGTGACACAGGGAGGACATGCTCACAGCACTCTCTCTGAAATAAGTCAAGCAGCAGGAATAAGAGGAGTTTGTGTTCATCCGTGTCACAAAAGTGCAAAGTCAGTAAATCTTAGCGTCCGTTCAAATCAAATCTAAAATCACAAACAGAAGCACAACATTTGGACCATTGGAAATAGAGCTTCAGTCACCAGTCACTACTTTACTTTGCTGCTCTAATCATCTATAGTGGCTTTACAATGAGCACAACTAGACTAGGGAATAAGCAGGACTAAAGCAGGTCTAAATCAGGACTTAAAGCAAGTCTAAGCCAAGACTGGGACCAGTTTAAGCCATGACAGGTCCAGGTCTAAACCATGACTAAACCAGGTCTAAAGCAGGTGTGTATAAACCCTGGCTAAAGCAGGACGACTGCACCATTTGAAAGGATGTGAAGGAGCTAAACAGGACTGAAGTAGAGCGAGCCTACTTCTGGACTGTAATAGCATTAGGCTCTAGTCTAAACCATGGCTCATTTCTATGTCGGCCTCTGGAAACCAAAAGCAGGACTTAACCACAGTGGACGACTAAACTAGAACATTGTTGGAATAAACCTGCTCTGTCAAACTCAGCAAGTCTCATTGGAATGGAGCGTTAACATGAGTTTCTGTCTGTGCTGCGACGGAACTAAGTCAAAGTAGTCAAGTACTGGACTTAAGTAAAAATGTAACTATCTGTACTTTACTTGAGTAGATTTTGAAGTGGATCCTGTTTACTTTTACTTTTGTACATTTGAGAGCAGGTATCTGTACTTTGTACTGCACTACATGTTTGAACTGGACTTTTTATTCTTGTTTGAGACCTGCTGAAAATCCTGAGGGGTTTATTTATAACACGTTTGTTTAAGGAAACAAAAATATAACAACCAATAAACAAATAAAACTAAATTCAGCACAAATCTGTATCAAAATCATGACATTTGAAGTATTATTAGATCTCAAACTCATGAAATACTTGACTTTTTACTCTTTAAGTACATTTTTAAATGGGTGTACTTTTACTTAAGTAGGTGTGTTCACGTGATACTTTTACTTGAGTACTTTTTGCTCCGGTATCTGTACTTTTACTTCAGTCACAAAATCTTCTTCCTTCTTCCGGCATTAGTTTTTCAACTGTTTTCACCTTCTGCAAACCTGTGAGAGTCAGATCTACCTGGAGACTCGTGACGTTTGCTCCGTTCTGAATTCTGATTGGTGGAAGAGGAAAAGGGCCGGACTTTGAAAGCGAAAGTGCAAATGTCTTTTTCTATAAAGTGCGTGTGTGTTTGAAGCCTCCGGCCGTTTTCCAGAGGAACTTTCTCTATCTGTGCGAAGAGCTTTGCAGCTGTTCACCATGAAGATTTGTGCTGTGATCATTCTCATGGGGACACTCGTGAACGGAGCCACGTCAAGTGAGGACTTTGATTTGTTTTAGCGTGACTCAGAGAGAGGCCATTGTTTGTGAAGAAGAAGATGACGTGAATTACAAGAGTTTCACTTCATTTGCAGATAGAATTGATGTGGTAGATATAATAGTGTAAAGTCAGATCTATCCCAGGTGAAGAATGACTTGAAATGCGAAGGTGTTTTGGTTTGGATTATTTACCCAGCGACACATGACGCTGATGCTCAGGATGAATTCTGATTGGTTTAAAGGGCCCATATGACGCTGGTTTCTGATCTGTTCTAATGTCGTTTCCTCATCACAAACACATCTGGACTTGTGTTTTGTTTCATTCACACATGTTTAACACACAAACCTGCACATTTAGGCTGAGTTCTTCTCTCACACAGAAAACACTCTGTTCCACCTTGTGATGTCATGTGGTAATACAGGAAGTGGTTTGTGTTTTCTCCCTACACCTTCACTAGATTCATTTAGATTATTTCACTGCTGGAAATGCCTTTGTCTGTTGAACTTGATGACATCACAAGGTGGAACAGAGCATTTAGAGCTTTGGAGATGTAGACAGACTCATAATAAAGGATTATTCAAATGTGTGAATGAAACAAAACACAGCTCCAGGTGTGTTTTTGAGGAGGTAACTCCATTCGAACATGACTTAAAGCTCACAAGAGTCAGTTTTGTGTCATACAGGAGCTTTAAATCACTTGTAGCTTTGCATTCTTTAAAGAAAGGCTGGGATTTATTCAAAAGAATTGCAGTTAATAATAAAATGAGATAAGCTGAGGATCCAGATGGTCATTTCAGAAAGAGGGGCATTGTGAAGGTTTGTGAGAGTTTGGTTTTTGGCAGGAGCATTATTATCCTGTAAGATAGCACTATTGCTGAGGTTACTATGGGGATTTTAATATGACTTTTCAATCTGGATGTTTTGTGTGAGAATGAACAATATTTATCAAATGTGATGTATAAATCCTGTTGTTCACAGTGATTCACAGTCTGATGAATTTTCTGACAACTTCAACTCAAGTCCCAAACTTCCCAGAGTTTGTTGTTGTTGGAATAGTGAATGGACTTCAGGTCGCTTATTATGACAGTAACACCAGGAGACATGTGCCCAAACAGGAGTGGATGAACAGAGTGACAGAAGAAGACCCACAGTACTGGAAGAGAGAGACTCAGAGAGACATTTATGCAGAACAGGTGCAAAAAGGAAACACTGAAACTCTGAGACAGAGAATGAACCAGACTGAAGGTTTGTCTGATTTTCTCTTTTATTTCTCTGTTTTTTAATGAACTGATGCAGATTTTGAGACTTCAGGAATAAAGTCTATGAAAAAGAGTAAGACTAGAGTAAGTTTAGTCTTAACTCTGATCTCTGCTGTATATGTAAAGTAACTGTTGACTTATGGAAGTCCTATTTAAGGTGAGACACTGCAGGTGAAGAGGGAAAATGTCACATTTGAAACTTCCTCTGAACTTATTTACAGAAATGTAAGAAAATGTATTACAAGTGTTTCATCAGTTAATGCTTTCAGATAAAAATAGTGCATTTTGTGTGTAAAAATGACCAACATTTCCCATATTTGAGACACATCTGAACAATGGACAGAGCCGGGTTTAAATGTCTTTCTTCATTTTGTTGACATCAGATACAAACATTTACACAGGAGGGTTTGGACACTATTTAGGGTTTGAGTAAATGACACTTAAAACTCTAATTTAACCTTTTGTCTTCAGGTTAAATCAGGCTTTAAATTAGACTGGCTCTAAATCTCGCTCAGTCAAAGATGAGAACATTTGGTGTGTGTCGGTGCTGCTCTAGAGGACGATCCTTTTGTCCCTGTGGGAGAAACATGTATTTTCATCTTTTATTTGTCCCATAGAAATCTGCAGATGTTGAGTAAATGAAATAATAAAACATCTTTAGGGGCAGATTGGACAATGTTGTTGTTTCCAGGTGAAAGTTTTTATGTTGAGAGAGAAAAATGACCTAAAAAACACAATCCTCCCATTGAATTATAATTGTTTAATGATCATGAAAAATAATCAGCATAAAAATAAATCACTTTAAATAAATATTTTCTGATCGTCATAACAACAATCAGATCGTGTTTCTCATATGTTGAAATGTTCCATAATGTGTGTGTAAATGTTTAGTTGAGTTCTAAGTCGGCCGATAGTGAAAATGTCAGAACTGTAAAATTAAAGGCAAAAGTGCAGAAATATGACTTCATCCTCACACTGTAAGTTTACTTCATTATTTTACTTTAATTCTAGATTATTAGAAAATCTAACCATGAAAACAAAATAACAAATAAATTATATTTGTTTTGTAATAAATTAAGTCCAAGATGGAAATGTCAAAGTGCAGCTCTGACACTGTTTCTGTTTCAGGACTCCATCTTCTACAGTTTATGTCTGGTTGTGAATGGGACGATGAGACTGATGAGATCAGTGGATATCATCAGTATGCGTTTGATGGACAAGACTTTATTGCTTTGGACTGGAAGACAGAGACATGGGTCGCTGCTAAATCACAGGCCTTCCCCACGAAACTGAAATGGGAGAGGATTGGAGTAGCTGCTCGAGTGAAACATGAACTGACCCACGAGTGTGTTGAAAGGCTGAAGAAGATTGTGCGATTTGGAGAGAAAAGTCTGAAGAGGAAAGGTAAACTCTGTTTGACAATATTCTAATACAAGACCATTAAAACAATAAACTGATTAAATCACTTAATGTTAAACATATTTGAATGAATATATTTTAAATAATGTAACATTTTAACCATTCTTATTTTCATCTAAAAATTAACCCCTTTTGTAAACCATTTTAAATGACGAGACATGAAAGAAAAGGAAGATATTATCTTTATATTGCCTCAGTGAATTAATACTTAGTTTTTAATTGATAAATAATTTACCTCAGTCCCGTTTCAGTTTATTTTACAATAGTTGCAATACATTTTACAATAGTGTTTAGTTTTTAACAAGACATTTTCACAAACTAAATCAAATGACTCCTTTCTGAATGTATTTCTTCATTTACTGTTGTTAAATTTGGACATGGATCCAACAGAATAAATCAGCCAACAACAGAACTAAGGCTTCTCACTGTGTGACTTCAGTTAAACTAAATCTTCATTTCTCTGAATTGCCAGATCATTTTGACACTCTTGTTTCCCCAGGGCCTTAACAGTATTTTGACTCGTTTAAATCGACTTCCAAAGTCATTTTACAGGTAGATTTCCTCAGCGCTAACGTCTGTGTGTTTTTCCTTTGCCTTCCTGCCTTTGTTTGGGCCTCATTAAATGAGTGCAGGGTTTCCCTGCGTCTTTGGCGCCTTCTCCTGCTCCACCAGGAATAAGCTCATACAGGGGGAGGAGAGGAGAGGTGAATGGGGTGAGGAGTGGAGGTGAAGACTAGGAGCAGAGGGGCTGGGCTTTTTCTCTTGACCAATGGGAATGGACTGTCAAATGAAATGCAAAAGTACTGAATTATCTCTTCATCTCGACACAGGAAGTTTCATTCAACTTCTTTATGGATCAGCACAGCGAGCACATGGCTTCAGCTGTTTGACACTTTTTAATCACACATTTTTAACAATATCGTCAATATTCTAACTGAATATTTCTTTTTTAGAGGACACATGTGTCTCATTGGGGTTCTCAGTGGTACCACTGGTCCAAACTGAAACACACTTAAACAATGTATAAAAGAATATAAAGTGTAAAATATTAAAAAGCAACAGATAAATGACTAGATAATACTAAAACTAAAGCATCCCTGCAGACTTTAGTCTTTGTTAAAGCTGGATTTGCCAAAGATGTGCGGCTGTACTGAGCTGTGTGATCCTTTCATGTGTTCAGAGCTCCCTCTAGTGTCGTTCCTGCAGAAGTCCTCCTCGTCCCCAGTCACCTGCCACGCCACAGGCTTCTACCCCGACAGAGCGCTGCTGTTCTGGACTAAAGATGGAGAGGAGCTGGGTGAGGATCCTGGAGAGATCCTGCCCAACCACGACGGGACCTTCCAGACCAGTGTGTCCCTGGACCTGTCCTCTGTCCCAGCTGAAGACTGGGAGAGGTACAGCTGTGTGTTCCAGCTCTCCGGAGTCACAGAGGACCTCATCACCAGACTGGACCCAAGCAAGATCATGAGCAACGGTGAGACTGGGGCAAAGGGTTCAACTGTCACATTCAGAATAATCCCATTTGACTGGACTTAGACGCCTCAAATGCTCCAACTTTAATCCCTGTTTGAACTTTCCATAATGTTTGTTTAAATCCTGACTTTCTTTTGTTTTCTTCCCAGAGAGAAAGCTCAGCACCACCACCATCAGCGCTGCTGTGGGCTCAGTTGTTGCTGTGGCTGTTGTTGTCACTGTTGGAATCGTCTTGTACAGACGACATCACAACAACAATGTGATATAAAAGGTAAGAACATGTGAAAAGCTTTTGTCACTATTCCACCCTCAGTATCCAAACACTTTTACTGAAGGAACTGGACTGTTAAGAAGGAATCAAGAATTTAACAAGTGTCTTATGAGTACAAAAGGATGGAACTTGTTCTCAAAGTTACTCAAGTAAACATGTCTGAGGAAATGTCACATTTCTGCTCTGTTTTAAAGCCCCAGTGCGTAACATTTAACAAAAGCCTTTATTTCAGTACAAGTGTTTTTATTGCACTAGAAAACCCTGAGAAACAGATATTTGAACAGTGAATGGGCTTGCCTCTTCACAGAGCTGACCCATAACTTGGCTGGTGGAGCGTGTGCCACCTGCTCGTCTCAGAATCAGAATCAGAATCAGAATCAGAATGTGTTTTATTGCCATATGAGTGAACAGGTTCACAACATTAGGAAATTGCTGCGGTACTTGGAGCAGGATGTAGACAAACACTGACATGCAACAAATAATAGAATAAAATAAAGCTATAGTATAATATAACAAAATTTACAAATTTACAGGAGTATAATAATATAGAGTATAAGAGTATCAGTGATCAGTGCAAAACAGGCAGGTGCAGGCAGGTGCGAGAACACAGGGTCATGTGACAGAAGCAGAGTGGGGGTGGGACCAGTCCGAGTGTTATTATTTATGAGTCCAACAGCAGAGGGGAAGAAACTGTTTTTGTGGCGAGAGGTTCTGGTCCGAATGGACCGTAGCCTCCTGCCTGAGGGGAGTAGGTCAAAAAGTCCATGTCCAGGGTGAGAAGGATCAGCTGCAATTCGACCTGCACGTGTCCGAGTCCTGGAAGTGTACAGGTCCTGAAGAGATGGAAGGCTGCAACCAATCACCTTCTCAGCAGAGCGCACAACACGTTGCAGTCTCTGTTTGTCCCTGGTGGAGGCTCCAGCATACCACACGGTGATGGAGGAGGTGAGGATGGACTCGATGATGGCAGTGTAGAACTGCACCATTGTCCGTGCTGGCAGGTTGAATTTCTTCAGCTGCCTCAGGAAGTACATCCTCTGCTGGGCCTTCTTTATGATGGAGGTGATGGTGGGCTCCCATTTGAGGTCCTGGGTGATGGTGATCCCCAGGAAGCGGAATGAGTCCAGAGTGGTGATGGGGGTGTCAGTCAGGATGATGGAGGGGAGTGGGGCTGTGTGCTTCCTAAAGTCTACAATCATCTCCACTGTCTTCTGGGCATTAAGCACCAGGTTGTTCTGGCTGCACCAGGACACCAGACGATCAACCTCCGTCCTGTAGGCAGACTCATCCCCGTCCGAGATGAGCCCGATGACCGTGGTGTCATCTGCAAACTTGATGAGCTTGACAGACTGATGGGAAGAGGTGCAGCAGTTGGTGTACAGGGAGAAGAGCAGAGGAGAAAGAACACAGCCTTGGGGAGAGCCGGTGCTGATGGTCCGGGAGTCCGAGACATTCTTCCCCAGCCTCACGTGCTGCTTCCTGTCCGTCAGGAAGTCAGTGATCCACCTGCAGAGAGGATCAGGCACGTTCATCTGGGACAGCTTGCCTTGGAGGAGGTCTGGGCGGATGGTGTTGAAGGCAGAGCTGAAGTCCACAAACAGGATCCTGGCGTAGGTTCCTGGGGAGTCCAGATGCCGCAGGGTGAAGTGTAGGGCCATGTTGATGGCGTCGTCTACAGACCTGTTGGCTCTGTAGGCAAACTGCAGGGGGTCCAGGAGGGGGGCCGTGAGGGTCTTGAGGTGGGGTAGAACCAGGCGCTCCAATGACTTCATGACCACAGATGTCAGAGCCACAGGTCTGTAGTCATTGAGTCCGGTGATCCTTGGCTTCTTGGGGACAGGAACAATGGTGGAAGTTTTGAAGCAGACAGGCACATGACAAGCCTGCAGTGAAGAATTGAAGATGTCTGTAAACACTGGGGCCAGCTCGTTAGCACAGTGTCTCAGGGTGGCAGCAGTGACGCCATCTGGGCCTGGCGCCTTCCGGGCATTCATCCTCTTGAACTGCTTCTTCACATCTGCCTCATGAATGTGAAAGGGTGGAGATGGCTCTGGTGAGGGGGAAACGGTGGGGGGATGAGTGTCCGGGTTGTCTCTATTGTCTCTATTGTTGGGACAGTTGGAGGTGTGAGAGCTACTTGATGACTCATCAAAACGACAGTAGAAGTCGTTAAGACTGTTGGCTAGGGACAGGTCATCCGTGGAGTGTGGAGTTTTAGGTTTGTAGTTGGTGATTTTCCTAAAACTCCTCCACACAGAAGCCGAGTCGTCCTCTGAAATCTGCTGCTGCATATTCTGAGAGAACTGGAGTCTAGCAGTGCCCACTTCCCTGCTAAACCGGTACTTGGCGTCCTTGTAGAGGTCTTTATCCCCACTTCTGAAAGCCTCCCTTTTTGCTAGCCACAGCTGTTTGAGTTTGGGAGTAAACCAGGGTTTGTCATTGTTATAACTCACCCTGGTGCGTGATGGCACAATGCTGTCCTCGCAGAAGTGGATATACGAGGTGACAGTGTCCGTGTACTCATCCAAACTGTCTCCATGGAGATGTTGTTGTGGTTCCTCCTTTCTACCTTTTCTGTATGTTTTGTTTTCACAGATTTTCTCTAATGGACAAAAGAAGCACTTCACCACTGGGTTTGGAATGATTCTCAGTGTGAGCAGATCCGTTCTGATCCAGTGGATTCTCCTGATTATTGACAGAGTGACAGGCCACTGTTTCAAACCTTACAGCCTCTGTTTATCAAGTCCACTCCTCCAGTGGAGTTTGGCCACAAACACAACTACATTTACAGTCCAGCTGTCAGAGTTTGATTTACCGCTGTGCAAATACTTTGGTTTGAAGAGATGTAACTTTTATTTATGATTGTTAATACAGATTTTCTCTTTTTCTTGTTTTGATAGTTTCTCTAAATCGGAACTTAACTCATTCTTTGGTGTTTTCAGTGATTTTCCTGGTTAAATAAAAAGTAAAAAGGTATATTTTGTTTTGTAAATAAATCATTGTAAATGCAGAGTGATCAGGAATGGAAAATTGACACATCCCAGAGTGTAAATAAATGTCGACCTGTCTGGACCAAATTAAAATTAAAGTTACAGATAAATCACATTTCCCTCAACGTTCCTCTGTTAAATGAGCCATGATTACCATGAGTACATATTTTTTTTCTTTTTGTTTTTTGTATGTGAGCAAAATTGGTCTTGCCACAAAACAAATATATTTTAAAGCTGCTCTTTAGGTCAAACCTTAAAAACAAAAAGGCGCACGGTGGCTGAGTGATCAGGACTCACGTTTCACAGGAAGAAGGTTCCAGATTCGGTCCTCAGGTCACTCAGCCCCCCATTTTTTTTTTTTATTTTTTTTTGTGGTCCTAAACTTAAGGGCACTTGTGCCCTGAAAAAAGTTAGCGTAGAGCCTGGTTTGAAGAGATGTAAGTTTTATTTATGATTGTTAATACAGATTTTCTCTGCATCTTGTTTTGATAGTTTCACTGAATCTGAACTTAACTCATTTGTTGCTATTTTAAGTTATTTGACTAATTAAAAAATAAAAAGGTTTTATTTTGTGTGATTAGGAATAGGTAACTGTATGCAGCATCCTGTCGTGTAAATAAATGTACGCTGGTATGGACTAAATAAAAATAAAAAGGAATGGAAAAGTCATGAAATTGTGTAAATTCAATGAAAGTTTATCTTCCACACAACTACAACGTTCTGTTAAAGGGGAACTCCGGCACGTTTGAAGCTAAAGTCCATTGCTAGAGGTGGTGGAATTCTGCCAGAAGCCAAAAAATTGGCATTTTACGTGGAAGTTCAGAACTTGCCCCCATCACTACACTAGTTTGTTGCCTTGACAGTGTAGTTTACTGTCTTCAAATCAAAAACTTACCCTAAAGTAGCCGTTTTCCCCAGATGCCTCACAGGAGGGAGATGCTCAGAAATGATTCAACAACAACTCTAATAAATGTAAATATGATTTATTTTACAGATAATAGAGTCAGCCAATTAACAGACAATTTGAGTCTGGATCCCCTTAGACGCCCAATGCAGGAAAGACCCAGAAGAACATATTAAGGTTACATTTATAGATTCTATACAAAGGACAACCCACTTTTAACATCTGGAATAGATTCACTTGTTTTGCACAAAACACCCAACCATATATGACCTAACATGATCTATTGTCACCATCGTACCAGTTACCAAATGTCTCTGGAATGCAGTATCTCCTAACCTCTGACCGTTTTAGGCTCCAACTAATCTGAAAACCCCCAACAGTAACAAAGAATCTTCCTAAGAAACCCCAAGTTAAAGTAACAGTATAAAGTATAATACAGTAGTATAACAGATACCACATTTCCTCCCTTCGAGACTTCCAAAAGTCTCGCTACCAAGTGACAAATCAATTACTTAGCTTCTTAGCTAAAAATGATGAGGACGAAAAACCAGCAACAGCTTCAATTAGTCAAATTCCGCTGGAAAAGACTCCTCACCGGCCACGCTGCAGCAGCCATGCTATTTTGAAGCTAATCTAGAGGGATGTCCTTATTATAATATAATAATCATCATTATATTTAATTAACATCAACACCATCTACCAACATCATATAAATGAATACATAAAGTAAATGAAAACACAAATGGATACAAACATCATAACACACATATAATATACTGATATATGCTAATTATAAGTAAACCCCATTTTCCAAAATCCAGATGTGAGTTCAGCTCCAAAGCATCAACTCCACTGTCCATCAAGCTTCAATCAACTCCAGTCCATTCAGTCCATTCCACTGTCCATTTCACACCTCTCCACAGTGATATCCTGGAAAAAACAAAAACACCATACGAGTATCTTGTTGCCAAATATAATCAAACACTAAGAAAAATCATAGAACATAAATTGTAAAATATAAATGTATGAATGTATATGAGTGCTAATATAAGTATAAAAAGTAAATGTAATAAAATATGATGAATGTAAAGATAATATAAGATAAAATAAAATAAACTAATATAATTTGAAATGCAAGTAGGGAAAATTAAACAAAAATAAAAAATAGTCCTAGATAGTCCTCCCTTTCGCACTGACATTACCCCTAATATAAATCAGAGATTTCTGTACAAATTCAGTCCAATCATACTCCTCAGCTAACTCATTATCAGCTGCTATCGAGTCGTCAGTCTCCATATCAAATAATCTAGTATCTGTTATGTTAAACATAGTCGCTAATCTAGGTTTAGGTGTAGTGGTTATTCTAGTTATCGCACTAGTTGTTGTAGGTGTTGCAGTAACTATTGTAATTGGTATTGTTTCTGTTTTTGTGATAGCTGGTATTACTGTAGTTACAGTAGTTAATGCATTCTTTGTAATTGGAATTGGTGTTTCTGTTTTCTTCAGGCTAATTGTAACATTATCAAATTTTCTGAATAGTCACCTTTTGGCCCAAACCAGTAGATATCGCCTTTACAGTAACCTGATCATTATTTATAGACAATTGCCCTGGAGCAGATAACAGATCAGAAACCTCCTCATTCACAAGTAAAGTTATCTTATGTATTTTATACCCAGGTATCCAACGTCTATTCTCCATAATAAATGTATGCTTTCTTTGAAAATGTTTGCAAATATAATCACCTTGATCTCCCCGTGAAAAATATCTTACCACCAATGAACAGTCACCTACCACAGGGGCCATTTTTAGATAATTATATAAAACATATTTCCTCGGGCCTTGAACAGAGCTTCTTGTCTCAGGTCCTGACAATACCAAACTTTCACCCATATTATTAACCCATTCAAGTGTATCCCCCGAGTCCAATTGGAACACCAACACTTGAGAAATACCGATGTACCAACCGATTCCCGAACTACCAAAACAGAATCAAACAAATTAGGAGACTGTGGGCTGACTGCCGTAAAAAATTATTTTTCTAACTTAACCTCAGTCTCTGAGGTTAGAACTTCAAGCTTCTGGTCTGCTACCTCTACTGCTGGCCTAAAGGTGACCACTCCTTGTGACTCATCACTAACTCCTGCTGGTATGGTTTCATTTGAATCCACTACCATCGAGATTACAATCTTTGTTCTAAAAATTGAATCCAACCATTCACCACGCTCCTTTTTCTCTACCAACTGTGGATCAGGATACAGACATTTATACCATCCTTGGTCATTTTCTTGCGATTGGTGTAAATAAAGACTACAATCTCCGGCAATCTTCAATCTCCTCTTGTCATTCAACAACATATACTTCTTTATCCCAATTGTCCTTGAGAGGTCCAATGTTTTCCCAAACTGATCCTCCCATTTCGGTCGAAAACGTTCATCATTAGTATTCTCTACAGTACATGGACACGGAAGCAAAGCTGCTTTTCCCAAAACTACTTCCACCTTAGTCTCTGTATTGACTAGGTCGTCTCCTTTCTCGTGTTGTTCTCCTCGGACTTGATACAAGCGACTCTTCAGGTCCATTGATTTCTGATCCATCATCTCCTCGGTCCGGTTCAGTTGTTCCTGGGACATATCGTAAATCAACCTCCTTGAAATGTCCTTCTCCATTAACTGAGGTATCCCCATTGAGTGTCTCAGCAGTGCACAAAGAATCATCAGATTTATCCAAAGTCCAATCAGTCTCTTCTGCTGACACTCCTGCTCCTTTCGGCTCTCTCTGGCCATCCTCAATTTGGCTCTGAGAGCGTAGGTCCTCCATTGGAACCTTGACACAGTGCGACAAATGATACCACGTAGGCGACCCGCGAACCTGCTGTCCCTGTACTACGTACAACTTCAAATGGTCCTTCACGGCGCTCGTTATACCATTTCCTCCTAAAAACCTTCACAAACACCTGATCTCCAGGCTGTACTATTTCTTTTCTTTGCTCTTCCTCCTGTTTTTCCTCCTGTTTTTGCTTATCTGAAACATATGTAGATAATTTCTTATGTAATTCAGACATATATTTCACATAAGCTCGCATTTCACTGTCTAACAGTGTCAGATTTGGACCCTTGCCACTAGTACGCAAACGTGGAGTAGGCATCCGCCTTCCCGTAAGTAATTCATGTGGTGTTACATGCAAATCACGCAATTCACTAGATCGACAGGCCATCAAAGCCAATGGAAGAGCTGTAACCCAGTTTAAACCTGTATGCTGACAGATTTTGGCAATGCGATTTTTCAAAACTCCATTCATTCTTTCGCAAATACCTTGACTTTGCGGATGGTAAACCGATCCAAAACGCTGTTTAATTCCCAATTTTGCAAAATTAAACGCACAGTTTTATCCACAAATTCCTTGCCATTGTCTGATGAAATTCTATCAGGAAGCCCCCATCGAGTGACAACTTCTCGACACAAAAAATTGGCAACTGAGTGAGCATCTTTTCTCTTAGTTGGACAGGCTTCTGTCCACCTTGAAAATCTGTCAACGACTACTAACATGTATCTTTTACCTCCTACTGGTCTAATCATATCAACAAAATCAATTACCAATTCCTTCATAGGACCTGTTGGAGTTGGGATATAGCCAGGAGAGACCGATACTCCCCTTCGAATATTGTTTTTCAAACAAATTACACACTTACTGATATAATAGTCAATTTGTTCCAACAAATAGGGAGCCCAAAATCCATATTCCTTTGTGATTTTTCTCTTCACCTCACCTCTTGATACATGAGCCATACCATGTGCCTCCTGAATCATCAGACCTAATAGGTCTGGCGGTGCAACCATCAGTCCTTCATGATTCCGCCACAAGCCAGTCCAATCCTGCACAGCACCTCGATCTTGCCAGAGCTGCTTATCCAATGCAGATGCAACCTCTTGCATTGAAATAACATCTCTAAGAGTAACTTTATCTTCCAAATCTACTTCATGAGTGACTAAAAAAATCTTACCCATTTTGTTGGCTCCAGTCACTACTTTAGCTGCTTCATCAGCTGCCTTGTTACCTCGGGTCACTCTAGACACATCTAATTTATGTGCTGCACATTTAGCTATGGCTATTTCTGTAGGCTTCATCACAGCCTCTAACAACTTCATTATTTGAGCATGATGCTGTATAGGGGATCCATCTGTTTTCTTAAATCCCCGATTTTTCCATACCGATGCATACAAATGACAAACATTATGTGCATAAGCAGAATCAGTATAGATTGTTACACGCTTTCCCTCTCCCAGCAAACATGCTTCGGTCAAACCTACAAGTTCAGCCAATTGAGCTGAAGCAGGTTGTGGTACAATTTCAGACTTCACCACCTCAAAATCATCTCCCTTGGCTTTCACCACTGCATATCCTGCTCTCAGATGGTCTCCTATCCGATAACAGGATCCATCAGTCCAAAACTCCAATTCAGGCGCTCTCAAAGGAAGGGCCTGTAAATCTGATCTCAATTTAGCATATCTTTCTACTTCTTGAATGCAATCATGTGGTTCCCCATCTTCTGATGTAGGTAAGGTTTCTGCGGGGTTTACATTAGAACATCTCATCAAGGTAACATCTTCCTGTTCTAGAAGTCTATGATAGACTCTGAGTCTGGACATAGTCAACGTATGTTTACCATAGTTCAAAAGATTTCTCAGGCTATGATGGGTAAGGATTGTTACAGGATAACCCATTGTAATAGCTGAGGCCTTCTCATACATTAACTGAACCCCCACCATCGCTCTATAGCAGATCTGAAGACCCAACTCTACATCTGAAAAAGCAGTAGAATAGTAAGCGATTGGCTGTGGTTTTACACCTGTCCCTGTCGGCTGACAGAGAACCGCACATGCATATTTACCCCCCGTAGATGTAGACACGTACAGCAAAAAGTTTTTAGAATAGTCCGGAAGTGCCAATGCTGGCGCTTCTTGAAGTCTCTACTTTAAAGTTTCAAATGAAACAAGTCCATCATGAGTCCAAGTTAAATTCCCATGTAACTGTGTGTTACCTATCTCTTTGATCATAGCTCTTAATGGTCCTGTGAGACTAGCATAGTCCTCAATCCATGCAGATGAATAGCCAGCGATTCCCAAAAACGTCATCATCTCTCTAACTGTTCTTGGTTTCAGGGCCTTGCGAATAGCTTCCAAATGACTGTCAGCAATGCTTCTTCGACCTTTAGATATTGCTTGTCCCAAATACACCACTTTCTCTTGACAATACTGCAGTTTCTTCTGCAAAACCTTGTGTCCTTTTTCAGCCAAGATTTGTAACAATTTTATAGAGTCTTCGTGGCACGTTTCCTTGTCCAGTGCACAGAGTACAATATCATCAGCATATTGCATTACTGTACTGTTCAATTGCCGTCCAATCCCCATCAAATCATTCTTCAAAATGCGATTGAAAAAATGCGGAGAGTGCTTGAATCCCTGAGGCAAACGCTTGTAAATGTAATGCTGATCTTTGAAAGTGAAGCCAAATAGACCTTGACTCTCAATGCTTAGTGGTATACTGTAAAATGCTCCACAAAGGTCTATTGTTGTGAAATATGAAGCTTCTGGTGGGATTTGCGCAAGAATAGTATGTGGATCTGGAACCTCAGCTGGAATGTCCCCCACGACCTCATTAAGTGTCCTCAAATCATGCACCAAACGATAACTTTCATCCAGTTTCAACAGAGGCAGTAGTGGTGTATTGCTTTGAGGATTTTCTGTTATCTCCAGGACTCCAGCTTGTACCAGACCTTCAATTTGCAATTCAATGCCTTTAATTGCTTCTTCTTTCAAAGGATATTGGTCTATCCAAGGAGGCCTTGCTCCTGGTCTAAGTTCAACATGCACTGGTTGAGCTGATTTAACCAGTCCGATATCGGTACTGTGTTTTGACCACAGACATTTAGGAACTTGTTGCAACATTTCTTTTTCCAAATGCTTTGAATCTGACATACTGAATATTGATTCATTTGTTATTGTAACAGTTTGTGGTGTTCCATATCCTTGTGCAAAGATCATAATTTTTAGAAACTGCTGATCATCACTTCTCCAGATTTTATGATTTTCTTTCAAGGGAGCAAATTTTGCTTTCTCTGCATCCTTCATCATTGCTCCAATATGCTTCAGTTCATAATCATCAGCTGTCAACAAAGTCACATGTGGAACACTGTTTTCTATCTCAAACTCTTTGGTCAGATAGTCATTACCATCAATTTTCATTGCAGCTCCTTGGGGCCCCACAATAATATAACTTGAACTAAGTTGGATTTTCTCAGGTTGTTTACTTCGCCACTCTTCCGGATTTAAATGAATAGTGTCTTTGAAATACTTCAGAGTGCAATGTGATTGATATTCAGGAGTCTTTGGATTAAGCAGATTTGTAAAAATAAATTTCTCCCATTGTTTAGCTGATTCCAACAATTCTAAGCTAAGATTTCCAAGCCAAAAGACTGTTGAAGTGTCAATTTCTGAAGTTAGCAACAATTGATCTTGAACTTCCTCTGGCACATCCACCAAACATCCGTCTGGTCTACAATGAATAGTGCATCTCATTTTGCACAAAGCATCTCTTCCCAAAAGCGATACTGGAGTTTTATCTGATACAAGTACAGGTATTGTAATTTCTTTATTTTTATATCGGAGCTGTACTGGTTTAGTGAGAGGAATCAGCTGTTTTACCCCCTCAAACCCGATTGTCCGTACAAAATGTCCAGACATGGGGAGATTCATAGCATCTTTAGGCCGTAAACAAGTGAAAGCAGCTCCAGAATCAGCCATCAAGTTTAATGGACGATCATTAACTTCCACTGTAATTGTTGGATCTCTATTAAAATCTCTTCCAGCTTTGATATCCAAGGATGTGCTCCGTCCTGGATTATAGGCAACTTCTCTAGAATATCTGAAAGATCTGTATTTTGTAGAGGTCGATACTCTAGATCTTGACCCTTCACCACTATTGGGAGCATTTTTTTTCCATCTCCACTAGATTTGGCTCGAGACCTCAAAGTCATACGAGATGGTACTTCAGTTTCACTTTCACTCTGCGGTATCTCTACACGATTTCTGGTTGCAGAAGACACTGAATAGCTATATTCTGCTTTCTCATCGTCCTCTGGTTCAACATCATCTGAGTCAATTTCATCAGTCTCTAGTAATCGAACACTTACTTTCTTTTGCTTTCTGCTTCCTTTCTTTTCCGCACTCTCAAGCATCTTCTTAACCTTGGGGTTGTAACCACCCATATCCTCCTCCATCTCACTTTGCTCAGCCTCTTTCAATTCCACTTTCTTAAACCTTCGACTCAATCCTCTTACTGTCAATTTTTTCTTCTTCTTTGGCAGGCTTGGATATAGTTCCACTGTAGTTACTGCCTGGCCCTCTTCTATTGTTCGCAGATCATCATCTCGCAATTGATAGGTTCCCTCGGTTTTCACAATTGGAAACTGTTGATATGGATCATTGCTTACTGTCTTCTCATAATCTGGTGGAGCTTTCACATGAGAAAATGGTTCATTTATTTGCAATATCAACTTTTCTGTTTCTTTGTTTGCTGTCTTAATCATCTCCATCGCTCTTTCTTTCTTCCTTTGATTGTCCTTTATAATCCTCTGTCCTTCAATTTCAAACAACTGTAAAACGCCAAGTTCAATGCGTCTCTTTTCTGCACGTTTATGACCTTTTCTGCCTTTTTTCTGCTTTGCCTTATACGTAGATACCAAAACTCTTAAAGTATTAATAACATCGAGTGAAAATGTTCCTTCAACCGGCCAACGAAAATCAATATGAGCCCATCGACGATGCCATTTTTTCGATACTTTATCAATATCTTTAACTAAAGGATTCTTCTTCTTTACTACCCCAACTGGGCTAATTTGAGGAATCACCAGTTCCATTTTTCAAAAACAAATGAAAATCTCAAATGAAAAATCTTACAAATGATTACTAAATAACTTGTACCCCCTCTTTTTTTTTTTTTTTTTTTTTTTTTTACTCTAGTTGAGGAGTTATCACTACTAGTTAAACAACCTTCCCTTGTTTTTTTTTTTTTTTCAGATAGCACAATTTAAAAATGCAACCACATGCATAGATATCACTGAAATTGATTGAAATTAAAATTTAATGAGAAACACAATTAAAAAGAAAAACAATTAATGAGATGCCCCAAGTAAATGAACCACGATTTATTAGAATAACTAATTTCCAACCACCCAATCAATATAACCTTGAATGTACTTCATATATACCCCATTAAAGCAATTGTATCATTATTGTACCCAGCAGGAAATGCAGTAGTGGAGACCAATATAAAGAACTCAAAACTAAACAAACAAGTCGTTGGTAAAGACTGTCATCTGTTGCCAAAATTTTGTGTGAGTGTCACTGAATAATATCAGATACTCTGACAAATGTACAATGATATATGTGTATCAACCAAGTTATGATGTGTAATACAATCAATGTGTATATGTATAAAGTGGATAGATTTTGTGGATAAAACAGAAATGACCTTTTTCGGGCTATCGCAGGTCCCTCTCCGGATGTATACACTCGGGCCTGGCCTGTTCTGCTCACGTCGCTCGGGCTGTCGCCTGGCCTGGACGAACCGCCTCCCCGTGTGAGCTTGGCGCAGTTCCCACGGGACCGTAATAAATAAAAACAAAAATACTATCAATATACAATATATATATGGTCTATGAAAATGCCTATCTAAATTCAAATCATTGAATCACTATATCACAGTATATATCTATCTATCTTTATATAAACACCTCTATCCAAATTATATATCATCACCAAAATTTCCCCAACAATTTATCTCTCTTCATAATACCAACACCAATCAACCATCAATGATTAATATTTAAATCAATTATCAAACATTTTAACTATACTACCCCAATCTATAACCACCTCATCTCAACAGCAGGAGGTGACACACTCTAGCGTCCAGTGGGCCTTGCGCCCATCCACACGTTACAATGTATAGGGAAGAGGAGGAGGAGTCAGAGACGGGGACGAGGGAGGGAGAGAGAGAGAGGAGCAAAGGGAGGGGCAAAGGGAGGGGCAAAGGAAGAGGCAAAGGGAGGGGCAAAGGGAGAGGGGTGGGTGAAGCAAGGAAAGAAGGGAAAAACAGAGAGAGAGAAAGCGAGCACGAGACACACATGCACGCGCACACACAGCACAAGAGACAAAGGCCATGCAACATAAAATCACAAAAACAGAACAAATACAAACAAAAACATAGAACAAATACAAACAAAACAGCAAAACAGAAACAACAGCCTGACCTCCGGTACCTGGAGTCAAACCAAACAAAAACCACAAACATATATCCCCAATTCTTGTTCAAAGTCACACTTCAAACATAACCCATAATGAATTCATCCTTATCACAGCTGTGTTTTCCAAAAGAACATCTTTATACTTTTCCTTAATCTTATTTCCTTATCCTTTATTTTTTTTTTTCCCAAGTTACTTTAAACATGTCCTTTAAATTCCTTTATTCCTTTATTTCCCTTAAAATCCTTAAAAAAAACCTTTAAATTTATTTCCTGAGCGATTTTAAACACGCTATTTTCTCAAATTCCTTTTCTCAGTTTAAACTCATAACACATTTTCTCTTTTCTCTTTTCTCTTTTCTCTTTTCTCTTTTCTTTTCTCTTTTACTCATTTTACTCATTTTACTCATTTTACTCATTTTACTCATTTTACTCATAACTCTTTATTCCTTTACTACTTTAATGCTCTTTTTCTCATTGTACTCAATACTCTTCATTACTCTTAATTCCTTTTCTCAACTTAAATTCTTTCCCTTTTTTTTTCCTCAATACAAACAAAACACAATAAAAACTCAAAACATACGCAGTACTGGTATATCACAAAATTTAGCAATTTAGCAAACATTAAATCATTTCCAAACATTCCCACTGTTCCAGAGTACCATAAATTCAATAGATACTTCTGATCCTGTTCGTGACGCCAAATTTAATGTAGTTTACTGTCTTCAAATCAAAAACTTACCCTAAAGTAGCCGTTTTCCCCAGATGCCTCACAGGAGGGAGATGCTCAGAAATGATTCAACAACAACTCTAATAAATGTAAATATGATTTATTTTACAGATAATAGAGTCAGCCAATTAACAGACAATTTAAGTCTGGATCCCCTTAGACGCCCAATGCAGGAAAGACCCAGAAGAACGTATTAAAGTTACATTTATAGATTCTATATGTAATGGGTATATTTAAAGTTTCGTGAAGAAACAGACATCCCCTCAATTTTTTTGTTGTATTCTTAATGTGCCTTTTATTTTGGGGTGCAGTGCACACTCCGACCAGTGGATGGTGCCGTGGCGCTCCTGTGGGGACTAGAGGGACACAGCGCAGGCGCAGCTGCAGAAGTAAACATGCTGTGGCTAACATAACATGTGTCTCTTTCGTCTGTCCACAGGTATGAGTAAAAAGTAATTATATTAACTCAGACTTAGTCAGGAGGTATTTGGATAATTGTGTGAAGGTTTCTGAGAGTTTGGTCAGTGTTGACAATGTGTTTTGTGCTGCTTCATGCGGTCTGATTTCTCGCATCCACTATGTTCAATGTTAAGTTTTGTCGGATTGAATAGTAGTAGTAGTGACAATTCCGAGCTGTATTTGGGCGGGTTCATTGGTGAAAGTACTTATTGACATGCTCAGGTGCCGTTGTACCGTTTTCAGAGCAGATACTGCTAAATCCAGGTGTAGGACAGCCGCCGTTTATGTTTTGAACCGAGTCTGTTTTGCCGCAATGCGCAGGCGCTTTGCCTTTTATGTTACCGACCCGTTTGAGTGATGTATATGTGTTTACAATTTTATGTATAACTGTATGTATTTATTTGTATTTTATGGTTTATTTTTATTGTCTATCAAGTATTTGTTTATTTATTGTCATTTATTATTTTATTAATTATATGATTTTGGAGAGAATGAACCAGTTGAATGAAGCAGAAGTAAACGGGCTGTGGCTAACGTAACATGTGTCTCTTTCGTCTGTCCACAGCGACACCACACCTTTAGGCTACACAGTCTAACCTTAGCTGTGTGCCTCTTGCTACTGGCCAGCTTTCCCCTAGGGCTGACGCCGGTAACAATTGGGGGCTCGTCCGGGATATAGAAGAAGCAACCGCCTGGTGAAGAGTGCATCTGGACCATTTGAGGTGTCTGGAACTTCAGGGAGGGCTCATAGTACGTGTGTCATCCAGAGTGTCCACAACTATCAAAACGTCATGGCAACCAAAGCACCACGGTTAGTCCAGATACAGAGACAACTTTCTAGTCTGAACACAAACCAGCTACAAGCCATCGCCAGCTCCATTGATGACGGCAGCATCACAACCAACATCGATGAGTTAGACGACACAGACTTGTATGAACTCATCGTTGACCACCTGAGGAGTGACATGCTCAAGTCACTAGAGGATGAAGGCATGTCACAACTGCTCCTTATAAATGACTTGATCACCGACCTACTGAGGCCTGTGGCCATGTCGGGTCCTGGAGGCGAGGGTCCTGGAGGCGAGGGTCCTGGAGGCGAGGGTCCTGGAGGCGAGGGTCCTGGAGGCGAGGGTCCTGGAGGCGAGGGTCCTGGAGGCGAGGGTCCTGCCGCCAGCCAGAGGGAGGACCAGACCACCATTCTGGCCCCACCATTCGTTCAGGCCGACACCCACCCAGGAGAAACCGTCACTCCTGCATCATCTCAGCGCAACGAACTTCGGCCTTTACCCCACAACTACTTCTTGGGAGGAAACAGGGATGTTGGTACACCACCAGGAAGTCCTGCTCCTCCAGAACACCACAACAGGAAGGATGGCCCTCCTTTAAGTGGGGCTAGTCCATCGTCCAGTTTAAGAAATCAGGTATTGAGTATCAGTGACATTGCCAGCCTGCTACCACGCAGAGAGTTTAAGCTCCATGGTGGACAGATTTCAGATACTGGTTCAGATGTTTCTTATGGTAACCTTTGTAAGCAAATTAATGAAGGGCTACATGAGGGTTTTTCGGAATCCGAGGTTATCAGGAGTGTGCTTAAAATCACAAAACCTGGTACATTTAGAGATATGTTACTCAACAAAGTTGATTTAAATGTTGATGAGCTTAAGAAGTTTCTTCGTTCTCACATTCGTGACAAGAACTGTACAGAGCTTTTTCAAGAGTTGAGTAATGCTAAACAGTTAGACAAGGAGAGTCCACAACAGTTTTTGTATCGAATGGTTGGTTTGAAACAGCGTGTTCTTTTTGAGTCACAACAAAAGGGTACTGGTTTTACTTATGACACTAAACTTGTACAAGGTACTTTTCTTCATACTCTCTATCAGGGGTTAAATGAGAAAAATGACTATGTCAGACGTGATTTAAAACAATTCCTTAATGACATGCAAATTAGTGATGACCTTTTATTAGAAGAAATTACTAAGTCCACAAGTGAAGAGGCAGAAAGACAGAAGAGACTGGGTACAACTGTTAAGACTAAGACAGTGACTGTTGCTATGGTTGACAGTGATGACAAGACTAAAGACAACAAAGTTGACAAAGAGCGACAAACCCAACAGGATACTATTAGAGAACTGACAGCACAGGTGTCCTCGCTGACCAAACATCTAGCCCAAATGACTAGACCACCTGACAACCCCAAACCTGTTGACTCTAGCCCTCAGATATATAACCCACAGGTACGAGGTGAGACACGAGGCCGATGCAAGTGGTGTGTTGAAAAAAACATTACCCCATGTCACCATTGCTTTGTGTGTGGCCAAACAGGACACAGGGCCATAGGCTGCCTCCAGCACAAAGTGTCGGGAAACGCACCACGGTCACAGGAGAGGGGCAGCCAGTGACCGAGACAGCCCAAGCGGCCCCAGTCTCCACCAGTCCAAGTCCAAAGTCACCGTCAAGTCGCTCACTGCCACCACCAAGGAAAAGACTTGCTCAACTCATTGGTAAAAGATGTATGGTGTCATGTTCTCTTAATGGTGCTCCAATCCAGATGCTACTTGATTCAGGTGCTCAAGTAACAATGGTGGGAAAAACATGGATGCAAGAGACATTACCAGCAGTTCCCATTCAACCACTCACCTCCCTCTTTCCAGACCAACATTTTGAAATCTCGGCTGCAAATGGTAGTAACGTTCCGTTTGAGGGTTGGGCAGATACGGTACTTGAGATCAAAAGCAATAACCATGGACATGTAACTATACAAGTACCGGTTATAGTCACTCAGAACTGTCTTAACCATCCCATTTTAGGCACTAATGTTATTGCTGAATTGATTAAATCTCATCAAGAGCTGGACAGTAATATCACAGAGTTGCTCAAAGAGGCTTTAAGTGTTAATGAGAGTACAGTTGAGGCTTTAGTGTCTACACTTGAAATGTCCACCCCAACTGATAACGGCATCGAGTGCACAGTCAAGACTGGCCATAAGGGTGTAATGTTACCTGCCGGTCAGATCTGTGAAATCAGGTGTAGGGTCAGAGAGTGGCCAGCAGGAGGTGCAATGTTATTTCAGCCCGCTGTACCAGACAACTGTCCAGATGGTCTAGAGTTGTTCCCCGCATTGGTAGATGCTCCTAGTGGTTTAACAAAAACTGTGAAAATCCCTATTCAGAATGTCACTAAGCATGATATCTATCTCCCAAAGAGAACTGTTTTGGGAACGTTAGATGAAGTTACCGAAGTAAAATCTGTTAATAGTGTTTTAGACAATCTAAACTCAGACCAAGGAACCAATGTAAACACATGTTCTGCCAATCTCAATGTCATGCAGAATATCAGCGACCAATGCTCAACAAAGGACACTAATGTGAAAAGTGAAAAATGGCACCCACCTGTTGACTTGTCACATTTGAATGAGAAAGAACAAAAGACTGTACAGGACATGCTGTTTGAGGAGTCAGATGTTTTTGCAAAAAGTGACTCGGACATCGGCTGCATCCCAAGTCTGCAACTCAAAATCAATCTTACAGACAATGTGCCAGTCCAGACATCCTACAACTCCATTCCAAAGCCGTTGTATAGGGAAGTGAAAGACTATGTTCAAAAACTGCTTGATCATGGCTGGATTAGGAAATCCACTTCTCCCTATTCCTCGCCAGTGGTTTGTGTCAGAAAAAAGGACATGTCATTACGGTTGTGTGTTGATTTCCGGGGATTAAATCGCAAAACTATCCCCGATCGCCACCCACTCCCACGCATTCAAGACCTGCTGGATAACTTGGGGGGCTACTCATGGTTTTCCATACTAGACCAAGGTAGTGCCTACCACCAAGGTTTTGTGGAAGAGAAATCTAAACACCTCACGGCTTTTAGCACACCTTGGGGGTTATATGAGTGGAACCGCCTCCCATTTGGCCTTACGAACGCCCCAGCGGCCTTTCAAAGATGCATGGAAGGTATTCTAGAAGGTTTAAGAGATGAGTGTTGTTCTCCCTACTTAGATGACGTATTATGTTATTCTAAGACTTTCACGGAGCATGTAAATGACTTAAGACTTGTTCTACACAGACTTAGGGAACATGGTGTAAAGTTACGCCCTAACAAGTGTGAACTTTTTAAACGTCAAATCAGATATGTAGGCCGTCTTGTCACCAGTGAAGGTGTCCAGATAGACCCTAGAGACCTCGAGGCAGTTAACCAGCTCAAAGATAGAGAACCAAAAAATGTTGGAGAAGTTAGAGCTCTCCTGGGCTTCTTAGGTTACTACCGGACATTTATTCAGGACTTTTCAAGGCTTGCAGGGCCTTTATTCAAGCTTGTTGAGGGTTCCAGTGAGGTACAGCATAGGCCCACTAAAAGCCAACCTCGCAAGTCCAAGAAAAACGCAAATGGTCAACTTCCATCCAAAACGCCTGTTAACTGGACACAAGAACACAGTAAAGTTGTGTCACGTTTTGTGGACATGTTAACCAGTCCACCTATCTTGGCGTACCCAGACTTTAGCCTACCTTTTGTTCTCCATACAGATGCTTCTAATGAAGGACTAGGGGCTGTACTTTATCAGCAACAGAACAACAAACTCCGTGTCATTGCATATGGTTCCAGGACGCTCACGCCTGCTGAAAAAAACTATCACCTTCATTCTGGCAAGCTTGAGTTTCTCGCGCTCAAGTGGGCGATCTGTGACAAATTCAGGGATTATCTTTATTATGCACCAACCTTTACTGTATTCACAGATAATAATCCCCTCACATATGTTTTGAGCACAGCCAAGCTGAATGCAGTAGGGCATCGCTGGGTGGGTGAGTTAGCAGATTTTCACTTTACCATCAAGTATCGTCCTGGCAAATCGAATGCCGATGCTGACACGCTGTCCAGATATCCAGTTAAATTGCACAACCACTTGCCAGAGTACACAGAGACAATGCTACCTGAAGTTATCTCTGCAATTTGGCAAGGTGACAAAGCCATGAGAGACAGTGAAGTGCCATGGGTTGCAGTTTTACAGTTAAACTCGAGTTCCAGTGAAACAAACACTGAAGGTACTCCCGTAATCCCACCCGAAGATCTCAGAACTGCACAAAAAGAGGACAAGTCGATCTGTGAAGTGATACAATTGAAGAAAAGAGGGTGGAATCCAAATGCAAAGGACAAGAGACAAATGACACGTGAAACAAGGAAACTAGTACATGAGTGGAACAGACTAAAACTTGAAAAAGGACTGCTATACAGGTTTACTGAAAAAAGAAAACAACTAGTTCTGCCAGACAAACTGACTAAGACTGTTTTGAAACAGTTGCATGATGATATGGGTCATGTAGGTGCAGATAAGGTCATCCACTTAGCTAGAGAACGCTTTTATTGGCCATTTATGCAGCGCGACATAGAAGAGTATGTCATTCGCCAATGCACTTGTGTCAAACAGAAACGTCCATGTGTTCCTGATAGGGCTCCAATGGGGTCGATCACCACAAGTGCCCCATTTGAACTTTTATCAGTAGACTACCTGCACCTGGAACCGAGTAAAGGGGGTTATGAGTATATATTAGTCCTGGTAGACCACTTCACACGTTTTGCGCAAGCTTATCCAACTAAAAATAAGTCAGGCAAAACAGCAGCTGAGAAAATATTCCATGACTTCATCCCGAGGTTCGGATACCCTGAAAAACTCCACCATGATCAGGGTCGGGAGTTCGAAAATGGCCTATTCCAAAGACTCCAGCAACTTGCAGGAGTGGCCCATTCTCGAACTACCCCTTACCATCCTCAGGGGAATCCTGTTGAGCGCCTAAACAGAACTCTCCTTCAAATGTTACGTACCCTGCATGAAGAAAAGAAAACACAGTGGAAAGAACATTTGCCTCACATTCTCCATGCGTACAATTGTACAAGACATGAAGCTACAGGCTATTCACCCTTCTTTCTTTTGTATGGTAGAATGCCTAGACTACCAGTGGACTTACTTTTTGACATTAAACCTGAAAGTGACTGTAAATCCAAACAAGAGTATGCTGAAAAATGGGCAAGTCGTATGCAAGAAGCTTATAAAATTGCCTCCGAAAACAGTCAGAAAAACTCGGCTAAAGGGAAGAAGTACTATGACCAACATTCAAAAGGCATCCCTTTACACCCTGGAGACCGAGTACTAGTCAGGAATCTTTCAGAACGAGGAGGACCGGGAAAACTAAGAGCTTATTGGGAACAGTGTATCCACAGAGTTGTTGAAAAGATGGGAGACGGTCCTGTCTACAAAGTTCAGGCTGAGACAGGAGACCGCAATCTCAGAGTCTTACACAGAAATCTTCTGTTACTTGTCAATGATTTACCACTAGAAAAAAAACAGAGTCAGAACATAAACCGGACAAGACAAAACCAGAGGAAAGAACAAAGACAAATTCAGGAAGCTGCTGAGCCAGAGTCAAATGAGGAACAGTCAGATGAGGGGGAGGAGTACACATATAACTGGCAACGTGTACCGATGGTTCAAAGTAAAACTCAAACGCGCGCACGCCGTGCCCTTAGAGCAGCAGCTCCTGCATTCCAACCTGAAAGACAAAGTCCTCAACCAATCCAAGCACCTGAACAAAGGGCACTAACACAAGTTGAAGTACAAGAACCGGATGTGTCAATCCCAGCTGTCGAACTCGAATCGGCGCCAAAGCCAGCGCCAATTGTCACGATCCCAGCTGTGGAATTACCGGTAATGGATACTGTCACTGATGTGGAAACGGAACAACTGCCTGTTAATGTGTCTGATGCACAAGAGGAAACAGTCCGCAGATCAACCAGAATAGTTAAACCAAGAGAAGTGTTCACTTACAATGAGTTTGGGCAACCATCTTACCAGGCGTGGAGACCCGCAGTAAACATGCTTGCTTGTGTTCCAATGCCCTATTGCCCCACCCAACCTGACCTGTACTATTACCCTACTCTTGTATGGACCTATTAGGAAAAAAAAAAGTGACCATTCACATTATTCACAGGTCAAGTAATATGACTTTTCAAGACTGTGTGTGACCTGTTGAGCCACTTGGTGTAAGATGCCGGAGTCATCTTTTAAAGCAGGGGAGAGTGTAATGGGTATATTTAAAGTTTCGTGAAGAAACAGACATCCCCTCAATTTTTTTTGTTGTATGACAATGTGCCTTTTATTTTGGGGTGCAATGCACACTCCGACCCGTGGATGGTGCCGTAGCGCTCCTGTGGGGACTAGAGGGACACAGAGCAGGCGCAGCTGCAGAAGTAAACGGGCTGTGGCTAACATAACGTGTCTCTTTCGTCTGTCCACAGGTATGAGTAAAAAGTAATTATATTAACTCAGACTTAGTCAGGAGGTATTTGGATAATTGTGTGGAGGTTTCTGAGAGTTTGGTCAGTGTTGACAATGTGTTTTGTGCTGCTTCATGCGGTCTGATTTCTCGCATCCACTATGTTCAATGTTAAGTTTTGTCGGATTGAATAGTAGTAGTAGTGACAATTCCGAGCTGTATTTGGGCGGGTTCATTGGTGAAAGTACTTATTGACATGCTCAGGTGCCGTTGTACCGTTTTCAGAGCAGATACTGCTAAATCCAGGTGTAGGACAGCCGCCGTTTATGTTTTGAACCGAGTCTGTTTTGCCGCAATGCGCAGGCGCTTTGCCTTTTATGTTACCGACCCGTTTGAGTGATGTATATGTGTTTACAATTTTATGTATAACTGTATGTATTTATTTGTATTTTATGGTTTATTTTTATTGTCTATCAAGTATTTGTTTATTTATTGTCATTTATTATTTTATTATTAATTATATGATTTTGGAGAGAATGAACCAGTTGAATGAAGCAGAAGTAAACGGGCTGTGGCTAACGTAACATGTGTCTCTTTCGTCTGTCCACAGCGACACCACACCTTTAGGCTACACAGTCTAACCTTAGCTGTGTGCCTCTTGCTACTGGCCAGCTTTCCCCTAGGGCTGACGCCGGTAACATATACAAAGGACAACCCACTTTTAACATCTGGAATAGATTCACTTGTTTTGCACAAAACACCCAACCATATATGACCTGACATGATCTATTGTCACCATCGTTCCAGTTACCAAATGTCTCTGGAGTGCAGTATCCCCTAACCTCTGACCATTTTAGGCTCCAACTAGTCTGCAAACCCCCAACAGTAACAGAGAATCTTCCTAAGAAAACCCAAGTTTAAAGTAACAGTATAAAGTATAATGCAATAGTATAACAGATACCACAACAGAGTCATTGCCACAGTGAGATCTCCACTGAGGAAACACTGATCTGTGCTGTTTTTTGGCTTCTGACAGAATTCCACCACCACGGACTTTATCTTCAAACATGCCGGAGTTCAACTTTAAGTTCTCATGAGGCTGTTCTGATTATTTGTGAACGTCTACGCAGGTTTTTGTTTAAAAGAGATACAATAAATGCATGATAGACAATGTTTTGAATGTTAAAAAACTATAATACCAAACCATAAGGTGAGTGGAAAGGGTTCACATTTCATATTTAGCCCTAAAAATGCTCTGTTCTACACATGTAGGTGCTGTAAAGTCATGGAAAATTCACTTTAAGTCATGAAAAAGTCATGGAACAGTTTTGAAATTTGGTCAGTGAAAAAGATTGGGAACCCTGATCCTTCGTCTTGTGGAGGATAAACTTGATCCTCTCAGTTTGCAGATCAGACTAGAAAAGGAGTCGATGATGCGAAGAACTTTATGAACACCTGGAGAAGCCAAAGTTCTACACAAGAACTTGATTTTCTGATTTTTCCTCCACTTTTAATGAGATGCTGCCTGACATTTTAATTGAACGCCTTGCTACGTATTTCAACCTCCCTGATCAGGTTTTATTGTTGCTCATAAACTCTTGAACTAACCAAAACAAAGGGGTTTTAGTAAGTGACACTTGTCTGAATCTGTCCTCTGTGGCACTGGTTCTCCTCAGGGTTGGGTCTTGCCTCTGAGTCTGTATATAATGTACACAGAGCCTTGTAGTAGCAGTCAGGAGGGCAGTCGTCACATTTTCAGTGGACACAGGACATGCTTGTTTCTCTTGCACTGAAAAAATGTAGAAAAACATGCGTCCTTACTGTGTGTGGGCTTGCATCTCCACAAACCTTCTTTGGCCTGGAGGAGGGGCTGCTCCTGCTGGTTTACATGGAGATGCTGTTTCTGGGGTGTTATTAGGTGTGATGTCACTTCCGGGTCCATGGAGCGTCGTCCTTTTGAAAACAGCGGACGTGGACGACACATGTGAGGCTAAACAGGGAATACAGCGGTTTAATCCTAACAGTTCTAAGTGTGACAGAAAGTGGACGAGGTCGAGATGAGACGCCAGGCTAAGGCTACGTTTACATGGAAATGGTCTGAAGCAAAAACGCAAAAGTGGGTTTTGATTCTCACGCTTATTCCACGTTTACACAAGTGTTTTGGGGGGAAATTCTGCGCGCACATGGAGACGCAAAACCTGCAGTTTGCCGGTGTAGTTTGCACACCCAGTGCACCACCAAGACCACATGCCTGCGGTGATCAGCTGAAATTCGGGACGTGTGGTTCACGTTAACTAATAAAAATAATTAGTTTTAATAAATTATTTTGTTTAAACATAATTTAAAACACAAAATGGAAGAAGAAAAAAAATCTATAACAAGTGGGGGGTCTTGAACCTGGAGTGTCCCACTAAAGACAAGTGACTTAACACAGTGAGCTAAATGTCATATAGGGAAAAAACTGGGTTGGGGCACTACCTCACCTGTCTCTCCTGACCACACCTCACCTGTCTCTCCTGACCACACCTCACTGTCTCTCCTAACCACACCTCACTTGTCTCTCCTGACCACACCTCCTTGTCTTCCCCGACCACACCTCACTGTCTCCTGACCACACCTCCCTGTCTCCCCTGACCACACCTCCCTGTCTCCCCTGACCACACCTCAGCTGTCTCCCCTGACCACACCTCAGCTGTCTCCCCTGACCACACCTCACCTGTCTCCCCTGACCACACCTCACCTGTCTCCCCTGACCACACCTCCCTGTCTCTCCTGACCACACCTCCCTGTCTCTCCTGACCTCACCTCACCTGTCTCCCCTGACCACACCTCCCTGTCTCTATTGACCGCACCTCACCTGTCTCCCCTGACCTCACCTCACCTGTCACTCCTGACCACACCTCCCTGTCTCCCCTGACCACACCTCAGCTGTCTCCCCTGACCACACCTCAGCTGTCTCCCCTGACCACACCTCACCTGTCTCCCCTGACCACACCTCACCTGTCTCCCCTGACCCCACCTCCCTGTCTCTCTTGACCCCACCTCGCTGCCTCCCCTGACCCCACCTCGCTGTCTCCCCTGACCCCACCTCCCTGTCTCTCTTGACCCCACCTCCCTGTCTCTCCTGACCCCACCTCGCTGTCTCTCCTGACCACACCTCACTGTCTCCTGGCCACACCTCACCTGTCTCTCCTGACCACACCTCCCTGTCTCTCCTGACCCCACCTCGCTGTCTCTCCTGACCACACCTCACTGTCTCCTGGCCACACCTCACCTGTCTCTCCTGACCACACCTCACTGTCTCTCCTGACCAAAATCTCCACTTTAGCCAGAGTTTTTAGAAAGATTCGTTTTCAGAGGCAAATTCTCCGTTTGCGTGTAAAAGATGGGTATAAATGAAGGGAAATTTCATTTTTTAAAAATATCCGTGTATGTGTAAACGGGGCCTAAACGATCCGGACATCTGGCAAAATGTTTTGCCTTTTCCACCCTTTACCGTTGTCGTGTAAACAACCCCTAAGATATTGTTAGCAGTGACTGTCAGAGATATACACACTGCTAATCCTTTGTTAGGACACATGACATTATTCAAATACTTGATACAATACACGTACTTATGTTTTTGAAAGGTTATTGTCTCTTGTTTGAGGAAAAATAAAGCTGAAAATATCTGTGCAGTTGGCGGTCGGTCCCAGAAGTGACATAAAAAAAATATAATCTTCCACAGTATGAAATAAAACAGATTTATCTCCATGAACAATGTTCCAAAGTTTCATTTTAACCTTGTATTTTCATTCATGCTCCAGAAAGTTCCACACTGAACCTTTAAATATGATGATCCATTTTCTTTGGATGAATCTAAAATGATTTCCTGAAAAACGCTGACAGAATAAATATAATAAAAGTCTAAATGTGCATTTTTAAGAGCAGGCGGAGCCATACGATCTCCATGGAGACAAGCAGGCATCAGACGTCCAGCAGAAAAGTTACACAGTGCCTCTTTAAATGAGAGAAATTCACAATTGGACCTTTCCACTGTACATTTATTTCCAAAAGGCTGCATATACATTTGCAAATTCTACTGTACAGAAAACATCCAAAATGTCCATAGTTGTAGATAGAATATAGCACAAAGCTGCCCGGGCGTTACCAAACATAGAGGTTCAGCACTAGAAAAGCTCTGCAGCCCATTCAATATGATCTGAAATACTTTGTCAACTAAAACCTTTTCAGTGTATATCGCTATGTTTTATTCTTTTGATTATTAATATGTTTTTTCTCCATATCCATCTGTACAGTACAACATTCAGCATTTACAGTAGTTAAACAAGGCACGAGAAGAGTGACGTGGGCCATGCGGAGGACGAGCCGAAGCATGAGACCGGACGAGTGACACATGGACACACAGGTAAAGTGAAAGAGGGAAATGCAGAGGCTGGATTGGATGGTTCGGAGGGACGCTCAGCTGTGATTGGTTGATTCAAATTTTTGGTACAGTTCTCCGATATCTTTTTGTGTTTCATTTTGTTCATGAATTGATTGGGTTTGAGTGTTTTGAAGGTTGGAAAGAGCTCTATAAATGTGAGCCAGTGTATATTTGGAAGGTAATGATAGCCTGGTGTAGTTTGGTTCACTTTGGAGCGGATCAGGACGGTCCACATGTGTCTTAAGTGAACCATACTCGTACTTCCATGATCATACGCTCCGATTCTCTCTGGGCTGCTTGGGCTCCAGGATCGCTTTGGCTAAGGCGTAGATAAAAATACCGAACAAAATGACAAGACTCAACAAGGTGAGAAAAAGCAGATATAAACATAAACTAATGAAAATTTCTCAACAAATGCTGACTTCTGTATTTCCAGTGATAATAACTTATGTAATGTGCTGTTTATCGATGCACGACACGTATGGAAGGAAAATATAGTATTTCCTGTGCAAAATACATCATCTGTGAGCCAACACAGAGCCTGGAAACACTGGAGGGAGTCGCACCAAACGGACCGTCTCCAAGGCCCAAGTGAACCGTGCCCATGGAAAAGAGGCTCATGGAACTTTTCTGGTGGAAGGTCCAACACCTGCTCATCTCAGTGGAGATGTTACTGCGCTGCCTTCACAGCTGGACATAGTTTTCTTGCAGTATTTTGCCCTGAAATCAAGTTCGGAACATAATAATAATCGTCGTTAAGCACCCAGCCCCGACCAAACCAGAGTTGCAGACGGGAATTTGCGTGTACCTTCAACATACTCGCTCCTGATTGGCTCTTTGGTTGTGACTAGGGCTGTCAACATTAATGCGTTAATTGCGACTAGATTAATGCAATCCATAACGCGATATTTTTAAAAAATCACGATTAGAGTCCACCAGCCTTTTATCCTTTCTAAAAACGCAATGATTTTCTTTTTTTACTCGCGGTTAGAGTTCACCGACTTTTCGTCCCTTCTGTACGTCCGTGGGCAGCTCCTCTGGCTGTTTCACTTTCAAACTTCAGAGCGTGGTGTTTCAGTAAACTTACCGCTGTGATGGAGAAACAGAGGAGCTTCTGGACTTTTGAACGGTTTATTTGACTTTAAAAAACTTCCAGACGCTACAATTTACAAGTCAAGAGTTAAATGCAGCCTGTGTCAAGCAGAGTTTCAGTACCAGCGAAGTACGTCTAGTCTAAGTTACCACGTCCAAGCTAAACACCTGGATGCAGCGACCGGAGCGTCCGAGCCCAGAGCCTCAGATCCGACAAACTACCATTTGGCAGAGTCTCCACAAACCTGTGGATAATCACACAGCAAAGAAAATAACTACAGCATTTGCTAAATGGGTAAGAATTGCTTTACATTTATGGCTTTAAAACTGTCTTGAAATGCAAAATAACACGAAAAATTAACGCGATTAACTATGGAATTTCTGATAATCGAGATTAAAAAATATGAATCGTTTGACAGCCCTAGCTGTGACCCTTGAATTCCAAATATGGAACTTGGTTGAAGATGAGCCGCTATAACTGCTAGCCTCGATTAGCTTCATTTAGCTGCAGCTGAACACTATGGGTGACGTCAGACTCCATCAGTCCACTTCTGTTTACAGTCCATGATTACCTAGAACACAACACCCAGGAAATATGAAGCTTTTCTGTGTGGAGTTTGCATGTTCTGCCTGTGTCTTGGACAGGATACTGTTGTATCAGCACTATCACTTGCTGAAGGATGGAGTTGCACTAAACAAATGTCTCCACAGGGCAGTAAAGGGGCTGTTAATGCGCCTCATTCATGAATCTCTTCTTTAAAAAATGCTCCTAACCGAGAGAACTCTGTGCCAGATTCACAGCCTGCTCTTAAGCAGCTACTTTTCTTCTTTAGTGACAGCGGCTCTTAATTCACCAACATCCAGACACAAACACCACGACACTCTTTACATTTCATTTATGAATTAATCTGAATGTTTTAAAGAAACACCATCTGAACTGTTTTACAGCGGTAGTGGGTGATTAGAAATGACCAAACTAGTTTCTGTATTTATGTCTTTGTGATCTGTGGGGTAGAGGGGGTGGAGTCCAATGCAGACGCTGTATATATAAACAGACAGAGCTAACCCGCCATCCGCCACGTTCCAAATAGGAAGTGAATGTGGGCACAAAGTTGTTCCTTCAGAGTGTGGTTCTAATTGAGTTCTATTGAAAAATGGTGGCCGCGCTCTGTGTAACTGCTGCTGTCAGGCTCGCCTTTCAGACCTGAAAATGTTCGTTTTAACTCGTTCTACTGTCCCTGGTTGCAGATTTGACACTATAACTCGCTCTGATTGGCATAATTTAGTTCAAACTCGATGCTATGTGTGACGTCTCAGTCCCTCAGTCCACCTCCATATACAGTCTATGACCAGGAGCAGGGCTGTGTCACCGGGGCCCCACATAGAACTTATATGGGATTAGAAAGGTAATAGCGACAGCCAGCAACATCCACATCCTTTCATCTGACAATACATATTTGTTTTGAATTCTTAACTGGTCCAAACATTGAAACCACCAATCACAGCGTCTCTTTCCTCATGACAGAGTGTAGCCTCGACCAAAGCAGTCTGTTTATTAGATACACAGCCAAAATATAGGTGAATACAGAGTAATGCAAAACAAGCCACTGCTAAGCATTACACAAGCACACTTCTCAATTTTCACTCTTTGCAGGTAAAAATAAAATATATTCACACAAAAAAATATTCAAAACGGGAATATTTGAAATGACATAAACAGGATGCATTTGGTATATTAAAATAGAATTGAAAATCATGTAAATTTCTTCCCTAACAAACCATCCCTAAATGCTGAAATAGTGTTAAAACATGTGCACGGATTATAGCAAAGTTTGAAATGCATGAACACGTTATGCAATCACAGTTGTTTAAATTCATTTGGCTGCAATGACATGAACAGTTAAGCTACTGTTGCGTGACAAAGGGAAATTTGAATGGCACAATATTTCTTACACTTAAAGTAGGATAAATAGGAAAAAAAAATCTGCAAAAGCATGTTTTCCACTTTCATTTTACATATACGGGGCGTGGCAGAGTGGTTAGCCATAGTGCGGCTAATTGGGAATTTTGCTATGCGGTGCTAAATTCAAAATAATACAGTTTAGTTTTGGAAATCTTGATGTTTTTTCCTCCAAAACAAGCCAATGTTAAGTTTCAAATGTAGTTTTTAAGATTTTATGGAAAGATTTACGCAAAAAACATTTCTGAATCACCCATAAGGTTCAGCCAAATGAAGCTCATCGAGGCCTGGAGTGAATATTTGTATACTCTATTACTGCCACTGTTCCCTGTAAACCTGCACTTCTAAAGCTCAATTTTGGAATATATAAAGATTGATCTCCCTCAGTTCGATCAGCTAAAAAGCGTTGTCTCTTTTATATAATCTCAGATGTTAAAACTAAAAATTCACAATATGCAGGGACTAGCAGCTTTCTTTTCAAAATCAAAGCCTCGACGTAAGTAAATGCTAAAAACACAGTACTGGAGTAATTGCATAAGAGGGCGTTTTAAAAGTGAATAGTTCAGCATTAAATTTAAAAAAAAAAAAAAAAAATGTGATAATAGCTGTTTTATCCAACGTGGAATGTCTAAAAATCTTCCAACTTAGAGTATGGTGCACATCGAGGTCTGAGAATCAAAAGGATGGAAGTGACCCTACAACTTACTTTTATAACACGTATTTGTCTTTAAAGCTAAATCCTCTCAAATATGGAAAAAAAGCTGTTATGCACGTGATGGAGGATTGTTAAAGGCCCTGCAGCTCATTTGTACTTTGTCTTGTCCCAGTACAGATATATTGTGTAAACAGCTCTTGAAGTCTATATAACTCCACTGCGTGCGCTATGTTTCTAATTATAAAGCGTTGTCGAGGGGATACGGCGATATGATAAAGCTAAATTTTGGTGGATCGGATATCAGCTCCCAAGAGAATGGTTCCTCCGATATCCCATTTTGGTCTATACATTTGTTTGTGTTTAAAGGGAAATATATTTTGTCGGTCTCTGCCCTTGTGTTGGTTGATATCAGGGATTGGCAGATACTAACACCATTGACTTATTGACTTGTTCTAGTTCTTGACCGTTCTGGTCTCTGAAAGTTGCTTCTAAACTCAATATGGTGGATCATTTGGATGTTTGGGATGCACAAGTTCAGTGAGGAATAACTTTGGACACTGCAAACCGTTTACAATGAACTAGTTTGAGTTTGAAGATGTTTTGAAGAGAGTAAAAATCAGGTACAGTGCCTTTAACAATAGATTTATTATAGTATTAGTATATTAGTATTAGTAATATCTGTGTCACAGATGAATTTGCTGCATTTATACATCTCTAATACACACTACATTTGTAGAAAAACAAAAAAACCTACAGTTCTCTGCACAAATACAATTTTTGCACTGAAAAATACGATGCTCAAAGATATAATTTAAAAATCATTGATCAACATACATTTTGAATGACATTTTCCGCAGAATGTCACTGACAGCTTTTTGATTCCCAGCCTTTGAAATGATTATTAAAGATAAGGAAAAAACAAAAAAGCAATGAAATTGTCCAAGTAAAATGGTCACACACATTTCTGATTGGTCTTTTGTTTTGAGGGGGCGGGTCTTGCGATGCTTCACGGTTCACCTCCACCTCTGATTGGTCAACCGAACTCGCCGAATCCAATCATCCAATCACGGGCCTTCTCCCCGCCCCTCTGTTCTCGGATGGTCGCCTTTAGACCCTCCTCAGTCCCGGTCTGGAGATTAGTATGGACATTTTCATATGTTTATAGTCTTATCCGGTATATTCCGACACCTGCTCCTCCGTTTCGTGCGTTCCGAGTTGTTCTATTCGACACAAACTTCCGGTGTCTATGTGGTTAGAGTCCGATTCTTCCTGGCGGTGCTCCTTGTTGTTGGTTTTGGTGTTGTGGATTTTGCCGATTTCTTCCAGAGCGCTGGCGAGAGAGTCCAGATCGGCGCTGTCCTGGTGCCTGGCCTCCCAAAGACTGAGGAGCACCGCGGACGGACTCGACTGCTTCGCAAAGTAACCAAGATTTCTGCCCAAAAGAGAGAAGAAGAAAAGATGTGTGAGACAATTGTGTGCTATAGCGTCTACACAATCAGGCAAAAGTTTGGACACACATTGGTTTCATTTCTCTTTGCTCGGTGTTCTAAAGAAAACCACAAAAGGAAATATAAATATAAGGAAATATACACATTTTTTCTTTTGGTCAGAATAAAAATAATACTGTATATACCACATTTATTTAACAATATTGTGTCCAAGCCCTTATTTTAACCTGGAATTGTAAACACAAACTCAGACACTGCTTTTCTTTCTTGGAATTCTGTCGTTGTTTAATAGGGTTTAATGTTAGAAGTACTTTTTACTTCAGTGTAAACCCTTTTGGTTATGATCCATGGAGTTGTAATCTACGTTCTGTTCCATTTGGTTCTTGTAGTGCTGCAAAATAACCAAATAAACTATTACTACTACTACTACTACTACTACTACTACTACTACTACTGCTACTACTACTTCTACAAGCTATAACTGCAATACACTGATATGTCCACTGGAGGGAAGTGTTGCACTGTTTTTGACAGCACCTCCACATAAATGAAGAAAAAGGGAGCGCCCAGATACATTCATACATACAGTCTGAATAAATGTATTTTTAAATAATATAATATAATATTGGACCCAACATGATATGAAAAGAGACCATTAATAAGTCGAATTAAAACAATACTATATTATTTGTTACATTCACATCGATATTATGTTAAAAATGGCCAAACAAATGCACAGGGAGAGACAGAGGAGAGACTTGTATTAATGTATTAAGTATAAGATTAAAGTTGGGCAGTATAATGTCTTCAGGGTAATACTGAAATTGGTGTTTTACAGGTTAAAATGGACTTTTATAAGATTTGAACCATGTTATAATCTGGAATTGTGTTTTTGTTTCATTCACACATGTCGGAGTAACTGTATTATTAGTCTGTCGACATCTCCAAAGCTCAAAACGCTCTGTTCCAACTTGTGATGTCATGAAGTGCTAGTTTTAACAGCTCCTTTTTACCTTTTGTTCAATGGAGATCAGCAATTCCAAGGCTGAAATGATCCAAATGATTTTAGTTTAGTTTAGTTTAGTTTAGTTTAGTTTAGTAAGATCCCCATTAGCTACTGAAATGTCAACACACACACACACACACAGACATGAAAGCTCATGTGTAGTAAACAAGTAGTAACCAAAATAAATAAATTAATAACAATTAAAACAAATAATATCAATAACAATCATCCCTAAATAAACCATAACTAATCATTGTGTGAAAAGGAACAGTTTTAACCAACTTTCTGTTATTTTCAAAGAAGAATACAGGTCATGTGTTCCATGCGACCTTAACCTACAGTACGCTGCATTTGATTGGTTCTGCACACAGGAAGTACAGCACTTATACTTTGGCTTTGACGGGTTTAATATTTGTGGGTGTCTGAAAAAAGTGAATTTGTTATAAATTATTTCAGGGAATTTGGTTAAAATGATATTTCTAATAAATGTTAATAAATGGTATGTGAGTCTGTGTTTTACAGTCGAACAGGCCAAGTCACTCTCACATGTTTGACCAAATGACTGACGCATAATCCATCTGAGAAAGAACCAATGACTGGACTAGATGTTTGATCAGCCACTGTGGGATACATTTCCTACAGTGTCTGATTGTGCCCAAACCTCGACCCATTTTCTTCAACACATGATTTATAAGGCTGGTCCATGTCCATTTTGCATCCACTATTACACCCAATAATTTGACCTCTTCTACTTCAATTAAATTTGCTCCCAGTGTTAAGTGTAATTTAGGTCTTGTTTTCTAGTGAAGGCGTGTGGAGTTTAAAAACACAGTGGACCCCTTCCTATATCACCGCATGACATCACAAGGTGAAGAACTGGCAGATTTTGTGTGTTTGTTTTTGATGAGAACAACTAGGCCCTTTAAATATTCTCTAAAATAAAACAAAAACGCCAAGTTGAACGCAAATTTGAGCAATCATTCAGCATTTAAGTATTTTTAGGGGCAAATAGTCGCAGATATTTGGCGTTAATGTGTTGTATTCATGTGAGCGGTTTTGTGGAATAGCTAAAGTGCATGTGTGGGCAGAGCTCTGTTTTCCTTACGGCACTTTGAATGCATCACTGTTAAGTGAACATGTAAATGAGTCTCTCCAGCCTCATGTGAACCTGTGAGAAATAAAGATCAGGAATACGAGGACAGAGCATCGTTTATGTGCAGTATCCAAACCCTTATGTCACAGGATCTGCTTTTAAACCATGAAACACCTTTTATTTGAACTGAATACTGTACAGTTTTATCATATTTCACCTTTTCAATGTTATTTTTCAAAATGTCACCCTGTGCTTTGAAAATTCTAATGTCAAAAAGTGAAAATCCACCTATTTCCAGGGTAAGAATTCTCAAGGTGACGTAAAAAGCCTTATACAGAGAACACTGGTCTCCATGGAGATGCACCATCCCACAGACGCAAGCAGGTGGCAGACTAAAAGTGACATAGTGAGCCTTTAAATTGGTCTAACTTTAATAGGAAACAAATTGCAATTGAAATAAATACATAAGTAAGATATAAAACAAAACATGTACCAGAAACACCCCTCATTAGCAAAGTCTAATTATTGTTTGTTTTGACCATAATGGATTCAAATGAATAAATAAAAGAAAAACAAAATGACAAGGGTCTAAACTGACAGAAAAAATGGAAATATAAATCCTCTGGAATTTTGGATGAAATGTTGCATATTTATGACATAGGTAGAGTTTAGAGGTTAATTTAGATTTTAGAGTTTATGGCTAATTCCTGTAATTTTACATTTTATTTTACTCAACACAGTCTTCACAAACTGCACTTTAAGGGTGTTAAACTATGATAAATATTTACCACAGCAACTATCCCACCAAAAAAAAAAAAAAGACTTCCACCACTCTCATAAACCAGATCAACCACTTTTTCCTGATCGCTCTCGCCCCCTGGTGGTGGTTGTCTGTGCCGGCACACCCGCAGGTCTGGGGCCGCAGAAAAATAAATGAAGGAAAAACAAAACTCTCCACCTCATGTAACCCCACCGACCACTTCAGTCTTCAGGAAAGTGCAATTACTTTTTTGTTTGACCAGAAGTGATTGAAAGAAACAAACAGATTCTGAAATTATGAAGAATAAAATAAAGTATTCACGTCACTTCAACCCTACCAACCACTTTCATCATTAGCAGAGTGGATAAAAAAAAAAAAAAACATAAATAAATGAATAAAAACAGATCCGCCTCATATAAACCCTCCCTATGGCCCTGATCACTCTCGCCCCCCGGTGGTGAACGCCCGTCCCTGCACACTGACCGGTCCAGGTGCAGCTTGCGGGCGAGCAGCTGCCAGTCGTTGCCCGCGGCGTTGGCAGTGTCGAAGGTGGCGCAGATCCTCTGGTGGATGGAGGGGGGGATCCGGAAGGCGCGCGGCCCGCTCTGGGTGGTCACCGTGCAGTCCGACTGGGTGAAGAACGGCAACGTCTCCTTCTCACACTGGAAGAGAGGGAAGAGACAGAAAGAAACGTGAGTCAGAGTCAGGAGGAGAGAGAGATAGAGACAGAGAGAGGGGGAGAAGACTGAGGGTTGAGAAAATGGGAGATGGAGAGAATGAATAAAGAAAAGTGATTGAAAAAAGTATTGAAAATCACATACTAATCAATGCTATTACTACTATAATAGGGGTGTAACGATATCCAAGTCTCACGATACGATATTGTCACGGTACGATATTTATTGCGATATCGTGGGAAAGCTCACGATATGGTGGGAGGCTCACGATATTACGATATTCTACAGAATAACAAGACTGACATTCTAAAATGCTTTGACCAGTCATTTGGTACATTTATTGTCATTAGAGATGGAGCGATATCCAAATCTCTCTGTACCATATTTTCACCATAAACATCTCACTGTACCAGATTTATTGCAGTATTTTGACTGTGAATCTGCTACTTTTTCCTCTAAAAATGCCTTCACGAGACTTAATCCAAAGAACGAAGATTTCAAAGTGCTTAGAACAGTTATTTCTTCATGTCGTCTGCACTGAAACGGAGCAAAGGATCATGGTCTATGTAGTTCCCTCTCTTTTTTCGCTATTTCTGCATCAGAACTATTCATTTAAGCAAAGAGACTTGGGATTCGATATATTGTGATGGTCCACGATATTATTGTGAGACCTTTGACGATACGATATCACCATATTTCAGTTATTGTTACATCCCTAACTATTACTACTACTAATAATAATAATACCCTCCATTTATATAGCAAGTTTCAAGACACCAAAGCACTTTCACAAAGCAGATTCAACTTGACAAGTAAAATGATCGGCCAGTGGAATAAGTGTTTTTTTTCTTAATTCAAGCAAAATTTGATTGCATTTCTTATTTTACATGCAAAAAGTTGTTTTTCTTATTTTAAACGCAGCAAGGTGTATTTTCATATTTTAAGTAGAAAAATCTCACACTGGCAGATCATTTTACTTGTCAAGTGAAATTTACTCAAATCATGGTCAAACTTTCTGAATTCAAGTCATTTTAGCTTGACTAGATTTTGTTTTTGAAGAGTAAAAGAAAGTACTACGATTCTATGTTGAAAATCACATTGTATTATTCTAGAGTTTTGAATTATTCTGGTTTGGGAAACAGTACTGAGTCTGTTCTTTAGTATCAAATTTGAGTTTTTAGTATCGTGACAACACTAAAGAGACAAACAAACACATCTGTCCATTGAAAAAGGAGGAGAGGGGTTTTGTTCAATAGATGGAGATATGGAGAGAGTGAAAACTAACAGCAAGAATAAGCGAGGGAAGAGGGTGCAGAACATTAAAGGAGAAGATAGAGAGAATGACGGTAAAAGATTCACTGTGTAACTTCTCCGTTGCCGTCAGGCTCAGGAGAAGAGGAGGCAGAAGTTTGTGTGTGCGGAGTAAGCAAAAAAGAGGGGAGGAGAGACGGGGATGGAAATAAAGAAGAGAGATGGAGAAGGATACAAGGGAACACAAACAAGTCAGTCATTTGAGAGAGAGACAGAAGGAGGGGTTTGAAAATGAGAGTGTCAAGAGAAGAGAACAAGATAGAGACGGAGGGATGGAGAGAGAGATATATATGGAAATGGAGACTGAGAATAAGTGAGGAAAAAGGATGCAGAAAAAAGAAAAAAGATAGAGAATTTACTGGCAAGCTGGGAACACTCCTGGTGAGAAACGTTACAACACTGCACCTTTAAATATGATTCTATTCTAAACTGGGACACACCGGGGTTGGGATGTTTGGTGTAAATAAAATAGTGAAAAGAGTGCGTAACTTTGTGCGTTCTTGTGTCAGCCATAACAGGGCATCCCCAGGTTTGACTGCCCCTAATTTAAGACTTTTTAAAGACCTTTTTTAGATCACTTAAATGAAAATTAAGACCAACATCGCACCCGTTATGCAGGCGAAAAACACCAGATCACATTCTAATAATGACCATTCCTCACAGCTTTAAATAACACAAATAGTTTCACTCTAAATCGCAGTCATTTATAGCAGGGGAGAGTGGGGTATGATGCTCAGTCGGGTAAGATGATCACTCCCAATTTCTGTTGAAAGAAACAAACCTCCTGACTTGTGCTGCCACCTGTAGTTGAGGTTTGTGAAATATCACAAAAATACTGATTTTCAACGTCTGATGGGAATCGTCTTGTACAGACGACATCACAACAACAATGTGATATAAAAGGTAAGAACATGTGAAAAGCTTTTGTCACTATTCCACCCTCAGTATCCAAACACTTTTACTGAAGGAACTGGACTGTTAAGAAGGAATCAAGAATTTAACAAGTGTCTTATGAGTACAAAAGGATGGAACTTGTTCTCAAAGTTACTCAAGTAAACATGTCTGAGGAAATGTCACATTTCTGCTCTGTTTTAAAGCCCCAGTGCGTAACATTTAACAAAAGCCTTTATTTCAGTACAAGTGTTTTTATTGCACTAGAAAACCCTGAGAAACAGATATTTGAACAGTGAATGGGCTTGCCTCTTCACAGAGCTGATCCATAACTTGGCTGGTGGAGCGTGTGCCACCTGCTCGTCTCCATGGAGATGTTGTTGTGGTTCCTCCTTTCTGCATTTTCTGCATGTTTTGTTTTCACAGATTTTCTCTAATGGACAAAAGAAGCACTTCACCACTGGGTTTGGAATGATTCTCAGTGTGAGCAGATCCGTTCTGATCCAGTGGATTCTCCTGATTATTGACAGAGTGACAGGCCACTGTTTCAAACCTTACACCCTCTGTTTATCAAGTCCACTCCTCCAGTGGAGTTTGGCCACAAACACAACTACATTTACAGTCCAGCTGTCAGAGTTTGATTTACCGCTGTGCAAATACTTTGGTTTGAAGAGATGTAACTTTTATTTATGATTGTTAATACAGATTTTCTCTTTTTCTTGTTTTGATAGTTTCTCTAAATATGAACTTAACTCATTCTTTGGTGTTTTCAGTGATTTTCCTGGTTCAATGAAAAGTAAAAAGATTTGTTTTGTTTTGTAAATAAATCATTGTAAATGCAAAGTGATCAGGAATGGAAAATTGACACATCCCAGAGTGTAAATAAATGTCGACCTGTCTGGACCAAATTAAAACAAAATAACAGATAAAACACTTAAAGGAGCCTGTACATGATATTTTTTTCTTTATATTTGAGCAAAATTTGTCTTGCCCCAGAACAAATCCATTTTAGAAGCCGCTCTTTAGGTCAAACCTTAAAAACAAAAAGGCGCACGGTGGCTGAGTGATCAGGACTCACGTTTCACAGGAAGAAGGTTCCAGATTCGGTCCTGGGGTCGCTCAGCTCTTTCTGTGTGGAGTTTGCATTTTGTCCCTGTGTCTTGGTGGGTTTCCTCCACTTTCCTCCATCAACACAAAACACCACAGATCAAATCCTCCAGCTAAGGCAGTCCTGACCAAGACTACAACCAGATCACAGAGATGGTCCCCGGGCGTGTGACTCTGCACCCACTGCTCCTGAGATGCCCCAGCGGCCTTGAACGATGGGTCAAATGCAGAGGACAAATTTCTCCACGGGGACAATAAAGTGGACATTACCCTAAACCCAAATAAGTCCCCAGTGTACTGTCTGATAATCAGGAAGTGCACAGTTAGCATGCTTGTTGCATTTATTTTATTCTAATCCAGTCCACTTGATTTCTATCACACATTTCATCAACAAACAGTTTCCAAAGAGCTGCACAAATACAGAGTAAGAACAGCAATACGTGAGGGGCAGAGTGTTCCAGAGTTTGGCCCCGGTCACAGAGAAGGGCCCGTCCCCCCTGGTTTTAAGTCTCGTCCCAGGAACCACAAGCTGGAGCTGGAGCCCTCGGACCTCAAAGCAAATTTGGAGGAGTTCTGAAACATATTGTGGGGCCAGTCTGTTCAAAGCTTAAAAAACAACAACACAATTTTAAAGTCAGTTCTGTCTGTAACGGGTAAGCAGTGGAGTTGGGCTGGATGGGTGTGATATGGTCTCTCTTTTTGGAAGCGCTGAGCAGTCTGGCAGCAGCATTTTGGACTCACTGTGACCTACTGAGGGAGGATTGTAGAGGCCTGAATATAGTGCGTCGCAGTAGTCCAGTCTATTGGTGACAAAAGTGTGTCTGATTGTTTCAAAGTTATCCCGTGTTAGGATTGGTTTTCATTTGGCAATTTGTCTTTGCTGAAAAAAGCTAGTTTGAACCACATTTGCAGCAACAGGCCCAAGGTCAGATGTGAGAATAACTTCAGTCTTATTTTCATTTAACTGGAGAAAATGAAAGGACATCCAGTTTTTTATTTCCACCAGACAGGCCTGGAGAGTGGCAAAGGCATTTTTGGGGAGACAGGAGGATAAAGCTGGGTGTGGTCAGCATAGAGGTGCTACTTAATCTGATGTGTGTCTAGAATTAAACCCAGGGGGAGCAGATATAAAGAAAAGAAAAGGAGGAATATGTGGCCATGAGGCAAGAAGACTTTTAAGACGACTTTTTGAGCTCCTCTTGTCATTTGGTGCAACACGAGCTCAGTTCGTAGAAACGTTAACGTGAGGGCAGTGGAGCCGTCACATAATCCCACCTCCAACCAGTGCGGGCTGTGGTGGTGTCCTTGGGCAAGGCACTTTCCCACATTGTGAGCGTGAGTGGAGCATTGGCGGTTCATTGGTGAGGTGCAGATTCTAATGTGTTCTTGGACAAACTGGTCTTGGTTGGTTGTTGTTTCCAAAGCTCCATCTAAAATCACTGTGGTGTTATTCCATAGACTTTTACAGGGAAAAGTCATAAAGGTGCACTGTGGGACTTTTCTGGTGGAGGGGTCGCTTGTCTTCATTAAGGTGTCGTCGCTTTGCCTGGTATGTTCCGCAGTGGAGCATTCAGCTTGTCTATCGCTATGGAGACAAGCAGGTGACTAAAACATTGGTTGCTTTTCTTGCTCTGAAAACTGGAGGCTTGCATCTCCACAGACACGACCCTCCTGCTTGTTTCCATGGATGTTTCTTTCTTTTAAACATATTTCTCACCATGAGGAATGTCCCAAAGTATAGCTTTAACTTTCTGTTGACGTTTCACCTGCAGAAAGTGTCATTCTGCACTTTTTCAATATGAGGATTGTTATTATAATTAAGTCACTGAATTAAAAAGGCGTCATAACAGATTTAATAAGAGTTTTGAGTGCAGGTGTAGCAGGTATTGGCCAGAACAATCACCGATAACAGTTTATATATACTTTTGTGGGGAGATATCGACACTGAAAGAACAAAAGGAGATGGAGACATTACTTCAGTGTTGCCTTTGCTTTCTGCTACTGCCGACTAACTTTAATTGTACATAAGCACATTACAAAATTACATTTTACATACAAATTACATTTAATTACAATATTTTGTTGTCTTTTTTACCACTCAGTAATAACATTTAAGTGTCCAATATCCTTGGTTACATAACTATTAATAGATAATATTCATTGGCGAATAGCATAGACTGTATAAAAGAAGTGGACTAAGTGAGCGTGACGTCAGCCATAGTGTTTAGCGCCGCTCAAATGAGGCTTGCGATGCTAACGGCTACAAGAGCGAATCTGGAGCCAGGCCCTCTGATATGAATATGATTTTTTTGGCAAACAAAATAGCAAAAAAAATTCAGGACCATGTAGAGCGAGTTCATACGAACATTTTAAGACCTAAATGACGAGGCTCACTGCAACAGATACAGAGAGACTAGCGATAAGATCTCAGTGTAAGTCAATGGGAAAAAGGGAGAGAAGGAGCCGGAAGAGCCTCCTGGCTCACTTCCTATTTGGCACGCGGCGGCTAACGGGATAGCTTAGTCCACTCATATATACGGTCTATGGCTAATAGTCTAAAATTTAGCGCTACTCTCCAATTCAACAATGTCATAAAATTACCCTTTTTTGTCATAAAATTACCTAAATCCAGCAGCATTACTTGTTCTGACATCACCGTATTAATAACAAAACAAAATAACAATAAAAACGAATACAGAGTGTGGCAGAATTGGGGTGAAATACAAGGTCTAGGCTAAATGCTAGCGCCGGAGTTAGCATAGAACGCTAAATTTACATTTTAAGGGAAACACAAAAAGAATAAATGTGTAGCTTTGACTAGCGACTGTTAGAACAAAAGTGATACTGTTACGACTTCATATGAGTCAGTACTGTGCTTAGTGGGACTGTACCAACCATGGACGTCTAATAAGAGATTTTATTATAGTTCTATGGCGCCAACCTGAAAGAAGAAAAGGAGACGGAGACGTTACTTCAGTGTTGTCTTTGCTTTCTGCTAATGCCGCTAACAGGAAGCAGCGGCCACAGCGCCCCTCATACCGCCTCAGTGTGTGCTGCCATCACGTGGACAGAAGCGGGATTGCAATTATTTGTCTCAAAATCAACCACCACTATTTCTCATTTCTACACAATTTCACAGCATTAAATAAAAACTATGTGACCACACATCATGGGCGTCACACAGGCAAAGCAATAACATCTCCATGGAGACGAGCAGGTGACCCTCTCCCACAAAAGTTCCAGTGTGCACATTTAAACAAACCAAATAATGCAGCTCTTGTCATGTATTGTTGATATTTACTGACAACATATTTTCATGTCTGTTTCATATTCAAACTGTATATGGATTCTGACGTGGCAAATGTTTTCATGGCTCTTCACAACGATACGTGTCTACAGGATTTGTGTGTCACATTAGTATTTCCACTGTGTAAATAGTGTTGAAAAGACAGTAAACAAGGGTTTATTTCTGACACTTTATGTTTGTGTGGGATTATTGTGGCAGGAGGAGGAACTTGTTTGGACAGATGGGACTTAAATGTATTTTAGATTTGATGAAGGTGAACTGCAGATGCCTGTTTGAGCCGTTCTGTCGTTTTCCTTCAATAAAATGTTCTAGTTTTAACCTGTTTTCAGTTGGATTATTTCCACTATAGATTTGAGAGCAAAGTGAAGAGACACTTTTACTTTTCTTATGGAGGGTCCGTCAAATGTTTTTCTCCATGGAGATGTTATTGCTTTGACTAGAATGTTCCACAGTAGGGCATTAAACTTTTTTTTATCTTCATGGAGACCAAACCAGACCAAGTTACAGGTCAGATCTGTGGAGAGGCGACCCCGCTCACAGTCAGAACACCTGTTTTTCTAGGTATTTTCAAGATATAAAACCACCTGTTATTGAATAAATGTAACGTAGAGATGTTTAATGTCATACTGTGGAACATTCCAGGCAGAGCAATGACATCTCCATAGAAATAAAGCATCAGAAAAGTTATGCACCTTTAAATGTATCTAATATGTTCAGTTTCATAAAGTAAAGAAAACAGACTGTTGACTTTAGTGGTTGTGTTTAAGTCATCTTGCGATTTGAGAGCTCCACGTGTAACAAATGACATAAGGATCACCATAGCAACAGCGTAAACTGAATTTGAACAAACTTCCTGTTGCATGAAGCCAAACAGACAAATGCATCACTGGATAAACTTTCAGTGTGATGCTGTAAAGAGAAAGAGGTTGAAGTGTCTAAATCTCTGCTTTCATGTTGACTCCACTCAGAGAGATCAGGAGTCTAACCCACAACCTCCTGACTGAGAGGAGACAGGATAACCACTCTGCCACAGTGACACAGGGAGGACATGCTCACAGCACTCTCTCTGAAATAAGTCAAGCAGCAGGAATAAGAGGAGTTTGTGTTCATCCGTGTCACAAAAGTGCAAAGTCAGTAAATCTTAGCGTCCGTTCAAATCAAATCTAAAATCACAAACAGAAGCACAACATTTGGACCATTGGAAATAGAGCTTCAGTCACCAGTCACTACTTTACTTTGCTGCTCTAATCATCTATAGTGGCTTTACAATGAGCACAACTAGACTAGGGAATAAGCAGGACTAAAGCAGGTCTAAATCAGGACTTAAAGCAGGTCTAAGCCAAGACTGGGACCAGTTTAAGCCATGACAGGTCCAGGTCTAAACCAGGACTAAACTAGGTCTAAAGCAGGTGTGTATAAACCCTGGCTAAAGCAGGACGACTGCACCATTTGAAAGGATGTGAAGGAGCTAAACAGGACTGAAGTAGAGCGAGCCTACTTCTGGACTGTAATAGCATTAGGCTCTAGTCTAAACCATGGCTCATTTCTATGTCGGCCTCTGGAAACCAAAAGCAGGACTTAACCACAGTGGACGACTAAACTAGAACATTGTTGGAATAAACCTGCTCTGTCAAACTCAGCAAGTCTCATTGGAATGGAGCGTTAACATGAGTTTCTGTCTGTGCTGCGACGGAACTAAGTCAAAGTAGTCAAGTACTGGACTTAAGTAAAAATGTAACTATCTGTACTTTACTTGAGTAGATTTTGAAGTGGATCCTGTTTACTTTTACTTTTGTACGTTTGAGAGCAGGTATCTGTACTTTGTACTGCACTACATGTTTGAACTGGACTTTTTATTCTTGTTTGAGACCTGCTGAAAATCCTGAGGGGTTTATTTATAACACGGTTGTTTAAGGAACAAAAATAAAACAACCAATGAACAAATAAAACTAAATTCAGCACAAATCTGTATCAAAATCATGACATTTGAAGTATTATTAGATCTCAAACTCATTAAATACTTGACTTTTTACTCTTTAAGTACATTTTTAAATGGGTGTACTTTTACTTAAGTAGGTGTGATACTTTTACTTGAGTATTTTTTGCTCCGGTATCTGTACTTTTACTTCAGTCACAAAATCTTCTTCCTTCATTAGTTTTTCAACTGTTTTCACCTTCTGCAAACCTGTGAGAGTCAGATCTACCTGGAGACTCGTGACGTTTGCTCCGTTCTGAATTCTGATTGGTGGAAGAGGAAAAGGGCCGGACTTTGAAAGCGAAAGTGCAAATATCTTTTTCTATAAAGTGCGTGTGTGTTTGAAGCCGTTTTCCAGAGGAACTTTCTCTATCTGTGCGAAGAGCTTTGCAGCTGTTCACCATGAAGATTTGTGCTGTGATCATTCTCATGGGGACACTCATGAACGGAGCCACGTCAAGTGAGGACTTTGATTTGTTTTAGCGTGACTCAGAGAGAGGCCATTGTTTGTGAAGAAGAAGATGACGTGAATTACAAGAGTTTCACTTCATTTGCAGATAGAATTGATGTGGTAGATATAATAGTGTAAAGTCAGATCTATCCCAGGTGAAGAATGACTTGAAATGCGAAGGTGTTTTGGTTTGGATTATTTACCCAGCGACACATGACGCTGATGCTCAGGATGAATTCTGATTGGTTTAAAGGGCCCATATGACGCTGGTTTCTGATCTGTTCTAATGTCGTGTCCTCATCACAAACACATCTGGACTTGTGTTTTGTTTCATTCACACATGTTTAACACACAAACCTGCACATTTAGGCTGAGTTCTTCTCTCACACAGAAAACACTCTGTTCCACCTTGTGATGTCATGTGGTAATACAGGAAGTGCTTCATTGTGTTTTCTCCCTGCACCTTCACTAGATTCATTTAGATTATTTCACTGCTGGAAATGCCTTTGTCTGTTGAACTTGATGACATCACAAGGTGGAACAGAGCATTTAGAGCTTTGGAGATGTAGACAGACTCATAATAAAGGATTATTCAAATGTGTGAATGAAACAAAACACAGCTCCAGGTCTGTTTTTGAGGAGGTAACTACATTCGAACATGACTTAAAGCTCACAAGAGTCAGTTTTGTGTCATACAGGAGCTTTAAATCACTTGTAGCTTTGCATTCTTTAAAGAAAGGCTGGGATTTATTCAAAAGAATTGCAGTTAATAATAAAATGAGATAAGCTGAGGATCCAGATGGTCATTTCAGAAAGAGGGGCATTGTGAAGGTTTGTGAGAGTTTGGTTTTTGGCAGGAGCATTATTATCCTGTAAGATAGCACTATTGCTGAGGTTACTATGGAGATTATAATATGACTTTTCAATCTGGATGTTTTGTGTGAGAATGAACAATATTTATCAAATGTGATGTATAAATCCTGTTGTTCACAGTGATTCACAGTTACATGGGTTTTCTGACAACTTCAACTCAAGTCCCAAACTTCCCAGAGTTTGTCATGGTTGGAATAGTGAATGGACTTCAGATCTCTTACTATGACAGTAACACCAGGAGAGAGGTGCCCAAACAGGAGTGGATGAACAGAGTGACAGAAGAAGACCCACAGTTCTGGGAGTGGAACACTCAGAGAGACATTAATGATGAACAGACGGGAAAAGGAAACATTGAAACTGTGAGACAGAGAATGAACCAGACTGAAGGTTTGTCTGATTTTCTCTTTTATTTCTCTGTTGTTTAATGAACTGATGCAGATTTTGAGACTTCAGGAATAAAGTCTATGAAAAAGAGTAAGACTAGAGTAAGTTTAGTCTTAACTCTGATCTCTGCTGTATATGTAAAGTAACTGTTGACTTATGGAAGTCCTATTTAAGGTGAGACACTGCAGGTGAAGAGGGAAAATGTCACATTTGAAACTTCCTCTCAACTTATTTACAGAAATGTAAGAAAATGTATTACAAGTGTTTCATCAGTTAATGCTTTCAGATAAAAACAGTGCATTTTGTGTGTGAAAATGACCAACATTTCCCATATTTGAGACACATCTGAACAATGGACAGAGCCGGGTTTAAATGTCTTTCTTCATTTTGTTGACATCAGATACAAACATTTACACAGGAGGGTTTGGACACTATTTAGGGTTTGAGTAAATGACACTTAAAACTCTAATTTAACCTTTTGTCTTCAGATTAAATCAGGCTTTAAATTAGACTGGCTCTAAATCTCGCTCAGTAAAAGATGAGAACATTTGGTGTGTGTCGGTGCTGCTCTAGAGGACGATCCTTTTGTCCCTGTGGGAGAAACATGTATTTTCATGTTTTATTTGTCCCATAGAAATCTGCAGATGTTGAGTAAATGAAATAATAAAACATCTTTAGGGGCAGATTGGACAATGTTGTTGTTTCCAGGTGAAAGTTTTTATGTTGAGAGAGAAAATGACCTAAAAAACAAAATCCTCCCCTTGAATTATAATTGTTTAATGATCATTAAAAATAATCAGCATAAAAATAAATCACTTTAAATAAATATTTTCTGATCGTCATAACAACAATCAGATCGTGTTTCTCATATGTTGAAATGTTCCATAATGTGTGTGTAAATGTTTAGTTGAGTTCTAAGTCGGCCGATAGTGAAAATGTCAGAACTGTAAAATTAAAGGCAAAAGTGCAGAAATATGACTTCATCCTCACACTGTAAGTTTACTTCATTATTTTACTTTAATTCTAGATTATTAGAAAATCTAACCATGAAAACAAAATAACAAATAAATTATATTTGTTTTGTAATAAAATAAGTCATAGAATTGAACTCTAAAGTCCAAGATGGAAATGTCAAAGTGCAGCTCTGACACTGTTTCTGTTTCAGGACTCCATCTCCTACAGTGGATGTCTGGTTGTGAATGGGACGATGAGACTGATGAGATCAGTGGATATCATCAGTATGCGTTTGATGGACAAGACTTTATTGCTTTGGACTGGAAGACAGAGACATGGGTCGCTGCTAAATCACAGGCCTTCCCCTCTAAACTCAAACTGGAGAGGACTGGAGAAGCTGGTCAAGTGAAACATGAACTGACCCACATGTGTGTTGAATTACTGAAGAAGTTTGTGCGATTTGGAGAGGAAAGTCTGAAGAGGAAAGGTAAACTCTGTTTGACAATATTCTAATACAAGACCATTAAAACAATAAACTGATTAAATTATTTCAGTTTTAAATATATATTTTCTTCTTATAATAGGTATAATCAGATCATGTTTTAAATGTTCCATAATGTGTCTTTAAACATTTGGGTTCAGTTTAATTAATATATTTTAATTTAATATTAATTTAATTAATAATACAAAATAACCTATTTCCTTATAGTATTTTAAATAATGAGACATATGAAAGAAAAGGAAGATATTATCTTTATATTGCCTCAATGAATTAATACTTTTTAATTGATAAATAATTTACCTTACTCCAGGTTTCAATTTATTTTACAATAATTACTATAAATGTTAAAATATATTTAAATTATTAAATTTAGTTTTTATCAAGACATTTTCACAAACTAAATCAAATGACTCCTTTCTGAATGTATTTCTTCATTTACTGTAGTTAAATTTGGACATGGATCCAACAGAATAAATCAGCCAACAACAGAACTAAGGCTTCTCACTGTGTGACTTCAGTTAAACTAAATCTTCATTTCTCTGAATTGCCAGATCATTTTGACACTCTTGTTTCCCCAGGGCCTTAACAGTATTTTGACTCGTTTAAATCGACTTCCAAAGTCATTTTACAGGTAGATTTCCTCAGCGCTAACGTCTGTGTGTTTTTCCTTTGCCTTCCTGCCTTTGTTTGGGCCTCATTAAATGAGTGCAGGGTTTCCCTGCGTCTTTGGCGCCTTCTCCTGCTCCACCAGGAATAAGCTCATAAAGGGGGAGGAGAGGAGAGGTGAATGGGGTGAGGAGTGGAGGTGAAGACTAGGAGCAGAGGGGCTGGGCTTTTTCTCTTGACCAATGGGAATGGACTGTCAAATGAAATGCAAAAGTACTGAATTATCTCTTCATCTCGACACAGGAAGTTTCATTCAACTTCTTTATGGATCAGCACAGCGAGCACATGGCTTCAGCTGTTTGACACTTTTTAATCACACATTTTTAACAATATCATCAATATTCTAACTGAGTATTTCTTTTTTAGAGGACACATGTGTCTCATTGGGGTTCTCAGTGGTACCACTGGTCCAAACTGAAACACACTTAAACAATGTATAAAACAATATAAAGTGTAAAACATTAAAAAACAACAGATAAATGACTAGATAATACTAAAACTAAAGCATCCCTGCAGACTTTAGTCTTTGTTAAAGCTGGATTTGCCAAAGATGTGCGGCTGTACTGAGCTGTGTGATCCTTTCATGTGTTCAGAGCTCCCTCTAGTGTCGTTCCTGCAGAAGTCCTCCTCGTCCCCAGTCACCTGCCACGCCACAGGCTTCTACCCCGACAGAGCGCTGCTGTTCTGGACTAAAGATGGAGAGGAGCTGGGTGAGGATCCTGGAGAGATCCTGCCCAACCACGACGGGACCTTCCAGACCAGTGTGTCCCTGGACCTGTCCTCTGTCCCAGCTGAAGACTGGGAGAGGTACAGCTGTGTGTTCCAGCTCTCCGGAGTCACAGAGGACCTCATCACCAGACTGGACCCAAGCAAGATCATGAGCAACGGTGAGACTGGGGCAAAGGGTTCAACTGTCACATTCAGAATAATCCCATTTGACTGGACTTAGATGCCTCAAATGCTCCAACTTTAATCCCTGTTTGAACTTTCCATAATGTTTGTTTAAATCCTGACTTTCTTTTGTTTTCTTCCCAGAGAGAAAGCTCAGCACCACCACCATCAGCGCTGCTGTGGGCTCAGTTGTTGCTGTGGCTGTTGTTGTCACTGTTGGAATCGTCTTGTACAGACGACATCACAACAACAATGTGATATAAAAGGTAAGAACATGTGAAAAGCTTTTGTCACTATTCCACCCTCAGTATCCAAACACTTTTACTGAAGGAACTGGACTGTTAAGAAGGAATCAAGAATTTAACAAGTGTCTTATGAGTACAAAAGGATGGAACTTGTTCTCAAAGTTACTCAAGTAAACATGTCTGAGGAAATGTCACATTTCTGCTCTGTTTTAAAGCCCCAGTGCGTAACATTTAACAAAAGCCTTTATTTCAGTACAAGTGTTTTTATTGCACTAGAAAACCCTGAGAAACAGATATTTGAACAGTGAATGGGCTTGCCTCTTCACAGAGCTGATCCATAACTTGGCTGGTGGAGCGTGTGCCACCTGCTCGTCTCCATGGAGATGTTGTTGTGGTTCCTCCTTTCTACCTTTTCTGTATGTTTTGTTTTCACAGATTTTCTCTAATGGACAAAAGAAGCACTTCACCACTGGGTTTGGAATGATTCTCAGTGTGAGCAGATCCGTTCTGATCCAGTGGATTCTCCTGATTATTGACAGAGTGACAGGCCACTGTTTCAAACCTTACACCCTCTGTTTATCAAGTCCACTCCTCCAGTGGAGTTTGGCCACAAACACAACTACATTTACAGTCCAGCTGTCAGAGTTTGATTTACCGCTGTGCAAATACTTTGGTTTGAAGAGATGTAACTTTTATTTATGATTGTTAATACAGATTTTCTCTTTTTCTTGTTTTGATAGTTTCTCTAAATCGGAACTTAACTCATTCTTTGGTGTTTTCAGTGATTTTCCTGGTTCAATAAAAAGTAAAAAGGTTTGTTTTGTTTTGTAAATAAATCATTGTAAATACAGAGTGATCAGGAATGGGAAATTGACACATCCCAGAGTGTAAATAAATGTCGGCCTGTCTGGATCAAATTAAAATTAAAGTTAGAGATAAATCACATTTCCCTCAACGTTCCTCTGTTAAATGAGCCATGATTACCATGAGTACATGTTTTTTTTATTTTTGTTTTTTGTATGTGAGCAAAATTGATCTTACCCCAAAACAAATATATTTTAAAGCTGCTCTTTAGGTCAAACCTTAAAAACAAAAAGGTGCACGGTGGCTGAGTGATCAGGACTCACGTTTCACAGGAAGAAAGTTCCAGATTCGGTCCTCGGGTCACTCAGCTCCCCCTTTTTTTTGTGTTCTTAAATTTTTAACTTAGGGGCACGTGTGCCCCTGAAAAAAAAAAAGTTAGCGTAGAGCCTGGTGTGAAGAGATGTAGATGTTTTATTTATGATTGTTAATACAGATTTTCTCTGAACTTAACTCATTTGTTGCTATTTTAAGTTATTTGACTAATTAAAAAATAAAAAGGTTTTATTTTGTGTGATTAGGAATAGGTAACTGTATGCAGCATCCTGTCGTGTAAATAAATGTACACCAATATGGACCAAATAAAAATAAAAATGAATGGAAAAGTCATGACATTGTGTAAATTCAATGAAAGTTTATCTTCCACACAACTACAGCGTTCTGTTAAAGGGGAACTCCGGTACGTTTGAAGCTAAAGTCCATTGCTAGAGGTGGTGGAATTCTGCCAGAAGCCAAAAAATTGGCATTTTACATGGAAGTTGAGAACTTGCCCCCATCACTACACTAGTTTGTTGCCTTGACAGACTCACTGCCACAGTGAGATCTCCACTGAGGCAACACTGATCTGTGCTGTTTTTTGGCTTCTGACAGAATTCCACCACCTCTAGCAACGGACTTTAGCTTCAAACGTGCCGGAGTTCAACTTTAAGTTCTCATGAGGCTGTTCTGATTATTTGTGAACGTCTGCGCAGGTTTTTTTTTTTAAAAGATTGGGAACCCTGATCCTTCGTCTTGTGGAGGATGAACTTGATCCTCTCAGTTTGCAGATCAGACTAGAAAAGGAGTCGATGATGCGAAGAACTTTATGAACACCTGGAGAAGCCAAAGTTCTACACAAGAATTTGATTTTCTAATTTTTCCTCCACTTTTAATAAGATGCATCCTGACATTTAAATTGAACGCCTTGCTACGTATTTCAACCTCCCTGATCAGGTTTTACTGTTGCTCATAAACTCTTGAACTAACCAAAACAAAGGGGTTTTAGTAAGTGACACTTGTCTGAATCTGTCCTCTGTGGCACTGGTTCTCCTCAGGGTTGGGTCTTGTCTCTGAGTCTGTATATAATGTACACAGAGCCTTGTAGGAGCAGTCAGGAGGGCAGTCGTCACATTTTCAGTGGACACAGGACATGCTTGTTTCTCTTGCACTGGAAAAATGTAGAAAAACATGCGTCCTTACTGTGTGTGGGCTTGCATCTCCACAAACCTTCTTTGGCCTGGAGGAGGGGCTGCTCCTGCTGGTTTACATGGAGATGCTGTTTCTGGGGTGTTATTAGGTGTGATGTCACTTCCGGGTCCATGGAGCGTCGTCCTTTTGAAAACAGCGGACGTGGACGACACATGTGAGGCTAAACAGGGAATACAGCGGTTTAATCCTAACAGTTCTAAGTGTGACAGAAAGTGGACGAGGTCGAGATGAGACGCCAGGCTAAAGCTACGTTTACACGGAAACGATCTGAAGCAAAAACACAAAAGTGGGTTTTGGTTCTCACTCTTATTCCACGTTTACACAAGTGTTTTGGGGGGAAATTCTGCGTGCACATGGAGACACAAAACCTGCAGTTTGCCGGTGTAGTTTGCACACCCAGTGCACCACCAAGACCACATGCCTGCGGTGATCAACTGAAATTCGGGACGTGTGGTTCATGTTAACTATCCATCCATCTTCTCCCGCTTAATCCGGCTGGGTCGCAGGGGCAGCTTGCTGCCCAATACTCATAGCACCTGACCCCCCTATGAACCCCTCTGCAGGTGGTGAGCCCACAGGAGGGTTCACGTTAACTAATAAAAATAATTAGTTTTAAGAAATTATTTTGTTTAAACATAATTTTAAACACAAAATGGAAGAAAAAAAAATCTATAACAAGTGGGGGGTCTTGAACCTGGAGTGTCCCACTAAAGACAAGTGACTTAACACAGTGAGCTAAATGTCATATAGGGAAAAAAACTGGGTTGGGGCACTACCTCACCTGTCTCTCCTGACCACACCTCCCTGTCTCTCCTGACCACACCTCCCTGTCTCTCCTGACCACACCTCACTGTCTCCTGACCACACCTCACTGTCTCCTGACCACACCTCACCTGTCTCTCCTGACCACACCTCCCTGTCTCCCCTGAACTCACCTCGCTGTCTCTCCTGACCACACCTCACTGTCTCTCATGACCACACCTCCCTGTCTCGTGACCACACCTCACCTGTCTCTCCTGACCACACCTCCCTGTCTCTCCTGACCACACCTCACTGTCTCCTGACCTCACCTCACTGTCTCCTGACCACACCTCACCTGTCTCTCCTGACCACACCTCCCTGTCTCCTGACCACACCTCACTGTCTCTCCAGACCACACCTCACCTGTCTCTCTTGACCACACCACACATGTCACCAGACCACACCTCACCTGTCACTCGTGACCACACCTCACTGTCTCTCCTGAACTCACCTCGCTGTCTCTCCTGACCACACCTCACCTGTCTCTCCTGACCACACCTCCCTGTCTCCCGACCACACGTCACCTGTCTCTACTGACCACACCTCCCAGTCTCTATTGACCGCACCTCCCTGTCCCCCCTGACCGCACCTCCCTGTCTCTCCTGACCTCACCTCCCTGTCTCTCCTGACCACACCTCACCTGTCTCTCCTGACCACACCTCCCTGTCTCTCCTGACCACACCTCACCTGTCTCCTGACCACACCTCACCTGTCTCTTGACCCCACCTCCCTGTTTCTCCTGACCCCACCTCCCTCTCTCTCCTGACTACACCTCCCTGTCTCTCCTGACCCCACCTCGCTGTCTCCCCTGACCACACCTCACTGTCTCCAAAATCTCCACTTTAGCCAGAGTTTTTAGAAAGATTCGTTTTCAGAGGCAAATTCTCCGTTTGCGTGTAAAAGATGGGTATAAATGAAGGGACATTTCTCTCTTTTTAAAAATATCCGTGTACGTGTAAACGGAGCCTAAACGATATGGACATTTTTTACCCTTTACGGTTGTCGTGTAAACAACCCCTAAGATATTGTTAGCAGCGATATACACACTGCTAATCCTTTGTTAGGACACATGACATTATTCAAATACTTGATGCAATACACGTACTTATGTTTTTGAAAGGTTATTGTCTCTTGTTGGAGGAAAAATAAAGCTGAAAATATCTGTGGAGTTGGCGGTCGGTCCCAGAAGTGACATAAAAAATATAATCTTCCACAGTATGAAATAAAACAGATTTATCTCCATGAACAATGTTCCAAAGTTTCATTTTAACCTTGTATTTTCATTCATGCTCCAGAAAGTTCCACACTGAACCTTTAAATATGATGATCCATTTTCTTTGGATGAATCTAAAATGATTTCCTGAAAAACGCTGACAGAATAAATGTAATAAAAGTCTAAATGTGCATTTTTAAGAGCAGGCGGAGCCATACGATCTCCATGGAGACAAGTAGGCGTCAGACGTCCAGCAGAAAAGTTACACAGTGCCTCTTTATAAATGAGAGAAATTCACGATTGGACCTTTCCACTGTACATTTATTTCCAAAAGGCTGCATATACATTTGCAAATTCTACTGTACAGAAAACATCCAAAATGTCCATAGTTGTAGATAGAATATAGCACAAAGCTGCCCGGGCGTTACCAAACATAGAGGTTCAGCACTAGAAAAGCTCTGCAGCCCATTCAATATGATCTGAAATACTTTGTCAACTAAAACCTTTTCAGTGTATATCGCTATGTTTTATTCTTTTGATTATTAATATGTTTTTTCTCCATATCCATCTGTACAGTACAACATTCAGCATTTACAGTAGTTAAACAAGGCACGAGAAGAGTGACGTGGGCCATGCGGAGGACGAGCCGAAGCATGAGACCGGACGAGTGACACATGGACACACAGGTAAAGTGAAAGAGGGAAATGCAGAGGCTGGATTGGATGGTTCGGAGGGACGCTCAGCTGTGATTGGTTGATTCAAATTTTTGGTACAGTTCTCCGATATCTTTTTGTGTTTCATTTTGTTCGTGAATTGATTGGGTTTGAGTGTTTTGAAGGTTGGAAAGAGCTCTATAAATGTGAGCCAGTGTATATTTGGAAGGTAACGATAGCCTGGTTTAGTTTGGTTCACTTTGGAGCGGATCAGGACGGTCCACATGTGTCTTAAGTGAACCATACTCGTACTTCCATGATCATACGCTCCGATTCTCTCTGGGCTGCTTGGGCTCCTGGATCGCTTTGGCTAAGGCGTGGATAAAAGTACCAAACAAAATGACAAGACTCAACAAGCCGAGAAAAAGCAGATATAAACATAAACTAATGCAAATTTCTCAACAAATGCTGACTTCCGTATTTCCAGTGATAATAACTTATGTAATGTGCTGTTTATCGATGCACGACACGTATGGAAGGAAAATATAGTATTTCCTGTGCAAAATACATCATCTGTGAGCCAACACAGAGCCTGGAAACACTGGAGGGAGTCGCACCAAACGGACCCTCTCCAAGGCCCAAGTGAACCGTGCCCATGGAAAAGAGGCTCATGGAACTTTTCTGGTGGAAGGTCCAACACCTGCTCATCTCAGTGGAGATGTTACTGCGCTGCCTTCATAGCTGGACATAGTTTTCTTGCAGTATTTGGCCCTGAAATCAAGTTCGGAACATAATAATAATCGTCGTTAAGCACCCAGCCCCGACCAAACCAGTGTTGCAGACGGGAATTTGCGTGTACCTTCAACATACTCGCTCCTGATTGGCTCTTTGGTTGTGACTAGGGCTGTCAGCATTAATGCGTTAATTGCGACTAAATTAATGCAATCCATAACGCAATATTCTTTTAAAATCACGATTAGAGTCCGCCAGCCTTTTATCCTTTCTAAAAACGCAATGATTTATTTTTTTTTACTCGCGGTTAGAGTTCACCGACTTTTTGTCCCTTCTGTACGTCCGTGGGCAGCTCCTCTGGCTGTTTCACTTTCAAACTTCAGAGCGTGGTGTTTCAGTAAACTTACCGCTGTGATGGAGAAACAGAGGAGCTTCTGGACTTTTGAACGGTTTATTTGACTTTAAAAAACTTCCAGACGCTACAATTTACAAGTCAAGAGTTAAATGCAGCCTGTGTCAAGCAGAGTTTCAGTACCAGCGAAGTACGTCTAGTCTGGATGCAGCGACCGGAGCGTCCGAGCCAAGAGCCTCAGATCCGACAAACTACCATTTGGCAGTCTCCACAAACCTGTGGACAATCACACAGCAAAGAAAATAACTACAGCAATTGCTAAATGGGTAAGAATTGCTTTACATTTATGGCTTTAAAACTGTCTTGAAATGCAAAATAACAAAAAATAACGCAATTAACTATAGAATTTCTGAAATTAATCGAGATTAAAAATATGAATCGTTTGACAGCCCTAGCTGTGACCCTTGAATTCCAAATATGGAACTTGGTTGAAGATGAGCCGCTATAACTGCTAGCCTCGATTAGCTTCATTTAGCTGCAGCTGAACACTATGGGTGACGTCAGACTCCATCAGTCCACTTCTGTTTACAGTCCATGATTACCTAGAACACAACACCCAGGAAATATGAAGCTTTTCTGTGTGGAGTTTGCATGTTCTGCCTGTGTCTTGGACAGGATACTGTTGTATCAGCACTATCACTTGCTGAAGGATGGAGTTGCACTAAACAAATGTCTCCACAGGGCAGTAAAGGGGCTGTTAATGCGCCTCATTCATGAATCTCTTCTTTAAAAAATGCTCCTAACCGAGAGAACTCTGTGCCAGATTCACAGCCTGCTCTTAAGCAGCTACTTTTCTTCTTTAGTGACAGCGGCTCTTAATTCACCAACATCCAGACACCAACACCACGACACTCTTTACATTTCATTTATGAATTAATCTGAATGTTTTAAAGAAACACCATCTGAACTGTTTTACAGCAGTAGTGGGTGATTAGAAATGACCAAACTAGTTTCTGTATTTATGTCTTTGTGATCTGTGGGGTAGAGGGGGTGGAGTCCAATGCAGACGCTGTATTAGGGCTGGGCGATATGGACCAAAAAATATATCTCGATATATTTTGCTATATCTCGATATACGATATATATCTCGATATCTTTACAGGAAAAATAACCCCCTCTCAAACTACTGCAAAAACAACAAATTTTATCTGATTAATATTCATTTAGTTCTGCACTTAAACACTCTGCACCCCTTTTTGGACCCTCACCCACAGTTTAAGAACCTCTTCTTCAAGAGAACTTCCACTGGCACTTTACACAAAACTGCTTCAAAGTGTAAAAAGTGTGTAGGATTTTTAAACCTGTATTTTGATATTCCTAACTGGAATTACATTCTCTTGTTTTAAAGTGATGTTTAGTCTCTGCACATTTACCAAACCAAACGCACATTGTGACAAATATGATCCTCAGTATTCAGACCTTGAGTCCGTGACAAGACCGAGTCCAAATGTGCTCGAGTCCGAGACAAGACCAAGACAAAGCTCTCACTTTAGAGAAGGAAGTCCAGCGGCGTGGGGCTGTCTAATGAGTGGGACAGGTGTGGGTCCTGCTGCGGGGCGCTCCTCGTTTAAGAGGGCGTGGGTGTGTTTTGAAGCGGAGTTTGTTTGTATGAGTGATATCAGCCACACACGGAGCTCGTATACTGGGGTCGTCCGTGATCGGAGGTGTCATGCCCGGGCACAGTTCGGTTGTGCTTGCGCTGGGAAACGTGCAATTGGAAAGTTTAACTCGTCACGTTACGTTTGTGCGCAGCTCCTTATTATGGCTGCAGAAGCACTCGCACTGATGCGCCTGTTACCGAGCCCCGGGCTCTGCGGCCGCGTTTAGTCCTGGTTTAGTCCTAGTCCTGGTTTAGTCCGAGGCCAGCTCCGGGCTCCGGGGAGGAGCTCGGGGGACAAACGCGCAGAGGCGAGCGCGGCACAGAGAAGGCAAAACAAGCAAAACCAGAAGTAAACGTAAGCATTATAACGATATATCGATATGTCAGAATTCATATCGAGTTTCGAAAATATCTCGATATATTTTAAATATCGAGATATCGTCCACCCCTACGCTGTATATATAAACAGACAGAGCTAACCCGCCATCCGCCACGTTCCAAATAGGAAGTGAATGTGGGCACAAAGTTGTTCCTTCATAGTGTGGTTCTAATTGAGTTCTGTTGAAAAATGGTGGCCACGCTCTCTGTAACTGCTGCTGTCAGGCTCGCCTTTCAGACCTGAAAATGTTTGTTTTAACTCATTCTACATGGTCCCTGGTTGCAGATTCGACTCTATAACTCGCTCTGATTGGCATAATTTAGTTCAAACTCGACGCTATGTGTGACGTCTCAGTCCCTCAGTCCACCTCCATATATAGTCTATGACCAGGAGCAGGGCTGTGTCACCGGGGCCCCACATAGAACTTATATGGGATTAGAAAGGTAATAGCTACAGCCAGCAACATCCACATCCTTTCATCTGACAATACATATTTGTTTTGAATTCTTAACTGGCCCAAACATTGAAACCACCAATCACAGCGTCTCTTTCCTCATGACAGAGTGTAGCCTCGACCAAAGCAGTCTGTTTATTAGATACACAGCCAAAATATAGGTGAATACAGAGTAATGCAAAACAAGCCACTGCTAAGCATTACACAAGCACACTTCTCAATTTTCACTCTTTGCAGGTAAAAATAAAATATATTCACAAAAAAATATTCAAAACGGGAATATTTGAAGTGACATAAACAGGATGCATTTGGTATATTAAAATAGAATTGAAAATCATGTAAATTTCTTCCCTAACAAACCATCCCTAAATGCTGAAATAGTGTTAAAACATGTGCACGGATTATAGCAAAGTTTGAAATGCATGAACACGTTATGCAATCACAGTTGTTTAAATTCATTTGGCTGCAATGACATGAACAGTTAAGCTACTGTTGCGTGACAAAGGGAAATTTGAATGGCACAATATTTCTTACACTTAAAGTAGGATAAATAGGAAAAAAAATCTGCAAAAGCATGTTTTCCACTTTCATTTTACATATACGGGGCGTGGCAGAGTGGTTAGCCATAGTGCGGCTAATTGGGAATTTTGCCATGCGGTGCTAAATTCAAAATAATACAGTTTAGTTTTGGAAATGTTGATGTTTTTTTCCTCCAAAACAAGCCAATGTTAAGTTTCAAATGTAGGTTATAAGATTTTATGGAAAGATTTACGCAACAACATTTCTGAATCACCCATAAGGTTCAGCCAAATGAAGCTCATCGAGGCCTGGGGTGAATATTTGTATACTCTATTACTGCCACTGTTCCCCGTAAACCTGCACTTCTAAAGCTCAATTTTGGAATATATAAAGATTGATCTCCCTCAGTTCGATCTGCTAAAAAGCGTTGTCTCTTTTATATAATCTCAGATGTTAAAACAAAAAATTCACAATATGCAGGGACTAGCAGCTTTCTTTTCAAAATCAAAGCCTCGACGTAAGTAAATGCTAAAAACACAGTACTGGAATAATTGCATAAGAGGGCGTTTTAAAAGTGAATAGTTCAGCATGAAATTGAAAAAAAAAAAGCGATAATAGCTGTTTTATCCAACGTGGAATGTCTAAAAATCTTCCAACTTAGAGTATGGTACACATCGAGGTCTGAGAATCAAAAGGATGGAAGTGACCCTACAACTTACTTTTATAACACGTATTTGTCTTTAAAGCTAAATCCTCTCAAATATGGAACAAAAAAGCTGTTATGCACGTGATGGAGGATTGTTAAAGGCCCTGCAGCTCATTTGTCCATGTACTTTGTCTTGTCCCAGTACAGATATATTGTGTTAACAGCTCTTGAAGTCTATATAACTCCACTGCGTGCGCTATGCTTCTAATTATAAAGCGTTGTCGGGGGGATACGGCGATATGATAAAGCTAAATTTTGGTGGATCGGATATCAGCTCCCAAGAGAATGGTTCCTCCGATATCCCATTTTGGTCTATACATTTGTTTGTGTTTAAAGGGAAATATATTTTGTCGGTCTCTGCCCTTGTGTTGGTTGATATCAGGGATTGGCAGATACTAACACCATTGACTTATTGACTTTTCTAGTTCTTGACCGTTCTGGTCTCTGAAAGTTGCTTCTAAACTCAATATGGTGGATCATTTGGATGTTTGGGATGCACAAGTTCAGTGAGGAATAACTTTGGACACTGCAAACCGTTTACAATGAACTAGTTTGAGTTTGAAGATGTTTTGAAGAGAGTAAAAATCAGGTACAGTGCCTTTAACAATAGATTTATTATAGTATTAGTATATTAGTATTAGTAATATCTGTGTCACAGATGAATTTGCTGCATTTATACATCTCTAATACACACTACATTTGTAGAAAAACAAAAAAACCTACAGTTCTCTGCACAAATACAATTTTTGCACTGAAAAATACGATGCTCAAAGATATAATTTAAAAATCATTGATCAACATACATTTTGAATGACATTTTCCGCAGAATGTCACTGACAGCTTTTTGATTCCCAGCCTTTGAAATGATTATTAAAGATAAGGAAAAAAACAAAAAAGCAATGAAATTGTCCAAGTAAAATGGTCACACACATTTCTGATTGGTCTTTTGTTTTGAGGGGGCGGGTCTTGCGATGCTTCACGGTTCACCTCCACCTCTGATTGGTCAACCGAACTCGCCGAATCCAATCATCCAATCACGGGCCTTCTCCCCGCCCCTCTGTTCTCGGATGGTCGCCTTTAGACCCTCCTCAGTCCCGGTCTGGAGATTAGTATGGACATTTTCATATGTTTATAGTCTTATCCGGTATATTCCGACACCTGCTCCTCCGTTTCGTGCGTTCCGAGTTGTTCTATTCGACACAAACTTCCGGTGTCTATGTGGTTAGAGTCCGATTCTTCCTGGCGGTGCTCCTTGTTGTTGGTTTTGGTGTTGTGGATTTTGCCGATTTCTTCCAGAGCGCTGGCGAGAGAGTCCAGATCGGCGCTGTCCTGGTGCCTGGCCTCCCAAAGACTGAGGAGCACCGCGGACGGACTCGACTGCTTCGCAAAGTAACCAAGATTTCTGCCCAAAAGAGAGAAGAAGAAAAGATGTGTGAGACAGTTGTATGCTATAGCGTCTACACAATCAGGCAAAAGTTTGGACACACATTGGTTTCATTTCTCTTTGCTCGGTGTTCTAAAGAAAACCACAAAAGGAAATATAAATATAAGGAAATATACACATTTTTTCTTTTGGTCAGAATAAAAATAATACTGTATATACCACATTTATTTAACAATATTGTGTCCAAGCCCTTATTTTAACCTGGAATTGTAAACACAAACTCAGACACTGCTTTTCTTTCTTGGAATTCTGTCGTTGTTTAATAGGGTTTAATGTTAGAAGTACTTTTTACTTCAGTGTAAACCCTTTTGGTTATGATCCATGGAGTTGTAATCTACGTTCTGTTCCATTTGGTTCTTGTAGTGCTGCAAAATAACCAAATAAACTATTACTACTACTACTACTACTACTACTACTACTACAAGCTATAACTGCAATACACTGATATGTCCACTGGAGGGAAGTGTTGCACTGTTTTTGACAGCACCTCCACATAAATGAAGAAAAAGGGAGCGTCCAGATACATTCATACATACAGTCTGAATAAATGCATTTTTAAAGAATATAATATAATATTGGACCCAACATGATATGAAAAGAGACCATTAATAAGTCGAATTAAAACAATACTATATTATTTGTTACATTCACATCGATATTATGTTAAAAATGGCCAAACAAATGCACAGGGAGAGACAGAGGAGAGACTTGTATTAATGTATTAAGTATAAGATTAAAGTTGGGCAGTATAATGTCTTCAGGGTAATACTGAAATTGGTGTTTTACAGGTTAAAATGGACTTTTATGAGATTTGAACCACGTTATAACCTGGAATTGTGTTTTTGTTTCATTCACACATGTCGGAGTAACTGTATTATTAGTCTGTCGACATCTCCAAAGCTCAAAACGCTCTGTTCCAACTTGTGATGTCATGAAGTGCTAGTTTGAACAGCTCCTTTTTACCTTTTGTTCAATGGAGATCAGCAATTCCAAGGCTGAAATGATTCAAATGATTCTAGTTTAGTTTAGTTTAGTTTAGTTTAGTTTAGTTTAGTTTAGTTTAGTTTAGTAAGATCCCCATTAGCTACTGAAATATCAATAGCGATTCTTCCTGGAGTCTCCTCAAATTCATTACAGTTTTATATAATACATAAACCACACACACACACACACACACACACACACACACACACACACACACACACACACACACACACACACACACACACACACACACACACAGATAAACGCACACATACACACGAAAGCTCAATGTGTAGTAAACAAGTAGTAACCAAAATAAATAAATGAATAACAATTAAAACAAATAATATCAATAACAATCATCCCTAAATAAACCATAACTAATCATTGTGTGAAAAGGAACAGTTTTAACCAACTTTCTGTTATTTTCAAAGAAGAATACAGGTAATGTGTTCCATGCGACCTTAACCTACAGTACGCTGCATTTGATTGGTTCTGCACACAGGAAGTACAGCACTTATACTTTGGCTTTGACGGGTTTCATATTTGTGGGTGTCTGAAAAAAGTGAATTTGTTATAAATAATTTCTGGGATTTTGGTTAAAATGATATTTCTAATAAATGTTAATAAATGGTATGTGAGTCTGTGTTTTACAGTCGAACAGGCCAAGTCACTGTCACATGTTTGACCAAATGACTGACGCATAATCCATCTGAGAAAGAACCAATGACTGGACTAGATGTTTGATCAGCCACTGTGGGATACATTTCCTACAGTGTCTGATTATGCCCAAACCTCGACCCATTTTCTTCAACACATGATTTATAAGGCTGGTCCATGTCCATTTTGCATCCACTATTACACCCAATAATTTGACCTCTTCTACTTCAATTAAATTTGCTCCCAGTGTTAAGTGTAATTTAGGTCTTGTTTTCTAGTGAAGGCGTGTGGAGTTTAAAAACACAGTGGAGCCCTTCCTATATCACCGCATGACATCACAAGGTGGAACAGTGTTTTCTGCTTGAGAGAAGAACTGGCAGATTTTTGTGTGTGTTTGTTTTTGATGAGAACAACTAGGCCCTTTAAATATTCTCTAAAATAAAACAAAAACGCCAAGTTGAACGCAAATTGGAGCAATCATTCAGCATTTAAGTATTTTTAGGGGCAAATAGTCGCAGATATTTGGCGTTAATGTGTTGTATTCATGTGAGCGGTTTTGTGGAATAGCTAAAGTGCATGTGTGGGCAGAGCTCTGTTTTCCTTACGGCACTTTGAATGCATCACTGTTAAGTGAACATGTAAATGAGTCTCTCCAGCCTCATGTGAACCTGTGAGAAATAAAGATCAGGAATACGAGGACAGAGCATCGTTTATGTGCAGTATCCAAACCCTTATGTCACAGGATCTGCTTTTAAACCATGAAACACCTTTTATTTGAACTGAATACTGTACAGTTTTATCATATTTCACCTTTTCAATGTTATTTTTCAAAATGTCACCCTGTGCTTTGAAAATTCTAATGCCAAAAGTGAAAATCCACCTATTTCCAGGGTAAGAATTCTCAAGGTGACGTAAAAAGCCTTATACAGAGAACACTGGTCTCCATGGAGATGCACCATCCCACAGACGCAAGCAGGTGGCAGACTAAAAGTGACATAGTGAGCCTTTAAATTGGTCTAACTTTAATAAGAAACAAATTGCAATTGAAATAAATACATAAATAAGATATAAAACAAAACATGTACCTAACCATACCAGAAACGCCCCTCATTAGCAAAGTCTAATTATTGTTTGTTTTGACCATAATGGATTCAAATGAATAAATAAAAGAAAAACAAAATGACAAGGGTCTAAACTGACAGAAAAATGGAAATATAAATCCTCTGGAATTTTGGATGAAATGTTGCACATTTATGACATAGGTAGAGTTTAGAGCTTAATTTAGATTTTAGAGTTTATGGTTTAAGTTCCTGTAATTTTACATTTTATTTTACTCAACACAGTCTTCACAAACTGCACTTTAAGGGTGTTAAACTATGATAAATATTTACCACAGCAACTATCCCACCAAAAGTCATAATTATAAACACGCAACAATAATAATAATAATAATAATAATAATAATAATAATAATAATAATAAACAAATTATGGGGTGAAAATCATTCATGTAAAAAAAAAAAAGACTTCCACCACTCTCATAAACCAGATCAACCAGTTTTTCCTGATCGCTCTCGCCCCCTGGTGGTGGTTGTCTGTGCCTGCACACCCGCAGGTCTGGGGCCGCAGAAAAATAAATGAAGGAAAAAAACAAAACTCTCCACCTCATGTAACCCCACCGACCACTTCACTCTTCAGCAAAGTGTAATTACTTTTTTGTTTGACCAGAAGTGATTGAAAGAAACAAACAGATTCTGAAATTATGAAGAATAAAATCAAGTATTCACGTCACTTCAACCCTACCAACCACTTTCATCATTAGCAGAGTGCATAAAAAAAAAAACATAAATAAATGAATAAAAACGGATCCGCCTCATATAAACCCTCCCTATGGCCCTGATCGCTCTCGCCCCCCGGTGGTGAACGCCCGCCCCTGCACACTGACCGGTCCAGGTGCAGCTTGCGGGCGAGCAGCTGCCAGTCGTTGCCCGCGGCGTTGGCAGTGTCGAAGGTGGCGCAGATCCTCTGGTGGATGGAGGGGGGGATCCGGAAGGCGCGCGGCCCGCTCTGGGTGGTCACCGTGCAGTCCGACTGGGTGAAGAACGGCAACGTCTCCTTCTCACACTGGAAGAGAGGGAAGAGACAGAAAGAAACGTGAGTCAGAGTCAGGAGGAGAGAGAGATAGAGACAGAGAGAGGGGGAGAAGACTGAGGGTTGAGAAAATGGGAGATGGAGAGAATGAATAAAGAAAAGTGATTGAAAAAAGAAAATCACATACTAATCAATGCTATTACTACTATAACAGGGGTGTAACGATATCCAAGTCTCATGATACGATATTGACACGGTACGATATTTATTGTGATATCGTGGGAAAGCTCACGATATGGTGGGAGGCTCACGATATTACGATATTCTACAGAATAACAAGACTGACATTCTAAAATGCTTTGACCAGTCATTTGGTACATTTATTGTCATTAGAGATGGAGCGATATCCAAATCTCTCTGTACCATATTTTCACCATAAACATCTCACTGTACCAGATTTATTGCAGTATTTTGACTGTGAATCTGCTACTTTTTCCTCTAAAAATGCCTTCACGAGACTTAATCCAAAGAAGGAAGATTTCAAAGTGCTTAGAACAGTCATTTCTTCATGTCGTCTGCACTGAAACGGAGCAAAGGATCATGGTCTATGTAGTTCCCTCTCTTTTTTCGCTATTTCTGCATCAGAACTATTCATTTAAGCAAAGAGACTTGGGATTCGATATATTGTGATGGTCCACGATATTATTGTGAGACCTTTGACGATACGATATCACCATATTTCAGTTATTGTTACATCCCTAACTACTACTACTACTACTAATAATAATAATAATACCCTCCATTTATATAGCAAGTTTCAAGACACCAAAGCACTTTCACAAAGCAGATTCAACTTGACAAGTAAAATGATCGGCCAGTGGAATAAGTGTTTTCTTTTTTAATTCAAGCAAAATTTGATTGCATTTCTTATTTTACGTGCAAAAAGTTGTTTTTCTTATTTTAAACGCAGCAAGGTGTATTTTCATATTTTAAGTAGAAAAATCTAACACTGGCAGATCATTTTACTTGTCAAGTGAAATTTACTCAAATCATGGTCAAACTTTCTGAATTCAAGTCATTTTAGCTTGACTAGATTTTGTTTTTGAAGAGTAAAAGAAAGTACTACGATTCTATGTTGAAAATCACATTGTATTATTCTAGAGTTTTGAATTATTCTGGTTTGGGAAACAGTACTGAGTCTGTTCTTTAGTATCAAATTTGAGTTTTTAGTATCGTGACAACACTAAAGAGACAAACAAACACATCTGTCCACTGAAAAAGGAGGAGAGAGGGTTTGTTCAATAGATGGAGAAATGGAGAGAGGGAAAACTAACAGCAAGAATAAGCGAGGGAAGAGGGTGCAGAACATTAAAGGAGAAGATAGAGAGAATGACGGTAAAAGATTCACTGTGTAACTTCTCCGTTGCCGTCAGGCTCAGGAGAAGAGGAGGCAGAAGTTTGTGTGTGCGGAGTAAGCAAAAAAGAGGGGAGGAGAGACGGGGATGGAAATAAAGAAGAGAGATGGAGAAGGATACAAGGGAACACAAACAAGTCAGTCATTTGAGAGAGAGACAGAAGGAGGGGTTTGAAAATGAGAGTGTCAAGAGAAGAGAACAAGATAGAGACGGAGGGATGGAGAGAGAGATATATATGGAAATGGAGACTGAGAATAAGCGAGGAAAAAGGATGCAGAAAAAAGAAAAAAGATAGAGATTTTACTGGCATGCTGGGAACACTCCTGGTGAGAAACGTTGCAACACTGCACCTTTAAATATGATTCTATTCTAAACTGGGACACACCGGGGTTGGGATGTTTGGTGTAAATAAAATAGTGAAAAGAGTGCGTAACTTTGTGCGTTCTTGTGTCAGCCATAACAGGGCATCCCCAGGTTTGACTGCCCCAAATTTAAGACTTTTTAAAGACCTTTTTTAGATCACTTAAATGAAAATTAAGACCAACATCGCACCCGTTATGCAGGCGAAAAACACCAGATCACATTCTAATAATGACCATTCCTCACAGCTTTAAATAACACAAATAGTTTCATTCTAAATCGCAGTCATTTATAGCAGGGGAGAGTGGGGTATGATGCTCAGTCGGGTAAGATGATCACTCCCAATTTCTGTTGAAAGAAACAAACCTCCTGACTTGTGCTGCCACCTGTAGTTGAGGTTTGTGAAATATCACAAAAATACTGATTTTCAACCTGGGTAAAATTTTGAGAGTGCAGAACATTCCACACACCTCCTGTATCCCAGAGGAGTCTGGTATATTTATTTATTCTAAATATTTCAGTACTAAACTACATTAGTTCAAGATGTTTTTTTATGCTTCGTGTTTGCAACATGCTCTAAAAAAATGTCTCCTGATGAGGCAAGATGATTACTAGTAGTTGGGCAAATTGTGTTCAGTGTTGATTTGAGGATATGAGTTTAAAAGTCGTTATTTCCTGTTGGAACATGTATATTATGTTGTTACGTGATATATTGTGAAAATAAGCAATAAGAGAATTGCCAAACTTTTGCTGTGACATGTGTAATTATGCAATAACATCTCCATGAAGAAAAGCATGGGAAAGTATGACGGACGCTCCAAAAGAAAAGTTACACAATGCACTTTTAAATGAAACCAAGCAACTAATAGATTTCAAACAGCGAAATCCGTCATAGCGCCTTCAGCCCGCGCGCCACATAATAACCTGGGCATTGCGGCGTCAGTAATACCCATTATTTAGTTTCTGCAATGGCCGAGCGCCCTGTGCAGCCAATAGCTTCCTTGTATCTGTGAATACTGTTTACAGTCTGTGACCATTCCACTCAATATATATTTATGGCACCGCAGTTCCGCCACATAACATCTGAGTACAGACGATAAATACAGCAATAATGTGGCCACAACGAGAGGGAAGTTCGAGAATCGCTGTAGTTCAAAGAGCGGATGACAGGTTTTGGTGATTTTCTAATTCTGACTTGGTTTGGTGGGGCCGTGTCGTCGTTTTCGCAGTTTCACATCAGTTAAGTTTGAGAAGAAAAGTTGGAGAAAAGTAGTTGAAGAGTTCTGAAACGGAGCAGAGTCTACGTATGCCATCGAAAAACGAAACGAATTCAATTCAAAATGCAGAGACAATTCCGCACATTTTTCTAATAGATTTTCTGACTGACTGATCATAATAATTGCACCCTTCTTAACCCTATAACGCCAAACGTATCATATTTGATACATGCCCTCCACATGAGCAGTGTGACATTTTTTTCCCTGAAAAACCTGATGTATACAATCAGATACATGCAGTGCACAAATAATCCAACAGTGGGTGTGATTCACTGATTAGAGGGTGCTCCAGTGACAATACAAGATTGCCATAAATAATAATATATGGAAAATTATATTTGAATTTTTTTGTTTGTTTGTTTAGAGGGACCAATAAAGGCTCCAAGTTCAAAGAATTGGAATTTTCTGCCAATTATTGAATGGTGTGGGCTTTACAGGGTTAACATTATGGTTGCTAGGTAACAGCTATGGAATGACCTATATTGGGGGCTGACCATTGGACAGAATCTTACAACTAAATGATGTTAATTTGCTCGGCCAGCTCCTGTTCGGCAGATCTTGCAGCTTCAACCTCAACACATCAGCTGAGCAGAACTTTTCAGCAGGTTGGCAGCACGTGATAAGTTTGTAAAAACCCAAAGACCTGGTTATATACCTCCCTTCAGTGGTTGGATTCCTGCATCAAGAAAATAACATCCACCAATATGACTCTTATTCTTAGTCAAACGGAGGTAAGCTATTAAAACTGACTTACATAAGAGCAAAGGGGCGTGGCAGCGCGAGGGGGTGGCGCAGAGTGAGGGGGTGAGGCAGTGCGGCAGCTGAATATTTTTTGAAGTATGAAATATCAGAGCCCAAACAAACTTTGTTCTTGTTCTTATCACCTCAAGAACAATAACAAAGCTCTTATGTCTGATGGAGTATGAATAGGCCTTAAAGTTGAACTCCGGCATGTTTGAAGCTAAAGTCCGTTGCTAGAGGTGGTCAAATACTGTCAGAAGCCAAAAACAGCACATATAAGTGTTGCCTCGGTGGAGATCTCGCTGTGGCAGTGAGTCTGTCAAGGCAACAAACTAGTGTAGTGATGGGGGCAAGTTTTTAACGTCCACGTAAAACACCAATTTGCTTCACACTGAAGAAGCTTAACACCACTTTAACCCATCTTACAACAACCACGAGTCTAACAAACAAAACCCTCTGCCTGGTTCACTCATTAGTGTCTGGAAACGTTAGAAAACAACTTTATAAGCAGCCTTACACTTCCCTCTGTTGATTTCCCACTGTACATGTGAAAACCCAAAAATCTCGATCGCCAATGTCGTTTCTAATCTCTAAGCTAATTTATTTACAAGTGAAATATAATTTTTTTCTGGCGGTTCGAGTCGCTCGCTGTCGCTGGAGTTGGCAGTCCAGTTCGGGCTTTCCTATGCACAGTGGGAAATCAACAAGGTAAGGCCAAGGCTGCTTATAAAGTTGTTTTATAAAGTTTCCAGACACTAATGAGTGAGCCAGGCTGTTGTAAGATGGGTTAGAAAGTGGTGTTAAGTCTTTTCTGTGCAAATTGGCACTTTACATGGAAGTTAAGGACTTACCCCCATCACTACACTAGTTTGTTGCCTTGACAGACTCACTGCCACAGCGAGATCTCTGCCCAGGCAACACTGATCTGTGCCGTTTTTTGGCTTCTGACAGAATTTGACCACCTCTCGCAATGGACTTTAGCTGTCCCCCTTAATGTACTTTAGAGTTCCCCTTTAATTTCATGTATATAAACAGGACAAGACAGACTTTTAATCACTGCGATTCAAGACAAAAATAACCCAAATTTCTTCTTATCTGTGCAGGTAGATACAAGGCAGTGTCCACCAGCAATTTGACCAGAACAGAAGAAGCAGCTTGGATGAGATCTGAAATGCCGTCACTCAATAGTCCAGATGACAGAGCAGAATTTTTCTTTTGCCACCAGTTTCTTCCTCCAAAGTCTGAACTCTGCTCCAAAACCATATGCAGACAGAAAATTGGATCTAAACCTGTGAAAAACCCATCAAATACACCAAAATGAAGGAGTAAACCTCCAAACACACGTCTATTATTTTGTTGGCTCTTTCTCACCCCACACAGTGCCTCTCCTGCAATCAGAACCTCCGTGAAGTTGGCCCCCATTAAAAGCACACCTACACAAAAACTATGTCTATTGTTTGTGCTGTTTTGTGCTGTAAAAAGTTTTGTTTGTAATGCTTTAGTTTTGGAGATATTAACAATTCTTTTATATGTCAAATTGTGGTCAGCCAGCCCTCCAGGAAGCTTCAAAATGCTCTAAAACGGCTAAAATGGTATCCGTCATATGTGCTTTGTTTGTGCTTTTATGGTTCTTAAAGGGACAGTTTGGAATTTTGGACATAGGGTCTCATTTCCCAGTGAACCAGAGTGTTGAAGATGTGTGGAGACACTTTTTTAAAATATTCCATCCAGCCCTTGTATTTGGAGAGGTTGCTGGTGCTAGGCTAGTGCATGTCAATAGCCATAGTTGTCCTGCCACTAAAAACAGTCTTACCCACTCCACAGAGCACCTAAGGCTAAACTATTAGAACTCCAGACTGACCATGTGAACGTCTGTGTCCAGAGAATCACTTTAGAAGTAAAGCCAACGTTGCATTTGAAGGATTTATGTCTGAGCAGCAGCAGTGAGTTGTACTTCCTGATAGAAAGCTCGGCAGCGGTGGACTGATATATAAGAAAATAGTCCTTCAACATGCCACGATTCATGCGATGCAAGGTTAGTTTTATTTAAGACATTATTAGCAACCTCTCCAAAATTTGTCCAAAGTCTGTCTCTTTACGATATTCTCAGTTTTATTTTCGGCCAGTGAAGTCATCCAGCTCCTCAAAATGTTAACTAGAGCACAAAACAGGCAGAAAATTATATGAACCATTTGTATTTCGTTTGTGTTATTTTGTGCTATGACAATTTTCATTTGTGTGAGTTTATTTCTAAAATGATTCATTATTATACGCCCGTTGTGTAAGACGGGACGTATTATGGTATGGCGCTGTCCGTCCGTCCGTCTGTCCGTCCGTCCGTCCGTCCGTCTGTCCGTCTGTGGACACTTCAAAGCTTTGAAGTCTTTGAAGCTTTGTCTTCATGAAAGATCTGAACTCTCTTCTCAAATGTTCTGCTGCTGAAAGCGAGAACAACCCACATTCTCTGCTTCTTTGAGCTTTGATACATTAAAGGTTTGTAGTGTCTTTAAGTTCTGTTGCTGCAATCTGATTGGTGGAATTCCGATTCTAGAATTCTATATACAATAATTCAAAGTACGGGCGTATTTTGCCCCGCTGGAGGAGCTCTTGTTATATTTGCGGAACTTACGTGATGTCATTTCCGCTCAGCTGACGAAAGCAACTTTAGCAAAACTCCCGAAAACTAGTGAATTAGTCTTTAGTAACTTGCTTTTGATTCATATTTTACATCATAATACATACTTTTTCCACAGTCTGAGATCGTTTATCTTCACTAGTTTTGCAGAGTTTTACTAAAGCCACTGCCATAAATTAGAAAGCAGCAAAAACGAAACTTTTTGCAGCACAAAACAGTGTAAATGGAGCAAAAACGATAGACAGTTTTTGTGTCCAACTTCATGAAGGTACAATTGGAGTAAAAACTTTTGATTTGATTCACAACACCACAATGGTTATTACAGATGGTTAGACACGACAGAATCTCACTCACGATTCAAATTTGATCAACAGCCCTGCCCTAATTATCATTATGACATTATGGGCTGTACCGTGGTCATACTGTTTTGACTGATTGCGTAACATAAGCTCTGTGATTGCTTCAAATTGACAGCTCGGTGACAATGGAGGTCCAAGCATCCAATCCTGGGAGTTTATTTTGCCTTTGCACAGCCTGCGTACACTGCAGCTTACACGTCTGAGCTCTGACATAATGTTTGCTCAAAACAGACTGTCCCAAAGTTACTCACGGAGCTGTTTCTCTGTTTGCAAGAGAGAAATCGAGTCCATTTAAGAGGCACTGCAGACGATTAGTGCATTTGGAGAGTTTTGCTTTGTTCAGAGCTCTGGGACTAACTGCTCATTTGCCTGGGATCAAGAAAACGCACTTCTTCAATACTTTACAAAGATGTGAGACTGGTGAATCTCCTTGGGTTCAGATAAGCGTGATTGACAGGTGGAGTAGCCAGTCAGGGACGCGAATGGGGCTCGTTCGTATCAAAACAAATATGGATGCTTATGAGGAAAAACTAGACTGGAATTCACAAAACTAAACTTAATTCAGAATGATAGGTGACACTTTGCAGCTGATGTCATCCCTTGGCACTGTCCTGTCTGTTAAGCACTGATTTGCGTTGTTAAACAAATCCCTCTCAAATAACATTACCGTCACAAGCTATCGTTTCGTAACCTTTTTGTTGAAAATCAAACACGTAAACAGGACCACGAACGCTCGAACTGGCTCCTGAAAATGTGCGGTTTAAATCCATTTTGTCTAGGAATGCACCGATACCACTTTTTAGAAAACCAATACAAGTACGAGTACAATAATTTCTGTACTTGCCGATACCTAGTACCGATATCGATACTTTACCAATCTTACAAGTGCGCAAAAAATATATATTTAATAAACCAAGAAAAAATCCAAACAACCATGATATTCCCTCTACACACCAGGCTGTGTCCCTAAGAAAAACTTTTCTCTCATGTTATTATTATTATTTAATTTAACTTCGATTGAGAGTGAGAAACGTAATTTCATTTTTTCATATGTAAATAAAATAAACTTTTTGAATCTTTTTTTTATAATGTGTTTAATGCAGCTTTGCGCACATCTGTTTACGTTTTAGAGAAACAAAACATAAAACCACATGGCTCATTTGCATACAGTATAAGTGCTGAAAAAAAAACAGCTCATGTCCTGATGTGGTCATTTTCTGTGGGACTAAAGGACACGACTCAGTGGAATATGAGTGTTTTTTCTGTGACAGAGGATGTTGCTGATGGTGAGTCTGTTCTGTGCGTATGTCACGTTGGAGATGGTTCATGTTAAACTTTTCAGAGATCGTACGGGTGCAGCAGCTCTTTCACTGATGTCACTACAGTCACTTTATTTATGTTGCTCTGGTTTCTCATAACCAGGATACTGACACTGGGATACTGCGCAATGTGTCGTGTAATAGTTGTATTGGTGCTTGGTATTGGCAAATGTTTAATGAGTATGAGTATATTACGGAAGCATCAGGCCGATATCCAATACCAGTATCGGTATCGGAGCAACCCTAATTTTGTATTTTTTTCTTGAGCTTTCCGACTGTCTTAAAACTTTGCTATTGCACGCGTTGTGTCACCACAGTAACGACTGAAACAATACACAATAGAAATACATGTAGAACACCCCCAGTCTGATGCCACCACAAATGATGAATACAACAACCAAATTATTGTGAAGACATTTTGATCTCCCACAAACACAAAAGCATCACAGTTCAGTCAAACAGCAGATGGGTTTGAGTGCATTGTTCTGTGTGTGTATATATCCACTTCCTTATGTGTCTAACATATGCTTTAGTGTATGCCTACTGTCTATAGTCCATCTGTAGAGCAGGATGTGGGTGTCAGGAGCCCGTTTACACCTGTTCCATCTCTATTTTATCTTAAATACATTATCATCGGTGCGCTGTTTGTCAACCTTGCATTTGTTATTCTGTTCAAACGGCTTCATTTCAGGCAGAAGTGTGACTAAAGGGCTGCTTAGATGTGATGTTGTCTACGACTGGAAACAAGTCTGTGTTCAAAGGACAGTTGCACTATTCTCGACATCGGCTGAGAGAGAGTATTGTATGTTACTGAAGTGCAGTGATGCTGAATACTTTGAAAACCTGCATTAACATGTATTTTGTGTATTCTGATAAATGGTCCAGTCAGAGTCCTGAATTCTAAATACTCTAAAATTCTTTTACACTGAGTTGCATTTAAATTATAGTGTAAAAATAGGATCCAAACAGCTTTATATTTTTTTCACCGTTTATTTATCATTGATCTGATCACATTTGCACAAGAGCGTTTTACATTTTTCTCACTTATTTTGTGATCATGTACTGCCATGTATTCCTTTGATTTTAAAAAAGTAAGTGTATTCTGAATACAACCAAAATAAGTAGTAGTAAAGTATTTTTTCGGACTATAAGGCGCACTTAAAATACTTTAATTATCTGAAAAATCGACAGTGCGCCTTATAATCCGGTGCATCTTATGTATTAATTCTGGTTGTGCTGACTGACCTCAAACCGATTTTATGTAGTCCACGGTGCTCAACTATCTGTCAAAATGTTTTAGTACGAGTTTGTTAAGATACAAAGCCGCACCGCTTGATGGATTGTCACAGCATCACGGCAACCGCAGTCAGGAGCCTCACGAAGTAATACGTACTGTGCTTCAACATCATATATCAGGATGTGTGGACCCCAAAATGGCCCCTTTTCAGCAAACTAATATGGGGATAGGGATCATTTTGGGTGGATTAAATAACTCCAACCGCTAGATATTGGCGTCAATGGGTCATTCAAAGTTGAATTGCGAAATGTGTGGGAGCGTTGGACGACAGAAGGTGAACACACATTCACCAAGACAGGGAGAGCAATGCTGGGCGAGTTACACCACGATCTGCCAATGAATCTTGGATGCCTGGGCAAAGGTATCAGTCTCGCTTAATGCTCCTTATAATCCAGTGTGCCTTAGGTATGAAAATAGACCCGTTCATTGATAATGCGCTTTATAATCCGGTGCACTTTATAGTCCAAAAAATACGGTAGTAATATTCAGAATACAAATTGTCGGTACATGTATTCAGTTACTCAACACCACTGAAGTGTTAAAAACCGATACAGATTTTTATGTCTGATCATGATCAAGTGGACACGTGTCTTCTGTACTATAGCTGTCTTATACACTGATCCTTTAATATACTTTATTAACTAAAGGCTCCATGTGTGTTTACTGGAGCACTGCCCTGTGCGGTGGTCTGCTCCGGGGGCGGCGGGGTGAGAGTGGGGGTCAAATGGAGGTCAAAGGTCAGCAGAAGGACACAGCGCTGTCAGGAGCAGGGTTTAACCAGGACGGTTTCATGTGGTGCCATGAACTAAAGTGAATTAAAGTCATTGTGAGAGCCAAGTGTGTACACTGGCCCATTTTGGTGATCACGTACACACAATTTCTGCCCTGATGCTGTGGTTGGAAGCCAAATGTTCAGAGCATCTCTATTGATCCTACTGACTCTACTTTCTTCTGTAAAATATGCTCCAAGTGAAATATCTAGCCTTTCATGAGGCTCAAAAAAAATATATCTATCGATTGCTTCTAAATGTGTGATTTAAACAGCCTGGATTTCAGAGTAAAACCATGTATCATTGAGTTGTCCTCTTTCTGTGTTCACTCTGCAGCAAGGTTAGCCAAAGGTCATTACAGGAGAAGAGACTACGCTTACCTCTGCCACGGCCGTGTAGACCTGCAGGATCTGCTCGTGACCTTTGACCTGCCTGACGCTGATTTTGCAGGAGAGCTGTGCGGTGGCCGGGCTGAATCTCTCCAGGGAGAAGGCACAGTGCAGGGGGGACTGGTTACTGCACCACACTTGGGAGAAGGAGAATTCCTGAAAAAAGAGACGACAAAAGAGGAATGGGAAAATGAGTTGTGTTAACGAAACAACAAAAACAAGCTGCTAATATTACAGGCGGTAGACGCTATTCGAGCTATAATCGAGTCGAAATATAAAGGTAAATCGCAATCAAATCGAGATCACACTTTGAATCAAAATCGCAATTTGAATCAGAATTACAGCTTGAATTGAAATCAGAATTTGAATCAGAATAAAAATTTTAATTAAAATCACAATTCGAATCGGAATAGCAATTTGAATCTAAACCACAATTTGGAGCAAAATCACAAATCAAATCAAAATCACAATTTGAATTGGAATCACAATTTAAACCGGAATTGCAATTTGGGTCAGAATATAGATTGTAAAATCTAATTGCAATCACAATACTTGTCAATACTTAATGTTTGCCCACTTTGATGCCTGTTGAAGTTCTGGTCAATTTTGCATTTGTTTTTCTCATGACATTTGAGACATATAAGGCTAAACAGCTCTGTGGTAAATAATGTCCATGACAAAAAAAATTTCAGTTCAGAAACAGAATGTAAATCTAATCTAAAATGTAAATGTATCTGGCTAAGTGTTACAGTAACATAGGGGTTTATAAAGCAAAAAAAAACACACAACAGAAAACATCTTACAGGTCTTACAGTCATTAGCTGGCACATAACCAGCTAATGACAGCTAATAACCTCCCATTCGTCAGCCTCAGTCATGCTCTGAGTGAGTGACAGGTGGATATAACCAATCACAGTGTAAATCTTTCTTAACTTGACAGTAAAACTCTTTGTATAGAACAATAGCTCTACACACATATGGTGAGGTTGGAGAATGGGGTCGTTTGAGGAAGTTCCTTGTATATTACACCTTTTATCAACAGTGTGAATGAAATACAAATATAAAAGCAGCCTTAATGTCCTTGTGTGTGCATGTGTGGCCCTGTGCTCTGCCGGCTCTGCTGTTTAAATGCACTAGGGCCCATTCAAGGCCACATAAAAGAACAGAGGCTTTTAAGTGCCACATCCATGCAGAGATATGATCACTGTATGAGTACACTGCAGAAAGAGAATATCGAGAGGAGTAAAAATGGCTTGGATCGTTATTTCAACATATGAAATCAATAAATAAAGGAACTGCATGTGTGTTAAAAAGATAGGCCGACAACAATCACAACTGAACCTGTGTTGCCAATGCCTTAACCAGCAGACAGAGAACACACAGGAGTTTTTCTTACTGGATACAGGACATGGCTCATGTGAAACTCAGAACCTCCAGAATTCCCTCCCTGAGCTGCAGAGGCTGCACTAGCACTGACTCAGGATTGGCTGCAGGGACCGGGGTTTTGGTAGAGATTATTCAGATCATGTTTGTGGCCATACTGACTTGTCAAAGCCTGATCTCATCCATCTCAGAAGCTAAGCGAGGTCAGGTGTGGTTCGTACTTGGATGGGAGACTGCTGCTGCTGCAATCAATTTATTAAAATTTTTGGTTTAAACCAATTCAGCATTGAAATTGGCAACCTAAATGAGACTCATGTGAGACTAAGTGCTTTCTGGAAAACTGCCTTGAGAACCAAAACACCAAATTATAACAAGCAACTTGGCCATCATGTCTGATGTTTTTGTAATTACGAATAAATCAAATTAGAATTAGAATTGCTATCACACCTTTTCCTCAGAGCCTACAGCCCCCACACATGGATGCTCATCATTACTGTTTTGTCTTGTCCTTTTTTTAGTGTTACTTTGCTGTGAAATGTCTTTGTGTTACCGTGAAAAGTGCTATATACAACAGATATTATTATTATTATTATTATTATTATTATTATTATTATTATTATTAAAAGCTACATTTGATTTGAACATGTCTCCTCGTGTCTGGGGAGGTCACGCTTGTAAAATGTGTTCAAACTCTTACCTATAGTTCCTAAAACAGCACAATGCAAACACTCAGTAACCCTGAATGCACCAGGAGCAGGTCATATTATTGTCACTCTCCTTCTTACCTCATGTCCACTTTATAACAAAACCTCCCAATTAACTGACTCCTCTTCACCAACTCTCCTCTCTCTTCACTGCACTACCAGTATTTATTTGTTGACACATTTCTAAACCCCAACTCTTTGTCTGTGAAGAGAAACCTCACGTTGTTTCGACTGAGCTCCGTGCTCTGTCTTTCACACCGGTTCATTTCATCGTCTAGCCTGCGAATCGCCCGCTTCTCAAACATTCCCCATAGGACGTGACTGGGCGCAAATGTCTGTACTTTATCCTCGCGAGTACTTTCACATGAGGTTGCCCAAGTTAACCGTTGGCTCTAGCGGCTGCGTTTTGGGAATGGCAGTTGTCTTTTGCCGTGGAGGAGTGTGAGCGGGTGGACAGCGGCGTATTTCGCTGGCCCTCCCTATGTCTGTTATTTACACTTTGAATTACTTTATGTACGACTTGTGCTATACAAATAAACTTCCCTCGCCTACAACTGCGCTACAAGGACGGGCAAGTTTTGAAAAGACTAGTGTAGTGCTGGATATCAAAAAGTGTTCTTTAAGTTTATGTAGAATGTCTAAGCTAAGGGTGGGTGTTGTGCTAAACATATTTATGGTTGTCTTGTAAGTTAGATCACAATTTCAGTTTTAGCACAGCCCATTTATTATTTAAAACATATACATATTAAAGGTCCCTATGTTAAACAAAATGAATTCTTGTGAGCTTTAAGTCATGTTATAATGTTGTTACCTCCTCAAAAACAGACCTAGAGTTGTCTTTTGTTTCATTCACACGTTTGAGTAATACTTTATTATTCGTCTGTCTACATCTCCCAAGCTCAAAATGCTCTGTCCCACTTTGTGATGTCAGGTAGTGGTAGTTTTCAAGTTCAAAGGCTCCCTTAAATTAATCATTGCATTTACCGTATTTTTTGGGCTATATACATTAAATGTTTTCACACTTACAGTCCATAGATCAAATATATGAATCAAAAATGAAAAAACAAATGGTTATCTGTTTCTTCATTTTGGTTTTAGAGACAAATAATAAAGGAAAGAGTTGTTTTTTTCATTGTCTTATTTTTGGCTCTATATTGAAAAACAAACGAATGACATATTGTTCTCTATTGGGTTGTTTTTATTACTATAGCTTCTATAATTTGCCTTTCAAGATGAAATGTGGGTTCTTGGTCTCTGATTTTTTCAAATAAATTTCCCCCAGAAAGTGCGACTTATACATGTTTTTTTTCTTCTTCATCGTGCATTTTTTGGCTGGTGTGAATTATACTCTCTTTTCGGACTTATAGTCATAGCTTCAGCCAATGCTTTTTTTTGGTTATGTATTATATAAAATAGTAGATTTGAATCTACTGATTTTGTAAATTTACCATAAAAAAAAAAAAAAAAAGAAAGGTATATAGCGCCTTTCATGGCACCCAAAGCACTACAGTTCATTCTTCATTCTCTCCAGACTCAGTGGTGGTAAACTATTAAGAGGTGGTACTATTGTCTGCACTATCGGCCTCTCTGACCACCATCACTCACACACACTCCACTTTCATACTAGGCAATGCCACAGGGGGCAATTCCAGGTGCCCCCTGTGGCACCTGGAATTCCCCATGCAAGTACTAACCAGTCTCTGCTGAGCTTCTGAGATCTGACGAGATGAGACTTTGACAAGCCGGGATGACCACCTTTATTTCACTAGAGATGGGCAGTTCCAGGACTGAAATCAGTCAAATGATTCTAGCGAATGGACTGGTATGGACTTTAAAAACACAGTGGAGCACTTCTTGTATTACCACATGACATCACAACGTGGAACAGAGTGTTTTCTGTTTGAGAAAAAAGCCTAAATATGCAAGGTTTGTGTGTTAAGTAAGTGTGAATGAAACAAAACAACTCCAGGTAAGTTTGTGATGAGAAAACATTATAATATAGCTCAGAAAATAGCGCAATATTCCGTGTCTATGGGAAAAATGAATGGAAAATGTATTATTTATTTGATAAGGGACATTTCACGTAAGCAATGCAAATGAGCCAGAGTGAGCTGATTGAGCTCATTTTCACCGGCAGTCCCTCAGCCAGACGTGAGAAAGGCGCATAAAGTAATAGGCACTGGGAGATTAAGTTAGCATAAGCTTTCAATTCTACCCTGATTCACACTATCAATAAAACACCCCCCGTCTCCTCTCTCCCTCTTCTATTAAATGCGTTCCTTTCTGATCAAAGCTCACGGGGTTAAACCTATAGGAAATGGTGCTCCTCTGCTTGTCCTAATGGCCTGTCTTATCCCCGGGTCACTTTGAATATGCAGATCTGGCGGCGACTAAGCCAGGAGCGGGTCAAGGACTTCTCACACACGTGTCCATTCAAATTAATTATACATCAAAGCTTCCTGTTCCCTACCAGATCTGTGCTTACTGTACCATCAGGCGGCAAGCTGCTGCTGCCACCGCAATCTGGAAGCGAGGCCATGTAAAGGACTCGTAAAGGAGAGATGTGCACCGTACAGAAGAGGAATGGCGGTGTCTGTTAAACTGATTTGTATGGATAATCTTCAAAGCCCAGTTAAGACTTGGTAAGACTTGAGTATTTAACTGATTTTGGAGCCTTGTGAGCTGGTTCTTTCTTATTTCTGTTCAAATGCACTGTATATCGTGTTTTTCCCCTTTTTTATCTGCGTGGCATGTCTGTTTGTGACTTTTCCTCCCCTTTTTCACTCTTAAGCCTCCATGTTTGTTTTGACCTAAACAGACTATGGACTGTCTCTAAAGGCCACTACACACTACAGGATTCTTCGGTCTTAAACGATTTTTAAACGTGCGATAAAAAGCGCACACCACAGACACGAGGAGAACCTTATGAGACTTAAAATCCGTGAGCTCACAGATTGCAGCGGGATATGTCTGCGTAAAACAGGCTGCAAAGTTGTGAGCGCGATGGCGTCAGCTGTTTCCTGTCTACAGTAAAACGAGTCGCTCTGAGCCTCTGAAGTGTTTAAAGATCAGAGCTCTGCACTTCCAGTTCAGATACTGTCAAAACTGTGTTATTATTTGTGAAATGTGGTGAGATACTTCAGATACAGGATTTTCAAAGCATAAAATAGGTTATAAGTTGCACAGGAAGTAGTCATTGTCGCTAATCTGCAGCTTTACGCTCTGTGGACGTAAACAAACACAGGCGAGGAACAACTTTCGCCTTTTTACTTTCAAAGAACGCTTCAAACTGGATTAATAGCGTGGTTTTGTGGACTGGGGTCATTATTTGTGGAAGTCAATTTCTATGGATAGAGAGTGGGTGAGATACCGCACTTTAAATGCACCATTAAGTGAGTAATAAAGTCTTTATTTTCGCTATATCCCGAGTTTGTATGTTACGTGTCTGTGCCCCTGACGCTCTGTTTTATCGGCTGTTACCGTTGCATTGTTGATGTTTGGTGGTTATGATCTGACACTGACTCCACACACATGAGGAGCAGGGGCAGCTTCAAAATCGCACACGAAGACAAAAAGTGGGGTCACGTCTCCCCAAACTCGGGAAATCGCAGCCCAAATCTGACAAATTCTCCTGTAGTGTGTGGCGGCCTTAAGACTTTCATTTTAATTTTCATAAACTTGACCTGTGACCCCAGATACAAGGTACACATTCAAATAATTAGTTTTTACTGATAACTGTAATGCTGATTTATTCTTAATTACAAAGCAAACATGATGTTCCATTCATTTATATTAATGACAATACATCGAACATATATAGTGCTTTTTTGGACACTCAAAGACACTTTACAAACAAATAGGAAGTGACACTGTAAAAAAAAACGGGAGGAATCATGGGGGGAATGCCAATTTGATCAGGTGGGTTTTTCGTCGTGATGTGAAGTGCTGCAGTGAGTCCGAGTTCCTGATGGATTGTGGGAGTGAGTTCCAGAGGGAGGGGGCGGCAGTAGGAAGGGGTCGGTCCCCCAAGGTCCGGTGCTTTGTCCATATTATTTGGTGTTTTGGTTCTTCAGATAATTATCCAATCAGAAAGCAGAATGAGCCACACATGATTAGGGCCAATGATTTTCCGCGATCACGGAAAACGGACGAAAAACGCGGAATCATCAGTGTGAAGCAGAATATAAATTTCTTTAATTTTACACAAAAATTTACCTGAATTTCTTAAAATATTTGAAAAAGCGCCACTTAAAACTGATAATCGATGCATAGCAGACATCTTTTTCCGGTTTTGGTATATGTATAGAAGGTTTCTTGTGTACAAACATTCAGAGATGCTAAGTGGTGAACATTCCAGGTGCTCTTGGCACTCTGTACAGTGTATGATTAAAACTGCTTTTCTGGTCGGCTATTGAAGACTTTTGCCTGATTTGTGTTCTTTTTGTGACCCCCTTTAGAATAACATACCATGTTGTGTTTAGATCTTAATTGTTTAATTTGCTCTCATAATAACATTATGTTATGTTGCCGCGTCTCAGGTTGCAACAACGCCTTGTTTTACCGTCACTGTTGTTTATTCACCCGCTTTGTCATGTCTAGATGTTATGATGTCAATATTATCCACTGATATAAAAGTTTAATAAAACTACGTCTGAGTTTTTGTCTGATGACACAAATGAAAAGTCATTCGCGTCATTATAGCAGCTGAAACAGAACATTTTTGAAGCGGAAAATCATTGGCCCTATATGATTCTCTCATTTGTGTTGCCAGTTTTAATGCTGAAATCCAGCTGGTTTAAGCCTAAAATGCCTCTCTCTGATCTGAATGGTCACTACCTAAACCCCTGCACCATCATGAGTCAGTGCTAGTGCAGCCTCTGCAGCTCAGGGAGCGAATTCTGGAGCTTCACATGAGTCCTGGTCTGTCCATATCCTGAGAATCAGACAAACTTGTACAATATGTGTCCTTTGTCTACAGATTAAGGCATTGGCAACCCAGGTTTAGTTGTGATTGTAATACCTGCTTAAAACCATGTATTTATTTTCTAACTGTGTGATTTAATAGTGCTCAGAGGATAGTGCACTGTTACAAATAATGTGTGATGTATAGTACATGTCGTAGTGGTGTTGTGTGATATGATAGTACATGTCGTAGTGGTGTTGTGTGATATGATAGTACATGTAGTTGTAGTAGTAGTGTCATCGTGTACCTGACATGTGGTAAAGGGCTTGATGCTCCAGAGGAAGTGGGGCACGTCCTGGATGGACACCTGCAGACTGAAGGAACTCGCTCGGAAAGGCAACGTCTGAGGCTCCTCCAGCAGCTGACCTCCTCTGCTTCGCTCCGCCCACACCACTCCCTGTGCACACAGACAGGAGAAATGGAAAGAGTGTCAGAAAAGAGAGAAAGAAAGAGGAGAGGGTGAGAAAGACAGGGGAAGAGACAATGAGGGTGGTGGGAGAGAGATGAGAAAGAGACAGAGTGAGGAAAAGGAACCGAGAGGAGAAAGCGAGCAGAGGGAGAGAGAAAATGGAGAGGCAAAATTAAGAAAGAGAGAAAGAGAAAGGAGTGGGTGAATGTGACAAAGATGGAATAAGAGCAAAAGAGTGTGGTAGAAGAGAAAGAGTGAAAGTGAGAAGGAAGCAAGCAGGAGAAGAATTGTGAACAAGAATGAGGCTGCGTTTACACGTACACGGATATTTCACTCGCTCCATTTTCTGAAATAACATTGTGCACACAGCATCGTTTTCAAAAAAGTTTCCGTTTACATGAACCCGCATAAATATGCCGTCAGGAGACCACATGACGGTCATCTCACCCTCGATGTAAGGACGCAGGAAGTCGGAGAGTAACAGCAGTGATGACCACGATATCCTAAAATTTCCGGGACGACCACTTCATTTTCAAAATGATCCCACCAGACAGCGGCTCGCCCAGGTCGGACCCAAAAACAGCGACGTTGGCGGTGACGGCGACTGGGTCTTCGTGAAGAGAGAAAATTGTTGAGCTCCAAGCTCTCATTTGTCTCTCTTCATCGATATGAACCATCAGCTGTGTGTGCAAATGCAAACACATGACAAGAGTTTGCAGCAGAAGTAATGTAACTGCTGCTCTGACGCTTCCATGATCATTACCAGAGAAAAACGTTAACACTGGTCACACTTTGGCGTGTCAACTGCCTAAAATGCAGTTTATGTCACTTTACACGCAAATGCCAAACCGTAGTTTTCCAAAATCTCCACTTTAGCTGGAGTTTTTAGAAAGATTCATTTTCAGAGGCGAATTCTCCGATTGTGTGTAAAGATGGGTACAAACAAAGGGAAATTTCTCCGTTTTTTAAAAATATCCGTGTACGTGTAAACGGGGCCTGAGAAAGACAAGGAAGAGAAAAATGGGTCGTGGGAGGAAGACAGTTCAGAGAAGACACAGAATGAGCAACACAGGTAGAATATGCATACTCCACCCAGAGAGGAGTCTAACCCACAACCTCCTTACACTCTGCCACAGTAACACAGGGAGCACACACATGCTCAATACAGAATTTTTTTGAAAATAGTTTTTTATTGGTACAATTCTTAAAACAAAAACATTATAAAACTTGGTGAGACTTAGCTTCGCCATGGCAACTGCACAATTTAATCCTCAACATAATCCCTAATTAGCAAACAATTAATCTCGGTGAAAACAAAACGTACCAGAAAACTATTTTGTGAAGGAAAGCCCAAAGGGAAATAGCAAACAGAGTTGAAACAATGCTTTTGCTTCTCATTTGGGCGACACGTTATTTTGCATATCAGCGCAGTACACCTGCTGCTGCCGAGCCTGTCTCCCACCACCACCACCACCACCACCCGCTCCTCACCCCCACACCCCCCTCAACTCCAAACAGACGAGACGCAGGGCCCAGTGCAGTGGAGCAGTCTGGAGCTCTGTTAGCACAATATTCACAGGACGGGGATGACGAGATGGGGCTGATGAAATGGGATTTGATCACAACTAATGATCTGTGTGGCCGTCTGTATTCTGAAGGAGTCTGCAACACCCCCTTTATTCATCCAATGATCCCGTGGGACTGCACAGAAACAATTCCAAAAGTTGTAAAAATAAGTATTTATTTAAGTATTTAAAACGACGTGTTGGTAAGTTAAAATGTCTTAAATTAAGAACATTTAACTTTATTTGAGCAGATTCATCTTGACAAATAAAATGATCTGCCAGTGGAATAACTGTTTTTTTCTTAATTCATGCAACATTTGATTTTATTTCTTATTTTCAGTACAAAAATCTTACTGCACTGGCAGATCATTTTACTTGTCAAGTGAAATTTACTCAAATCATGGTAAAACTTTCTTAATCCAAGTCATTTTATCTTGACTAGAGTTTATTTTTTGCAGTCTAAGCAGTCATTCTAACACGTTCATGTAGTTTCAAACTTGTTTGTTGTCTAGACCACCTTTGGGGGGCCCCAAATGCTTCTGAGGACACCCAGGGGGCCCTGGACTCCACTTTCAGAACCATTGAATTAATGATTTCTCTGTTGGTGCTGGGGTTTAGAGTGAGGATTTAGAGTTCTTTTAGGTCCAAACTTTTTTCATCAAGGGCTTCAAACTTATACAGTGCAGAGGGCCACAGATACAGGACAGTAAAGTCAGTCATTCAAAAGGTTACTTTTCACCTATAAGTGACTGAGCTGCCATGCCTTTAATAAGGCTTGGGACAAGTCTGTATCACACCAAAACATTATTTATTACATTTATTTATTTCTGTTTAAATTATGATTTTTCAGTATAATATGCAGTATAAAGTACTATATTTGGACATTTAGACAGTTCATCAGGAAGTCTGAGGGCCAACAGAAATGGGTCTGAGAGCTGCATTTGACCCTGGGCCATTGTTTGACACCCCTGGTCTAAAACAACTGGATTCCTACACTGAAACTGGTAAACCAAATGAGAGACTCATGTGAGGCTCATTCTGAAAAGAAAAGCATCATCGTGTCCAATATTTTTTTTGTTTGTTTTGTTTTTATCAACATTTCATTTGTTATCACATAGAATAAATCAACATTTCATTTGTTATCACATAGAATAAATCAACATTTCATTTGTTATCACATAGATCATAGTCATGGCATTTAAATCAAAGTCTTACATACTATTCCTTTAAAATAACAACCACAAATCTCTCCATACTGGAGTCTAGTGAAGGCATCTATCTACTGGCAGCAGGGCAAACTAACGTGGCTAATAACAAAGATGCCCCGTCATGTTGATGGAAGCATACAGCACTAATGAAGGCAGTTTGACTGTGATTTATGGACTTCTGTGACACAACAATCGTGGGAAAATTAAACCACATGTCAATACAAGGAAAACAATTGTGAGTTTTTTGGCCCTAATTCTGTGTATGTGTGAATTTGCGTGTGTCAAATTCAGATTCCTTGTGAGGTTTGCCACAGAAACCACACGATACATCAAAATGAAGCTTGTGCAAATGGGTTTCAGTGTCAGAGCTCTATGTAATCTGTCCAGTGCCCATTATGGCGTGACATATTAAATAGTAATAAAAAAGCAGAATGTAAATGTTTCGTGTACGCGCTTCAGCTCCTCAGCTCTTTGACAGTCATGTTTACGGCTGCTCACATGTTTGGCAGAGATTGATGGTAGAAGCAGTGAGAAGAGGACTCAGTCTGAGACCAAGATTACAAAATATCAGACTCGGCTTCATATTTGTCAGAGCTTGTCTCTGGATGTGAGAAAAGTTGACTCTTCATCGTTATCTCACTGAAAGACCCATCTACGTTTTTGTGCTGTACAAGATTTAGTCGTCGGTAATCTTCCATCAAAGCCGGACAAAACTTTAGTGAACATCCAGCGTGAGCTCTGAAGTGTTTTTAAGAGTATCCATTAGGGGCTCGCTTCACAAAATGTTTGGTTCGTATTCCAGTTTAAGGTTGCGGTTTTTGGTTCTGTACAGTTCTTTTTTAGTTTGTTATTTACTGAAAAAAAAACCTCACTGTCAGTGCAAACATAAAGGTGCCAGCCCAGCCGGTGGCTGAGTGGTAACACTCAGGCCTCACAGCAAGAAGGTTGCGGGTTCGATCCCCGGGTCACCCAGGCCTTTCTGTGTGGAGTTTGCATGTTCCTCCCCGTGTCTGGATGGGTTTCCTCTGGGTACTCCGGTTTCCCCCATCAACCTAAAACATGCCCACACCCCTATGAACTAACATCAAGGACCATGATGTCTACCCTCCTGTGGGCTCACCACCTGCAAAGGGGTACATAGGGGGGGGTCAGGTGCTATGAGGATTAGGCAGCGAGCTGCCCCCGCGACCCAGCTGGATTAAGCGGGAGAAGATGGATGGATGGACACAGTCTGCATGGAATGGTTTAGTCCTGGTTAAATCCTGTTTTAGTCCTGATTTTAGTCCTTGTTTAGACCTGGTTTAGACCTGGTTTTAGTCCTGATTTTAGTCCTGATTTTAGTCCTTGTTTAGACCTGGTTTTGACCTGGTTTTAGTCCTGATTTTAGTCCTGGTTCAGTTGTAGTTTAGTCCTGGTTTAATACTGGTTTTAGTCCTGATTTTAATCCTGGTTTAGACCTGGTTTAGTCCTGGTTTTAGTTCTGGTTTTAGTTCTGGTTCAGACCTGGTTTTAGTCCTGATTTTAGTCCTGGTTTAGTAGTAGTTTAGTCCTGGTTTAGTACTGGTTTTAGTCCTGATTTTAATCCTGGTTTAGTCCTGGTTTAGTCCTGGTTTTAGTTCTGGTTTTAGTTCTGGTTCAGACCTGGTTTTAGTCCTGATTTTAGTCCTGGTTTAGTCCTAGTTTAGTCCTGGTGTAGTACTGGTTCTAGTTCTGGTTTAGTCGTGGTTTTAGACTTGGTTTAGACCTGGTTTAGTCCTAGTCCTTCATAGTTTCAGTGAGAATCTACAACGTAATCTTGAAAATAAAGTTGACGCTTACTCGGACTAGTGGTACTTGAGAGATCCTGATCGATTTGGTAGCTTTTCTGGTGGAGGATCCGTCAAATGCTTTTCTCCATGGAGATGTTATTGCATTATGTAGAATATTTCGCAATATGGCATTAAACCTTTCTATCTTCATGGAGACAAATTACATATTGCACCTTTAACATACAACAAAACAGTAAAGATAAATTACACCTATTTCAGATTTTCCACACGTTCACAAATTTCACTCCAACTTTCTCCGTCCTAACACCTTGACTCTGCAGGTGAAGGTCAACATCCTGCAGGTAAAACGGGAGTGTAAACATGTAGGCGGTAACCTATGGCAACGGCAGAGGTCAGAGTTGAAAGGTCGAGATGAGTTTGTTGATGTTGGCTGCAGTTGTGAATACTGATCAGACTGCTGGTATTTCAGGCAGGAGACAGGACCGGACTGTACGGGGAAAATCTATGAATCTATAACCTTGGGAAAAGAAGTATGAGAAAATAACCTGAATTTAGAATTTATGTTTTCTAGACAAACAAATGAATGTATAAATAAGTAAATCAGAGTCATACTAAATCTTGTGTAGCCAAAACTTGTTGTTTTAACAGTAGAAATATAATATAATAAATCTAGGTAGAGATACACCAATATCACTTTTTTGAAAACTGATACGAGTACGTGTACAATCATTTCTGTACTTGCCGATACCGAGTACCAATACTTTACCAAACTTACAAATGTGCATGTGCAAAAAATATATATTTAATAAACCCGGAAAAAAATACAAACCATGATATTCCCTCTCCATACACCAGACTGTCTCCCTAAGAAGAACTTTTCTTTAATTTTATTATTATTCTTTTATTTAGTTTTGATTGAGAGTGAGAAACATAATTTCATTTTTCATATGTGAATATGAAAATTTGACAATACACTTTTTGAATCTTGATTTTAATGTGTTTAATGCAGCTTTGCACACATTTGTTTACATTTTACAGAAACAAAACTTAAAACTGCATGACTCATTTGCATACAGTATAAGTGCTGAAAAAAAAACAGCTTGTGCGCTGATGTGGTCAGCTTCTGTGGGACTAAAGGACACGACTCAGTGGAATATGAGTGTTCTCTCTGTGACAGAGGATGTTCTGCGGATGGTGAGTCTGTTCTGTGCTTATGTCACGTTGGAGATGGTTCATGTTAAACTTTTCAGAGATCGTACGAGTGCAGCAGCTCTTTCACTGATGTTGCTACAGTCTCTTTATTTATTTATGTTACTCTGGTTACTATTAACCAGGATACTGACACTGGGATACATACATTATAGCATGGACAGTCTGGAGTTCTAATAATTTTGCCTCGGGTGCTCTGTGGAGTGGGTAAGACTATTTTTAGTGGCACAACAACTATGGCCATTGACATGCACTAGCCTAACACCAGCAACCTCTCCAAATACAAGGACTGGAGGGAATATTTCAAAAAGTGTCTCCACACATCTCCAACACACTGGATCATGAGGAAATGAGGCCCTATGTCCAAAATTCCAAACTGTCCCTTTAAGATGTTTTTGAACAACAATAAAAACACACAGGATTTATACAGCACTGTTCAAGACACCTAAAGACCATTACAGAGCGTTATTCATTCACCCCACACTCGCTGGTGACTGACAGAAGTGAGGCTGCCATTCTGCTCCCCGGACTACCACAACACTCACAGAACTCGTCCCAAGCGGGAATCGATCCTCTGACTTTGCCATAAATTTGCACTTTACAATGAACAAAATGTCAAATGTTAATCTACTTATGTTTAATGCAAAAAGGTTAAAGGGACACTATTTTCTGATTTGTTATAATGTTGCCTCATACTGTACATACCTGGAGTAAACACGGTTCCACCTTATGATGCCATGTTGTCATGCAGGAAGTGCTCCAATGTGTTTTAAACTCCACTCTAAGGGTGGGATGAGACACAATTTGGAGTGGAATCTGGAGGCCTGCGGACCTAACACAATGTAACTTTCTGGTTGGTGGTCTGTCACCTGCTTGTTTCTATGGCGATGTCACTGCTCTGCCTGGAATGTTCCACAGTGTGACATTAAACAGCTCTACCTTACATTTATTCAATTGCAGTTGGCTTTATAGCTTTCTAGAAAAACAGGCTTTCTGATTGTGAGTGGGGTCGCCTCTCCACAGATCTGACCTGTAAGTGCTCCACTGTACTTTTAAACTCCACACACGTTCACTATAATCTTTTGGATGATTTCACATCTGTAAACCTAAAAATGACAGTTTCACAACATCACAAGGTGGAACAGAGCATTTTGAGCTTTGGAGATGTAGAGAGACTGACAATAAACGGTTAGTCAAACATGTGTGAATGAAACAAAACACAATTCCAGGTATGTTTTTGATGATGAGACAAGATTATAACATGGTTTAACCCTCACAAGACTCAAATTTGCATCACATAGAACCTTTAATAGGCTAATGGACGAGAAATTGTAGTTGTATGTAGAGTAAATTTCCCTTCCCCCTTTTGCGAGTAACATTTTTTGTCATAAACTACTGATGATCAAAACGGACTCATTTTCAAGAATCGAGCCTGATACCCCAGTTTTAAGGCTACTGCTGCCATGGTAACTAAGCAATCTAGCGGTGGACATTACACGCGCTGTGCAATTACGGCAGTCACTTTTAAGCAGAGATGAAAGAGCGGTGATATGAGGCCGACTTCAGTCAGAATGGAAAACTAAATGAGATGTTTGAAGAGGAGCCCTGATAGTCACACTTATCTGCAGCACTTCCTGGATTATTCCTCATGTTTTCAGATTTAGAATTTCACATATTTTCTCTAAGTTTTGGCCTTTATTTGAGAACACATGCCTTCAGTAAGAGTGATTTAACCTTCAGGATACAATATATTACGAGTAAAAATACAAATGGGTCAAATAAGGCATAATTATATAAATGTGTATGTACAAGAACAAATAAAACAGTAAAAATACAAATAAAAAACACATGCTGATTAATGTGCACTGTCCCGTATTTAATAAATAAGCAAACATAATGTCATGCTGCTTGGACAAAATTCTCCAGAGAAGTGCAGATAGCTGAAAAACATTGTTGCACTGCACATTGGTTGGAGCTCAGGCTAAAAACAAAAGATGTTGCCCAACAGTAACAGAGACACATAAGCGCTGTCTGCTCAGTGAAAGTTGATGGTTCTCCCGCTTCGTATGGTCCTTTTTTCAACTTTCAGCAGTACTGGAGCAGACTTTAGCATGTATGTAAACTGCATTAATACAGTTTACAGAACCAGCTAACTTTTGAACCATAGACTGTATAAAGAAGTGGACTAAAGGCCAATTTATGATTATGCGTCAAAACGTCTGCGTTGCGTTGTCTGTGTGTCAAAACGACGCAGACAGCCAAGGGAAGCGACGCAGACAATAAGGGCTGTGATTGGTCCTCTCTAACCCTGCTCTACATACATTTCCAATACTCCACTCAACATATACATTGAGTAATAATGTGGTTAATGCAGTTTTGCGCACATTTGTTTACATTTTATAGAAATGTAGTTAACTTCAGAAGGAGGACCACACCTCAGCCGCCCTCTTCTCCTCTCCAGTGAATCACAAGCTCACTTCTGCCACACCTCAATTTCCCAGAAGCCTATTTGTAGCAGCCTATCCCGGCAACCTAGTCTGTCCCGAATAACTCCACACAGCCCTCCCAAACCCAATCTCTTCACTTCCAGACATAAGACGCCTATGAGGGGGGTCCTGTCCTGCTAGGCCATGTGAAGATTGAGACTGAACCCCCACCCTGAGTCTCAACCCAGACATCCCTCCCCGCCTTGTCTCCTCGTCTCCCTATAATAAACTCGTTTCTCTTCGCACATGTGTTGTGGTTGGTGTAGTCCTTGCTCGTGAAAAGAAACTTAAAACCGCATGGCTCATTTGCATACAGTATAAGTGCTGAAAAAAACAGCTCGTGCACTGATGTGATCAGCTTCTGTGGGACTAAAGGACACGATTCAGTGGAATATGAGTGTTCTATCTGTGACAGAGGATGTTCTGCTGATGGTGAGTCTGTTCTGTGCGTGTATCCCGTTGGAGATGGTTCATGTTGAAATTTTCAGAAATTATGCGTCTGCAGTACACATAGGTTGGTTTAAATCCTAGTCTAGCATTATGGCGGTGAATTACTTTGCAGCACATAGACGCTGACGCAGAGCCATAAATCAAAAACAACAGCGGCAGTGTGCGTTGAGTCGATGCAGAACTATAATTTGGCCTTAAGGAAGTGTTCAGCTCCATCTTATAATGTTGTTTCCTCATCACAAACACACCTGGAGTTGTGCATTGTTTCATTCACACTTTTAACACACAAACCCTGCATACTGTAAACCACCATAATAATAGTTTAGTTTTGTTTCAATCACGTAACAGACCAGACATTTGTTTGAGACCAGGCGGCAATTTGGGACCTGTTAACTTTAAAACTACCGCTTCATGACATCAAAAGATGGAACAGAGAATTTTGAGGTTTGGACATGTACACAGACTAATAATGCAGGTTTACTCAAACGTGTGAATGGAACAAAACACAACTCCAGGTGTGTTTTTTTGGGGGTAACAACATTTATTACACTAGAGTCAGTTTTGTGCATTTCTTCAACTGATTTGATGCACTCTTAAAATGCTCTCCTCTCCACAGATAACTTATCTTATTTGCATAACCTGGTCTATAGAGATTAGCAAGATGAATGCTTTACTGTGAAACATTCAGACCAAAGCTTTTCACACAGTTCCATGGAGACGGGTTGCAAAGGGCTCCTTTAATTTCGTATGTCAAGTTTTAGCCGGTCTGAAAGTAGTCCACTGTGTACCATTGTTTTTTCGGGATGAGTAATGAACCTGGAAACCATGGTAACGGAACCACAAACACATTTTATACAGTGCTAAATCTGGGCCGCGACCTACAATATGCAAAATGGACCCGTCCTCCTCCTCTGCTGGAAAAAGTAGTCCCTGAATGTAGCAAGATTTATGAGCAGGCAAAAGGAGATCGGGCAGACAGTGCATTTTACTATCACTTTAAAAAGGTCAGACTTCAACACGGACAATATTTATTTGGGCGAAATCGTTTAAATTCTGCAAATTTTATGGAAAAATGGTGAATAAATCAGGAGATAAAAACTGACTGGCCAATTTAAAAGGTCTATGTCAATTGGAAAAGGTATATTTTATTGTGCTTGTGAATTTCCGAAGTTTTACAACCTCATCGGACGCCTCCTTCGGCCATTTGTATGGAAATGATTTGAAAAAGCACAAAGAGAAGACTGAGCCAATCTGTTTCTCTGGAATGTTCCACAGTATGGCATTACACTGCAAGAAGGATTTTCTAGCATAGTTAAAGTGACTTGAATTAAGCAGATTCATCTTAAAAAAATATTTAAAAGTTTTTTTAACTTAATAAGATGAGATTTTTTTTTACTTGTTTCAAGATATTCCATCCTGACTTATCTCATCTAGATATGACAACTTATCAAGCCAGGTTAAGCCTCTTTAACTTCCCTCTCAAACCAGTTCTTTTCTCTGGCTCAGATCTGTATCTCACTGTCCTCAGAGGAGTGTCCGGGGCTTTTAGGTGCAGATATATGCCATTTTTAAGATGTCGGGAAAGTGGAAAATGTCACATTTCAATAAATTCAGTTTCAAATGTAGTTGATTCCACGTTGTACTTGATCAAATGTACAGAGGCGTGGTCCTGCTCCTGAATTTCAGTTAATCATATTAACTGCATATATTTTGTTTAAACGCCCTAAGTAAGTTTTTAGTTGGGGCTCTGTCACCTGCGTGTTTCTATGGATATGTCTTTGCTCCACTTGGAATGTTCCACAGTGTGACATTAAACAGCTCTTCCTTACATATATCCACTTACAGGTGGTTTTAGAGTTCAAAAATACCTAGAAAAACAGGCGTTCTGACTGTGTGCAGTGTTGTATCTCCACAGATCTGACCTATAAGTTAGTCTGGTTTGGTCTCCTTGAAGATATAAAATGTTTCTAGTGTTTGTTTAATGTCATACTGTGAAACATTTCCGACAAAGTAGTAATAAGTGGCAGAAAAGAAATACCTTTTAAAATGCGTACATGAAACAAAACACAACTCCAAGTCTGTTTGTGATCAGGAAACTAAATTCTAACATAGATCGGGCAGTACCATAATACAGACCCTTTAATGTAATGTGATATTTTCCTCCCCTGATCTTATACTCAAACCTTTTGCTTAACCTGACAGTGGCTGAACAAATCAACAGTTTTGCTGTTCACTGGAGTGGCTGCCAATATTGACACAGCGTTGTATGAACTAGGGGGATTTGTTAGTGAGCGCAGTCAACAGGAAAAGATGGATTTATGTGAGCTTGTGTGCAATAATCCATCTGCTGTGTGGTAATTGCAAACCATGTCAAAACTCAGAAACACATGTCGCTAATAAACGCTAAGACTCAAAACATTTGTTCTTCCAAAACTGATCTGAGAAAACAAAAATTGAGATTGAAATGACATGTTGTGATGGTAAATGGACACATTTTTATACAGCGCTTTTCCATTTTAGGGCCCTCAAAGTGCTTTACAACAAGGAACCACTCACCCATTCACACACACATTCATCATTCATACACCGGTGTACACAGGCACTGGGGCTGAGGTGCGTTAAGTGTCTTGCCCAAGGACACGGTGACAACATTCATCTGTGGGTCATTGGACAAAAGCTCTACCAACTGAGCTGCTGTCGCCCACTATTGATCTTGTAATCGTAATTGTAAAGTATTGATACTTTACAGCTCGTGTCAAGATAATTCCCTGTAGGTCTGTGATGCTAGCTGTAAGCACTGCTCTGTCTGACTCTGTCAGAACTGATACCTGGAGCTTCAGCGACACGTAACATCGGCAAAGCTGCATACACGGGTATTTTTAAAAATTTCAATTTACACCGGAGGTAACAGACCCGCTCCTGTGACGCCAGCCTCTGTACAGTATATTCTCATGTATAATCACCAAACTCTTTTATATTTCTTACATATTCATTGTTAATTGGATGACTTACATGTTAAATCACAATAAATGAGCGACGATGCTTTGCAGAGATAACAAGCCATATCTGCAGTACTCACGTTAAAGGGACAGTTTGGAATTTTGGACATAGGACCTCATTTCCTCGTGACCCAGAGAGTTGGAGATGTGTGGAGACAGTTTTTTTTTTTTAAATCTTCCATCCAGTCCTTGTATTTGGAGAGGTTGCTGGTGCTAGACTAGTGCATGTCAATGGCCATAGTTGTCCTGCCACTAAAAACAGTCTTACCCACTCCACAGAGCACCCGAGGCACCCAACTCCAGACTGTCCATGTGAAGGTCTGTGTCCAGAGAATCATTTTAGAAGTAAAACCAACCTTACATTTGAAGGATTTCTGTCTGAGCAGCAGCAGTGAGTTGTACTTCCTGATAGAAAGCTCGGCAGCGGTGGACTGATATATGAGAAAATAGTCCCTCAACATGTGACGATTCATGCGATGCAAGGTTAGTTTTATTTTAAACATTATTCTATTGACACAGACGTTCACATGGACAGTCTGGAGTTCTAATAGTTGGTGCTCTGTGGCAGGACAACTATGGCCATTGACATGCACTAGCCTAGCACCAGCAACCTCTCCAAATACAAGGACTGGATGGAATATTGTTAAAAGTGTCTCCACACGTCTCCAACACTCTGGCTCACTAGAAAATGAGGCCCGATGTCCAAAATTACAAACTGTCCCTTTAATAACACTACCCACCATTTAACTTTTTAACTTTTGGGATCTGCCGCCTCTTCTGACATCCCTTCATTACGACATGCTTCTGTTTAGACATGCAGGTTGTTTAATACTTTTTAGTCTCACTATTCTGGCACGTAGTTTTTTATTTCATTTTATTTTTGGCTGCGATAGTCCACCCAGGCGCATCTCTCGCTGGTCTTCGATGTTCTTAATCTCAACAACTATCAAGTCGCACACAAAACTGACACACACACAGTGGGCCCTATCAGTTTAGGACATTTTCCCACTGCTAAGGTATGCATTGTGTCACCATAGTAACTGCTGAACATTCCATCAGTTACAGATGCAGAACACCCCCAACGTGTGTCACTGGCTGATAACCACTCTGCCACAGTAACACAGGTAGAACATGCACATTCCATATATTATTTGAACCAAAATTACATAATGCACTTAGACAAACTTTATATATATATATATATATATATATATATATAAAACTCAAGCTCATTTTAACGGCGATAATTTTTTAAACGCTGATTAACGCTGTGTGACCTGATGTAGTTTTTCCATAAGCTTTTTAAACTGCCACGAACGTTAGAACAACTACAGACTGTAATATCACGCCCGTACACATGGTGGCGGTACGGAGCAATACATTTCCAAATATCAAACAAAGAAGAACCCAACTAGCGCAACACCAGCCAAGACTGCGCCAACTTGACATGGAAGCAAAAGGAACACTTCTGAACGGGAAGTTTCGATTTAAAACACAAAAGGATGGTTCGATAGATAAAACTAAAGTTGTCTGCACTTACTGTCAATGTGAACTTTGTTACCATCGGATCCCATCCAGTTTGAAATTTTTCTATTTTTTTTTCTTCTATGGCAGATAGTGGCAGGGTTGGTAAGCTTAAGCCTATGTGGATCAGCAGAGGTTGGTATGACTGTGTTGAGCCTGTGTTGAATAAGCTAACTAACTAATGACTAAACTAATGCAATGTTTTTCAAAGTAATATGCACTTTATTTTGCATTAGCCTGTTTTCAGGGGCTTTTTTTTTTTTTTTTTTTTTTTTTGTCGTCTAATACGAAAGATATGGATGTCAGTCGCTGTGAAATGCTATGCTTCGCAATAATAAACATTTGTACAAAGCCAGCCCATTCACTTTTCTGTGCTGATAAGAGAATTACAATGGTTTTTCATGTGACAAAAATCTGCGATTAAAATGCGATTAATCGCGAGTTAACTATGACATTCGTGCAATTAATCGCGATTAAATATTTTAATCGCTTGACAGCACTAATATATATATATATATATATATATATATATATGTGGTAAAAATAAATTCAAAGTAGCAAAAATAGCAAGAGACTGGTGTTCAATAAGGTACAATTATATAAATCTATATGTACAAGTTAAAATAGAATAGAAAAATAAGTACTTTTTTTCACACTTTTTCAGGGTTTATGTGGTCCTGCGACTTATATATTCAAATTTCACACTGACAGCCCATAGACCAAATATATAAATCCTATACATGAATCAAAAATGAAAATCAAAAATGCCTTTAAAAATGAAATTAAATGTTGGTTCTTGGTCTCTGATTTTATAAAATAAATTTCCCCCAAAAACCTACTGTGCGACTTTTTTTTTTTCTTCATTACACATTTTTTGGCTGGTGCAACTTATACTCTGGAGCGACTTATAGTTAAAAAAAATACAGTAATAAAAATATCTCAGTAATATACAAGAGATAATAAAAATTTGACAATACCTGAAAAGCGTGTGGCGTGTCATCCACACAGTAGACCCTCAGCCCGTAGCTCAGGGGCCCCTCCAGAGCTCCAAACACTGCCAGCTTTAGCCTCTTGACGGCGGCCTGGCTCAGCGGCTCCCCCACCAGGGCGTACGAACCTGGTGTGTCCAACAGCAGGTGGCAGCTTGCAGAGTCCATCAGGCAGTAACAGGACGTGCACTCCTCATCCACCGTCATCACTTCCTGTAAGAAGCAAGGTGAAAAAGAAAAAATATGTTTATCGAAAAGGACCCACTCAAATGATTACACCCAGAAAGGAAGTAAAATATTTTGCATAATCCCTCAATTATCCAGGTGGTTCCACTGCAAACACTGACGTCACAAACCAGGGAGAAGTTTGGAAACATGCAATGACCACTAAGTCTGACAAAATCTAGGAAAAATGAGCCTGACACACCCTAGTTGTTTACAGTAAGCTGCTATTTCGTTAAGAAGCTAATGTGATCCAAATAGGAAGTGGAAGTATGAAATGTTCCTCTCCTCATGATCCAGATGTGTGTTAGATTTACAGCAGTGTGTTTCCGTGTACTGGAGTTTTCCACATCTATGATATCTACATGTATCTGACATCTACATACTGCCTCTTCATTTGAGCATTTACAGCTTCTTCTTATTTTTGTCCATGTATTCTACCCATATAAACCATATGCACTAAAACATGTTATGTTTGTACATCCATGTTGTAAACTCATTATCTTAAAGATGTAAGTACTAGTTGAGTTCTTTGTCTGGCAATCCTGCCGCATCTGAGGTGACAACTTCCTCACAGCTGAAAAGTGCTAAAAAGCTGTACATTTTCACATGAAACATATGAAGGATTGAAATTGTGTTCCTCACTCTCATTCCTATAAATAAATAATAAGAAAAAAGTCCAAATGTTACTTTGGGGAGACACAGATTCCTGCTTCCTGGCAGCCTGGTGGTTAGAGAGGGGAGAGAGTTCAGCATCCTAACAGCCTGGTGGATGAAGCTGTTAGTGAGTCTGGTGGTGCAGGAACATAGGTTCTGTAGGCTGAACAGATTGTGTGAGGTGATTTGCATCACTCACAACTGTGATGGCTTTGCGGGTGAAGCGGGTGCTTTATACTCTGTCTTACAGAGAGGGGGGTGGTGCACCATTGGTACCAGTATTATTAAAGTTTTGTGCATCCTACCTGAGTTCTTCTATCAAACCACATCACTTGATATCAGGGAGTGTGCATGGGCTGGGTTTGCAGTTGACTTGACACTGGAATACTATTGCCCCTCTCTTAAAATGTTTGTATTAACCCACTGTACATCATCCTGGTGTTTGTATTGTGCTATTTTGTTCATAAATAAATTCCTCTTCCTAATATGGAGCTTGTCTCCCAATTCGTGCCTTTAACTTCTAGCCTCATGAGCTTCATTTGACTGGAGCCGAACACTATGGGCGCTCTATACAGTCAATTTGAGGAGTGAAGGAATAATGCACTGTAAAGGTGTGTGTGGAAAGATGCTATATAAATCCAATGCATAATAGTTTTATTCATCGTCAAGTCTGGTGAAGTTTCATAGATTACAACTTTGTGACATGTTGATTTTTGGTTAAATGCATTTAGATTAGCAAACTGGCTCTCATATTATCTTTACGTACAGGCTATAGCTTTACGCAAGTCTAAATCCCTGTGGCTACTAATCCTCCATTTCCAAAAGGTCTACCAAATTAGGCTTAAAATGTGCGCTACATAACTATAATATAATATTTTCTTTGTCCGTTAAAAAGTTGGCTCTGCTTCAAAGTGCTGCTTTCAAACTTTGAGCGCTCGGGGGAATTTGCATAATAATAAATTCAGATTTTAAGTACTCAAAATGTTTTATGGGGCTTCTGCCAGGGAAAGACGCATTGTATCCACTGATGGCGTTTTTCAGATAAAAGTGGAAATCAAAATTGCACCTTGTTATCGCGTCGTCACATCTGTTTTATTTTTTTTGCAATTCTCGCTCAAAAAGTAAAAAAAAAAAAGCAAAGGAAATTTTATAGTCCATAAGGAGTATTCAAAAGTAGTAGAACAATGACAGGTTTAAGGTGTATTGTGAAACTTTACCAGTGGAAGGTCTGTCAGAGTTTTTCTCTTTATGATTTTGTCTGGAATGTTTCACAGTATGGTTTTAAAACGTTCTATCTTCATGTCGACCAAACTAGACCAAGTCACAGGTCAGATCAGAGGAGAGGCGACCCCGCTCACAGTCAGAATGTTGAAATTTTGAGCTATAAAGCCAACTGCAATTGAATAAATGTAAGGTAGAGCCGTTTAATGTCACACTGTGGAACATTCCAGGCAAACAAGCAGGTGATGGACCATGGATGGACTATATGTATGTTTAAGTCCCACTCCTGATCCCTGTTTGTGCATGCAAGACTCAGTCCAAACCTCTTTACATCTTTACATCTTTTTTTTTTTGTTGTTACTTCCTCTGTCCTTGTATTACATGAAACCCAAATAGTAAAGCCAAAATTGTGAAATGAATTGCACTACTTTAGTATTATTATTTCTTACATATTATGGCAAAATATCGTCTTGTCTCTTTCTTGTGGACCCAATCTCGTGGTGTATCTCGTCTCGTAAAAACTGTGTCTCATCCCACCCTTAGTGTGGAGTTTAAAACATACTGCAGCACTTCCTGTATTACCTCATGACATCACAAAGTGGAACAGTGTTTTCACCAGGTATGTTTGTGATGAGAAATAACTAGAGATGTAACAATAACGTAAATATGGTGATATCGTATCGTCAAAGGTCTCACACTAATATCGTGGACCATCACAATATATCGAATCCCAAGTCTCTTTGCTTAAATGAATAGTTCTGATGCAGAAATAGCTAAAAAAAAAAAACAGAGGGAACTACATAGACCATGATCCTTTGCTCTGTTTCAGTGCAGACTACATGAAAAAATAACTGTTCTAAGCACTTTGAAATCTTCATTCTTTGGATTAAGTCTTGTGAAGGCATTTTTTGAGGAAAAAGGAGCAGATTCACAGTTTTGTGAGCAAAATAAATCTGGTACAGTGAGATGTTTATGGTAAAAATATCGTACAGCAAGATTTGAATATTGTTCCATCCCTAATGACAAAAAATGTTGTACCAAATGACTGGTCAAAGCATTTTAGAATGTCAGTCTTGTTATTATGTAGAATATCGTAATATCGTGACTATCTCTGCCATACCGTGAGCTTTCCCACGATAACGCAATAAATATCGTACCGTGAGTTTCATACTGTAACGATATCGTGAAACATGGGTATCGTTATCGTTTAAGTAAACATTAGGCACAGCACCTTTAATTACTGATGTATTACAGTTATATGTCACCAGCTAATAATAGTTATCTAGTCATATGTAGTATCCAAAGTGTTACTGAATGGTTCCCATATGCTTTAAATCTCCAAGAAACCCTTCACGAACACTGCACAAATTGGTTGAGTATCGAGGTCAAAAAGTCTAAAACTACATCCCAAAGTGAAACCACAAAAGCCTGAATGAGTGGGGCCCATATTAGCGCAGTACCGGGGCCTGGGGGACATTTTGCCCTGTGCGCTTTGATAATCTGTGAGGAGGATGCATTGGACACTCTTGGAGATTAAACTGTAATTCTCTGGAGGTCAGTCAAACAGACTAGACTCATGTCACGGTCAAGAGTCCAAGCACATTGCGGCTACAAATGTTTATCTAACCCTGGTTCAGAAGAAAACTACTCAAAATGGCTGTTATTGCAGTTACTTTGGCAAGAAATTTGACTTAGAGCAGGTATTATGAAAATCCAAAGTTTTCTACTATGTTCTCTCATCAAAAACGAGCTGAAAGAGGTTTTATATGTCATCCAGGCATGTTTGAGTAATCTAGTGATCTCTCCCAAGCCCCAAACCCTAAATAATCCGACACTAACCCTAACTTCACAAACCTGATGCAATGTGCAGTAGTTTCATTAGCTGATGCATGCTGTTTGTGTTGCGATCGCGCTCTGGAGGGGTTATGACTTAGCATGGAGAGTAAAGAATATAATATAGCATTTTCAGAACAATAAAAAGCAACATTCTATCCAAATATATACGTAAAATGCCCCTTCTTTGTAATTGTTGCTTATTTTTGGACACTTGCAGGTGAATTTATGGGGGGTGGGATTAGATTAAATTAACTTAACTTTCAGATAACCTCGATTAGAACCCTGCATTAGGTTTAGCGTCCAAAAGGTGATTTAGGAAGAAATTTGAAAAAAATGTTTCAAAGGTTGCTCAAGCTGTCAAGTTTCCTGGAAATTGATACATTTTGTGTTTTCAAGTAACTTTTTATAGACTGTATGGACTTTCTGAGTAATTTTTATGCAAGTTTCAGTTTGTGTTTGCAGAATAAAATGACAAATTATTCAAATGCACCTTATTTATTTAGTTTGTTATGTATAGGGCAATTTTTTTTTTTCAAGCATTTTGAGCGACCTCTAAATATTTATTAATTTGCATAAAATTGGGACCCAAATATTTGGACAGATATGAACCCAAATGCAGGGTTCTAATCTAGAGAATCTAAAAAAAAATACATATATATAAATAAATTGGACCAACCTAATGGATAATACTTTGTTCTATTGTAAAATAATGTAAAATACTTACTTGCCCCAAATAAATATATAAATGAAAATGAATGAAATTTGTCTGGTGGGGGTCTGTCACCTGCTTGTTAATGTTTTGGCTTATCGTGGTTTTGAGTTGCCTAAAATGTTCCACAGTATGGCATTAAACTCCATATCCAGCATTCACCCAGATGTTTCTATTGTAATAAATGAATAAATATATACTGATTACTGTTGTGTAACTTGGTCCGCTGGCCTCACCTGTTGATAAATACGTTTAAAGCCACACTTAGGGACATTACAGGCAAAGATATGACATCTCCATGGAGACAAGGTGATGGACCAGAGGTGGACCAGAAAATGTAAACATGTAAATGTACTTCTACTGCTACTATGGCTGCTCCTACTACTACTTTTACTACTACTACCACTACCACTACTACTGCTGCTACTGCTACTACTACTACTACTACTACTACTACTACTACTACTACTACTACTACTACTACTACTACTACTACTACTGCTGCTGCTGCTACTGCTACTACTACTACTACTACTACTACTACTACTACTGCTGCTGCTGCTACTGCTACTACTACTACTACTACTACTACTACTGCTGCTGCTGCTACTGCTACTGCTACTACTACTACTACTACTACTACTACTACTACTACTACTACTACTACTACTACTACTACTACTACTACAAGACTTACTGCTCGTACTTCTTCTGGACTTACGATTGCGAAGTACAACTATACAACAGCTTAACAGCCTCTGCAGTTTATATGGGAAAAAACTGATGAAGTGTTTTGCCAAAGGAAACAACAAGCACCTCATTCTGTGCTTATATAAAAAACTATTGAAATAAACATTCACATATAAGGAGGAAAATCAACTCGGAACGTCGAGATGAATTATTTAAACTGTATACATTTTATCGGATTGAGATCGTAGATTCTCTGCTTCTGAATTTTTGAATATATGAGCGGAGAAGGCTGTACGGGGAATTTGAATCGATCCAAAATTCATGTGTCTTTGAGGTTGGAGTGTAATATTTAAAGGGCACACGGCTCCGGAGAGGGCCCTGTTTGAAATAATGAGAGAGTGGAGATTTAAAGTGACAGGGGACAGAGCGGAGCGGCGGAGGAGCTGCTAATACGGGCGCCTATTTACATGCATTTGAACATTTTGTCTTGAAGGAGGGCGGTTTTTCTCTGTCTTTATAAAATCGGTGTTAGTCGGCTTAAAAATTTGCATGATGCAGTTAAGAAATCTTTAAAACGATTACCACGCTTACACAAGAGCTCTAATTCCAAATAAAAATACTTTAATTCTGAATAAAAAATTAATTCCGCTTTAAAAAGGCTGTGTAAACACTTTTCTACGGGCGTAACAATAACCGAAATATGGCGATATTGTATCGTCAAAGGTCTCACAATAATATCATGGAGCATCACAATATATCGAATCACAAGTGTCTTTACTTCAATGAATAGTTCTGATGCAGAAATGGCTAAAAAACAGAGGGAACTACATAGACCATGATCCTTTGCTCCGTTTCAGTGCAGACGACATGAAGAAATAACTGTTCTAAGCACTTTGAAATCTTCATTCTTTGGATTAAGTCTTGTGAAGGCATTTTTCGAGGAAAAAGGAGCAGATTCACAGTTTTGTGAGCAAAATACTGCAATAAATCTGGTACAGTGAGATGTATATGGTGAAAATATCGTACAGCAAGATTTGGATATCGTTCCATCCCTAATGACAATAAATGTTGTACTAAACGACTGGTCAAAGCGTTTTAGAATGTCAGTCTTGTTATTATGTAGATTATCATAATATCGTGAGCCTCCCATCTTGTATTGTACCATGAGGCTCATATCGTGACCAGGGTATCCCCAGGTTTGACTACCCCAAATTTAAGACTTTTTAAAGACTTTTAAAGCCATTATGCGGGTGACAAACAACAGATCCTATTCTAATGTGACCATTACTCACTGCTTAAAATAACGAAAAAATACTTTTAAGACAAATCTCATTCAGAACTCATATATAGTCATATGCATTGCTTGTAAAATGGCTAAAATCATTTATAACATTCTAACAAGACAAACTAAGCTTTCACATTGTCTCACGTTGCACTGCAGCCCAGCTGAGTTTACAAAAAATAGGCTCATAAAATGTAAGACCTTTATGAGAAACATAAGACTTGGACAACATAATTAAAGACTTTGTAAGGACTTCATTTAGGAACATGAAATGTAAGACCTTTTTAAGACTTTTAAGACCCCGGGGCGACCCTGGTGACGATATCGCATGGTGAGACTTGGATATTGTTACACCCCTATTTAATTCATACTTACTTGATAAATACTTACTTAATGAAAATGATTATTCAGAGTTAAGTACGTGGGTGGTTTATTCCGATTTTAAAACCCTAATTAATTTATTCCTTGATCATGTAAATGTTTATTCTTCTTAAAAATAATTCCGGTCGTTCGGCGCATGCTCGGATCACCCTACTGATGCATTCTGGACAATCCAGCTCCACCAGTCCTCGCTGCCGACTTTCATCCACTTCTCTTTGGATTTACGAGTGGGATGCGGGATTCATTACAATTCTGAAGTATTATTTAATTCTGAACTATTTAATTCAGAATCTAAAAATATAATGTAAACGTGGCCATTTTCTGGTTAATACTTAATACTTCTGGTTAATAAAAAAGTGGTTTCAGTAATTAGTTCACTGGTTGTATATATAAATGTACATAGCTAACCCGCTAGCCACCGTGTTCCAAATAGGAAATGAGCATGGATGCGCTTCCGGCTCCATCAACTCAAGTTCCAATTCACGTTCTATTGAAAAAATGTCACCCCTCATTCTGTAACTGCGGCTCTCATGTTTGTCAACTTGATCTTAAAATGTTTTTGTATTAATCCGCTCTATATGAGCCTTGTATTTTTATTTCGCTATTTTGTTCATAAATCAAAACATGAACATTAATAAGAGACAAATCAGGCACCTTGTTTCCCAGAGGCTGCTCCTGCTACCGCACGGCCTCGCTCTGGATTAGCTCCAAACTTGCCCCTATAACTGCAATACTGAGATGGGCAATTCCAGGGCTGAAATCCTCCAAGTGATTCTTCTGAAGGTGTATGGAGTTTAAAAACCCAGTGGGGTGCTTTGTGTTTTACCACATCACGTCACGAGGTGGAACAGAGTGTTTTCTGTTTGAGAGAACAGTCGAAATATGCAGGATTTGTGCGTTAAACATGTGTGAATGAACAAAAACTCCAAGTATGTTTGTGATGAGAAAACAACATTATAACATAGAACAGAAAATAACGTAATATGAGCCTTTTAATACTAATTAGTTGCAGTTATAAAGTGGTACTTAATAACAAACACACATATAACTACTGTAATACTACTTAATGTAATTTAATACAACCTGGTTTTACATAAAATGAGTTATGCCAAAAGCTCTCAGTGCCAATCAAATTCCATTGCTAATCATGATTATATGTGTGTGCTGTGTAGGCGTAGCATTTACAGTTAATGATTAATCCTCTCTGGAAACGCTTCTTGTTGTGGGCGATTTATTGATTTCCACTTCCAAAGGCCCTGCGCATTTGAGCCCTTATCATCTGAGCACCCAGTTTTCTGCACAGGTCAAAGCGTAATTACATACTAACATATTAACACTGACTTTATAATGAGGTTCTTACATGTGTTGTGCCAAACCGTTGACTTTTTACTGATTAGCGTAGAAAACATGGAACTGGAATTAACATTTGACTTTAAATTTCATAAACATGACCTAACTGTGGCCCCACATACCAGCTAGATATGTTCAAACTAAATATATCTTACATTTTGTATTATTTAATTGAATATTATATTAGGATATTATATTATTATTTATATTATATATTATTTATTATTATATTATACATGTAATATATTAATATTTTTATACCATATTTTTCGGACTATAAGTCACACTTTTTTCATGGTTTGGGTGATCCTGCGACTTATACTCAGGTGTGATTTATATCTAAAATATATCATTTCACATGTTGGTTATTTTCACACTGACAGCCACAAGAGGGCACTCTAGGCTTGTGGACCAGTATCTACTACTCCTGTACCACTGTCACTTCACCAACTGCAGCGACCTCGTACCTATTAAAAAAGGTCAATTGAATTCAAGTGAGTTATACATTGTTTTGTTCTGTCACCGGCTTTATATATACACATTTATTCTTAATGATATAAAAAATTATCATCGGGCAGAAAGTTGTTAATGTTAGAATTTGGTGTTTTGGGTCTTAGAGCCCGATGAATCCTGGCATTGTCATCTTGGAATATGCTCGTGCCATCAGGGAAGAACAAATCCACTGATGGAATAACCTGGTCCTTCAGTATATTCAGGTTCAGCTGACCTCATTCTTTGAGCACACACTGCTGCTGAACCTGGACCTGACCAACTGCAGCATCGGACCTGTTTGCTTAGTTCAATCCAGGTGGTGACTTTTTTTTTTTGGCCAGGGTGTGTATAACTGTAGGAGCACAGACTGCAGGCGTTTTTTAAGCTATTTTATTCTACTTGCGTAATAGCACAGGACTCATGCCAAGCAAAACTGTGTTCTTCTTACACCAGGCTTCAGTTGTAAAATGATCATGTTGTTGCTTCTTCAAAAAAAATATCTGGAGTCATGTTTTGTTTCACTCACACATGTTTGAGTAGCCCTTTATGAATTAGTCTGTCTACTTCTCAAAGCTCAAAATGCTCTGTTCCACCTTGTGATGACATGGAGTGGTAGTTTTAACAGCTCCTTTTACCTTTGTCCAGTAGAGACGCGCAAATTCCAGGGTTGAAATCATTCAAATGATTCTACTGAAGGAGTTTAAAATATAGTGGAGCATTTCCTGTATTACCACATGACATCACAAGTTAGAACAGAGATTTTTCTGTTTGAGAGAAGATTTCAGCCTAAATATGCCGAAATTTAGTTTTAAAATAGTCTCATTCTATATCAAAATTAGTATAAAAGCAAGTGGTAATATTGTAAGCAACTGTATGCAAGTTTCTCTCTTATTTTGTGTAGTTTTTTTTTATTTTTTAACATTGTTGTATCAAAATATAAAGTCTTTTCCAACAAAATCCAGCTAGAAATTCAAGTTAAGAGACCACACTCCTCTCCAAGTATATTTTTAATGAGAATAGACCTGGTTAAAGCCTTATAATAGCTCACCAACTTGTCCCCAGCTTGCGTCTTTAGTTTTGGCCCAGTATCAGAGCTGGTACGTGACAGCGGCAGGTGAGAGGGACCCGGTGTGCGGTGAGATCACACACAGGCCCAGTGGTAATTAAAGGTGAAAATGTGTCACGAACAGCTCCCCCTTCACAAGCTCCAGATGTGCTCTTAAAACACTGGCTAAGTTTACACGCCAACTGGAAATCTACAACTGGAGAGTAATGAAAATGCTAAAAATGTACTTACGAGTAAAAGTAGTGCTGCCAACTGTTCTATATCACATCTAATTATTGGGTTATATTTGATTATTGTAAATATCAGATTTCTGGACAGATTTACCCCGTGTTAAATCATAAAACATCACCTGAATTTAAAGGGGCATTGTGTAACTTTTCTTGTGGAGGGTCCGTCAAGTGTTTTTCTCCATGCAGATGTTTTCGCTTTGTCTGGAATGTTTCACAATATGGCATTAAACCTTTATCTTCATGGACACCAAACCAGACCAAGTTACAGGTAAGATCTGTGGAGATTCAACCCCATTCACAGTCAGAATGCCTGTTATTCTAGGTATTTCTGAGCCATAAAAACACCTGTAAATGAATAAATGTTAAGTAGAGCTGTTTAAAGGGATAGTTTGGGGATTTTGACATGAATCTGTACGTCCCCGTCAGCAGCGTCGTGCATCAACACTGACTTACCTCCCGACAGCGTCCGGTGAGCCGAGTTCTTCCCCGGTTTTGGTGCTGATGAAAGTGTCCGGCAAGTTGGCTGAGGTCATGAAAATAAAGCATTTTTCTTCTCAAAACAATATGTGTTCAAAAGAGTGAGACATTTGTGTCAAAAAAACAAAACAATAAAGTCAGACCTCATAATCGCTTGGTACTATTTTCTCTCCGGTTGTATCACTGTGCTGCCTACAGGTGGCGCCACGCTTGTTTCACTGTGTTTACTGCTCGGAAAGTTCACGACAACATGTGTGACTATGACACTGACGATGATGACATGGCCTTTAGCGCAGAGCCAAGGGGAGATCTTTATGAACCCGAATATACTGATGCCCACATTCACCAATTAGCTCTCTCGAGTCGCAGCAGAAAAAAAGGAAAAAAGTGTTGGATTCATGCACTGGTGTCACCTGAGGGCAGAGCGCAGTGATACCAACAGAGAGAAAATAGTACCAAGCGATTATGAGGTCTGACTTTTTCATTGACAATGGTTTTGGGACACAAATATATCACATTTTTGAACACATACATAGAAAAACGCTTTATTTTCATGACCCCAGTCAACTTGCCGTGCACTTTCATCAGCACCAAAACCGGGGAAGAACTCGACTCACTGGATGCTGTCGGGAGGTAAGTCAGTGTTGATGCACGGCACTGCTGACGAGGACATACAGATTCATGTAAAAAATCCTGGCCTATCCCTTTAATGTCACACTATGGAACATTCCAGGAAAAGCAATGACATGTCCATTGAAACAAGCAGGTGATGGACCCCAACCAAAAAGTTACACAATGCAAATTAACATGGTAAATTTTGATAGACTCGACATAAATTCAATTTTAATCGTGTTAAAACAGCATTCCCTCATCATAAGCTTGAGTCGTCTGAAGAGGTCTGTTTTCAACTACCCCCTAACCCCACCCATTCCTCTCGTATTTACTTGCAATTATTAAAACAATTCGACTCTGGTTCAGACCAAAATGCCATGTAGCTTTTTCAACAAGAAAGACATGCATAAAATTCTGTGGCATGCTGCAGTGAATAGCCATTATGAAGAGGTTTGGCTTCTCAGTTGTGCAGTTTTCAAGTCACCTGCAAGATTCCATGGAAATAGAAAGTTAAAACCGGTAATAGTAACAGTAAGAATGCATGACTTTATGTTTTCAGTGCAATACTGTTAGAATAAAATGCTTATAATGATGAAGTTATTAAAAATGTACATCAAACAGTCTCATGGTACAAGGCAGGCTCAGAGGATGAAAGAGCCTGTGTTAACGCTATCTCTGCTAAAACCAGATGTGTGACCTCTTGTGACCTCTTGCTTCGTACCCAGCTAGGTTCCCAGATCGTAATTTGTACTTATCTGATCAAATGTAAAACAAAGTCATGATATACTTCACTAAATGTTATCTGTTGTAAGCTTATGACCATGCTTTGTACTGACATGATGGATTGTTGGAACCAAATAAAGGTGTGCTGGAAGCGGGTGAGCTTTGGAAGAGCAGCGTGGACGAGCCTAGAGAGCGCACGCACGGCCGAGCTCTCCCCGTGCAAGGCACGTAAAAAAGAACTGACTCAGTTTGATTTAATCCCAATTGGTAGGAGACTGGCGTTTAAATGTCACAAATACATTCACTGGATTGTGATTGTGTAAAAATCATGACAAATACAAATGTCCATAAAGAAAAAAAGAAAAAAAAAGGTTAAAAGTTTCATACTGTGACTATATTTCTATTTACACTTGAACAAAACAACTGCGATGATGACATTTCATCACATTGACAGGGGTCTACAGAATATGAGTCATCCTAGTGTCACTGGGGCAACCTGTCTGGAACAATGAGCAAAGTGCAGTGTCCAGAGCCTCTCCAGAAATCACCATGTCAGGAGGACTGGGACTTGGCAGGCTCCTAAAAACTCCACAATAGGCCTTTATCCATGCATTGGCAGCTATGCTCTTCTAGCTCTTTGGGGCTGACTGACAGAAACATGGCAGCAAATCTGTACCTTAAACTTAAGCCGTGTTAATACTGTTACCTCCTCAAAAAACGTACCTGGAGTTCTGTTTTGTTTCATTCACACGTTTGAGTAACGCTGCATTATTAGACTATCTACACCTCCAAAGCTCAAAATGCTCTGTTCTAGGGCCTCCCATGGGACCCGACACAAAACAGTGCAGCCCGGGACACATTTTGAAAGCTCATTGCAGGTGCGGGTGGGATGAGAAACTGCAGTCCCGCATACTAAATATGAGTATAAAGTAAACTACAAATGATTAATGTCTGTCTATCATACATCATTTGTGCTGGATATTTTATTTGGCATTAATAAAAATATTCTAAGCAGCGTAAACTTGCAAATGTGTTCTAATTATTTATTTCTCTATCTATTTACCATCAAAAAATCAAGAAACCTGATGAAGTAATTGAAGAAATCAAGACCTTCCGTAAGAAAGAAATCAAATGTCCCCATCTTGCAGGATTTGCAGGTGGGAGCGGAACAAAATATCACAGATGCAGGCGGGAGCAGGAAGGAAAATTACAATTCTGATGACGGAACTGCATAGTGTGGGTGGAAGCGGCACCGAAAATTCTGTGCTAACAGTTACAGGAGCAAATTTGGAGCCAGGCCCCATATTTGGAAATGACCACGAGTATCACAGCAACGACAAGAGCCAATCATGATTGAGGTTGTTAAATGTGCCGCCCTCCTCAGAGTGGAGCTACGCTGCACCTGCAAGGAGCGCTGGATTTCAGTGATTCTTGAGAATAATAAGGACATTTTTAGCTTCTATCATCAAACTTTAGAGTATAAGTTTAAGTCATTGATTCATGTTCTATGTTCTGTTATGTACGAACAACAATAAAGTTGGCAATGTGATGAAATTCACTTTACTTTATGCTAGTTAAGATTCTAGTAACATTAGCTATTGTAATTGAGATATTTTGCAATTTTATTTCAAAAATAGTCAATCGGGGCAGGAAAGTGTGAACGGAACTTACTTAGCAGCGAACCTAGCTGTCAATCAAACCTGTTGCTAACGTTCGGCAGCCGCAACCTCAGGGAATGAAGGCGTCTGATTGGTCCATTATTTATGTTCATATCTTGATTTAGGAACAAGATAGCAAAATGTTGCGAATTCATATGAACATTTTAAGACCAAAATGTCAAGGCCACAGCAGCAGTTACAGAGAGAGGGGGCGATAAGATCCCAGTGTAAGACAATGGGAAAAATGGAGAGAAGGAGCCGGAAGAGCCTCCTGGAGCACTTCCTGTTTGGCAGCTAACGGGCTAGCTTTGTCCACTCATATATACATATGGTCTATGCAGCTACCTTTTATATATAATTCAGTAGAGTCTGAATTATCAAATGATTCTAGAAGGTGTATGAAGTTTAAACATACAGTGGGGCACGTCATTACCACATGACATCACAAAGTGGAACAGTGGAGTGTCAGTTTGAGACAAGAACTCGTCTAAATCTGCAGGGTTTGTAAGTTAAATGTGTATGAATGAAACTAAACACAACTCCAGATATGTTTGTGATAACATTATAACACAGATCAGGAAAGAGCAAAATACAGACCTTTGAAAAGCAAGGGGAGTAATCATTGGTTAAAATTGGTAAATTGGTAAAAATTCAAACCTCCTTGTTCGTTTCTGTCAGTTAGAAAAGTATGAATTAACTAAAACATACAACCCTCTTTTGTACTTCTGTATCTTGAGCTTTCATATTGAGTTTGTTGAAGTCAAGAAGTGTCTATAAAGTGACTACTGAATCAGAACTAAAACGTACATCCTTGACAACTGCACACGCCATCTGCTGGGGTTAACTGTGAGAAGTGACCAAATGTCTTCTCTTCAAGTGAAACATGTCCACTCTATAAAGTCTTAGACGCAGTTTGGAATTTTGTAAGTGATTATTTCAGTGCGAGAAGAGATATGACTGAAAACGTGAAAAACAATGGAGGGGAGAGGACATGACCTTGAGGTGTCACACTGCTTTTTTGTCAGAAAACAGAGAACATACCACATCAATTTTTGCGTTTTTATACTATTTTTTGGAACTGAATTTAGGATTTTATTGCTTGTTTTTAAAGATTTGACCGAACTGGCCCCACATTACATCTCAGTCCTCTTACAAATGTACAAAAAATGTATTTTTATATATGTCTTAAAGGTGCATCTCGTCTTAAAGGTGCCTTGACTGGTTTGTCTCAAATGTTTCACAGTATGGTATTAAACCTTTATATCTTCATGGAGACCAAACCAGACCAAGGTACAGGTCAGATCTGTGGAGAAGCAACCCTGCGACCCTGCTTAGAGTCAGAATGCCTGTTTCTCTAGGTATTTTCGAGCTATATAACCGTCTGTAATTTAAGAAATGTAAAGTAGAGATGTTTAATGTCATACTGTGGAACATTTCAGGCAGAGCAATGACATCTCCATAAAGACCCTCCCACCCCAGAAAAGTTACACAAGACCCACTTTTATTCTGGTTTTTAACACTTATTCACTCATTTAACACTTTTATTCATTTTTGACCATTTTTAGCTTTATGTATTTTAAGACTTTATGTATTGTTTTATTAATGACGTACCCTTTATTATCTTAACTTGTCTTGTCATGTTGCGATATAAATAAAGTGGATTAGATTGGATATAGAGGCAACAGGCAGAGTTCTTCGTATCAAATCTGGGTCACATTATGGTTATTATTTTTTTCAGTTCGGCAAGTACGTCATACTTAAAATTCATATTGCAGTAAGAGTAAAATTACATTAGAATCAGTGATATCCCAATCAAGATTTTTTTGGCTTCCGATCCATTTTTTTAAAGCGTGCTCGTTCCGATACTGATCCAATACCTCCGCCAGTATTTGCTGCTGTGGCTTTGCTTGTAAACCTTAAACTCGCTCAGATGATTGTTTTGTAAGTGATGGATCAAACTGGTAGTGTTAAAGTGGCTCTGCTGGTTCCTCCACGAGAAACTGTTTGTTTGCAGCGATTGTAAGTTGCTGTTTGTTTCTTGTTTTGTTGCGTATTGTTTTCTGTGTAATTGAAGGTGGCATGTCTGTTTAGAAGTATAAAAAAACAGTGCCAAAAACTCCCCATAACTATGTTTTTCAGCCCCCGCGCTTCTCAGATTACATCGCGGGCCAATTTGCGAGGAGCGATCCCCCTCCACATTACCTGCTCATATCGTGGAGGGATTTTACAGTTTTTACAGGGTTTTCCTACTTCACGGATTTCGCCTATCGCTGGTTATTTTTAGAACGTAACTCCCGCGACAAACGAGGGACCACTGTGGTGTAAAGTCCCACACAGCGAACATGGAGGCGTTTTGATTTACAGCTGCCATAAAGCACGTTGATGCTGCAAAGACATGTGAAACTGGATTGGTCCGATCACGGGACTGAATCTGATACTGTTCAATACTCATAAACAAGCCGGATACGGACATCCCTAATTACAATGAGCAAACTTTTCTGTTTTCCTGTAGTCAAAGTGCATTTTGACTTAGTTTTAATACATTTTCTGTGCTTTCTATGTTGTCCATTTCCAAGAAAAACAGTTTTCAGAAGCGTTAAATAGAGAACATATGCCGAGGTGGATACAGCCCAAAGCTTGAATTGATGAATTGATAAAGCTATAACTTCAACAGTGTACTTTAGCTGTAGGGAATGTTTGTGCTAATGTTGTCAGAGGTTAATAATATGAATAAAACATTATGAGAAAATTCAAGTCCACATTCTTATAGTTTTTCCTGTTATTACAGGTTATATCTAATGGCAGGGCAGTATTACATAAAGTGTGCATTCTTTTATTTGACTTGACATTTTAGTTTGTGCACTTTGGAGTTTGCAGAAGTCTGTGGAACATGCTGCCAGTAAGGCCAGTGAAACTTTTCAAAATAACACTGCTGCAGAGTCAGATTTGCATTAATAAAACAACAAGAGTGAGCTCCCTAATGCTTATGATGGAAATCGGGGCATTTCTCAGTGCAGTTCGGTCCTTAAAGATATTATGATACATTTACTTCAACATTAGCATACCCACAGTTCTGCTCCAACTGATTCAAGCAAGCTGGAGTAATTCTGTAATGTCCTTTGTTTTATCCCCTTTCTTCACATTTGTAATTATGTAAACATGTACAGCTTAACTCTGGGTCATACTTGTTAGGTTCAGTAAGTCACATGTCCATTTTCAACAATAAACACGACTAAATAACTAATAAAACCCACTGCTTGTTACAATTCAAGTGGGACTAAACAGCAAATACATGTTTTTTGTGCTACCACACTGTGTATTTGGGTTTTTAATATAGCACTATCTACTGTTGTGGTATAGATCCTGATTCTAGGAACTTTTTTTCCCCAAAATACAACACAGGTGTACAGGTGCTTGAAAATAATTCAAAGACAAACTCTAATAAATGTAATATGATTCATTTACAGATAATAGTCAGCCAGTTTAACAGACAGTTTCTTTCTGCGTGGAGCCAAATCGAGAGTCACACAAACAGAAGAAAAGATTTATAGAAACCTTTATAGGTTTATAGCGTTCTATAAGGATGTCCCAATCCCTAACCAGAAAATTACCATTGAAGATAATTTCTATACGTCGAAACACATGGAGACTGTCCAGCCCCCCCAAAACTTATGGATACAGGGAGAAAACGTGATCACATCCTTTCCGCCAGACGCTGTTGGAATGTGAAGCCTTTTATTCCCCGGACTATGGCCTCTTTTATAATAACACACAGACACATAGTATTTAAACCTTGACCCTTAGAGTAGTGTAAAGTAAGTACTATGCAGATACTACACTGTTCTTCATCATTTTTTGGACAAACTTAGTGCAAACTATGTGTAAATCTGCAGCTGTCTGGGCAAAACCGCACTGTGACCACTGTCATTTCAAGTACTACGTAACATCACCCAGGGCTGCCCTAATAAAACTGAGGTGTTTCTGACTACTAACACTTGGCTGCAGGGGTGGCGTTTGAAAGGTGGATACTGTTGTGGAAGTTTTCAGCTTGTCTGAGAAAGGGCGGAAGGAAAAGTCCGGAGACCAACTGAATGTCTCAAGCAGGAGAAGTCTATTCACCATCAATGAAAAGTCAACACTGTGAGCTTGGAGACATTTGTCACAGCGAGGGACAGGATGTAACAAATAATACTCCCTACAACTGTAAACCAACTCACCCTTAAGTAACACATAACCCTATGTCCTGTCAATCACCCTTTATTACTCATTTTCTATTTTATTTTGACTTGTACATACACATTTTTATAATTTTGCCTTATTTGACACTAGTCTCTTGCTATGTTTTTTCCTACTTATCGTAAAATACCAAGTAAGGGCTGGGGCGTTTATTTGTTTCAGTCACTTTTATTTGAGACCAGACAGCAATTTAATTCCTTTCTCACAAAAATCTTGCTCAGCAAAACTGGGAAAATATGGAACTCAAATTCTTTTAACCAGTATGAATATAATTTAAGCAAGTTTCTATACAGATGTGGCAAGTTCATTGAAATGTTACAACAAACAGCTGTTTTTTTTAGCGCTTTTAGTGTACGCAAATTAGCCATGTGGTTTTAAGTTTGTTTTTGTGCATCAGCGTCACAAGGACGGAGCTGTGTTTTTCAGAGCTTTTAGTTTATGCAAATTAACAAAACAGGTCCTAATAAATCTCACATTTTGCAAGTAAGATGGTGGGCTGGATTTTTTCTTTATGTTCTTGGGCTGCTCCCTTTCTTTCCAACACTCCCGTTTCAATGAATTTATGAGGTTCTTATTCTTTTCTATTGTTACTTTATGCAAATGAGCCATGTGGTTTTAAGTTTGGTTTGTAGAGACGACACGAGCATCAGTCCTGCGTCCTGTTGTTGCAGCACCACTTCTGTCTTCCAGCACATACATTAAACTCGACGGTTAATTGGAACCTGGCTCTTATTTGGTATTTTACGGATTTAGAATTTATTTCCATTTATATTTTTCTCTTATTTTAATATATATATTCCACTGGTACTGCCCAGTTTTGCATCTTTATCTGCAATGGAGTTGTGGGCCACTTTAAAGATGACTGTCAGAGAACCAAGCTACGAGTCCATGCATTGGAACGACCTGGGACTTTTTTACAATTAGGTTTTCAGCTTGGTTATCTGTTTCTGTGAGATCTTTTTTTAATAGCAGCTGCATGAATAAAACTAAAGCAAAATTGAAAAATATTTTTGACAGGTATCCTAACAGAATCATTTCTACCACTGGTCTACAGAGAATCCCCGAACCCTCTCAGAGCCTGTTTTCCATTGCATAACCATGTAGTGACTGTTTTGGCTGCAGGTAAGACAACGAAACCGAGCTTGCTCATAAAAGCCATCCGTGTTTTGGAGCGAGAAATTACTCCGGAGGAAAACAAAACCAAAAAAATACCCCCAATTCTCTTTTAAATAACAAGCTTTTTTTTAGTTTGAGCCAAAAGCTAAAGCAGCTCCTAGCAGTCTGCATAACGCATTTTTCTGACCAAAGTGACCCAGTGCTGGAAACTACAACTCATATTTACATTTCTTACCCTGAGAAAACCTCTTGATTTTCATTCATTGCAGTGTAAACTACTATCAGAGGCAGGTGGTGTTCTTATCTTGTTTCCTCATCACAAACACACCTGGAGTTTTGTGTTTTGCTTCATTCACACATGTTTAACACACAAACCCTGCATATTTAGGCTTGAGTCTGAATTCTCAAATGGAAAACACCGTGTTACACCATGTGATGTTATGTGGCAATCCAGGAAGTGCTCCAAACTTCAGCGCCACACTGAGACAAAGCACGCAAATTTAGTGAACAAGCCTGTTGACTTTTTTGAGAGGAAGCGTAATGGTTTGCAGTTACAGAAATGCATTATGCACTAGTAACAACATCACTAGTAACAACAAGGCAACTGAGGCATCTTGTCTTGTAGCGCAGGGGTGCCAATACATCAATCGAGATCTGGTCCATCGCTAAGTGTGGGTAGATCGCAGTGTCTTAGTACTCGAGACCGGTCTTGGTCTCGAGACACGCTTGGACTCGGTCTTGTCTCGGACCGAGACCTGACACTTGACGAGCGCGATCATATTTCATTACAGACGCTGCTTTCGGCCATAAACTTGTATCGGTGTGTAGAAGTGCGCGAGCGTCTCTCTGCGGCGCGGCACATCAAAATACAATATAAAAAAAGTATATATACATTATGAGTTGTTATTGAAACTCATCATTGCAGGAACACAAAAGATGCACAAGAGGCCTGTGTGGGGTGGGGCAGGCGGACTCTAAGGGGAGGCTCACATTCACCCAATTTGAAACCCATGCAGGATGCAGGATTATTCAAATGTGTGCGAATGAAACAAAACACAATTCCAGGTCTGTTTTTGAGGAGGTAACAACATTAAAACATGGCTTAAAGCTCACAAGAGACTATTTGCGTAATATAGGACCTTTAAGCAGAACTAAAGCTCTTTAATCTAATAATTGAGTTGTAATATAGGTGGAAGTCCAGAGATTCCCATGTCCATAGATCATTGATAGTCCCTGTTGGGGTGGTTGGGAAACGCTGCTTTAAATCAACAAGCTCTACGACAAATCCCATTGATCCTGAGGACTATTATCAGGATTACCTAGTTGGAAGCTTGTTTCGGCTGCTGTACTCACCTCCCACTTGCTGTCCTGGGTCCTCCTCTTGAGTTGAATGTTCCAGTGATCGGCGGAGTCCATCTCTGCACAGTGAGCCACGGTCAGAGCCACAGGACTGAGCAGCTCTAACCCAGGAGGTCCATACGTCACCTCAGGGCCCAGGAGCACCTCACAGCCCTCCAGCGTCTGCAGACTGGAAGAGAAAAAAGAGACAAGAGAGAGAAGAGAGGAAGTGAGGGACTGGTAAATGTTGCAAAAATGTATAATAACAGGATATGAATTCAGAAACTTGATTTGAGTAGATGTGTCTGTTTTTTAAGTTGGACAAATCACACACAGAAGGTTATTAAAGAACACAGCAGTCAAAATCCAAGGTTTAACTTGGACATTAGAATGAAAATAAAGGAACGAGCTTTGGAATTGAAATCTGTTGTTGTTTAAGGCAATCCAGATACTCCATGGAGCGGTCAGTCAAAGCTGCTCAGTGGTCACATGGAGACAGTGTAAAGGACTATGACCCACAGCTCATGTGGAAAGGATTCGTCTGAGGCTATTGAACGGACGAAAAACACGGAATTGTCAGCGTGAAACGGAATCGTCAGCATGAAATGCAATTTGTAAATTTCTTTAATTTTGTAAAATAATTGACCTGAATTTTTTTTAATTGTTAAAATATCACCACTTTAATCGATGTGTAGTAGACGTCTTCTGCGCCTCCTCCCATATGCCGTGCACACCGCATCTCCTCTGCACCTCGTCCCGTATGGCGCGGACATCGCACATGGACCATGTCTTGTCGCATATGCTGCGTGGACCCCGCTTCCTTCTGTGCGCCTCTAAACCAGAACTAACACCAGGACTAAAACCAGGACTAAACCAGGTCTAAACCAGGTCTAAACCAGGTCTAAAACCAAACACAAATTTGCAGGAGATGGTTGCTATATTCATGTAAACAGAAATGAAATGGAATTCAAAATTTCTGAAACAGAAAATGTAAATTTTTGAAGCAGAAAATCATTGGGCCACCTCACTTCTCCAGAGGCACCACACGGGGGCAGTGGTCAGTCTAATAGATTTAATAAAAGGTATAGGTATACGCACATCACCACAGTGAACATAGAAAGCCTGCACACTTACTCCCAAACTGCATTTAATGAATGACAATGTTTCGTTCAGTGGATCTTCGTCAGCTGCAGGCTTCGTCTCACTTTCCAGTCTGATAGATTTGCCAGATCTGTCAAACTGAGCACGCCTGAACAACAGCTGATCAGAGACGTGTCACAGCAGTCAGCGACACCTCTGATGAATGTGGACGGGTTACAGCGTGAACATGTAATCAAGGAATATGCCTTTTAGAATTTGTCTAATTAGAAGAAAAACAGAACATTATACCTAAAAAGTCTAAATGAATATTCCAATACTTGCAACCAATATAAGTAAGTAAGTAAGTAAGTTTTATTTATACAAAGATGCTTTACAGAGCATTATTCATTCACTCCACATCTGCTCTGGGACAGACTGACAGAAGTGAGGCTCCAATCTGCACCATCGGCCCCTCTGACCACCACCAACACTCACACATACACCACTTTCATACTAGACAATGTGGGTGAAATGCCTTGCCTAAGGACACAACAATGAGTTCTTTGTGACTGGCGCCCCCCTGTGGCACCTAATTTTCCCAGCGGTCTCCCATCCAAGTACTAACCAGCCTTGTTTAGCTTCTAAGATTTGATGGGATCTTTGGTATGGCCACGGCTTGTCTGCTTGACAGAATAGTGTCTGCTATTTCCTGTTATAAAATGGGTTTAAGATATGCATTTCTTCTAATTACCATATTTTTCGGACTATACGTTTTTTAGGGTTTGGGTGTTTCCTGTGACTTACACTCAGGTGTGACTTATATATACAATTTTTCACACTGACAGTCCAAATATATGAATCGTATATATGAATCAAAAATGAAAAAAAAATAAAATAAAATCCTTATCTGTTTTTTTTTCATTTTGGTTTTATAGACAAATCATAAAGAAAAGAGTTGTTGTTTTGTTTTCTTATTTTTGGTTCTATATTGAAAAATGAACAAAATGACACAGTTGTGCTCATAAGTTTGCATACCCTGACAGAATTGATTGATGAGAATGATTTCTTGTCCATCTTTCAGAGAATATGAATGATAACACAAAAACTTTTATTTCACTCATGGTTAGTGCTTGGGTGAAGCCGTTTATTATCAAACAACTGTGTTTCCTCTTTTTAAATCATAATGAGAACAGAAACTACACAAATGACCCAATAACAGCTTCTTTTGTGATAGTTGTCGATGTGTTCTTTTCTCTGATGGTAAAGCTGCTCATTCTTCTTGGCAAAAGGCTCCAGTTCCTGTAAATTCTTGGGCTCTTGTCTGAACTGCAGCTTGAGATCTGCCCAGAGGCTCAGTGATACTGAGGTCAGAAGAGACGAACACTCCAGAACCTTCACTTTATTCTGCTGGAGCCAGTGACAGGTCCACTTGCCTTTGTGTTTTGGATCATTATCATGTTGGAATATCCAAGTACGTCCCATGTGCAGCTTCAATGAAGAAATCATCAATTCTGCCAGGGGATGTAAACTTATGAGCACAACTGTAGATGGGATTATTCTCGATTGGGTTGTTTTTATTACTATAACTTCTATAATTTGCCTTTCAAGATGAAATGTCAGTTCTTGGTCTCTGATCTTATAAAATAAATTTCCCGAAAAAAGTGTGACTTATACATGTTTTTTTCTTCTTCATTTTTTGGCTGGTGCGACATATACTTTAGAGCAACTTATAGTCTTATAGTAATTGCATAAAATGTGAAAATATCTCAAAGTAAAACAGCTACAACAAATCTTAAATTAGACATGTCTCTCTCTCTCTGTCTCTTTCTGTCTCTCTCTTCTCTTTCCTCCCCTCTCCTCATCTCCCCCTCTCTCTTTTTCTCTGTTATAATCACAATAAACTCTGCATTCAGCTCAGCCCTGTCTGTATGATTAACACCATTGCACATGTCTTTGTATAAAACAGTCTGCAGACGAGCGCAGCCCCGAGGCTCTGTATCTGCTCCCTGTGTAGCTCTGCAGCTTTAGCTTGGAACGCCGGATCTTTTCCTCGAACAGGTGAAGAAGCCACAACCACAACCTCATTAAAAGCATCGCTCCAACAACTGCCCATGGCCCAGAGGAGAGAGGGAGCGAGGGAGGCCAGGGGAGGGTGAGTAAACTTTACACCAGCTATTACACATCAAAGTGAGGGCGCACAGTCTGACTTAATAAGGCTCTGTGGAGTGTGGAGAGTTTTCAAGTACATTGTAGTGTAATTATTGAAGTTTTACAATCAGGTATCACAGGGGTTGACCGGACCTGATTTAAATGATTCTATGAAAAAAACAAAAATGTCATGAGCTAACATTGTATCAAGGTTTTAGAACTGTTAATAGTTATGAATATTCTAAGTAGGGCTGTCAACGTAAAAAAAAAAAAAAATGTATCGCACTAATGTTTTTTTTAAATGCAGATTAATCACACAGTTTATTTTGAACGCACATGCTCCTCTATGGAAAGTGCAAATGGTGACCTGAAAGGCGACGCAGGTTATTAGGTCAGTGATCAGGTCTGTCCATACGCAAATGTGAAGACGACAGATGAGACTGTGACTGGTGCTGGTGCTCAGCGGCAAATTTCTCTTCAAAAAACTGCCCGACGGGACTTTAAATCAAACTAAGGTAGTTTGCAGATGTTACAGCGATGAACTCTCTTTCCACAGAAGCACAAGTTATACCATCTTAAAGCCAAATGTGTTTGATTCAGCGGCAGCAACGACAATACTTGTTCACCAACGACAAGCAGAGCATGACAACCGGTGGCAAAAACCATCAGCGATAAAAAAAAATGTCTGTGGAATAACTTTTTGACAATAAATTGCATTTTTGTCAAAATATTTTGGTCTTTTTTGAACTTCTTTTTTTAACTGCGATTAATCGTGATTAATCAGAATTCTAAAGTGTGATTAATCTGATTTAAAAATGAATTGTTTGACAGCACTAATTCTAAGTCAGGGGTCTTCAACATTTTTCAGGCCAGGGACCCCCTAACTGATGGAGAGCTGGAGTAGGGACCCCCTACTATATATATGGCATAAAATTGTATTAAATTGGGCCGAGTGAGGTGTATAAACATAGTTATTGTATATTCATTACTAGGGAGGTATTCCACCAAAGTCGCTTAGCAAGTCCAGACTTATCCTGAAATCCTGAGCTGAAACTAGCTCCTTTTCCAGTTTAAGACTCAACTAGTTGCATGACAGAAATAAGCCTGAGTCTGACGAAAGCTAAACTCAGACCTGAAGTTTAACTTTGCGTACGCTCCCAGTGACTCTTGGAAGGCCAGAGTAATGGAGTAACAACATCACGGAAAATGGGCTCAAAGTGTGACTTATTTAATGATCCGATTAAATGAGAGAGGAGCCACAGTGATCACGGACAAGAGGTTGATACGGGCCACGGAACTTTTATGGTCATTTTGATCTGCGGAACGAGAGGAAAGACACAACCCCCTCCTCTCTTGTTGGCTCCTCCTCCTCTCCCGGTCGCACCATGGACAGAGAGGAAGCTGAACTTGCCTCACTCCTTCCTCATGTGCAGTAGTATGTGCTGAGCTTAAGTTCTAGTGTGCGTAAAAGTGAAGCTGTAACGAAACTTTCCACGTGTAGCCTAGAAAAAATGATCAAATCTGGGCCGACGTGTTTGCAGTTTGACAGGGAGTGTAAGAAGAGGGAATGAAGAGAGAGAAACAGACGTGATGAAGGAGAGAACAGACAGAACCCACTGAAAACCAGTTCATCCTCATCCTTCAAGAGTGGAGAAATATTTTTAAAAAAGTCTAGTCAACCAAACATTTCATGACCCCCTGCAGACCTCCCTGTTGAAGACCTCTGCTCTAAAACATATGGTATTCTATGATAAGTAGAACATCATTTTATTTTAACTTGCGATATTGTCTTAAAGGAACTGTAAGCAGCCTGTACTCTCACAATCACAACTCAAGCTGGGTTGCCAACGTCTTAACCTATTCAGTTCAGTTTATTTTGAGCTGTTCATAGAAAAAAGGTGAAAAAAAGTTCCACACAAAACTGACAAGACCATGCTCAGAAGTAAAAGAAGAGTGAGAGCTTATACTTCCATGTTTATTTATAAGCCTAACAGAAGCACAAGTGAGTTAGACAATACACTGAATAAACAAACACAGTTGATGCTACCATATGTTTGACTGTTTAGTGCGTATAGAGTTTTAAATACAGACACAGACCCTCAGACGGGAGCATGTTTACAGACATTTTCTGTGCATATTTTTGTGTGTACATGAGAATATGCAGACATGTGCATGTTTGTAAGTGTATGTAAGTTCCATCCATAAACATGGCCACACAGAGACACGCACACACACACACACACACACATTAGGGTTGGGTAGTATCCAAATTTTGATACTGTTAAACCTTCTCAGCATTTTACCAGGGTATTACTTGCACTTATACCATTCAGACAGCTCCAGCAGGACGTATGTGCAGATGCGGCTCTGCAGTTGAAACTGGACTGAGCGCTTTTAGCCGCTTGTATCAGATCAGGTCTGCAGTGAAACTAACAGCAGAACAGGCTTCTGTTTACATATTTACAGGCCAACCACGGAAACGCCAGGATTTTAAAAGTAAATTTCAATTTAGAAGCGAACCAATGGAGCCATAAGATGCTGTGCGTAAAGCTCCGCCCCCTGCACCACCTGCTCTATTTGGGGTCAGCCCATTGGTCCGACCGTGCACAGTAGACATGCGTGGATGACTTGTGACGTGCTGAGGATAAACCGCTCGTACATTTGGAATGTGGGTGGAATTCTTGTTGGTTTAGACCCACACTGGGGCGGAGCCTCAAAGATCAGAACAAGAACATCTACGTCGTGTCATTAGCGAGTGCCGAGTCAATAACCAAAACTAACCCAGGACTGAACTAGGACATAGCATTAAACTGAAAGCACAGCCACATATTCATTTGTGCTGAGCAAACAAATTTAGGTATTAATAAATTATAATAATATATTAGATCCTTATGTGCTGCAGATTTTTTTAATGAGTTGCTACTTTTTGATACCTCGGGATATCTTAATAGTGTATTACCACTAACCCTGACACATGCACGCTCACGCACACACCCACACACACAAAACACACACACAGACACAGAACACACACACACACACACACACAACACACACACACACACACAGAACACACACACACAGAACACACACCGAACACACACACAAACACACAGAACACACACACACACACACACACACAGAACACACACACACACACAGAACACACACACATACACAGAACACGCACAAACAAACCCCAATTTACAGACAGAGGACATATACAAGATTTCCTCATTCTCAGTACATGGAAAGGCCTCATGAACCTCCAGAATTCCCTCACTGAGCTGCAGAGGCTGCACTAGCACTGACTCATGACTGGCTGCAGGTACCGGGGTCAGAAAAAAAACTTTTCTTAAGGCCCCCACCCACTACAGGAGAATTAGCCCGATTTTGGCTGCGATTTCTTCTTCCCAAGTTCAGGGAGGCGTGACCCGACTTTGTGTCTCCGTCTGCGATTCTGAAGCCGCTGCGCCTCATGTGTGGAGTCAGTGTCATTTCAGAACCACCAAACATCAACAACGCAACAGTAACAGCCGATAAACAGAGCGTCAGGGGCAGAGGAGCGACGGACACAGAGAGGCAACAGACAAACTCGGGATATAGTGAAAATAAAGACTTTATATTACTCACCTAATGTAAAGTGGTACATTTAAAGTGCAGCATCTCAACCACATTATCCATAGAAATTGTCCTCCGCAAATAACGTTATCCAGTCCACAAAACTGCGCTATTAATCCAGTTTGAGATTCAGAATCAGAATCAGAATAGCCTTTATTGTCATTGTAGCAAAAGATACAACAAAATTGAGTGGCATCTCCCTTTTTGTTTAAAAACACAAACACAAAAATAAATACAAACAAACACAAAATAAATAAAATCCAAGATTAAAAATTTAAAGGAGGTAGATATATGACTATTATTGCACATGATTTAGAAAGTGACCAGTGGTGTAAAGTGCAGATTTAGTGAATTGTCAGTGTGAGTTTGAATACTGTAAGTTGAGTGCTGTGACAGCTCTTGGATAGAAACTGTCCCTGAATCTGTTAATCCATGAGCGGAGTGACCTGTAGCGCCTGCCAGAGGGCAACAGGGCAAGAAGGTGATGGCCGGGGTGAGAAGTGTCCTTGACAATGTTCAGAGCTCTCCTGAGGCAGCTGGAGTGGTGAGGTGTTCTTTAAAAGTAAAAAGTGATCCTCGTGTGCTTGTTTACGCAGACAGCATGCGGTGAAGCTGCAGATTAGTAATACTGACTCTACTTCATGTGGACTTTATCTCTAATCTTTAATTCTTTTAAAAATCATGCATCCTACTGCAAAAAGGCCTATCAAAAAATAAGAAAAACATAACAATTTTGAGGTAAAAATGCCCTATTTTAACCCTGTAAAGCCCACACCATTAAATAATTGGCAGAAAATTCCAATTCTTTGAACTTGGAGCCTTTATTGGTCCCTCTAAACAAACAAACAAAAAATTCAAATATCATTTTCCATATATTATTATTTATGGCAATCTTGTATTGTCACTGGAGCACCCTCTAATCAGTGAATCACACCCACTGTTGGATTATTTGTGCACTGCATGTATCTGATTGTATACATCAGGTTTTTCAGGGAAAAAAATGTCACACTGATCATGTGGAGGGCATGTATCAAATATGATACGTTTGGCGTTATAGGGTTAAGTGAAATGATCTGCCAGTGCAGTAAGACATTTTTACTTACCAAGTTTTCTTAAAACAAGGCGAAATACAAATCTTGTTCTAAGCAGAAAACACTAGTTTCAAGTATTTATGAGAAAGATTTTTCACCTTATTGGTTTGAGAAGGAAGTTAAAGAGGCTTAACCTGGCTTGATTTAATATAAAAAGTGCTTAGAATAAGTTGTAATATCTAGATAAGATAAATCAGGATGGAATATCTTGAAACAGGTAAAAATATCTCATCTTATTAAGTAAAAAATAAAATAAAATAGGTCTTTTAAGATGAATCTGCTTAATTCAAGTCAGTTTAACTATGCTAGAAAATCCTTTTTTGTAGTGCTGAAGTATTGCACCACATTTCACACATAATAATCACATAGTTTTGACTTGTGTCTAAATTAGAAGTGCAGAGCTCTGATCTTTGAACACTTCAGAGTCTCAGAGCGAGTGGTTTTACTGTGGACAGGAAACAGCTGACGCCATCGCGCTCACAGCTTTATATCCTGTGGTTCACAGACGAATCCCGCTGAAGTCTTTGTGACTGGAGATTTTTAGTCTCATAAGTTTCTCCTCATGTCTGTGGTGTGCGCTTGTTGTCACATGTTTAAAAATAGTTTAAGACCGAAAAATTCTGTAGTGTGTGGCGGCCTTTAGGCTTAAACCAAATGGATTTCAACATGTTCATTCAGCTTTCTGCTTTTGTGTATGTCGCTGTTTAAGAAGGAGAACCAAATGAATAAAGAACAGAGTGCAAAGCAGTGGGCGCGTATAGGGGCGAGCATTTTCTGAGTAATGGCTCCTCAAGTGAAAAAATAAAAACAAGAAGCATGAATCACGCTAAATACAACTTTGAGTGGGTTCATGATGAAGCAAAACTGTTTCTTTTTAATGAGAAAGCTGTAATGTATACATGTCTAGCACAAAATCAGTAACAAAAGCACATTTAAACAACTTCTTTCACTTACACACCCTTAGCACTTATTATAGATTATGTGCAGTACACCTCCCACTTGTAGCCTGAGCAGTGGGGAAATTACTGTAGGAGCTGTATGTGTTTGAGAGCGGTGAGATGAGGACTAATGAACAAAACATGTTTCTCGGTAAAAAAGAACACTACCTCCTCATTTAGAGTTCAACAGTTTCATAAAGTCAGCTGAGCTCAGCCCCGGTGCTTGTTAGGGATGTTTTTCCGAGGCTATTGTGTTGTCTTTGTTCTACCCACAGAGCAGGGAATGTAAGGTTAAAAATAATAGGACTGTCGCAAAACAAAAATAAAAATAATGACAAAACAGAGAGATAGATATGAGGACTGAAATGACAATAGGGAAATGCCGCTGAACATCCATAACTATGAGAAGAAACTAAAGTAAAAGTCTAAAAAGTATATTTAAAGTCGGACTACATACCTAAATTCTGCCACAGCCACATTTCTTAAGCCCCACTACTTTCTAGAAACGTGAACTTCTACAAAACTTCCTCAAACTCACTCACTTCTCAAATGTCTGGGATGAAAAGTAAGAAAATGATGCCTTCTACCCTAACCCGACCCCGAACGTCTCTCTGAACGCCCTGATGCACAAAGGATCCAGGATTCTGCAGGAGCTCTCGTCTCCATGTCATGTCGTCTTTTAATAAATCCAAAATTTTAGGGATGGGACAAGATCTTGTGTCACAAGATCATGTGAGACTAAACTGCCAAAAGATTAATAATAATAATATTTAACACTTGTATGGCGCTTTTCAAGATACTCAGAGACACTTTACATGAGGAGGCAAACAAAAGAAATAAAAAAAGTAATGGGGTTTCAGATTGGGCACACATGAGAAAAATTATCTTGACATTTTTCCTTATATTTTTACATTTGCCTTGAATAAAAAAAGGGTTAATGTAATTCCAAAAAGCAGTGTTACAATGTCAGCAAAACTATAACATTAAATAAATCAAAAAATGTGAAGCCAAACTTGTGAACTAAATGGTAGAAATTATTCCTGAAAAAGTATATCAAAATCTCATCTTGTCTCGTTCTCGTAGACCAAATCTCGTCACGTCTCGCCGCGTAGAAAGTCTCGTCCCATCCCCACAAGCTTCGCATAAAAAGTGACATTTTTGTTCATACACGAGCTTTATAAATGAGACAGCATCTCCAGAATTCACTCACTGAGCTGCAAAGGCTGCACTAGCACTGATTCAGGACTGACTGCAAATACTGGTGGGGTTTAGGGAGTGACCATTCAGATCAGAGCGGGTCCTTTTAGGTTTGAAACGACAGGATTTTTGCACTTGAAACTGGCAACCCTAATGAGAGACTCTTGAGACCTAAAACACCACATGCCAACATAAACGATTTCCAATGTTTTTTTTTCTAATTAAGAAGAAATCAGTATTACAGTTGTTATAAGTAAAAGATATATTTGATTTACATGTCGATCTCATATCTGGGGACACAGTTAGGTCATATTTGCGGATTTTCAAATCAAAATTGTACTTTTCTTTACATTTTGGTCAGGTTTTAAAAAGTAGCCACTATCCTTTCCTTTCTTTTAGCTCCTCTGTTTGGTCTGCACATCTTAAAGCCGCTACACTCTATAGGATTGTTCAGGATTTTAAACCTGCGACAAAATGTGCACACCACAGACACGAGGAGAAATGTATGACATTTTAAATCTCCGATCCTAAAGACTGCAGCGGGATCAGTCTGCAGACTACAGGATATAAGCTGTGAGCGCGGTGCGTCAGCTGTTTCCTGTCTACAGTAAAACCAGTCGCTCTGAGACTCTGAAGTGTTCGAAAGATCAGAGCTCTGCACTTCTACATACAAGACAAAACTGTGTTATTATTATTTGTGAAATGTGGAGTGATACTTCAGGTACAGTATTTTTAAAAGCATAAAACATTGGAGATAAAGTCCACAGGAAGTAGAGTCACTGTCACTAATCTGCAGCTTCACCTCGATCCGTGCGCTGTGTGGATGTAAATAGACACACGTGAGGAACTATCGACTTTTTACTTTCAAAGAACGCTTCAAACTGGATTAATAGCGCTCCTTTGTGGACTGGATTTGCGGAGGACAATTTCTATGGATAATGTGGATGAGATGACGCACTTTAAATGTACCACTTTACAAGCGGTGAGGAATAAAATCTTCTCATTATTTTCGCTAAATCTCGAGTTTGTATGTTGCGTCTCTGTGTCTGTTGCTCCTCTGCCCCTGACGCTCTGTTTTACTGTCTGTTACCATAGCATTACTGATGTTTGGTATTTATTTATTTATTTGTTAATTTGATTGGGATAGTGCATGTTAATGAATAGACATGGCAAAATGCATGAAAGTAAACACACCGTAGCTAAAATGCTAATTTCCATCTGTAGTCCCACGGGTCAGGGTCACAGGAGTCAAAAATACATCAGTAACAACAGTGAAATTTACATTAATTCATACAATTCATAGTCACTTTCACACAAAACTCAACATTAACATTCACTCAGCTCAGGCAACGTACAACACTAAAAATCCCAGTCAGTCTTTAAAGGTCCATAAGAGATTCACAGTATCAATAAACGCAGCCTGGCATCTAGTGTGTGCAGGTTTGGTTTGACCAGAGCCAGTTTTTCAGTTGAGCTTTAAAAGAATTCTATGTAGGGCATCTCTCAGTGTTAAAGGTAAACTGTTCCACAGGTTCGCACCTCAGACAGGCTGGGCCCCCTGACCGAAGGTGGTTCACCTGTGGGGTTTGGTCAGATCTCCTCTGGCAGACGCTCATGTGGTCCTTTGTGAGTTTTCTTTACATTTGATAAACTCCTTCAGAGGGGGAGGAGTGAGGGAGTGCAGAACTTTATAAATTAAACATGCTGATTTTAAATTGGCGGTTACAATCTGACCGTGACACCACACACACAAGGAGCACAGAGGCTTCAAAATCACAGAAAGACGGGTCACGCCTCCCCGAACTCGAGGAGAAGCAAATCGCAGCCAAAATCAGGTAAATTCTCTTGTAGTGTGTGGCGGCCTTTAGACTCCATCACACATTTTAACGCCAAGTACCATTCATCCACAGTTTAGCAGGTCCTTCAGAGGTCACTCTAACCCCTCAGCCCCTCTGTGGCTCTCCTCATCAGGGTGAAGAGCTCTCAGCCTCTCCCATATCAACGCCCGATCAAACAGGCTCATGACTCAGTGTGTACGGTGAGCGAAATATAAGCATTTGACTTATTTTTTTTTATTTCACAGGGACAATGCATCTGAATGAATAGCTAAAATTACAATGTAAATATGACAGATTATTGCAAAAAAAACTTATTTCCATCTGTTGTCCTTCGGCAGGTGACAGAAAACGAATCCAAAAACAGTTATATAAGGCATAACGAAGAACAGTAAAGGGCAGGATTAAAAGTGTTCACAGATTAAAAGGTTCACAGATTAAAAATGTTCACAGATTACACAATCACAGTGAGGACAAACTGCTCCAGACGATAAAGGGACAGATAATACTCCCTACAACTGTACAACAACTCACCCTTATGCAACAGATAATACTCCCAACAACTGTACAACAACTCACCCTTATGTAACAGATAATCCTATGTCCTGTCAATCATATCATTCTTTTCCTTCATCCACAGTTTAAGGTGCAGTCTGAATGTAGATAATGATGGACTTTCTCTTATTGTCAGTGGGAGTTTGTTCCAATAATTAGTCCCTTTGACAGACAGGAAGTGGGAGGAGGGCAGCATATGTTTTGTTGGTTGCGTTTTAATACATCAGTGCAAGACATTTACTTGTAAGTCTAATATTAGTTTATATTCTGTTTTAGAGCGACTCCCATAATGCAAACTCTTCCTCTGCTTTGGTCTGAAATTAACTGACCACACAATCTAATAAACCCAGACTCTGTTCTACACATCTGGAATATCTTGAAGGACTCATAGTGAACATTTGAATCTGACTGTTAGATCCAAATTAGACTTAGACTTAAGCTGTGTACAGACCGGGGCGTCAAGGCGTCCAGTTTACATGCAAAGTCTATGTGGACGCACGTCTAGGGCATCCTGCATTTTTGCGGCGCGTCTTCAGTCATCAGTTGAAGTGAACTGTTGGCGTTGTATGTCGCATCAGCCAATCAGGAACTACCCCGTAATGTAGCAACATCATTACCCAGAAGAAGGAGAAGAAAGAGAAAAACCAAGAAGAAACAAGAAATCTACGCCGTGTCATTAGCGCGGCATAGTCTAAATATATATACACTGCAGCCGCCGAGCCGATCACTGCTGACGCTGATGGGTTTTATGTAATAAATACACTCGACCAGGACCTCAAGGCACTCCCAGACCACAGAGGACGCCCTGGACTCGCATTAAATATTTTTACATATTGTCCCATTCGTCCACTCAAATCCAAAGGCGTAAAACTAGAGGGGGTCCAACTAGAGGGGTCCAGCACGTTTTTTGATGCCACGGTCTGAAAGCATTTTAAGACTTCATTTTTTTTGCAATAAACACCCATAATTGAATAAATGTATATTATATAAATGTAATAGCATATTGTGGAACAATATCGGCAAAGTAACAGCATGTCTATGGTAGCAGAGTCCCAACCTGAAAAGTTACTTTTATTCCAATGTGGCCTTATACTGCAGGGGCACCCACACTTTTTCAGCATGTAACCTACCAAGTCCAAATGATCAACCTCCTACAAAAATGCAAATCATTATTTTATTTATAAATATTTACAGAATCAGTCATGGTGGAACAGTACTTAGACTTAATGATCTTCATGTGGGAAAAGGCTGACTCACATTAATAAGTTTCTATAGATGTATCTTCATTTTATCTGATAAATGTTCATTTAAGCTTCAAATAAGCCAAACAAACTTTGCTGCACTTAAACACTCTGTGCCCCTTTTTGGATCCTCACCCACAGTTTGAGAACCCTTCTTTAAGAGAACTTCAAGTTCCTCTGGAGTTACATTATCTTTCTGGTTTTGCAGTGGTATTTACCAGCCTCTGCACATTTACCAAATGCACGTCGTGACAAATGCAGTGGCATTTAGTCAAACTTCAACCATATGTTGCTGTAGGCCTATTTTGTGTTGTAGCCCTGCTCTGTGCCAACACTCTAACATAAATTTAGATTAGTTTTTGCTTTGCATTTCGTCTTGTCCTTCGAATCAGCACACATTGAGGACTCCAGGTACTCCAGACCACGGCCAGTCTTGGGTACTACACTACGATCTACCTTGGCGATCGACTGGTAGATTACGATCAACATATTGGGCACCCCTGTTATACTGTATCTGTGTCGTCTCTCAGTCATCCATGGGTGTATACTCGTCTGTGTGCTCTCATACTTGTTCTGATACAGCTCCAGATCATTCTAAAGACATTCAGGACAGGTTCATTTATGTCCTGTGAATGTGACTTTTTTGTATTTAAACATGCCTAAATGACTATCTAGCTTCGATTTTACTTTCACTGTCGATTCATATCAGATTTCCAAACTTTTGACAACCGAACAGTGCACTGACGCCTGTTCTGGGTCAAATGCGACGTCTCCTCTGGCTCAGAACTCCCAAACACCACGTCATCACTCGCACACAAAGACTGCAAACCTTCTGAGCTTCAAAACGTGGAATTAAACTGTTCTGGCAGATATTCCGACAACAATAAATACCCCACAGCGCTGGCTCCCTGATGTCTCCCTCCTTTTTTCACATATGTAAAGCAGTTCCATCATTAAACTGCCGCTTCTCTCTGACCAGGACAAAGGAGTTCCCGCCTCAGTAGGTTGGATAGGATTTAATTTCCAATACAAAGGGATCGGAAAAAGCTCGGAGGCAAAGGGAGGATGTCCGACCTCAGCAAAACGGGGCCTTCAGAAGATTTGGATGAGCTCTTCTCAAAAGCCGAAGAAAAGGATGGAAGAAAGAAGGGAATTTAAGCTCATAAGAGGAGAGTGGAGAGATGAGCAGTAGATATAGGCTAATCACTGTATTGCTGTATAGTGCGGCTATAGAAAATTGGAAATCAAATGCTATATTCAGTACGAACTTGAGTCAGGCTATTGATATTTGCATTGACGTCACGCTGGGGGGTTCCACATGTATGTATATGATGGAATACTCATTTACTGTGGTGACATAATGTACACAGTAGAAATCGCAGACAAGAATAGACCGGATTTTTAAAATAAAAAAGTCGCACAACTTCCAGCTTCATAAATCTGCCCCAACACCAAATCTTCATCCAACAAGGTCGACAAAGAACATATTCTGTCATGAAGAATGCATCCACAACTATGAAGGGAAACCATTGATTTATACAAGAAATGTCCTACGTGTCCCTATTTTTGACCATTTTGATCCCTGCCAACAGTAAAAAGAGGCATAAACTGTCATTTATTTAGGTAAAATACAGAAACGCTGTTAAAAATGACCAAAACATGAAGAAAATGTGACTATACTGACTCACATGTTAATCATAAATGGGCTGAGTGCAGAACAATAAACTAGTATCACAACAGCAGGAAGTGCCACGATGTTGAGTCACACAACTGCTTTTCAGTGCTTTTCTATGGCCAAATACCTGTGGAAAAGTGTTGCATATTTTTGAGCAGCTTCATAAATCTGCCCTAACACCAAATCTTCATTAAACAAGGTCGACAAAGAACATATTCTATCATGAAGAATTTATCTAGAACAACAAAAACTTAAAGGAAACAACGGCGAGCTCACTAAAGCTCATCGTTGTTTCCTTTAAGTTTTCATCTTTCTTCCCTTGATAGTTGTGGATAAATTCTTCATGTTCTTTGTCGACCTTGTTGGATGAAGATTTGGTGTTGGGGCAGATTTATGAAGCTGGTCAAAAATATGCAACACTTTTCCACAGGTATTTTGCCGTAGAAAAGTATTGACCGGAAGTTGCACTGCTGTTGTGATAGTAGAATATTGCTGTGCGCTCAGCCCTTTCATGATTAACATGTCAGTCGGTATAGTCACATTTTCTTTGTTTTGGTCATTTTTAAGCAGCTTTTCTGTATTTTCTGTAAATAAATGACAGTTTATCCTATGTTGGCAGGGATCAAATTGGTCAAAATAGAGGACACAAGGGACATTTCTTGTATAAAACAAGATAAATCAATGGTTTTGGATAAATCTGCTGGGAATGTGCCGGGGAAATAGGGCCATGTGATCACCCTAGTCAAAATAATTTTAAGGTCTGTTTGGAAACCCAAGAAAAAATACAAAGTGGATTCAAACGAGTCATTTTCAGGAGTCTGTGATTGAATAGGAGTGTTCATGGTTCATTCAAGTGTTTGATTTTCAATAAAAAGGTGAGAGTGACTAACTGAAAAACTGCAACAGCTAATGCTAGTTGTGTGTGACTAAGAGGCACTTGTTTAACAGCACAAATCAGCTCAAATGTTCCAGCTAAAAGTCAGTTCTTTCTAGTCAGACTGTGTTAAAGTAAAATTCAGATTAGAATAGAAGTCTGACAAAGCTTCAGACAGAGCAGTGCCTCCAGTTAGCTCCACAACCCCAGGGAATGTTGAGCTCATCAGCTACAAACTGTCAATGGGTGTTTTTCAGATTGCAGAATGTGATTGTGAATTAGAATGTGCTGTCAGATGGGGGTAAGAGACACACTTTCTAGCATATATTTCATGCCAGTTGTTTCTTCACTCTTACTGTGAGAGGGGCGGCCACTCCATAGATCTGACCCCTGTGTAAAAAGATGGATTTTATGATATACTGTAATGGTAAATGGTCACTCGCCTTTCCACCTTCAAGGCACTCAAAGCGTTTTAAAACAAGGAACCACTCACCCATTCACACACACCCATTCATACACCAGTGTACACAGACACTGGGGGCGAGGTGGGTTCAGTGTCTTGCTCAAGGACACAACAACAGCGTTCATCTGCGGGAGCTGGAATCACAGAACAATCACAATCTCGGTGGATCTGACCACTCAATCATTGACGTTTATGTCGAGAGCGGGATTCGAACCGCCAACCTGTGGATCAGTGGACAGTGGATCAGAAATGGAGGATGCAGACACCATTTGTCTCACATTTATAACTCCATTCTCAAACCGAAATCAAAACAAATGAAGAGAACAATAGGGGTATCCAGGTCAGACCCAGAGGTGTGAAAGCTCCATTATAACATGTATAATTCTGCCCATAGGACCCCACACTCAGACCTGCATGAAGTTGGCCCCCCATCAAACTCAAACCTACACAAAAACTATGTCAATCGTTTGTGCTGTTTTGTGCTGCAAAAAGTTTTGTTTGTGCTGCTTTAGTTCTGGAGAAATTAACAATTCTTTTATAGGTCAAATTGGGGTCAGCCCCCAGGAAGCTTCAAAATGCTCTAAAACAGTTCAAAATAAAGTCAATCATTTGTGCTTCATTTGTGCTGTTTTGTGCTGCAAAAAGTTTCGTTCGTGCGGTTCTGGTTCATAAGATCTTTGCAGTTTTATGTTTGGCCGTTGACGTCATCCAGCCCCTCAAAATGTGAAACAGCATCAAAACAGGCAGAAAATGATAGAAAACATTTGTATTTCGTTTGTGCTGTGACAATATTCATTTGAGTGAGTTTATTTCTAAAAATTATTATTATTTCTGCGGTAATTATAGGACGTCATTTCCGCTCAGACGGCAGCGACTTTAGCAAAACTAGTGGCGATAAACCCCTCAGGCTGCAGAAAAGTCTGTAACAGTCTTTAGTAATTTGCTTTTGATTCATATTTTATATACTCCTGTAAATTTGTAAATTTTGTTATATTATAGCTTTTTTTCCCTACTTTATTTTATTCTATTATTGTTGCATATCAGTGTTCGTCTACATCTGCTCCAAGTACCGCAGCAATTTCCTAATGTTGTGAACCTGTTCACTCATATGGTAATAAAAAACATTCTGATTCTGATTCTGATTCTGATAAAATAACACAGACTTTTCCACAGCCTGAGATCGTTTATCGCCACTAGTTTTGCAGAATTTGCCGCCAGCCAGCTGAGCAGAAATGACGTCCTATAATTACCGGAGAAATAATGCTTAATAATTTTAGAAATAAACTGCATACAGATGAAAATTGTCACAGCAGAAACAAAATACAAACGTTTTCTATAATTTTTCTGCCTGTTTTGAGTCTGTTTCTACATTTTGAGCATGTAGCGGACCCTCCACCACAAGAGTTTCACAGTTCACCTTTAAGATAGAAGTGACTTTTACAGAGATTATATAGAAAATGTTTCTTTTTTCCCCCTTTCTAACATGTTATAATGTTTCCTCGTTAAAACAAAAAGAGGTTTTAGATGCCA